>JAQJVL010000520.1:0-616041 GCA_035578905.1 Stictocephala bisonia | reverse complement strand
TAAAAATGCAGAGTTTCTGATTGCCCCTAAACAAATAAGATTTTGTTGTCTAGTCTTAAACATATACCCATTACAATTCCTCACATAATGTTGTGTAATATTAGTGATTTAAACACCAAAATTATTTTTGAAACTTGCTAATATCAAGTAAAGTAGAGTACTAATTAAAGCTGTGTAATTTGTAGCTAAACAAGTTCTTATTAAACAGGGTGATTTAAACATTACCCTATTTAACACTTTTATCTGCAAGTTTGAAGCTTATACCTGATTCCCACATTTAAAGTAGCCTCTTTGCTACCTGCCAACAAGTAAAAAAAAAATATATGGGGAAAGGAAACAGATGTGAAGTTGGCTAATTCAGAACAATGCACCTCAACTTTGGTGTTTTTCTTTTTGTCACCTGAAAATTCTGAATTTCACTAAATGGCCTCTAATTATCATAAAAATTTAATTGAGTTACAATGATTGTTTCTTTTTACAAACAAACACAGCAATCCAATGATATAACAACTTATTTATAGCTTTTCCATATGACTTGAAAAGGAATATTTTAAATGTATGGGGGTTTTTTAATTGAGAATTGCAATAATTTTTATTATTGTATAGGTTATAAAATCATTACAAATAGTAGAACTGTGCAAATCTCTAAAAAGAATCAACCAAAAACAGTTTTGTCTCAAGAATTTAAATTGTTTTTAAATGCATTGTTTGTGCTACTTTTAATCTTTTTCATCCAATAAAAACCATTAAAATACATTCCACTCTTCATAATTGCTTAAATTGACCAATATTTCTTAAATCGGTAGATTATTGTAATAATGGCACTTTTTTTTAACTGATCTCCTTTTCTATGTTTTGTTTAGTCTCCCAATAACTTTTTAATATGGTGTTTTTAACAGTTTTAATACAGTCCTTTTAAGTTAGAACTGTAGAATTTAATGTTTAAATCTTCACTGACAATACATTTAAACTTGCTACTGAAGTTTTAAATATAAAAATAAAAAATAGTTTAATTGTGCTAACATATATTTTTATTATTTTTCATGCAAATATTTTTTCAATCAATCTTTAAACTTTGTCAATAGCGTAATTAGCTAAAATTCATCTTCTTAAGTTAGAAGTGCTAAATTCAATTCCTATCGGGGTCAAATCATAATTTGAACTGGATCTACTGATAACCTCCAGCTGTCTATCCATTTGTCAGTGGGCTGGTATAATGATACTTTTTAAGGATTTTCGGCCTTAGTTTGTAACAAAGACTGCATTCGCTCTAACACGCTCATTGTTTTCCTATATCCAGACAGTCAACGTTTTAAGAATTACATACATTTCTTTTGAAAGTATAGTTTTCATTATTATTTATTTTAGCTATTTGAAGGTGAGATTTGGTTCCCTTACAAATATTCTGTTACAGAAGAGAGATTCGAAAAAACTTGTTACTGGATACATCCTGTATTCTGGGGATGTTAGGAAAGGCATCGCAGCAGAAAATCCTGCATGTTCCTTCGGAGAAGTCAGTCGCATGGTTGGCAATGAGGTATATTAAAATGTATTATATATTTTAGAAGGCGGATGTGGGGGAGTTAAATCCAAATTTAACTGATGTAGCTATGAGATTGTAATTTATATAATAGGAGGGATAGCTTATCAGCAAATTTACGTGAGAAGACAAGTCCACAAACACAACACACTAGACAACAACAAAATACAGACACAATGCATCTTAAATGTTCATTGCCACCGGCACCTTGTTCAGATGAGGAGAGAGACTGACTCAGATTCAATTGTCCCTGTTTTAAGTGGGAGTGGGGAGGAAGTGTTCACAGAGATAATACCCTTTTTAACATAGGTTATATGTATAACAGTTTGCTGATAGTTGAGGAGTGGGAAAGGCAGGCCTATCTGAAATAGTTTGACGATCAATGTCTTAAGAATAAATCTGGTGTTGTGAGTTGGGAGAAGAATTGGGAGGGTTGTGGGATTAGATTATTTGTTGGTCTGTTAATTCCATTCTTCTGAATTGAAAACTATTCATAAGGTGTGAAGTTGTTCTGATTACTTTTGATTATGTGATTATGTGAAGGGTATGTGCAGGGACAGATTTTTATGGATTATAAACTTAAGAAACAATTGCATGTTTACAGAGGATTTCATTGCTGAAACCAGTATTCTGAGCAGAGCAATCTTGTCTTTGGAATCAGTAAATTAAGTTATTGGAGTAACAAATGTGCTTTTCAGGTATATTGTAGGTTAAGGAGGATTTAGAGCTGGTTAAACGATGTGGCTGGGAGATGAACAGGGCAGGATTTGCACGATTTTTTTTCAAAGATTAGAACTGTGTAATTACTTGTCTTTAAAACACAGCCGGTTGTTAGGAACAGGTAATCTAAGTTACATCAGGATTTGGCTGAAATTTTAATTTTGTCTTAAAGTAACAGTTGGAGGTTTTTCAACGTGATCTTGTTATGAGGGGATGCATTTAAGAGGTTAAAGCCATCTTTCAGGATATGATTAAGTTTCTTTATTCCATGTTGGCAGTTGGTAACAAGGGAAGCATTGGTTTTGGGACTGGCCCGAACAGATTCAGTTTTTAATGAGAATGTTTTTGGAGAACACCACAACGGAAATGCAACTGTAAGTGATTTGTTTTAAGTGTCATAAAATAGAATGTTTCTAATTACAACTTGTCTCTGTCATCTGTATCATCAAGGCTTTGTATAAAAGGTATGAACTCTTTCTTTGCTATTTTTGAACTGTTACTGAACACTTAGGCACGAAAACAACGTAGCCAATGTGCAGAACATATTGTGGTTGGCAAAAGGAAATGCGGAGATGAGTTATGTTTTCCGATAAGAGTTAGTTTGAACTCTATCTCCAGAGAAAAGTTTGTCTACATCTCCTGCATGATAACGCCATGCCACCAATTTCATCCAACTTTAATTCCCATGACGTTGAGCTTTTGATCAAGCTGCTAGAAACCTTATTTTGAAAATGTTTGGAGTATGATGGGTACACGTTTGGCTAAGCAAATTACATTTATAATGTAATTTATTGATTTTTCTTCATTAACCCTTTGAGTGCCAAGAATTTTGCCTAGTATGCGTGCGAGATACCCCAGCTTAAGCGCTATGTAATAGTGCGAGAAAGCCCGGGCCAATATTTTGAGTTTTGCAGCTGTTTGGAAAAACCAATATAACTTCTATTTTTGTTAGAAGTATATATTTTTTGTTTTGTTTTATTCACAAAACTATATTCTAACTAAAAAAAAAATACTTATTGTATCATGCCGATAAAAAAGCGTATTCTAAAACTAAGAAAACTTTTATCAAGGAAGAACTTCTATATAATTCTTTAAGTTTGATTAACATTTAGTGTAGTAAAACATTACTCATACTATTAGCTGATTTATTTTTTTAAACAGGGCATATTTTTGTACATAGACACAAAATAATAAGAAATGTTAATAAGAAAAAATTACCTGTTTCATTTTGTCTTCAAAAATGAAGATGTTCTTCCACTTTTTTCAAATTATTGCAATTTCCTTTTTTTCATTTGCTTTATTATAACTTAGTCAAAAGTAAATTATTCTTTATTATTAATGTTTCTAGGTATTTATTAATTTATTAGAGAGGTGGTACATCAGCAAACTTACCTTGGAAGACAAGTTTACTGGCACTTCTAAGGTGAGGAGAGGGAGGGAGGAGGGGAGAGAGCGCACCAGTGGTACTGAAAATGTATGTGATTCATTTGTGTATGTTACTATTACTCTGGTGTTAGTGAACTTGTCTTCTAAGGTAAGTTTGCTGATGTCCTATCTCTCCAATAAATTAAATCCTGGCCTAGTGCCCTTTAACCTAACCAAAATTAGGTAATTTTTATATAACGCTGTTCTTAGTTTTCCACAAATGAAACAATATGTACAAAACCTTATCAACTATGTTATATATTTAGTTCAAAAATTGTTAAAATACTTATGGAATGGTAGAAAGGGAGGATGAAGTTCTTTTTTACATGTTTTGCAAATAAATTTTCTCTTTTTCTTTTTCTTCCTACCTGATTCAAATATGATGGTAACAACACTAAAATGCCAAAATAAACTAGAGCAGTGTTAACAGTCACAAATAAACATTAAACAAGATAACACAGCAAGTACATTAAAAGTAAATGCAACAGCTGATTGTCAAAAGCTCATGACGTTGCCATGACCATATGAATTACGAATTATTTAATGTACTATATATTATAATGGCCATGCACTATAACAATTTACTTATAAAAAATATTGATCTTTCCTGATTACATTTACAACTAACTTAACAAAGAATAGCCTCATACTTAATAGTACTGTATATTACACTTTTTTGCCTCGTCCTACTAGTCAGACTTTGGGTTTTCTCGCACAATTTAGCCACGTCCTAGTCGGATGTTGGCACTTGAATCAACTTTGAAATGTTAACTTTTATTTTTTTTATTTGTCTCAATTTTTCAAGCACTGCATTGTTTATTAGTAGGTTTTATGTAAATTGAAGGATATTGAAAAATCTGCCGATTTTCATCTGCCAATCCAATTTCAACATCAAATGAGACTATGAGTTTGCAAGAAAATTTTAATGTGAAATTTAGGAATGAGAAGGTTTGTAGGTTATGAAAATTGGTTTCATGAAGGTTTTTTTTCTTAGAGTCCAATGAAACAGAGCTATTAGAGTTAGGGGGGTTTGACATATTGCTTTTTAAGGAAATCTTTTTCAGTATTCCTATAAAAAGTTTGGCAGTGTATCCAAAGCGGTACTCTGAATCTCCAGTTAGTCGGAACCAGTAATTTGAAAATGGTTCTTTTCAAAGATGAATAAGAGTTCATTAGTTGAGTTAGAGAAAGAGTGCCAGGTGATAGGAAGACATGTGTAGAGGAAGTGCCCACAGCGTACGTTGGTCTAAAATGAAGTAGCATCTATGGTAACCAGTGCAATATATATAAGTAAGGAGAGGTTGGGGGAGATTGGAAAGAAGAGTAAGGAAATTATTGGTTTTCTGAACATAAAAAAAGAAACTATCAGAAGTTAGAGTTTGTCATCGACAAAGGTAGAAATCTTTTGAATGAAATTATATCTAGTCACAATAGGCCTACCAGGAGGATAATAATGTTTTTGTGAATGTTCGATAGGACATAGAACTGAATTGAAATAGGTTGTTCATTAATCAGCGGAATTCTGTATACATTAGTTAGGTCTTGGTGTTTGGTATGAAAAAGGTGGAAGTTTTTCAGTTCTTGACTATATTTAGTATGTTAGAATTTTTTTTGTATATATTAAGTAGAATTGGACAACTGAGAGTTAATTTCATGGATATCATCTAATACTTTCAGAACGACTGTGGTGGAGTCTATTGGCAGGAAGGCTATCATGATATCGTCATTGGATTTCTAGGAGTTTATGACTCTGTGTTCAGCGATAGTTAGTTCTGATTTGTTGGTAGTTAGGAGAAGAACTGAGGATCTGACACTTTTTGAACATTTCAATAGGATGGTTAGCTAATGGCAGAAAATCAAAGCTGGAAGGAGGTTTGAAGCAAGCTAGTCAGGTTTTTAGGCAAATGAGCAGGATTAGGGTTGGGAGCCATATTTCAGGTTACGGCCAAAGGAAAGGATATCAGAAACTAAGGAAAACTGGTGAGAAGTAAGTGTGAAAGTAAAGCCTTTGGACAAAATATTCAGTTTAGGAGGTTTGGAAAAACTGTGATTTGAGAGGTTATACATTACATGGTAGGGGGAAGAATCAAATCTTTCCACAGGAATGCAGGATGCAATACAATTGGAAAACGAGAAAAAGATCAAAAAGAGAAAAATCATTTTTAGATCAGGTTATAGGGTATGAGGCCAGGAATTATTTATTTAATAGGAGGATTCGGTTAAAAAGGACACAGAGTCTTGTTAGCGGAGATCTCAAGTGTGAACATCTTCAGTACCCATGTGAGCAGACAATGTTCCCAGGAATTGCTACTTCCTCCATGTAAAATTCGAAGTGAAGGATACAGGTTGGGCAACTTTGTAACCCCAGAAAGTTAGAAAGTGTAATTATGCCACTGAATATCAATGTGATGTCATGTTCAGTACTAACTTTCTCGAACTCAAAAACCCTTTCAACTCAACCTCAGAGCTTTGTTGTTTATTAACATTATAGAGAAGAAAGAAACAGAGGCTGCATTCAATAGTGCGCCGAATGTGTGTCGAGTAGTTTTATTCCTCCAAATGGCATATAACATATACAATGAGATGGCAGGGCCAGCAACTTGTCAGTCCCTCCTTTCATTCACCCAAATCCTTATAGATAAGCGTAGTAATTAATACTTTAGATTTATAAAGATGTACACTAGTTGTAATATATTTATAACTGCCAATGAGGCGTGCGCTGCGGCCATAAGAAAACGAACTCTGTTAAACTTAACTGTCTCCTCTGTGATAACGTTCATTATATCAAGATAGAGAAATGTTTAACATAACTCTCATCTCTGTGATAACGTTCATTATATCAAGATAGAGAAATGTTTAACTTTACTGTCTTCTCTGTGATAACGTTCATTATATCAAGATAGAGAAATGTTTAACTTAACTGTCTTCTCTGTGACAACGTTCATTATATCAAGATAGAGAAATGTTTAACTTAACTGTCTTCTCTGTGATAACGTTCATTATATCAAGATAGAGAAATGTTTAACTTAACTGTCTTCTCTGTGATAACGTTCATTATATCAAGATAGAGAAATGTTTAACTTTACTGTCTTCTCTGTGACAACGTTCATTATATCAAGATAGAGAAATGTTTAACTTAACTGTCTTCTCTGTGACAACGTTCATTATATAGAGATAGAGAAATGTTTAACTTAACTGTCTTCTCTGTGATAACGTTCATTATATCAAGATAGAGAAATGTTTAACTTTACTGTCTTCTCAGTGACAACGTTCATTATATCAAGATAGAGAAATGTTTAACTTTACTGTCTCCTCTGTGATAACGTTCATTATATCAAGATAGAGAAATGTTTAACTTTACTGTCTTCTCTGTGATAACGTTCATTATATCAAGATAGAGAAATGTTTAACTTAACTGTCTTCTCTGTGACAACGTTCATTATATCAAGATAGAGAAATGTTTAACTTTACTGTCTCCTCTGTGATAATGTTCATTATATCAAGATAGAGAAATGTTTAACTTTACTGTCTTCTCTGTGACAACGTTCATTATATCAAGATAGAGAAATGTTTAACTTTACTGTCTTCTCTGTGATAACGTTCATTATATCAAGATAGAGAAATGTTTAACTTTACTGTCTCCTCTGTGATAACGTTCATTATATCAAGATAGAGAAATGTTTAACTTTACTGTCTTCTCTGTGATAACGTTCATTATATCAAGATAGAGAAATGTTTAACTTAACTGTCTTCTCAGTGACAACGTTCATTATATCAAGATAGAGAAATGTTTAACTTTACTGTCTCCTCTGTGATAACGTTCATTATATCAAGATAGAGAAATGTTTAACTTTACTGTCTTCTCTGTGATAACGTTCATTATATAAAGATGAGAAATGTTTAACTTTACTGTCTTCTCTGTGACAACGTTCATTATATCAAGATAGAGAAATGTTTAACTTTACTGTCTTCTCTGTGATAACGTTCATTATATCAAGATAGAGAAATGTTTAACTTAACTGTCTTCTCTGTGACAACGTTCATTATATCAAGATAGAGAAATGTTTAACTTTACTGTCTTCTCTGTGATAACGTTCATTATATCAAGATAGAGAAATGTTTAACTTTACTGTCTTCTCTGTGATAACGTTCATTATATCAAGATAGAGAAATGTTTAACTTAACTGTCTCCTCTGTGACAACGTTCATTATATCAAGATAGAGAAATGTTTAACTTTACTGTCTTCTCTGTGATAACGTTCATTATATCAAGATAGAGAAATGTTTAACTTAACTGTCTCCTCTGTGACAACGTTCATTATATCAAGATAGAGAAATGTTTAACTTAACTGTCTTCTCTGTGACAACGTTCATTATATCAAGATAGAGAAATGTTTAACTTTACTGTCTTCTCTGTGATAACGTTCATTATATCAAGATAGAGAAATGTTTAACTTTACTGTCTTCTCTGTGACAACGTTCATTATATCAAGATAGAGAAATGTTTAACTTTACTGTCTTCTCTGTGACAACGTTCATTATATCAAGATAGAGAAATGTTTAACCTTACTGTCTTCTCTGTGACAACGTTCATTATATCAAGATAGAGAAATGTTTAACTTTACTGTCTTCTCTGTGACAACGTTCATTATATCAAGATAGAGAAATGTTTAACTTTACTGTCTTCTCTGTGATAACGTTCATTATATCAAGATAGAGAAATGTTTAACTTAACTGTCTTCTCTGTGATAACGTTCATTATATTAAGATAGAGAAATGTTTAACTTTACTGTCTTCTCTGTGACAACGTTCATTATATCAAGATAGAGAAATGTTTAACTTAACTGTCTTCTCTGTGATAACGTTCATTATATCAAGATAGAGAAATGTTTAACTTTACTGTCTTCTCTGTGACAACGTTCATTATATCAAGATAGAGAAATGTTTAACTTAACTGTCTTCTCTGTGATAACGTTCATTATATCAAGATAGAGAAATGTTTAACTTTACTGTCTTCTCTGTGACAACGTTCATTATATCAAGATAGAGAAATGTTTAACTTAACTGTCTTCTCTGTGATAACGTTCATTATATCAAGATAGAGAAATGTTTAACTTAACTGTCTTCTCTGTGATAACGTTCATTATATCAAGATAGAGAAATGTTTAACTTAACTGTCTTCTCTGTGATAACGTTCATTATATCAAGATAGAGAAATGTTTAACTTAACTGTCTTCTCTGTGATAACGTTCATTATATCAAGATAGAGAAATGTTTAACTTTACTGTCTTCTCTGTGACAACGTTCATTATATCAAGATAGAGAAATGTTTAACTTTACTGTCTTCTCTGTGACAACGTTCATTATATCAAGATAGAGAAATGTTTAACTTTACTGTCTTCTCTGTGACAACGTTCATTATATCAAGATAGAGAAATGTTTAACTTAACTGTCTCCTCTGTGATAACGTTCATTATATCAAGATAGAGAAATGTTTAACTTAACTGTCTCCTCTGTGACAACGTTCATTATATCAAGATAGAGAAATGTTTAACTTTACTGTCTTCTCTGTGACAACGTTCATTATATCAAGATAGAGAAATGTTTAACTTTACTGTCTTCTCTGTGACAACGTTCATTATATCAAGATAGAGAAATGTTTAACTTAACTGTCTCCTCTGTGACAACGTTCATTATATCAAGATAGAGAAATGTTTAACTTTACTGTCTTCTCTGTGACAACGTTCATTATATCAAGATAGAGAAATGTTTAACTTTACTCTCATCTCTGTGATAACGTTCATTATATCAAGATAGAGAAATGTTTAACTTTACTGTCTTCTCTGTGACAACGTTCATTATATCAAGATAGAGAAATGTTTAACATAACTCTCATCTCAGTGACAACGTTCATTATATCAAGATAGAGAAATGTTTAACTTTACTGTCTTTTCTGTGATAACGTTCATTATATCAAGATAGAGAAATGTTTAACTTAACTGTCTCCTCTGTGACAACGTTCATTATATCAAGATAGAGAAATGTTTAACTTTACTGTCTTCTCTGTGACAACGTTCATTATATCAAGATAGAGAAATGTTTAACATAACTCTCATCTCAGTGACAACGTTCATTATATCAAGATAGAGAAATGTTTAACTTTACTGTCTTCTCTGTGATAACGTTCATTATATCAAGATAGAGAAATGTTTAACTTTACTGTCTTCTCTGTGATAACGTTCATTATATCAAGATAGAGAAATGTTTAACATAACTCTCATCTCAGTGACAACGTTCATTATATCAAGATAGAGAAATGTTTAACTTTACTGTCTCCTCTGTGATAATGTTCATTATGTCAAGATAGAGAAATGTTTAACATAACTCTCATCTCTGTGACAACGTTCATTATATCAAGATAGAGAAATGTTTAACTTTACTGTCTTCTCTGTGATAACGTTCATTATATCAAGATAGAGAAATGTTTAACTTAACTGTCTCCTCTGTGACAACGTTCATTATATCAAGATAGAGAAATGTTTAACTTTACTGTCTTCTCTGTGACAACGTTCATTATATCAAGATAGAGAAATGTTTAACATAACTCTCATCTCAGTGACAACGTTCATTATATCAAGATAGAGAAATGTTTAACTTTACTGTCTTCTCTGTGACAACGTTCATTATATCAAGATAGAGAAATGTTTAACATAACTCTCATCTCAGTGACAACGTTCATTATATCAAGATAGAGAAATGTTTAACTTTACTGTCTTCTCTGTGATAACGTTCATTATATCAAGATAGAGAAATGTTTAACATAACTCTCATCTCAGTGACAACGTTCATTATATCAAGATAGAGAAATGTTTAACTTTACTGTCTTCTCTGTGACAACGTTCATTATATCAAGATAGAGAAATGTTTAACTTTACTGTCTTCTCTGTGACAACGTTCATTATATCAAGATAGAGAAATGTTTAACATAACTCTCATCTCAGTGACAACGTTCATTATATCAAGATAGAGAAATGTTTAACTTTACTGTCTTCTTTGTGATAACGTTCATTATATCAAGATAGAGAAATGTTTAACATAACTCTCATCTCAGTGACAACGTTCATTATATCAAGATAGAGAAATGTTTAACTTTACTGTCTTCTCTGTGACAACGTTCATTATATCAAGATAGAGAAATGTTTAACATAACTCTCATCTCAGTGACAACGTTCATTATATCAAGATAGAGAAATGTTTAACTTTACTGTCTTCTCTGTGATAACGTTCATTATATCAAGATAGAGAAATGTTTAACATAACTCTCATCTCAGTGACAACGTTCATTATATCAAGATAGAGAAATGTTTAACTTTACTGTCTTCTCTGTGATAACGTTCATTATATCAAGATAGAGAAATGTTTAACATAACTCTCATCTCAGTGATAACGTTCATTATATCAAGATAGAGAAATGTTTAACTTTACTGTCTTCTCTGTGATAACGTTCATTATATCAAGATAGAGAAATGTTTAACATAACTCTCATCTCAGTGACAACGTTCATTATATCAAGATAGAGAAATGTTTAACATAACTCTCATCTCAGTGACAACGTTCATTATATCAAGATAGAGAAATGTTTAACTTTACTGTCTTCTCTGTGATAACGTTCATTATATCAAGATAGAGAAATGTTTAACATAACTCTCATCTCAGTGACAACGTTCATTATATCAAGATAGAGAAATGTTTAACTTTACTGTCTTCTCTGTGATAACGTTCATTATATCAAGATAGAGAAATGTTTAACATAACTCTCATCTCTGTGATAACGTTCATTATATCAAGATAGAGAAATGTTTAACTTTACTCTCATCTCTGTGATAACGTTCATTATATCAAGATAGAGAAATGTTTAACTTTACTGTCTCCTCTGTGATAATGTTCATTATATCAAGATAGAGAAATGTTTAACATAACTCTCATCTCAGTGACAACGTTCATTATATCAAGATAGAGAAATGTTTAACTTTACTGTCTTCTCTGTGATAACGTTCATTATATCAAGATAGAGAAATGTTTAACTTAACTGTCTCCTCTGTGACAACGTTCATTATATCAAGATAGAGAAATGTTTAACTTTACTGTCTTCTCTGTGACAACGTTCATTATATCAAGATAGAGAAATGTTTAACATAACTCTCATCTCAGTGACAACGTTCATTATATCAAGATAGAGAAATGTTTAACTTTACTGTCTTCTCTGTGACAACGTTCATTATATCAAGATAGAGAAATGTTTAACATAACTCTCATCTCAGTGACAACGTTCATTATATCAAGATAGAGAAATGTTTAACTTTACTGTCTTCTCTGTGATAACGTTCATTATATCAAGATAGAGAAATGTTTAACATAACTCTCATCTCAGTGACAACGTTCATTATATCAAGATAGAGAAATGTTTTACTTTACTGTCTTCTCTGTGACAACGTTCATTATATCAAGATAGAGAAATGTTTAACTTTACTGTCTTCTCTGTGACAACGTTCATTATATCAAGATAGAGAAATGTTTAACTTTACTGTCTTCTCTGTGACAACGTTCATTATATCAAGATAGAGAAATGTTTAACTTAACTGTCTCCTCTGTGACAACGTTCATTATATCAAGATAGAGAAATGTTTAACTTTACTGTCTTCTCTGTGACAACGTTCATTATATCAAGATAGAGAAATGTTTAACATAACTCTCATCTCAGTGACAACGTTCATTATATCAAGATAGAGAAATGTTTAACTTTACTGTCTTCTCTGTGATAACGTTCATTATATCAAGATAGAGAAATGTTTAACTTTACTGTCTTCTCTGTGATAACGTTCATTATATCAAGATAGAGAAATGTTTAACATAACTCTCATCTCAGTGACAACGTTCATTATATCAAGATAGAGAAATGTTTAACATAACTCTCATCTCAGTGACAACGTTCATTATATCAAGATAGAGAAATGTTTAACTTTACTGTCTTCTCTGTGATAACGTTCATTATATCAAGATAGAGAAATGTTTAACATAACTCTCATCTCAGTGACAACGTTCATTATATCAAGATAGAGAAATGTTTAACTTTACTGTCTTCTCTGTGATAACGTTCATTATATCAAGATAGAGAAATGTTTAACATAACTCTCATCTCAGTGATAACGTTCATTATATCAAGATAGAGAAATGTTTAACTTTACTGTCTTCTCTGTGATAACGTTCATTATATCAAGATAGAGAAATGTTTAACATAACTCTCATCTCAGTGACAACGTTCATTATATCAAGATAGAGAAATGTTTAACATAACTCTCATCTCAGTGACAACGTTCATTATATCAAGATAGAGAAATGTTTAACTTTACTGTCTTCTCTGTGATAACGTTCGTTATATCAAGATAGAGAAATGTTTAACATAACTCTCATCTCAGTGACAACGTTCATTATATCAAGATAGAGAAATGTTTAACTTTACTGTCTTCTCTGTGATAACGTTCATTATATCAAGATAGAGAAATGTTTAACATAACTCTCATCTCTGTGACAACGTTCATTATATCAAGATAGAGAAATGTTTAACATAACTCTCATCTCAGTGACAACGTTCATTATATCAAGATAGAGAAATGTTTAACTTTACTGTCTTCTCTGTGATAACGTTCATTATATCAAGATAGAGAAATGTTTAACATAACTCTCATCTCAGTGACAACGTTCATTATATCAAGATAGAGAAATGTTTAACTTTACTCTCATCTCTGTGATAACGTTCATTATATCAAGATAGAGAAATGTTTAACATAACTCTCATCTCTGTGACAACGTTCATTATATCAAGATAGAGAAATGTTTAACATAACTCTCATCTCTGTGATAACGTTCATTATATCAAGATAGAGAAATGTTTAACTTTACTCTCATCTCTGTGATAACGTTCATTATATCAAGATAGAGAAATGTTTAACATAACTCTCATCTCAGTGACAACGTTCATTATATCAAGATAGAGAAATGTTTAACTTTACTGTCTTCTCTGTGATAACGTTCATTATATCAAGATAGAGAAATGTTTAACATAACTCTCATCTCAGTGACAACGTTCATTATATCAAGATAGAGAAATGTTTAACTTTACTGTCTTCTCTGTGATAACGTTCATTATATCAAGATAGAGAAATGTTTAACATAACTCTCATCTCAGTGATAACGTTCATTATATCAAGATAGAGAAATGTTTAACTTTACTGTCTTCTCTGTGATAACGTTCATTATATCAAGATAGAGAAATGTTTAACATAACTCTCATCTCAGTGACAACGTTCATTATATCAAGATAGAGAAATGTTTAACATAACTCTCATCTCAGTGACAACGTTCATTATATCAAGATAGAGAAATGTTTAACTTTACTGTCTTCTCTGTGATAACGTTCATTATATCAAGATAGAGAAATGTTTAACATAACTCTCATCTCAGTGACAACGTTCATTATATCAAGATAGAGAAATGTTTAACTTTACTGTCTTCTCTGTGATAACGTTCATTATATCAAGATAGAGAAATGTTTAACATAACTCTCATCTCAGTGACAACGTTCATTATATCAAGATAGAGAAATGTTTAACATAACTCTCATCTCAGTGACAACGTTCATTATATCAAGATAGAGAAATGTTTAACTTTACTGTCTTCTCTGTGATAACGTTCATTATATCAAGATAGAGAAATGTTTAACATAACTCTCATCTCAGTGACAACGTTCATTATATCAAGATAGAGAAATGTTTAACTTTACTCTCATCTCTGTGATAACGTTCATTATATCAAGATAGAGAAATGTTTAACATAACTCTTATCTCTTTGATAACGTTCATTATATCAAGATAGAGAAATGTTTAACATAACTCTCATCTCTGTGATAACGTTCATTATATCAAGATAGAGAAATGTTTAACTTTACTCTCATCTCTGTGATAACGTTCATTATATCAAGATAGAGAAATGTTTAACTTTACTGTCTCCTCTGTGATAATGTTCATTATATCAAGATAGAGAAATGTTTAACATAACTCTCATCTCAGTGACAACGTTCATTATATCAAGATAGAGAAATGTTTAACTTTACTGTCTTCTCTGTGATAACGTTCATTATATCAAGATAGAGAAATGTTTAACTTAACTGTCTCCTCTGTGACAACGTTCATTATATCAAGATAGAGAAATGTTTAACTTTACTGTCTTCTCTGTGACAACGTTCATTATATCAAGATAGAGAAATGTTTAACATAACTCTCATCTCAGTGACAACGTTCATTATATCAAGATAGAGAAATGTTTAACTTTACTGTCTTCTCTGTGACAACGTTCATTATATCAAGATAGAGAAATGTTTAACATAACTCTCATCTCAGTGACAACGTTCATTATATCAAGATAGAGAAATGTTTAACTTTACTGTCTTCTCTGTGATAACGTTCATTATATCAAGATAGAGAAATGTTTAACATAACTCTCATCTCAGTGACAACGTTCATTATATCAAGATAGAGAAATGTTTTACTTTACTGTCTTCTCTGTGACAACGTTCATTATATCAAGATAGAGAAATGTTTAACTTTACTGTCTTCTCTGTGACAACGTTCATTATATCAAGATAGAGAAATGTTTAACTTTACTGTCTTCTCTGTGACAACGTTCATTATATCAAGATAGAGAAATGTTTAACTTAACTGTCTCCTCTGTGACAACGTTCATTATATCAAGATAGAGAAATGTTTAACTTTACTGTCTTCTCTGTGACAACGTTCATTATATCAAGATAGAGAAATGTTTAACATAACTCTCATCTCTGTGATAACGTTCATTATATCAAGATAGAGAAATGTTTAACTTTACTGACTTCTCTGTGACAACGTTCATTATATCAAGATAGAGAAATGTTTAACATAACTCTCATCTCAGTGACAACGTTCATTATATCAAGATAGAGAAATGTTTAACTTTACTGTCTTCTCTGTGATAACGTTCATTATATCAAGATAGAGAAATGTTTAACATAACTCTCATCTCAGTGACAACGTTCATTATATCAAGATAGAGAAATGTTTAACATAACTCTCATCTCAGTGACAACGTTCATTATATCAAGATAGAGAAATGTTTAACTTTACTGTCTTCTCTGTGATAACGTTCATTATATCAAGATAGAGAAATGTTTAACATAACTCTCATCTCAGTGACAACGTTCATTATATCAAGATAGAGAAATGTTTAACTTTACTGTCTTCTCTGTGATAACGTTCATTATATCAAGATAGAGAAATGTTTAACTTTACTGTCTCCTCTGTGATAACGTTCATTATATCAAGATAGAGAAATGTTTAACATAACTCTCATCTCAGTGACAACGTTCATTATATCAAGATAGAGAAATGTTTAACTTTACTGTCTTCTCTGTGATAACGTTCATTATATCAAGATAGAGAAATGTTTAACATAACTCTCATCTCAGTGACAACGTTCATTATATCAAGATAGAGAAATGTTTAACTTTACTCTCATCTCTGTGATAACGTTCATTATATCAAGATAGAGAAATGTTTAACATAACTCTCATCTCTGTGATAACGTTCATTATATCAAGATAGAGAAATGTTTAACATAACTCTCATCTCTGTGATAACGTTCATTATATCAAGATAGAGAAATGTTTAACTTTACTCTCATCTCTGTGATAACGTTCATTATATCAAGATAGAGAAATGTTTAACTTTACTGTCTCCTATGTGATAATGTTCATTATATCAAGATAGAGAAATGTTTAACATAACTCTCATCTCAGTGACAACGTTCATTATATCAAGATAGAGAAATGTTTAACTTTACTGTCTTCTCTGTGATAACGTTCATTATATCAAGATAGAGAAATGTTTAACTTAACTGTCTCCTCTGTGACAACGTTCATTATATCAAGATAGAGAAATGTTTAACTTTACTGTCTTCTCTGTGACAACGTTCATTATATCAAGATAGAGAAATGTTTAACATAACTCTCATCTCAGTGACAACGTTCATTATATCAAGATAGAGAAATGTTTAACTTTACTGTCTTCTCTGTGACAACGTTCATTATATCAAGATAGAGAAATGTTTAACATAACTCTCATCTCTGTGACAACGTTCATTATATCAAGATAGAGAAATGTTTAACTTTACTGTCTTCTCTGTGATAACGTTCATTATGTCAAGATAGAGAAATGTTTAACATAACTCTCATCTCTGTGATAACGTTCATTATATCAAGATAGAGAAATGTTTAACTTTACTGTCTTCTCTGTGACAACGTTCATTATATCAAGATAGAGAAATGTTTAACTTTACTGTCTTCTCTGTGACAACGTTCATTATATCAAGATAGAGAAATGTTTAACTTTACTGTCTTCTCTGTGACAACGTTCATTATATCAAGATAGAGAAATGTTTAACTTAACTGTCTCCTCTGTGACAACGTTCATTATATCAAGATAGAGAAATGTTTAACTTTACTGTCTTCTCTGTGACAACGTTCAATATATCAAGATAGAGAAATGTTTAACTTTACTCTCATCTCTGTGATAACGTTCATTATATCAAGATAGAGAAATGTTTAACTTTACTGACTTCTCTGTGACAACGTTCATTATATCAAGATAGAGAAATGTTTAACATAACTCTCATCTCAGTGACAACGTTCATTATATCAAGATAGAGAAATGTTTAACTTTACTGTCTTCTCTGTGATAACGTTCATTATATCAAGATAGAGAAATGTTTAACTTAACTGTCTCCTCTGTGACAACGTTCATTATATCAAGATAGAGAAATGTTTAACTTTACTGTCTTCTCTGTGACAACGTTCATTATATCAAGATAGAGAAATGTTTAACATAACTCTCATCTCAGTGACAACGTTCATTATATCAAGATAGAGAAATGTTTAACTTTACTGTCTCCTCTGTGATAACGTTCATTATATCAAGATAGAGAAATGTTTAACTTTACTGTCTTCTCTGTGATAACGTTCATTATATCAAGATAGAGAAATGTTTAACTTTACTGTCTTCTCTGTGATAATGTTCATTATATCAAGATAGAGAAATGTTTAACTTTACTGTCTTCTCTGTGATAATGTTCATTATGTCAAGATAGAGAAATGTTTAACATAACTCTCATCTCAGTGACAACGTTCATTATATCAAGATAGAGAAATGTTTAACTTTACTGTCTCCTCTGTGATAACGTTCATTATATCAAGATAGAGAAATGTTTAACTTTACTGTCTTCTCTGTGACAACGTTCATTATATCAAGATAGAGAAATGTTTAACTTTACTGTCTTCTCTGTGATAATGTTCATTATATCAAGATAGAGAAATGTTTAACTTTACTGTCTTCTCTGTGATAACGTTCATTATATCAAGATAGAGAAATGTTTAACTTTACTGTCTCCTCTGTGATAACGTTCATTATATCAAGATAGAGAAATGTTTAACTTTACTGTCTTCTCTGTGATAACGTTCATTATATCAAGATAGAGAAATGTTTAACATAACTCTCATCTCAGTGACAACGTTCATTATATCAAGATAGAGAAATGTTTAACTTTACTGTCTCCTCTGTGATAATGTTCATTATATCAAGATAGAGAAATGTTTAACTTAACTGTCTCCTCTGTGACAACGTTCATTATATCAAGATAGAGAAATGTTTAACTTTACTGTCTCCTCTGTGATAATGTTCATTATATCAAGATAGAGAAATGTTTAACTTAACTGTCTTCTCTGTGATAACGTTCATTATATCAAGATAGAGAAATGTTTAACTTAACTGTCTCCTCTGTGACAACGTTCATTATATCAAGATAGAGAAATGTTTAACTTTACTGTCTCCTCTGTGATAATGTTCATTATATCAAGATAGAGAAATGTTTAACTTAACTGTCTTCTCTGTGATAACGTTCATTATATCAAGATAGAGAAATGTTTAACATAACTCTCATCTCAGTGACAACGTTCATTATATCAAGATAGAGAAATGTTTAACTTTACTGTCTTCTCTGTGATAACGTTCATTATATCAAGATAGAGAAATGTTTAACTTAACTGTCTTCTCTGTGATAATGTTCATTATATCAAGATAGAGAAATGTTTAACATAACTCTCATCTCAGTGACAACGTTCATTATATCAAGATAGAGAAATGTTTAACTTTACTGTCTTCTCTGTGATAACGTTCATTATATCAAGATAGAGAAATGTTTAACTTAACTGTCTCCTCTGTGACAACGTTCATTATATCAAGATAGAGAAATGTTTAACTTTACTGTCTTCTCTGTGACAACGTTCATTATATCAAGATAGAGAAATGTTTAACATAACTCTCATCTCAGTGACAACGTTCATTATATTAAGATAGAGAAATGTTTAACTTTACTGTCTTCTCTGTGACAACGTTCATTATATCAAGATAGAGAAATGTTTAACATAACTCTCATCTCAGTGACAACGTTCATTATATCAAGATAGAGAAATGTTTAACTTTACTGTCTTCTCTGTGATAACGTTCATTATATCAAGATAGAGAAATGTTTAACATAACTCTCATCTCAGTGACAACGTTCATTATATCAAGATAGAGAAATGTTTAACTTTACTGTCTTCTCTGTGACAACGTTCATTATATCAAGATAGAGAAATGTTTAACTTTACTGTCTTCTCTGTGACAACGTTCATTATATCAAGATAGAGAAATGTTTAACATAACTCTCATCTCAGTGACAACGTTCATTATATCAAGATAGAGAAATGTTTAACATAACTCTCATCTCAGTGACAACGTTCATTATATCAAGATAGAGAAATGTTTAACTTTACTGTCTTCTCTGTGACAACGTTCATTATATCAAGATAGAGAAATGTTTAACATAACTCTCATCTCAGTGACAACGTTCATTATATCAAGATAGAGAAATGTTTAACTTTACTGTCTTCTCTGTGATAACGTTCATTATATCAAGATAGAGAAATGTTTAACATAACTCTCATCTCAGTGACAACGTTCATTATATCAAGATAGAGAAATGTTTAACTTTACTGTCTTCTCTGTGATAACGTTCATTATATCAAGATAGAGAAATGTTTAACATAACTCTCATCTCAGTGATAACGTTCATTATATCAAGATAGAGAAATGTTTAACTTTACTGTCTCCTCTGTGATAACGTTCATTATATCAAGATAGAGAAATGTTTAACATAACTCTCATCTCAGTGACAACGTTCATTATATCAAGATAGAGAAATGTTTAACATAACTCTCATCTCAGTGACAACGTTCATTATATCAAGATAGAGAAATGTTTAACTTTACTGTCTTCTCTGTGATAACGTTCATTATATCAAGATAGAGAAATGTTTAACATAACTCTCATCTCAGTGACAACGTTCATTATATCAAGATAGAGAAATGTTTAACTTTACTGTCTTCTCTGTGATAACGTTCATTATATCAAGATAGAGAAATGTTTAACATAACTCTCATCTCAGTGACAACGTTCATTATATCAAGATAGAGAAATGTTTAACATAACTCTCATCTCAGTGACAACGTTCATTATATCAAGATAGAGAAATGTTTAACTTTACTGTCTTCTCTGTGATAACGTTCATTATATCAAGATAGAGAAATGTTTAACATAACTCTCATCTCAGTGACAACGTTCATTATATCAAGATAGAGAAATGTTTAACTTTACTCTCATCTCTGTGATAATGTTCATTATATCAAGATAGAGAAATGTTTAACATAACTCTCATCTCAGTGACAACGTTCATTATATCAAGATAGAGAAATGTTTAACTTTACTGTCTCCTCTGTGATAATGTTCATTATATCAAGATAGAGAAATGTTTAACATAACTCTCATCTCAGTGACAACGTTCATTATATCAAGATAGAGAAATGTTTAACTTTACTGTCTCCTCTGTGATAATGTTCATTATATCAAGATAGAGAAATGTTTAACATAACTCTCATCTCAGTGACAACGTTCATTATATCAAGATAGAGAAATGTTTAACTTTACTGTCTCCTCTGTGACAACGTTCATTATATCAAGATAGAGAAATGTTTAACATAACTCTCATCTCTGTGATAACGTTCATTATATCAAGATAGAGAAATGTTTAACTTAACTTTCTTCTCTGTGACAACGTTCATTATATCAAGATAGAGAAATGTTTAACATAACTCTCATCTCAGTGACAACGTTCATTATATCAAGATAGAGAAATGTTTAACTTTACTCTCATCTCTGTGATAATGTTCATTATATCAAGATAGAGAAATGTTTAACATAACTCTCATCTCAGTGACAACGTTCATTATATCAAGATAGAGAAATGTTTAACTTTACTGTCTCCTCTGTGACAACGTTCATTATATCAAGATAGAGAAATGTTTAACATAACTCTCATCTCTGTGATAACGTTCATTATATCAAGATAGAGAAATGTTTAACTTTACTGTCTTCTCTGTGATAACGTTCATTATATCAAGATAGAGAAATGTTTAACTTTACTGTCTTCTCTGTGACAACGTTCATTATATCAAGATAGAGAAATGTTTAACATAACTCTCATCTCTGTGATAACGTTCATTATATCAAGATAGAGAAATGTTTAACTTTACTGTCTTCTCTGTGACAACGTTCATTATATCAAGATAGAGAAATGTTTAACTTAACTGTCTTCTCTGTGACAACGTTCATTATATCAAGATAGAGAAATGTTTAACATAACTCTCATCTCTGTGATAACGTTCATTATATCAAGATAGAGAAATGTTTAACTTAACTGTCTTCTCTGTGACAACGTTCATTATATCAAGATAGAGAAATGTTTAACTTAACTGTCTTCTCTGTGACAACGTTCATTATATCAAGATAGAGAAATGTTTAACTTAACTGTC
Source organism: Stictocephala bisonia (assembly GCA_035578905.1). Classification (NCBI taxonomy): domain Eukaryota; kingdom Metazoa; phylum Arthropoda; class Insecta; order Hemiptera; family Membracidae; genus Stictocephala; species Stictocephala bisonia. Next base: position 594,307 of record JAQJVL010000520.1, on the reverse strand, counting down.
TTCTCTGTGACAACGTTCATTATATCAAGATAGAGAAATGTTTAACTTAACTGTCTTCTCTGTGACAACGTTCATTATATCAAGATAGAGAAATGTTTAACTTAACTGTCTTCTCTGTGACAACGTTCATTATATCAAGATAGAGAAATGTTTAACGTAACTCTCATCTCTGTGATAACGTTCATTATATCAAGATAGAGAAATGTTTAACTTTACTGTCTCCTCTGTGATAATGTTCATTATATCAAGATAGAGAAATGTTTAACTTAACTGTCTCCTCTGTGATAATGTTCATTATATCAAGATAGAGAAATGTTTAACAACTTACTGATTGCATCATAAATATAATGCAAGAATACCAGAATTTTATTGCAGTTGACCATTAACATTACAGTAACTGGTAATATGACCAAAGGACTGATACGGTCATATTACCATATAACTTATTTTATAGGGCATCTTAACCCTTAAAACGCTGAGCAATTTTCTGTAATTTTTCCATTAACGCTTAATTTTCTTGGATATATATAATTTTAGATTTTGTAAAGTTTTATTTTTTTTTAATATAAACCAGGATAGTACAATGTAAAAAAAATAATAATAACGATATTGTATTTTTTATATTCATTTTTCATTCATATTCATATTTCATCAAGTCAGAATCATCGGGGTTAGCCATTATAAAAATATATACAATATAACTCAATAAGACAACAGATTATGTACACAAAATAAACACTATTTACAACAAAAATAAAACTAGACTTTACAATGAAAAATAGAGTAAATTCGAAATAATAAACTTTATTTACACACCGGAGGTCAATATAACTCAATAAGACAACAGATTATGTACACAAAATAAACACTATTTACAACAAAAATAAAACTAGACTTTACAATGAAAAATATAGAGTAAATTCAAAATAATAAACTTTGTTTACACAACAGAGGTTAGTACAACGCACGAAAGACAACAAACAACTGCAGACTGACTTGAGCGCCAGCCGGTCGCCGCGTCATGTGACTAGCAGATGCGTATATATTCGTTGCGAGCGCTAGCGGTTACCTCGACAGAGGCAATAATGAATGAAAACTTCATATTATTTACATTCGTTGCCTAGTAACCAGTCCAAAGGTCTCGAAAATGAATAATAACCTAAAAATAGTCTTTACCTTGGATCTTAGAACTCGCTACGTTGTATTAGGCCTGTTCTAGGATTATTTTTACCAGCTCGCGAAATATTACTTATAACGCGTTACGGGCAATTGTAAACATGCGTATATATACGGATGCCGCGTTTTAAGGGTTAAACATACCTAAGAAGACAAGTCCACCAACAAAATACTCAAGAAAATAAATAGAGACATAACACAAATTTTTAATGCTACTGGCACCTTCTACAGACAAGCAAAGAGACTAAATCAGTTAACTGCCCATGAGTAAGTGGTAGTGGTGGGGAAACTGTCCTCAATTTTTAACACAGTTTGTTTATAGGTGTAAAAGTTTGCCAATAGTTGAGGTGTGGGAAAAGAAGGTTGATCTGTAAGTTATTTTGGTGTTGAGATTGGCAGTCACAGGATTATGTTATACATCTTAAAACTATCCCTTGTACCAAAGATCTAGAAAACCCTCTTACTGTCTCTTTCTGACAGAACAAAAACAGCCAAATCCTGGTTCATCCTAATTTACCTGATCCTAACAAACTATTATGATCCAAAGACGAGCAATTAAACTGTTCTAACCCTTGCAATTACAAAAATTGGCAAAACCTGTCCTGTTCATCTCCCAGCCACATCATTTGCCAGCTCTACAACCTCCTTATCTATAAGATACCTAAAAAACCACTCTTATGACTACTAACTTAATTTACCAACTACAGTAACAACACTGTCCTGCACAGCATATTGGTCTTACCAGTGAAACCCTCTGTAAACACGCAAATGGCCATAGACATGATTGCAAAGTTCAAAAGCCTGTAACACCTGTCTCCGCTCATACCCTTTGCATAAACAAAATGTTGTTCAGTGTTATACCACTAAATTAGACAGATCCCTTCCACCTCATGTGAATAGTTCCCAAATCAGAACAATGGAATTAGCACACCAGCAGATAACCAAATGCTGTGATCCTCCCTATCTAAACATCTAATAAATCTACATACCACATATACATTCCACTTCTTAATCATCAGCAAATCTTTATGCTAACTGTGTTAAAAACTGTACTATCTCTGTGGATACTTCCTCCCCACTGCCACTTATCCAGGGATAGTTTAAACTGAGTCAGTCTCTCTCCTCAGCTGAAGAAGGTGTCAGTGGCATTGGACATTTGAGATGCATTGTATCTGTTATTATGATTTCTTGTTAATTGTGTCAGTGGACTTGTCTAGTCAGGTAAGTTGGCTGATGTCCTATCTCTCCTATCATATTAATTTTTAGCTAGTGCTATATAACCTTATCTAATTGTAAAAGAGATTTTTTACCTGACAATAATAACAACTATCTTAGTTAAAATAAATTATACTCTAGTCAATTGAGTATTTAAAAAAGAAGTTAATATGTACTGCTGTAAGCATCAGTAGGAAAATTATAGTGTCAAATGATTATTTCACTAAGTAACTTGACAATTATTAACCTATTACAGAAATATAACAATGAGTTAAACATTTTAACTTTGAACATATCATACTTACAATGTTTTAATACATAATTGGATCATCAATACAATTTTTTTTCCAACAGTTTGTCAATTTTAATAGGTTCATATATCTAGCAAATACAGTGTGTAAGAGTTAGAAAATCAACAAGTACTTAAATATTAATGAAAAGAACAATAAACTATAATTATGGCCAGTATAACAAAGTGCATCCTAAAGTTCCTGGAGTGCTACTTCCAAGACATGTTCTACTACTAAGAAAATTATGATAATGCACATTAACTTTTCATTTGATTCCAGTGGCGTAACCTTCCAACAAGTGAAAAAATTGCATATGAAGAAAAGGCTGCTCGTGTTAACGAAGAAACAGCTGCCAAGATGGCAGAGGCAGAACAGTGCCCCTCCCCCTCTCCAGCACCTAACCCTCCAACTAACCAGCATCCTGACCTAGTTTATGAATGTTGCTGGGATAACTGTGACTGGCAGTTTGAAGACATGCAAGATTGCATCGAGCATGCAGTCTCTGAAGGCTGTGGTCATGTCCATATGTATTTTGCTGCTGTTCCTCCTCATGGTATGTTTTTTTTTAGTTTTATTTGTGTTTTGTATTGTAGTCGTTGCTTATTTATTGGTTAATACAATTATAGCCAATCCTACGTTTTTCCATGATCTTTACTCTCTGATAAAAATAATGTATAGTTAATATTTAAATGAGTTTTATTTCAATAAAGTAAATAGATATGTTATTACAGTTCTTAACAATTTCCTTGTGATATGATGGTTAAATGATCATTTTACTACAATACAAAAAATAGTATTTTGTAATCTGTGGTTATTCTTTGGGTTAGTGAAGTGATCCATGAAAATATCAAGGGGCTAAAGTGGGTAAGGCTGCTAATTTTCTTTGTATTACAATTTTTATTGTCAGTTTAAAAATTACTGCTATCTGTTATGTTGTGGTTGTATATTTTCCTTGTTTAAGTTTCAATTACTTGTTTTGATTAAAAAACTACTTTATTTTTGTAAAATCATAATTTTGTCTTTCCAAATTACTAGATAGATGAAATTAGAGATGGATTGTTTATGTTTTCTCCCAGAACTGGAGTTCCAGTGTCAGTGGCGAGGTTGCACAAGGATGAGGAAAGCTATTGCGCCGTTTCCCAGTCTTCATCGCCTAGCTCGTCATGTTAAGGAAGTCCACATTATGAAGAGCCAAGGTAGAGTTGTACACCCAGACCACCGAAGCAAGTAAGTAATTTGGTGAATAATAAATTATTAAACATGTTGAGTTTACAAAGTAAAGTTTAACAAAAAAAGAAGTTCAATAAGCATGTCCTCTGAAATAGTAAATGTGATATTTGAAAGAAAAGGAAGAATACTGCTTTAGATATTTAAGATAATTGTTTGTCACTTATTGAAAAACAGCAGGTAGCGGAATCAAAGTAATTGGAATCAACTTATATAATTGATTCTAATTTAAAAGCCGAGAATTGATGAAATCAACTTTTGGAATTGAGAATCGATCCATTCCTACTACAAAGTCTTCTTGCATTGGTGTTGTTTGCTACTTAGAGCTAAAATAAATTAATGTTTCTTGTCCTTTTATGTAATAATAATATTTTTGATTAAATATGTAATTAAGTGTTATTTTATTTAATTATTACTGTAAACTGATCCAAGTACATGCGTAATGTAAAATTTCAATTAAAACTTATATAAATGTGTTTGAGCAAATACAAGATTTCTACACTAGAATGTAGTGACATTTGACAGACTTAGGAGTGAATTATGAATCCATAGATAATGTTTCTATAATGTAATATGTGATTTAATTGAAGTATTACGTTCACTCTCAAAATTCACACAACAGCAAGCCAGGTGCTAAAACATATTATTGTAAAACTTATAAGGTTATTTTACTCCAGGTTATTGAATTACTTGGGGACAAACGTGCAAGGAGGTTAACAAAGAGATAACAACCCTTAATGGACACAGTGAAAATACAAGGCTTAGTGTATTGTTTACCCAGGCAATGCCTACTGTACAACAGTGATATCTCCTTTGACTGTTCAGTTATCATTGCTGGTCCTAACTATCTTTAAAAACACAAGGCTTAGTGTATTGTTTACCCAGGCAAAGCCTACTGTACAACATTGATGTCTCCTTTGACTGTTCAGTTATCATTGCTGGTCCTAACTATCTTTAAAAACACAAGGCTTAGTGTATTGTTTACCCAGGCAATGCCTACTGTACAACAGTGATATCTCCTTTGACTGTTCAGTTATCATTGCTGGTCCTTACTATCTTTAAAAACACAAGGCTTTGTGTATTGTTTACCCAGGCAATGCCTACTGTACAACATTGATGTCTCCTTTGACTGTTCAGTTATCATTGCTGGTCCTAACTATCTTTAAAAACACAAGGCTTTGTGTATTGTTTACCCAGGCAATGCCTACTGTACAACATTGATGTCTCCTTTGACTGTTCAGTTATCATTGCTGGTCCTTACTATCTTTAAAAACACAAGGCTTAGTGTATTGTTTACCCAGGCAATGCCTACTGTACAACAGTGATATCTCCTTTGACTGTTCAGTTATCATTGCTGGTCCTAACTATCTTTAAAAACACAAGGCTTTGTGTATTGTTTACCCAGGCAATGCCTACTGTACAACATTGATGTCTCCTTTGACTGTTCAGTTATCATTGCTGGTCCTAACTATCTTAAAAAACACAAGGCTTAGTGTATTGTTTACCCAGGCAATGCCTACTGTACAACAGTGATATCTCCTTTGACTGTTCAGTTATCATTGCTGGTCCTAACTATCTTTAAAAACACAAGGCTTAGTGTATTGTTTACCCAGGCAATGCCTACTGTACAACATTGATGTCTCCTTTGACTGTTCAGTTATCATTGCTGGTCCTAACTATCTTTAAAAACACAAGGCTTAGTGTATTGTTTACCCAGGCAATGCCTACTGTACAACAGTGATATCTCCTTTGACTGTTCAGTTATCATTGCTGGTCCTAACTATCATTAAAATCACAAGGCTTAGTGTATTGTTTACCCAGGCAATGCCTACTGTATAACAGTGATGTCTCCGCTGACTGTTCAGTTATCATTGCTGGTCCTAACTATCATTAAAATCACAAGGCTTAGTGTATTGTTTACCCAGGCAATGCCTACTGTATAACAGTGATGTCTCCGCTGACTGTTTAGTTATCATTGCTGGTCCTAACTATCTTTAAAAACACAAGGCTTAGTGTATTGTGTACCCAGGCAATGCCTACTGTATAACAGTGATGTCTCCGCTGACTGTTTAGTTATCATTGCTGGTCCTAACTATCTTTAAAAACACAAGGCTTAGTGTATTGTTTACCCAGGCAATGCCTACTGTACAACAGTGATGTCTCCGCTGACTGTTCAGTTATCATTGCTGGTCCTAACTATAATTAAAAACACAAGGCTTAGTGTATTGTTTACCCAGGCAATACATACTGTACAACATTGATGTCTCCGCTGACTGTTCAGTTATCATTGCTGGTCCTAACTATCTTTAAAAACACAAGGCTTAGTGTATTGTTTACCCAGGCAATGCCTACTGTATAACAGTGATATCTCCTTTGACTGTTCAGTTATCATTGCTGGTCCTAACTATCTTTAAAAACACAAGGCTTAGTGTATTGTTTACCCAGGCAATGCCTACTATACAACAGTGATATCTCCTTTGACTGTTCAGTTATCATTGCTGGTCCTAACTATCTTTAAAAACACAAGGCTTAGTGTATTGTTTACCCAGGCGATGCCTACTGTACAACATTGATGTCTCCTTTGACTGTTCAGTTATCATTGCTGGTCCTAACTATCTTTAAAAACACAAGGCTTAGTGTATTGTTTACCCAGGCGATGCCTACTGTACAACATTGATGTCTCCTTTGACTGTTCAGTTATCATTGCTGGTCCTAACTATCTTTAAAAACACAAGGCTTAGTGTATTGTTTACCCAGGCAATGCCTACTGTACAACATTGATGTCTCCTTTGACTGTTCAGTTATCATTGCTGGTCCTAACTATCATTAAAAACACAAGGCTTAGTGTATTGTTTACCCAGGCAATGCATACTGTACAACAGTGAAGTCTCCGCTGACTGTTCAGTAATCATTGCTGGTCCTAACTATCATTAAAATCACAAGGCTTAGTGTATTGTTTACCCAGGCAATGCCTACTATATAACAGTGATGTCTCCGCTGACTGTTCAGTTATCATTGCTGGTCCTAACTATCATTAAAATCACAAGGCTTAGTGTATTGTTTACCCAGGCAATGCCTACTGTATAACAGTGATGTCTCCGCTGACTTTAGTTATCATTGCTGGTCCTAACTATCTTTAAAAACACAAGGCTTAGTGTATTGTTTACCCAGGCGATGCCTACTGTACAACAGTGATGTCTCCTTTGACTGTTCAGTTATCATTGCTGGTCCTAACTATCTTTAAAAACACAAGGCTTAGTGTATTGTTTACCCAGGCAATGCCTACTGTACAACAGTGATGTCTCCGCTGTCTGTTTAGTTATCATTGCTGGTCCTAACTATCTTTAAAAACACAAGGCTTAGTGTATTGTTTACCCAGAAAATGCCTACTATACAACAGTGATGTCTCCACTGAGGGCAGAGTTAACAAACTAGAAAATCTATAATGTGTTTACGGCGTGCCAGCGTTGCCTTTGTGCTAAAACGAAACAGTCCTTACTTCTGGACTTGCCTTGTAATAATGATCATCATGTCTCCATTGTCTGCTCTTAAATATCCAATGGCTTCTAGAATTGCTCTATTTTTTTTTCTCCTTTAATTCAAGAAAATATATCTTACTGGTTGAATATATAAAATAATTAAAGATATTTAGTAGTCGTTATTTAGAATTTAAAGCAACTCATCTTAAAATAGATATATCTTTTAACCACTTTCAAAGTACAATAATTGAGAAATTTTTCTTATCGTGAGAAGTTTCCTTGCTGTTCTGCCTAGAAATCTGAAATCACTAAAGGACTGAATAGTTTTAAGTTATTCAAAAACAATAAGATACAATTCCCTTTCCAAATTTTTAAAAAAGCTGTTTTCAGGAACTTCATGCCTTCCAGTCGGCCACCTGCACCTCCCCCCACTACCTCTGCCCCCTCGTCTATAAGTGAGACTGCTGCGGGTTGGTTCCTAGATGTTTTGCTCGTTATTTTTCTCATTTTGGAAACTTTAGTTTCTTTCTTCTTAAAACGAAATAACATATTTAGTCATTAAAATAACATTCTTTAATTATAATTACAAAGAAAATTTGTTGATTTAAATTAATCTTGTGGATATATGGACTGATTTTGTTTAAAATTGTATGTCTGTAAGAATTTGATTTTAATTCACTAGAGTTTCCAATTATGATATTATATTTTGATGTTTTGGTTTAAACTAATTTTTTTTTATTTGCAGCGCACGGTTTCTTTATGAACTTATAATTTTAAGTGTTACTACTTTAATTTTCAGTTTTGTTTGTAGTCTTATTCAATTTATGTATTGTTCTGCACCTATCTACTTGGATGATGACTTAAAAACAAAGATTGTTAATATAATCCTAAAACAAAAGCGAATGCTTTTTTCTTTTCAAGATGTGACAAATATAAATAAATACAAGTAATTCCACTTTAAAACTTGCACACTAAACGGTTTTGCTTGGACAGTGAAAAAATCATGTGGTAACATTCTTTTAGAGAAGCGAAGAAGTACATGGGTGCTTGCTCATTATAGTTTTTGACGTTTGCAACCTGGATAGCAGTCGCCCACTGCCACTGAGGAGACAGCGACCAGAAAGCGACCGGAAGCACAGAGGCTGCTATGACAAAATTGCTTCTTTTGTATTGTACGTTTTATAGTCATCCGGTAGCTTTGCCCCTGACAAGTTGTTATGGTTTATTTAGTTTAGTTTTTTTAGTTTTAACAATTGTCAGTGTTTTACTGTCAACTTAAAATTCTTAGTGTTTTGTTATGGCATATATTGATTCTGAGCTGTTAATTATGCTAGTTCCACAGAATCGTCCATTCTAGACAGTTTTGATTTTGGTGGAAGTAAATAAAATTGTACACTTATTGACAAGTCATTGCAAATGCTGACATCAATAATAATAACCATAAATAATTTAATTGTTTCGTAGTTCTGAATTTCTCAAGAAAGTTTAATATATTTATAGATTATTTGATTAAGAAAAAGTATTACTGTATGTTGCTTTATTTTTCTTTTAATGTTAACGTAAACCTACCTCACTGTAATGACCAGCATCTCAATTGGTGGTTTTATGGAATTTCTAAATTGTGTGTTTTGCTGCTCAAGAGTGCTTTATTGTTTGATGTAACTTGTCAAAAGAGTTCATTTACATGCAGAAGTAATTAAAAAATTTGGCTTTATCTCTACAAATTCTCAAATAAAGTGTAGAATAATCCAACTCTCTCTCTTCTTTGATAGATAGGATGTGCCTATATCAGACGATTACGTTGTTGATTAAGCTTTCAGCATTGACTAAATAGCCATAAGGTGATCAACTGTTCACTATTCATTACAAGATGAATATCAATGTACTACTAACACATGCAACTAATGTGGAACTGGTTACAATCCCTTTGCATTAGTGATAGGCGCCAAAACCTATCATGCAGGTGTAATGTGAAAGCAATTAAGATTTTGCTAGTATGAATTTTTGCTATCGAGGCATAACCGTGTAGTGTGCAAGGAGCCTTACACGGTATGATCAGTGAGGACACAAAAAATAAACTTTTTAGACGCTGTACTTAAAGTTGAGATTTTTAATTGCCTACTATTAATAGGTTCGTTTTATAACTACGAGTTATTATCATATTCAATACTACTTCAGTATTTATTTTCATTTACTTAGTCAAAAATTGTTATGTAAGAGTGTATATGAGAATGGATTTGTAAATTTAGTATTTGCTATAAACTTAAAGCTGACTTTCCAAAAAAAATTATAGAACATTTTGGTTTTGTTCTAAATAACAGTTTAGGTCACAAACTGGCTCCTTTCCTAATGTCATTACTCTAATTAAGATAAAACCAGGATTCCTTTAAATATAATTCTGTTTTAATGAACTATTTTATCAATTTTCTACAATTTTCAACAGTATATTGAGCATTTTAAAAACATTAAAATGTAGAATAAAAATACTCAATCATGTTTTTATAATGAGCATTATCACCGTAGTTAAGATCTTCACAATTGTTGAGAACATTTTATATGGTAATTATCTACAGAGTAACTATCTAAACTAACTTTTGTATCCATTTTTTGTCTTCAAAAATTCTATGAACCATTTGCTAAACAACTATAAATTGCGTTTTACAATCAGTAAAGCACTTCGTTATATACTACAGTAGAAGTCCATTAGTCCGGCATCCAACAGTCCGGAATGCTCAATAGTCCGGCATCGCTCCGGAAAATTGAAAAAATGTTGGTTTTCTCCAAAAGTGTGTCTTTAAAGCAAATAAAAACGCTCGAGAGCTATTCGGAAGCGTTAGGGGTAGTTCAGGATCATCTGGAAGCGCTCGGTATTATTCGGAAACCGGCCGGCTAATCTCAGCTGTCACAACAAATACAGGTGCAGTGCAGCACAGTTAATTAATCACGAAGCGTCTGTCATTTTTTTTGTGTGCGTTGTTGTTTTGTGTCCTTTCACATCGCAGTAAACTGTGTCTCAGTACTCTTTACTGTAATACAGTACATCTGTAGAGACGTACGTAACTTTTGAAAGTGTTTAAAAACAAACTGAGTTTTGTTCTAACTGTACAGTGAACATGTTTTCAACACCTAAGCCTTCGAGTTCAAAAGGAGAGAAACGAAAACACGTAACACTGACTCTCAATCAGAATTTAGACATCATCAAACGGCTAGAAAAAGGTGAGAATAGAAATGTTTTAATGAATGAGTTTAATATTGGCTCATCAACTATTTATGACATTAAAAAACAAAAACATGAACTAATGAAGTTTGCTTCTCAATCGGTAACAACTGAAAAATTGGCTTCTAGACAAACATTAAAAAAACCAAAACTGGAACAGCTAGATAGTGTATTGTTCAAATGGTTTAGTGCAGTACGTTCTGAAGGAAAGCCGGTAACAGGGCCAATGATTATTGAGAAGGCAAAGAAATTCGGCCAAGATTTGGGAGTTGGTGAAAGTGAATGTAATTATTCTGATGGTTGGCTCAGAAACTTTAAGTTTCGGCATGGAATTCGAAGACTTGATGTAACTGGAGAAACACTTTCAGCAAACCAAAACTCTGCAGATAAATACAAAGATGAATTTGAGAAAATCGTGGCTGATTTAACACCTGAACAGATTTATAATGCTGATGAAACAGGGCTATTGTGGCGATGTTTACCAACATCTACACTAGCTGGGGGAGGAGAGAAAGCAGCCAAGAGTTAAAAAAAAAAAACAAAGACAGATTAACCTTTTTGCTATGTGCTAATGCGTCTGGAAACCACCGAGTGACCCCTTTTGTGATAGGTAAATCTAAAAATCCCAGGGCTTTTAAGAATGTTACACACTTGCCTGTCCAATACGATGCTCAATCAAATGCATGGATGACTGCCGCCCTCTTTGAAGATTGGTTTCTTCACCACTTTGTGCCTCAGGTCAAGGAATTCTTCAAAAGCCTTGGTCTACCAGAAGATACTAAAGCCATCCTTCTTTTGGACAATTGCAAAGCCCACCCGCCAGTAGATGAGTTAGTTTCTGGAAATATTGTTGCTACTCTGCTCCCACCTAACGTAACATCTTTGATTCAACCCATGGACCAAGGGGTTATTCAAAATTTTAAATGCTTTTATAGAAGGTCATTTATTCAAGGCCTGTTAAATGCCGACTGTGACGTGACTGATTTTCAAAAACGTTTTACCGTAAAAGATGCGGTCTATGCTATTGCACTGTCTTGGAACCAGGTAAAAAATACAACACTACAAAAATGCTGGAGAAAACTTTGGCCAGCTGCAAACCCTGCATCTGACCTAGCTCTACAGTCTGATGAGGAAGAAAACCATCAAGAAGCTCTGACCAAAGTTTTGGATGTCGTTAGAAGTGACCAATGCGTTGGCCCAACTTCAAATTCCTACAGTTTTTGCTCTGTATATTCTTGCTACTATAGTAGCTGCAAATGAATCAGTGCAAGGCTCAGACCAAGTTACTCAGCCATACAATACTAGAAATTGCAGATATAAAATATCAAAAAAACATAATCTTGAATTTTACAAAAAAAGCCCAGTCTACATGGGACTTAAGTTTTATACAAAATTACCAGATCACATAAAATCAGAGCTAAAATCATTAAAATTTAAGAAAATTTTATCAACTTATTTGACTGAATTAGCACTTTATTCATTAGAGGAATTTCTTCAATAAAATATAATAGTATTTTAAATTTCAACACGTTATAAATCAATTTTAAACATGCACACTCATGACTAACGATTACATAATGTTATTATTAGTTCAATTTATTTTTATTCATACATATATATTAAATACAAAATATTTTACTGGAATTAGAATTAGGTAGTTAATTTTTATTATTATTGATGTATTGATCATTATTTTTGTAAAGCTAGAATAAGTAAACGTATCGACACTATTCATGTATACCATGTATATGTTTATGAATAAAGACATTCTAAAAAAAAAAAAAGTGCTGACAATCCCTTGAAAAAACTGCCTGAAGATGAGGTAGAGGAGTGGCTTCTCATCGACGAGAATGAGCCTGTTGAACAAGAACTAACCAATGAGGACATTATCAACAGTGTAGTAAACCCTCAGCCTACCCAAAATCTTGAAGACAGTGACTCAGATGCCGAAACAGAAGAAAAGGAAAAAAATCAGCTGGGCAGAAGCTGCAGAATCACTGAATAAGTTTATCTCTTTTACTAGCTACAGTCCTTCAGAAATTATTGATTTACATATAATTAGAAATGAATTTTATTCTAAACACCAAAAGTCAAGAAAACAAAAAGACATTCGTGACTTTTTTAAATCTTAGTGAAATATGTTTTACAGAACGTGTACATAATTATAAATTTGAAATGTAAAATAAACTGTTGTATTTGTTGCATATGTAAAATAAACTTTGTTTTATACTGTATTTGTAGTTTAATTATTAACCTAATTGTTCTTATAATTGCGATTTATGTATGCATGTATGTAAATAATTTACATACATTTGTTTTACGGCAAAGCCTACACTAAAAGGAAGGGGCACCGCCCGATAGACCGGAATTTTCGGTAGTCCGGCACCGAGCCGGTCCCGAACGTGCCGGATTATCGGACTTCTACTGTATTGAATAAAATCAATAAACAGTTTATGTGTTACTTATAAAATTAACTGTTAATAAACTACTGCACACGGTTGTACAATTGGCGATAGCTTCAAACAAAATGATTATCTTAAAAAAATATTGTCTACTTAATATTAAAAAGATGTCAATTGTTGCAGATAATTTCTTATGTTGCACAAAAAATGCTTATTGCTCTATAATTTGAAAAGACAACTCGTCCAAAAAAATTTTTATTTTTGTATTATTTGGCTAGCACAGATATAAATAAAAAGAATTGTAGGACAATTTATGATTTTGTTAAAAACCCCATGTTAACATGTCAATTTACATCTAATAATGGTCAAACATTCAAATCAGGTAACCTGCCTTCTAAGTAAGATCAATACAACCGATCAATAAATGCTGTGTAAAGATGCCGTTACTGTTTTAATCCATGCGTGAATGGTGCAGAACAATGTAGTTTAGTAGACCTGTGTGCTAGTGTTAGCATGTGTGTGTGCATGACAGGAGATTCTTGGCTTCTACACGCAGCAAGCCTGTCACGAAGCCTCTACCAACCAACCCCCTGCCTGGCATCCCCATGCACGCTGCTTGTGAGTATAAATATTCTGCATGTATTAAAATGTACTTTATATTGTTGGTCGTTTAACATCTAAATTCTAATAATTAAACAATATTTTTAGGTAATGAAATTCTACTAAGAATTTTTATAAAATAAAAAATGAATGCAAATGATTTCATATTAGAACTAGGGTTTGTGTAAATTAGAGCTCTAATCGTATTTACATTTTGTACCATGGTTATAATTCCCTGTTAACCCTCTCCCAGATGAAGGACTGTAACACACTCTTGACAATACAGGACTGAATTACTTAAGCTGCTCCATAACAGCAGAACATTTGTTCGCCTCTAGTTAGTTAAAAATACATACAGCAAACAAAACTATTAGATGTTATATATTCAGGTAGTCCCTAAACAAGGGTTCCAAACAAGTGGATGTGGCTCCTTGAGTCAGAAATTCCTATAAATCTAGTTTCTAAAATGTTTTGTTGTTCATCTGTCTGTTTTTGTATTTTAAAGACATTTTTGTAACTTGGAAACAGGTTAAAAAACTATAACTTGGAATAGAGTTTAATATTATAATGAACTTTATAATGTATAATAATTTAATAATATGTTTATAATTTTTTTAAATGTGCAATCATTTTAATATTTTAACTAGAAATTACTCAAAAAATTAAAGTCTAACCTATAATCTAAAAAATGCTATAAACATTACAATTTAACATTTAGCTGCTGTGATGTACCCATCAGTACGGCACGTGTCATGCTCGAACATGGTGACGTACCACTCAGTATGTCAGGAATAAAATGACAAGGTGTTAGTGGAAGGGCTGCACCTGCTTAGTGTTGCGCTCTAATGTATGTTTCGACAACTACCTGAGTCGATCACATTCCAGTTTCTCTGCGAAACTAGTTTTGCTTTTACCTGGATTCTCTTTACTTGTTCTTTTTACACCTGTTACATTGGTTTATTCTCATTTTACATGCCGTTCCTATTGGTATGACAGAATTATTTAATCTATTACGCTTATAAATAATATTTATTGTAAGAGTTTCGTTGACATGTAAATAATGATTCAGTACTATTTCACTATTTCACTATTTCAATGAAAACTACACTAAACTAAAATATTAGTATATATACATTTTTTTAATCCTGAAGCACCAAATTTAAAATAAACTGAATTTTATTTTAATCTGTATTTATTTTTATTTATTATTATTTTTTTTTTTTTTTGTGAAAATGTAATTTACTGTAATTTGTATGGTTCTTTAACGTTAAAAAAAAAATATATATATATATCAATTTGTTTCAGGTATGATAATAAAATAAATATACCAAGATTTATATTTACGAGGGTATTTTACAATAATACACTGATTGTCAGCAAATAAACAGCTATTTATTTATTTTTTACATAAATAAAATAGTACACAGTATAAGATGTGATCATTTGTGATGTTCTTTGAAACATTCCTTACACAAGTAAGGTTTGTCCAGACAGTTCTCACATTACGTTATAATTGTTGGGTGGGTGTTACATTATAAAAGTGAGTGTGTGAGTGTCTTTCTTTCAAGTTCATTGTTGGAGAGAACTTAAACCTTTGCCCTCGAAAGGCCACTGGCAATGGCCAGTTCCCACTTCTAGACAACTAGTGTTAGTTGCTGTTCAACCTGTCCTCCCATGTCGCACAGCCATTGTGAGGTACCGCACCATCATCGGGCGCTGTGTCAGCCATGTTGTCTGCCAGTTGTCACTGGGTCAGAATTGTTTTGTTGCCACTCTACTGATATGGCAAAATGGACATTTAAAACCATGTAATTTACATAACTTTGTTTTAATGATAACTTTAAAACTATGTTATACCACAATACAATTTTAAGAGAAATGAAAGAATATTTGTGGGTTTGTTTGGAGTAAGTCCCGAATATTATCTGATTGTAAGTCATCATTTCCCTCCATATTCACTAAAAACTACAATGCTAATGTAACTGGAACTAAAACACTAATAAATAAATAATAATAAATTTTGAAAAATGAATGGCTATTTTATTACTTTGACGACTGATCACTTAGCAACTCAAACACTACGTAGCGGCTCGCGAGCACTGAGGTAGAGAGGTTAGATCTATGGAACATAACAGCTGGCTAAACTAGTGGGAAACTGACAGATGTTTAGTTTAAAAGTTTCTCAATAGGTTACACCACCTTACAGAGGAATAATATTGAAAAAGATATACTAAACGCAGAACTGAATCGTGGCTACTGACAATGGCCGTGCGAGCGTTTGTTGACTTTCACGATGGCCACTCACAGCAGCCTTGCTATCTGGGAGGTTATATACACTAACAAAAATTATAAGTTGTTACAGAAATGGCTGTGGCCGGCCATACAAACCCAGAGGACATTTCTTAAAGAACTCTCTCGAATGCAAAGGGTTAATTATAACATGATTTTTTTTTAATTTTACATTGGTAAATCATTTGAACACTAGACTGGCTTTTCATTGGTGGAAAATATTTGCCATTCAATAGGTTTTTAGAAAATGAGTTTAAATTAATTTTGAGTTGTATTATATATTAAATGTATTAGAAATAAATTTAGAATTTTTGATTAGTGACTGAAAGAAATAGTTTTATTACAAATAGTTTTATTACAATACTAAATAATACTAATTAAATATGGTACATATGATTTATTATATAAATAGGTATACATTTTATTCAAATTATCAGGTGATTGTTTATACAGTAAAGCGTCAATACTCCAGGCGTCAAAAATCCAGACCGTCAATAATCCGGATTCAATTCTGGTGAAATATTTGTATTAAAAAATAAATATTTTATACTATAAATTAAAGTTTAAACACAACTCAACTGTCCGCCGTGTGCTCCAACAGGAGTTTCGCACCTACTGTATTTTAGCGATGATTAGTTCACGAACAACGAGTCAAATGAACGAGACAGTGAACGAGTCAACTAGTTTGTTCATTATGATTTGAACTAGTTAAATTCAAAATGAACAACAGAGCTGGAAAGTTAGTAATCATACATGATAACTGAGTCGGCACTGGTGGTGCAGTGCTGTAACTCAGGTACTTGGAGACAAAGTGTTTGGGAGATTGTAGGCGATAGGTTCCATGCTCGGTTCTCTTAATACCGACACGGCGTCCGCCATCAACGTAGACACTACTAGAGAAGTCTGGAGTGTCCGTGTTGAATGGTAGTCAATGTTCAGATGTTGTGTAGGGAAGATAACTGAGTCAGACCAACACTACGTGGTTCGGATTCCATGTAAAGCTGTAGGTCCGTAGGTCCCATAGTTGCCCTGGCTATTGGGCTATTAATAAATAGTCCTTTCTGAGCTAAGTCGAACTCAGATAGTAACAATGACTGCATCTACACTCATTCACTCCTCATATTCGCCCATATCTCTATGATCGGCGTCTTAGAGATGAATAATGAATAATAATAATGAGTCTCCAGTCACTTGTAACCTAACCCTAAAACTGTGTGAATGGAACAGAAGTCTTTGTTAGTTCTTTACGACGCAAGAGAAGGGATTGCGTGCGCACAGCTATACTGAACCAATAAATAAACTACATAGAATGAAGGAACTACGTTGTAATAGTAATAGACGAACTTCAGTAGTTGATAATTGTGATCAATATGGCTTCGGTGGAAAAGAAGCATATATTTTTAACCATTGCTACAAAGCTATAAAGGATTTTTTTAAACATCTAACTGTGTAGATGTTACAATAACGTTTTTATAGCTGTGCGCTGTATACTTGGTGGGTTAAATATTTTAATCGTAAGTCTTTAATTGAAATGTATATATATACAGTAAACTTTAGTGTTAGAATAACTTGGTACATCAATGATAATGATTCATTATAGTTAACAACATTGTAAGTAAAATATTTAAAAATCACCATTGGTTTAATTCATTTGCCCTGTTTCCCGTAAACCGCTAACGTGAAAAAAACAGCCGATTTTAGGGTTCTTTTTACGTTGAAGACATCTTGTGACCATTATACAAGTTAATTTCGGTAACCCTGAGATTTTGAAAATCCGGAAGGAGTCCGATCCCAATTAATCTGGATTTTCGACGCTCTACTGTATACACATAAGTATTTATTATTTTATTTGTTTTAAACTGGTTAAAATGTCATATCTTGACTTGGTTCCGAATTAGCATTGGCATATATAATTACTGGATGTATAAATGGGGATTGACACTAGATCAGTCATATGATTGCGGGTAGTCTATCCAAACAATGGATCACATAGTTACAGAGTGTCCTATGCTCTTTTACTGAAGAATTAGCAAGCTTAAACAGAATCAATGAGGCAGGTCTTAAATAGCTGGATGGATTGGAGGAGTTGCCCTGTGACAGATCACTTTACATTTTTATTCAATGAATATGCCATCATGACTTTTCAATCTTTATCCAAACATCGCAGCTTTTTAAAATTAATAAATGGTAGCTGACATCAAACCATACAATATATATGGTAACCATATGTGCTATGGTGACGTAAGCGTAGTAGAAAGTGAAAAGAATTATATGAAAATGATCAGGTTTTGATAAAAACTTGAAAAAGGATAAATTATTATTTATATACACAAGCTAACATACTGTACATAAAATCATTTAATTATTTATGCACATGCACAACAATATAACTGTGTAATCGATGTAAACCAATTGTATTCATTAGTTAATCATGTTCTGAGTGCTTTTTTGTGTTTAATTTATCACTTCAGTGGTAAGACAACAAACGGATGTTTTTTTTATATTATCTATACAATAAGAGGCCAATAATAAGTATTTTAATTTTTATCTTACTATCACTGAATCTATATTTATTTATAGATTATTTAATTATTGAAACAATCAGTATTTTAATATTGATATGATTTTAGCAATGGCTCCTGGTCTTTTGAACTTTTCTCGGAACACACCATCTCCTGCTTCACAAAATGGAGGAGGTAAGAATACTTTTATTATTAATTTATTTTCTTTAGTTAGTTCTAAAAGTCGCCATATATGTACTAAGTAGTGTCAGCACTCCTGTCTAAGCTGTCCTATTCTTATATCCTTGATAAGTCTTAAAATTTAGAATAAAATTCTTCTAGATCTCTAATGTATAAATTCATATATCAAAAAGTTGTTCATCAGATGATAAAGACAGTCACTGTTGGAAATCCTAATGTTAATAAAGTTCAAGACACTGGGAATAAACATTAACCCCTGAAAACAACATCCAATTAGGTACTATGTCTTTAGTCAGTTACCGATCATTGTTCATTAAGCACGCATTAATCTTTCGTGAGTAGAATAATTATGTTTTGAATATACTAGCAATTTTAAATGGCCCCAAATAAAAGAAAAACCACAGGATATAGGATAAAGGGCCTAAGCAGACCACAGAACTGACCCTCTTTTAATCCATTTATTTGGTTAAGTTTCATTTATAAATAATTAAGAAACAATTCATTTTATTATTGTTTATTAACACTTAATTATTATTATAACAATTAATGCTATTAAATTTCTATTAATGTCACAGAAATATAGAGAAATAAAAACGATCACTGCTGTAGTATCTGTATATATCACCAAATTGAACAACCATAACCTCAAAAACAGATTTACAAAACTGGAAGTTAGAGTAATGTTAAATCAGATTAACAGCAGGTTCCAGAACAACGTCTGCTCCTTACGCCTGGTACATGGTTGTTACGGAACTAACGAAGTTGTTAAAAAGATCTAAAATGTGTATTGCAGAAACACTACTGGTCAGCAGGATAGGCTTTCATTTTTGGCCCTTTTGGCAGTCAAGCGGAATGTGGCAGTTGATATAGACAAAGAGATTATTACAGATGCTCCTTTGTGAACTAGAAAAAGGATAGGGTCTTTTCAAATATCCCTGCATTTTCAATTTATTTTCTATAGCTACCAAATGCTAATTTTCATTCAGTATTAAAGAACGTGACTAATTGGTATTAATACAGGCAGTAAAATATTTGTGATAAGTTGTAAAGTTTTCCGCACTCTCCTAATTCAAGAACTTGACTTGTAGGAACATAACGGTCTCATGATGGTTATCATGTCTTATTGCTTTTCTGCAGGATTGAGATTGGTTTGAGAAAGAGAACGTGGTTGGGTAGTATACGTCACGGTATATAGTATCTCAAGCCGTTTAGAAACAACAGCTATTTTTATTTATAAAATCAAAATGGCATCTGGATCAATGTTTACAGGAACATTTGTCTTTGTATTGTTGTAAGGAACAACTCCTTGAAATTAAGGAACATAATTTTGATTCACAATTTATATTATATTGATCTATATTTATTCAATCTATAACTACCATAACCCCAACATTATTTCATTGTAGATAAAGCCTCTTGTTTTGTTTTTTATCATGATATTGTAATTAATTGATATCAGGATTAATAATTCTTAGTTTTGATAACATGTTGTTTGTCCCTCAATAAGGTTCCACTGGGGGGCGACAGCATGAACCCCTGTTTGTCACTGTCCCACCAAGACCACAAAGATTACTCCATTCTGAAGCCTATATCAAGTATGTACATTTTTACCATTAATTCATTTTAGTTTTCAAATAAGATGAGAGTTTTAAAGAAAAAAAACTAAGATCATGTAAAGAAAAAAATAACAAACAATAAAACAGGATAGTTGGCTTAAGTAAGATTAATATAATGTTGTTATAAATTGAATACAAAACTTTATTTTTGAGATATAATGCCAAATGTTGGTAAATAAATACATACATTTATGTAAAGTAAAAAGAACTGTATAAACTATTATTTGAACTATTGAAGCTCACAATTAATATTAAACTGCAGAGTAATTCATTACTGGCTTAGGAATAAGAATAACCAAAAAGTTAATATAAGGTTTATGTAAATAGCCTTAGAACTAGAATGATTGGTTATAAACAAGATGTCAGAATAGTCTTCAAAGACAAACCACCCACTAATCATCAGATTTCAACCAATGCTACAGCACCAAAATAATAAAATCCCTCCCTCTCACAACTGTGACGATGGGAACTCTCCTACTAAATCAAGATACCCTCCAAACCTAACAATCATACTTTAATCAAACTGTTTTCCAATACAAGCAAATTTATAGTACGGTCTAAAAACATTCGTAATTATATCCATTACAAGTAAGGAATATTTAGCTCTAACGAGATGTGTTTTTAAAGTAAGTACCGCTTCGGAATCCCGCCGCTGTAGGGCTGCGGTCGGCCTTCAGCACATGCGTACTGGGTACTACTATCTATTGGCAAGCCACAGCCACCGTTACGGATGCAATCGACTGTATTTAAGGTCACTTATGACTGTTTAAAATTCCTCCTCTGGTTAAAAATGCAGCCGACTGTGAATTATGCGCTATGTACATTTTCATAGCGCTAAGGGTGTGGAAGCAGCTGATACTCATCGTGAGTCTGTCACAGTGACAATAAATTTGGTTTTACAAATCATAACCATCACGATTCTAATGGTCTAGGAATTTGAGAGTACTGGTTAAACATTTTTGTGTGATTCTCATCAAACGTTTCTTTTTGTGATTCTCCGTCAGTATTTTGGGACCTTACCGTAAGCATAACGTTCTGTACTTCAAATGGTCTGTCACAATTTCAATAATGGCACTTCTTGACACTTGAAGACACACTAAATAATGATGCATTTATAAAGTGTCTGTTTTCTCTGACTTTTTTCATCAACCTTTTGCACCAAGTCATCAGTAATGAGTGAAGGTTTCCGACTTCGTTCATCATCATGCACATTCGCACAACCTTAAAAGCTCTCACACATTTCCATTCCATCCCATCACTCATTCTGTTTTCTCAATAAACTTCACAGATCTCTCGATGAATGTCAGCTGCTTTCATCCTTTTATCGTTACGAAAACTTATCACAACATGTACTTTACAGTTGGCGGCATTTTTAATCAGAGGAGGAATTTTAAACAGTCATAAGTGACCTTAAATACAATCAAATGGGTCTGTAACGGCAGATGTGATACATGTTGTGATAAGTTTTCGTAACGATAAAAGGATGAAAGCAGCTGACATTCATCGAGAGATCTGTGAAGTTTATTGAGAAAACAGAATGAGTGATGGAATGGAATGGAAATGGGTGAGAGCTTTTAAGGTTGTGCGAATGTGCATGATGATGTACGAAGTCGGAAACCTTCACTCATTACTGATGACTTGGTGCAAAAGGTTGATGAAAAAAGTCAGAGAAAACAGACGCTTTATAAATGCATCATTATTTAGTGTGTCTTCAAGTGTCAAGAAGTGCCATTATTGAAATTGTGACAGACCATTTGAAGTACAGAACGTTATGCTTACGGTAGGTTCCCAAAATGCTGACGGAGAATCACAAAAAGAAACGTTTGATGAGAATCACACAAAAATGTTTAACCAGTTCTCTCAAATGCCTAGACCATTAGAATCGTGATGGTTATGATTTGTAAAACCAAATTTATTGTCACTGTGACAGACTCACGATGAGTATCAGCTGCTTCCACACCCTTAGCGCTATGAAAATGTACACAGCGCATAATTCACAGTTGGCGGCATTTTTAATCAGAGGAGGAATTTTAAACAGTCATAAGCGACCTTAAATACAGTCAAATGGGTCCGTAACGGCAGATGTGGCTTGCCAAAAGATAGTAGTATCTAGCATGCATGCGCTGGACACCGACTGCAGCGCTACAGAGGCTGGATTCCAAAACAGTACTTACTTTAAAAACACACCTCGTATAATGGTAATTCTACAACCCCAGCTCAGCTCTACTCTAGTCTTCCATTGACCTCTTCTGTGTTGGACTAAAGATAAAATCCATGGCCTTTAAATATACCCATGACGTTTAATGACTTCCAACACTCGCGTTTACTTTTTCACTTATCAGTTCAACAGTAATACATCTATTGTCCCGAAGTAACTTGTCAATCCGAGATTCAAGAGAGGAAGTCCCAACTTCGAACAGTCGTCCACAGCCTTGCTTATCAGAATTACTTTTTCACTTATTAGTTCAACAGTAATACATCTATTGTCCCGAAGTAACTTGTCAATCCGAGATTCAAGAGAGGAAGTTCCAACTTCGACCAGTCGTCCACTGCCTTGCTTATTAAAAACTTTTAAACAGCCACTTTAAAAATGTTCTACCATAGGTAAATGTTCAAACGATTCAAAGAATGGTCCCCGTATTCTTTTGACATTCTTTCTTGAATTTTACTACCTTTCTCACCTTCTGCGACTAAAAATTTGATCTAGGCATGTTCTTCCACGGTATAATGCTCTTGGTACAGTTAAAGCGGACTCGCCATCTTTAACTGAGTATATTTGATGTTATGTTTACAAAATATAATTGAACAGCTGATTAAATGTCTTTGCAAGATTGCCAACATTTATACCCTGAAAGTTTTAATGGATCAATTCAGCCATTTTTTAGTAGCAGTAATTTGTCGTTATTTACTGAACAACCCTTGTATAATTTTTTTATGTGAACTATTTATAGGTAAGTTTCTTTATGTATCCTGGCCCAGTACATACAAAAATTAATGTAGAATAATATAATTTTTAATTTTTGCACTGACAAATTCTTTTTAGATAGAAATTGGCAAACTCTCAATAATGGGTATATGAACTACATCATATAATACTTTATCTGTATATTCTACAAGTATTTTATTCATGCTACATTTTTTTATTTTTTCTAGGCCACAACAGATTTTATCGATGATTAAATTGTACATTTTATTTAATTAGGTACATTGAGGGTCTTCATAACGACTCACGGAGCATCTCCAACTGGGATCGTCAGTTAAAAGCGTCACAAGAGACTATTGAGCCACCTGATATTTCCCGTTTGCCTGCACATTGGCTCGGCAATGGTGTTGGGAACCATGGGAATATTCTCAATGCTCTCTGGACACTCAGAGACTTCATGTTTCGTGATGCATTGGGCATTTCAAAACTTGTTTGAACACCATTGATGTTCACTCTCTTGTTTGCCATGCAAATTTACTGTAGTTAGGTTGTAAGAAGAACAAAGACGATTTTATTGTCTTAATGAGAATAGTAATGGTCTTGATTATGCAGTTAACATACTATGTTTAGGAGGAAGTAAATGAAGTAGGCTTATACTAAATTACATCAATAATATAGCAATTTCAATCCATTCACCTTGATATCTTAGTTGGGGTTTGGCCACATTGAAATCTTGTCATCATTATATTGCAGCCTCTGTATTCTTTCGTATAAATATTTCATTTTCAAAATTATATGTAACATTAATATAAAAATGTTTGCTCCAAAAAAATACTGTCAAACTAAAGTGTTCTTTTGCTCAAATTTCCCCTCGGTAAATAAATTGTTTACTAAAAACTTTAGTGCTATAAATAAATATCAGCATATTGAATCCACCTTTACAACAATAAGTAACCTTGATACAATTGGTAACAATAAGTGTCCAACCATGAAAAGTGTTGGTGAATGGATTAGGCAAATCATAGTTGTGTTTAGTAAATACAAAATAATTTTAATTAATAACAGTTTTGGCTTTTGATAAAATTTTTGTCAAAATAAAGAAGTGGAATTCTTTATTTCAAGTTGTATTTTAAAAATTAATAGTTTTGATACATGTATTTTACACAGTTTTTGTTAATGAGTGGTGAGTTTGAAAAACAATTTAACCATAGTGTAAGCTATGGTATAAAAGTTATCAACCAAAGAAAATAAAACCACAAACTTTCCTCTTCCTGATGAGGGGAGCATAAGAGGAGGACTGGTGGCATTGCTTCTTGTGTCTTAGCTTGTAATTAGAGAGTAAATTACAAGTCAGCAAGTTGGCCATTTAATTTTATATAGTTAGTTGTCTTCTAGATTAAAATTATTAAAATAAAAATAATCCTAATGCATTTCTTTCTTTACATTATTTAGATCTGTAAATCATTGAAAGAAGATGGAGAAAATGATAGATCTATGATAGGTAGTGAAAATGACACATTTTTGTGTCAAAAGTAAATTATTTAACATGTATATAAATATTATGTGTGATGTCATATAAATAAAATTGTGTTTACAGTGCAATATGTTATTTGAATATTATTAATTTGCTGTCCTGAGTTACTATAAAGATATTAAATTTCCATCAACTCCTGACACATTAAGGAAAATCGAGTATATTATCCTTGCTTTTACAGTAACAGAGAGTATTGCATACAACAACTTTGTACCCAGACATCACTATAATGTACACTTTGTAGTTGGTGAAATATTGGGCTTTATTTACTTGCAAGGATTTCGGTTCATTTAGGAGTGATATTAACCCATTGAGGTAGTAGGTATTCTAGCCTTCACAGCACTACTGGCAGTATTTAAAATCATTAATAATGCAAGGTTTCAGTTAAAAATTTGTAAAAAATACAATATAATAGATAGAAATATGAAATCTTTACCTTTTTATATAAAAACAAATTGTCTTTAAACTACATAAATGACTAACTGATTTTCATATAAATTTATTTTGCAATTAGTGTTTATTTATAAAAAAAATAAATAAATAATGTATAAAACTTTTTAAAAAAACCATTTTAATTTTTTTGTTTACTATTGAAATCTTATTTAATCACTATTTTCTGAAACCTTATAATGTTTTTTACATAGAAAACAAATTTCATACACATTGATAATATAATAACATGCCAAAAAAATTATATAATATTACTTACAGATCTTCTGTTTGTATGTTAGGCCTACTTGTGCTAGGCTGAACAAATGTACAACTAGACTTACCTATTTCGTCATCTGAAGGAGCAACAAAATCATCATCTGAACAGATGTTGTCAAAAACACTTACAATATTATTATTTCCAATATCACTTTCGTAGTCAATGCCTACTTCAATTTGTAAACTAGAATTTGCTCTCTTAGCACTGGACACAATTACATCGTCTTCACTTCTGTCACTTACAGTTGACTCATTACTACAGCTATAATCACTATCTAATAACATTTCCACTTCATCGTCATTTAATTCTTTTGTACGATCCATAATTCAAATAATAAACGTAAATTTAAATCAAATAAATCAAACATAAACACATGACAACAATACTAGGTCAATGGCAGACAGCTAAGACAGCACACTAACGTAAACAAACAATAAATCGAAAACTGACACTGAGTTTAGCCAACACGCAAATCAAAATTCAGCTGTATATTTGTATTCCCAAATACTTACACGAGAGCATTCAAACGCTATCTGTTGGATTTTTAAAGAACTACGTGAGCAATAGCGTTGCTAATAGCAGTACGAGCCCAGCTCGTATGTCGGCATTGAGTCCGGAACGGCCGGCACGAGCTGAGCTCGTATTCTACTGCAATGGGTTAACCCTTTCGGTACCGGAGCAAAAAAATTTTTCTATTTGAAAAATACCGCGGAGTTTAACCAAGGGACTACTGAAGAATACCGAGGCCTTTTTAGCCTAATTTACATTAATTTACATTTTTGCCTATAACTTCCTTATTTTTTTACATACACCTGTAAATTTTTATATTATTAAATAAAAAACAATCAGCATCAATATACATAATAACTTTACTCATAAGTTATTTATTTTGTTTATAAAAATGTTAAAATGTACTTAACAAAAAAATTTTTTGTTATTATTTTTTTTTTATTTTTATTCTATTTATTTCAATTTCTATTTATAGTAAACAAAAAAAATTAGCATCTTCACTATCGTCTGATAATAACTCATCACTTAGATCGTCTTCGTCCAATAAAACACAAACTGTATTCTCACTTACTGGTGATCTTGACCGTTTCATTTTTTAGAAATTAGCAGTATAACGTAATTCACTAATAACTATAACCTAAAATGGTAAGCAGCTGTCGTAATAATAATAATACAACGACAAACACTTGACTGACGCTACCACTGCCTGAACTGCGCATCGAGCAAAACAAACAGCTGACTTGTCAACACCTTCTAAATCAGAAGCCAAACAATGACAACAAAATGGAAATGTTAATAAATAGTTATATATTCGTAATCTCTGTTTATTCGTGATTAATTTCGTATAAAATATGATTGGTATAGTTTTAAAATAAAAATTACAATAAAAAAATTCCAAGCGTCCTGTTATACGGACGTTAGTATTTCTCGATCGCCCAGCCCACGTCCTGATATACGGACGTTAGTATTTCTCGACTGCCCGGCTCACGTCCGGATATCAGGACGTTAGTACGGAAAGGGTTAACATTACCACCTGATGTTGCTGGATGCTGTTTTGATGAAAAAAATTGTAACAGAAATGAAATGTGATGTGTATTTTTGATTTCACTGACTCTCATATGTAATTTTCTGAATGTGTATTTTGAATGTTTTTTTGTACATTTATTACTAAACTCTGTTAACGTCTCTATGATGATTTGTGTTTGTATTTATTTTAGTGTTTTTTCTGAGTTTTTAATATTTTATAATGGATACAAATGTTTATTTAGATAAAGGACTAACTTTTTACAAGGCCAGGCGCAAAAAAGCATAAATTCAGCAATGTAGTAAAATAACATCCTGTCTTTAACCCTTTTAGTGCCGTGACCTTGAACAGCCTCCATGGTGAAAAGTGAAATTCTGAGCAAAAATTTAAGGGTTTACCAAAAAAATCATATTAAATTTATTTTTGGTAATAAACCTTTGAATTAAATTTTATTTTGTTTTATGATTATTATTGCACCTTTTGATTGTAAATTATTTTAAAATATTGTCTTCCAAGTATTTATAAACTAAAAAAACATGTAAAAAAATAAAAATAAAAAATTTGACTTTGAGTCCATAAAAGTATATTTCAGTATTTTTATTTTTTTTAATTTTTTCCAGTAATACTGTCTTATAGTGCATCTAAAACTAAACAAAACCAGTATAACAAATATTACTTTCATGCAAACAATTCCCAATATTTTGCAAAATAAAAATATTTTACAATACGATAATTTACGGCGAAAACATATAAGTTATGGAAAAAATTTATTCTCTGTATTCTTATAAAAAAACAAAGTTATAAGAAGTAAATTATTATATTAAGAGCTTATTCTATACCTAAAATATGTTGTAACCATAGTAATCATAAAGAATAATATAGAAAATAAATCATTACATACCTTATTGATTGTTCAATTCAGATATTCAGAGTGAAAAATCAGGTCTCCGTACTGAAGCATTGAATTTACAATTGTTTTTTTACACTAAATCACTATTTACATAAAGTACTTCTTTTTATTTCTTACAATTATGATCTGAAATGCACTCAGGATGTAATCCCTTTTCACATTTCACACACACAAAATAGGAGCGCCGAAGGCGTTGTTCAGTAGAGCAGCCATAGCATTTTCTGGTCATGGTTCCTGGCAATCTTTTGATTCCATACAAAGGTTTTACTTGGGGTGGATCTTGGACCACAGGTGTATTTTTATGAGCAAACCACTCTTCTCCAAGACTGTATACTATTGTATCTGTAAACTGCAGGTGGGTCATAGGTTTTTTACCAGTAGATTTGAAATTTTCTTTGTACAATATGTACAAGTTTGAAATCATTCTGCTCATTACATTGAACACTACCTTCTTCCAATATTTTAGAGTGCGTCGTTCGTCAAGGTAGGCATAGATCATCATGTCGGAGACATCTACTCCTCCCATGAACTTATTATATTCAAGAATCATGTCCGGCTTTTGTATGATTTCTGGCTCTGCTTGATGTCGCACTTCTCTCTACCGCAGTAGTTCTGTTCTTCACTTTAGTCGACAAAACTAAGACTTGATTTTTCTAAGATTTCTTATCTCTGTGTCCACACAAAAGTAACGGGCCATTTTTAAAAAATTTAGTTTCCCAACAGTGAATTTAAGTTTGATTTCTTTTGGTAGTAGATTACGATTCATCCTGATTGTACCTGTGATGTAAGTCCCTACATCATACAAATATTTGGCTAAGGGTACAGAAGTATAAAAATTGTCAAAAAACCGTGATAACCTTGTTGAGATAATTACCTACTTGAAGGACTTGTCTGACTACCATATGAGAAATGCCTAATTGTTTTTGATTTTGTTTCTCCTCTTCTGAGACAGCTCCACGATAAACAGAAAAAGCTAGAATGTAATTTACAACGGAGTCGCTAATACCCATAATTTTATGCCCCACCGATGATGCTGTTTATTGGGCAAATACTGCAACAATGATGTGTGAATCTTGGTTCCAATAAGAGGTTCGTCTATTGATAATTTTTCATGTGGGACGTAATAGTGTATGAATAATTTGTTCGCATGTTCAACAATTGGCATGAATTTAGCACAAGGTTCATAAGGAGATTTAGCTAGTTCTTTATTATCTACTAGGTGAAAAAATTTTAGTATCAATTGAAAATTATTTCGGGGGAACAGCTTACCAAACCAGAGAGTTGCGCTATTAGGCATAGTGGACCAGTATGAGGCAATAGTGCTTTTCCTTACAAGGCCCATGTTCAAAATACAGGCAATAAATGCCTTCATTTCCTCAAATGAAACTGGTACCCATTCAGTGGCACGGGACCTAGGCTTCAAGATTCCAGAGTTAACAGCACTTTCGATACATTGTGTTGCATAACGATTTGTTTCAGTAACAAAGGTGCTAATCAAGGACATTGTAAAAAAAAGATTAAAATAAGTAATTGGCTGACTGTCTGGTGGAGGCATATGTTTGGGGCCTACTTGCTCCATGAATTTTACAGGGGAGTCAGGCATAATATCGCCATCATGGTGTTTTCAAACCATTCAAACAAATTTCAAACCATGGTTCTTCGTCGTTGCTATCTGAGTCTTCTTCAATGTCTTCTTCAGAAGATGTAGAATCGTCACCGGATTCTTGTAGTTCTAAGAGGTCTATGCCTGTTTCCTGTTCTAATCCTACAGTAAATGAAGGGCTAGGCCTCTCAACAACATTGGTTTTCAAACTAACATCACTGGTTTACTGACTTTGAGTTGAACAGGTATTTTTTTTTTTTTCAGGAGTAAAGGCAGCAAAACCTCGTCCCCTTCCCCTACGGTTTCCTCTGCCTAAATTTTTGAATCCCAATTTATGCCTAGAATGGTCAGTACTACTTGGGCTAGTTTCACTTGGACTGTAGTCCTTGTCCTCATCTGTGTCATCTACAGTATAGTCAGACACATCTGAGTCATACCTTTAGGCCTAGGCAGGTTAGGTCTTATAGGTTTATACCTCTTTTTTGGCAATGGCCTACAATCTCCACTTGGACCAGCAATACCCATATAACTATCACATAATGGCAAATCTGAGGTTGTTTCTGTGATTATAGGGATACCAATAGTTTCCATACGACCTAAGCCTATGCCTATGTCATACCTTGTACTTTGGTCAGCAATCGGTGTTTCTACTGAAGTTTCCAACTCTCCACCACTTGTAACGTCATCTAAAAGATTCCTCAATAAACTAGAATCATCACAGTTTACTTTATTTCTATCCATTTTACAATAAAAATGATTAAAACTTTGATTTGAAAACACAAGCAAACACCGCCCGGCACAATGTAAACAAACAACTAGCGCAACTTTGTAAACTAATGAAACATCGATATATCGAAGAGTACATCGAAACATCGATCGAAACAAGTACTTCGACGCCTTTAGAAGCTGTTTGCATCGTTACTAGCCAGTTAATACAGTAAGGTAGTACTATAATAAATTAAATATTTATTATAATAATAAATAATAAATTAAATACGGATCGACACGCTCCGTGTCGACGGCATTTTTAGCACAGATATGCATCGACACGGAGCGTGTCGTGCGGCACTAAAAGGGTTAAATTATATTTGTTTACCTCACATTTTGTTTTGAATTACAAAGAATAACTCTAAAATATTAATTAAAAAAATTGATATTTCTTTAATAACCTATTTTTTCATAGCTTTTTTGTGTATTTACAAATTTTTATTAGTACTTAAACGAACTACATGCTTGTGTTTTTATGGGTTATATTTTCTTCTTTATTAAGATATTAACCCTCAAAGCAGCAATGAGTATAATTACATTCTTAGTGAATTGATGGCTACTTACGCTTATCATTTTATTCAGAAATTAACTGTAGGATTAATATACCATTGGACTTGGCACAAGTGATTTGTCAAGAGTAGCTTACATCGAGAAGAAAAGTAGATCAACCTATAACTCACATAGGATTACGGTGTTTGTGGTCATTTCAGTTTCTATTTTTGTAACTTTTTCTGATTTGTTACCGATCAATTTCGCAGTAAAATAGTGGAGCTCCTGTATATATGCATGTGAAAAATCCCCATAAAATGGAAGTGAGCCCTTATTCACCCACTTCATAAGAAAGGCGACAAGACAGATCCCAACAACTACAGAGAATTTCACTTCCCCTAGTCATACAAAATATTTTCCTCTTGAATTGATAGAACAGTAAGCAAACTCTCAACTGTGGGAGACTAAGTGAAGTTCTGCAAAGTTCACTTCTGTTTTGAACAGATAAAGAACCTAAAGCAATTCTTCAGATCAGATTGTGTTGAAACACTGTGGTCACCTTTGTTGATTTAAAAAAAAGCCCATCAATTCGTTGATAGACAAAAGTCTTTTTTCAATACACTGGTAGAGTTTGGAATTGACAAGAAAACCAGAACATTTATTCAACAGAAGCCATCATCACATCCACAGTTAAATCCATCGAAGAAATGTCCAAACAGTTCCAAAAAAGTAATAAGAACGTCAGATCAATAGAATACAGAGGGGTAAGTAATTATAAAAAAAACTGAGGAGTAGAAGTTAGTTGTAGAAAACAAAAGAGGGAACTCGGTGAACGCAAGAAGAGAGTTTGGGGAGAAAGAAAAAAACAGCAACAGGAAAATTAGGAAGACATTTGAGTTTGCTCTCTTAATTAGGGAATAATATAGACAATAGCTTTATTTTCATATTCATCAAGAACAGAATTGAAAGAAATGAAATGAAAGTCTGTTTATTTCAGTAAAATTACTAATAAAATAAAGAATACATATGAAAAAAATAACTTGAAAAATTCCCCACATGGGCTACAGCCTGTGGGTGGGGAATGAGCTCTATATCAGCTAATAAATTGGTAATTAAATTATAATGATTTGAAAAGTAAATTGGCGTCAAGTATTACAATTTATAAATTTTATGAGTAAAATAATAAAATTATTACATTAGTGTCAATAGGTAACAATGAGAATGTAAATGGTCAAAAGTGTTCATATCTTGCACTTGCAATGTTTTTGAACTCTTCAACGATGTAGATAGAAAGTTCTTTTTTAGAATCACTGGAGGGCAGGCCTTAAGATCTCTTGGAAGCATATTAAAAAGCGGTGCTCCAGCATATGAAGGTTTCTTGCTAAATAAGGTGGAGCGATGTCCTGGGATATTATTGTCAGCTGCTTGCCTTGTTGTGTAGCCATGGATATCATTATTCCTCAAGAGATCATGAGTGAAGGCATGTAGGATTACTTCAGCGATGTACAGTGCTGTCACAGTTGGTATTTCCATAGTTTTAAAGGCACCCCTACAGCTGTCCTGGTGCTCCAGATCAGCCATGATTCGTATTGCCTTTTTTTGCATAACAAGCACTCTGTGGAGGTTGCCAGCTGATGCTCCACCCGAAATCACCACACGGTACTGAATATGGCTCTCAAACAAGGCATGGTTAGGCTGTTCTAGTTGCTACAGGTGTACCAATTTATTTTAATCTCCGTAGTAAAACAGTGCTGAGCTGAGTTTTTTGCAAAGCATATCTATGTGACACTTCCAAGTAAGACCTCCAGATGCTTTATTTTCTGAACCTTCTCCAGATTAGGTGGTGTCAGAGAGTTAGACATTTAGTTTTTGATGAGTTTAAAACTAAGTCGTTGTTTAGACAGTACTCTTGAGCCATTTTTACAGAGGTCAGGGTATTAAATTTTAGTTCTTGTACTTTCTTACTCCAGGTGATCATAACTGTGTCGTCTGCATAAGACACAGGGTAGCAGTAATTTTCTACATAATCAGGGAAGTCACTAGTGAAAAGTATGAAGAGCGCAGGACTGAGCCCTGAGGAACTCCTCTTCTCATTGTCATTGGTTTCGATTTTTCCTGTACCAGAGCTCCATCTCTGACTTGCTAAACCTCCACAATTTGTTTTCTTTCTTGCAGATAGCTCGCAAACCATTTAAGCGCTGTTCCGGTAACACCAAGAGAATTGATCTTTGCTAGAAGCATTTTGTGGTCAAGACTATCAAATGCCTTACTTAAATACAAGAAGATGCCAACAGCGCAAATCTATACATATGCACTCATACATACCATACAGCTTTATTCATTTATTTATTGTTTACTAATATGTGGTGAATATTTACATAATAGTAAAAAAATTGATTTATTCATTCATTCATACAAGGTATGTACGTGTACATGTGTATATATGACCTATTGGAGCTCATAGACCTGTTTTAGGGGCTGTTACATTATTATAATTCAAACAAAAATACTTATGGTATAGCTAATAACAAAAATGTTCCTTAAATTGTTATTAAAAAATGTATACATATATAATTATAATAAACTAAAACAATCCTAACTGTCAACATAAAAGAAGTTGGTTAGTGCTTCCTCATCCCCAATAAAATATTTCAAATTTCTATACACAAGTTAAAAGGAAATAAAACCCACATTATACAATCCAAACTATAACAGACCACTAATATTTCTTCCAAGTATGGAAACAATAAACTATGACTACTCTAAAACACAGTAAATTGGAAACAGGTATTTGGCACATTATTCTAATAGATGTGATATAATATAAAAAAAAATATAGACCTGAACATTTTCATATCTTAATAGGCCTTACCATTTTTTTTTTTTTAATTCTTTCAAAAATATTTTTTTATTGACATATTTCTTATGTTTAGTAGTAGTTAATTGTACAATCTGGGTGCTACAAAATTATAAAACTTTGTATTAATTTGGTCTTGGAATTCGAAAGTCATTTACATTTCTGAGCTTTTGTTTGAAAATATCAACCGAATTTGGTAAATTATGAAAGGTTCATAATTTATTATAAATGAAAGACCAACTAAACAATTTTCAAGACTAATTTCAATATTCAAAAAAGACATATTGAAACTAGTCATAGACCTTGCCTAACTATCACATGTTTAGAAACAAAAATAATGTAATAACCCACTAATCTATATACATAATATAAAAATCAAAACTGAAAAGTAGTGAGAGGATTCATTTAAATTTTTTCATAACGTCACATATATAAGAGTATTTATATATATTTAGTTCCTAAAATTGTAAATGGAAACAGAGCATTTCCTGACCTACACTTCACATATTAAAATTTAAAAAAAAATGCAGTGCTGAAAAAGTGACAAGATGGAAACAACTGTAAGTTACTTTATTTCAGACAATATTAAGTAAACATTCACTCTTTATTTTTCTAACAACTTAAGTCGAAAATCTCTCGAAGTTAATATCAGACGGTCAGAGCAAAGCATGGCTGGGTTGATAAATAATTGGAAAACAAAATATATGCAGTTTTCCAATTATTTATCAACCCAGCTATGCTTTGCTCTGACCGTCTGATATTATTATACAAAGTTCAATATAATTCTCAAAACTGAGGAAATGCTTATGTAAAGGAGATCAATTTTGTCATATGTATAGAAACAAGCAGATTGTGTATTCTTCTCTTTTTGTCCATCTGCAGAAGCTGTACTACTTTTTAATACTAGGTAAATAGCTGAACTTACATATCTGTAATAAAGCCCTTATTAAGTTCATATAAAGTAAGTAAAGTACATTCGGACACTTTTGAAGGATAGCAGAAGAGACTTTTTCACACCTGGTGATTTAAATGGCCAGAAACAAACACCAGTGTACCTGTCAATGCCGTCTAGACATAACACAAGATGTAGACAATGTACAAGATCTGCATTCACATATTTTATCTTCAAACGACAAAGCTATAAAATACTGCCTACAGAACAACTTAGCCATAAATCCATCAAAAACTACTCATATAAATTTTAGTAGAAGACACGATCCCCTTCCAGAAATCCCACATGCTCATTTAGAGAATCAAGCAAAATTACTAGGTATAACCATTGACTGCGACCTCACTTGGACAGCACACATACACAATTTGTGTAAATTATTAAGTTCAGGGATTTTTGTTATAAAAAGAATCATGTGGATTGCAGGGCTAGAAGTGGGAAGAACAGCTTATTTTGCGCTAGTAGAGTCTCACCTGAGATATGGACTTACTGTGTGGGGCGGAACATCTGAATATAATCTTAAAAAAATTTTGACCATTCAAAAAAAGGCTATTAGAACGCTTGCAAGTTTAAATCCGCTAGACAGCTGCAGAGAAGCCTTTAAGTCCCTAAAAATTCTAACAATCATTGGCCTATACATCCTCTCCGTAGTCACATATATAGATAAAACTGCAAACGAAAGGGGGGAGGATATTCACACATACAACACAAGAAGAGCCATAGACTTTATACTTCCGCAACACCACACTACCCAATACAGTAAAAAACCTTCATACGCAGGACGCAAGATATACAACTCTCTGCCGAAGCATCTGAAAAACCTCAGTGGGAAGAAGCTCAAGAAAGGTCTACAAGACTGGCTAGAAGAACGACCCCTATACACAGTAGGAGAATACTATCAACTATCAAAAACTTTTTTGTAAAGCAAGCATAACTTTTTAACAATGACGCCATTATACTTCTTAAAGAATGTATAAATAAAGAATTTCTGATTTCTGATTTCTGACACTTTGTTATACCGAGGAAACAGCCCAACCCCCTCTGATGGTACCACAAGTTTTAAGAATTAATTGTATGCATTTTTAGACAGTGTGGGCCACATTCGAGAGATGAGCTTCACCCGAACTTGTGTGTTATGACTAAGCATAGTTACCATGACGACAACGTTAAATCATACCTGACTATGAATTAACTATGAAAGTTTTCTTTTCAAAGACAGAACTTTGGAGAACACCTGTATAGATAGGGATATTGAAGTCTCTGGCATTGGTTTTGACGCATGAAGAGGTGTTAAACTAATTATATTGGGCTTATACACGTCACCGGATGTCTGCATCAGAACATCTTTTCAGTGACTTCAGTCACTCCTTTGTGGGTTTAGCTCAATTGTCCCAATAACAAGTGCAATCACAAATTATAACTTTTTAAGTGATCATTAATATTTGGAGGGTTCAGAATTAAAGTGAACCAAGTCCATTTTTTGTTTTTTTTTAGTTAGCAGTGCCACAACATTTTAAATATCAGTATAATTTCACTGCATTAACAAACCAAGTCCTAGTTCTCATTGTTGCCACTAGGTAGCAGTAAGTCTCAATGCACACTGAGAGAATTGTGAAATTATTCAGAACACAAGTGAACCAAGTCCAGCTGTCCTTTGTTTACTGTTTCTTTGTTGTTTCAGAGTGTGTTGCTTGTATTAAATCTGAGTTTTCTAGGACAGATTAATAGTTCTAGGTATATTAATAGTTAATACCAGTTGTCTTAATCTTGTTACATTGTCCTACAATGGACTTTTCTTCTGGATCTGGAGAAGAATGGTCGCCAGAAAAATGTTATACAGGTAAGTTTAATCTTACAATTTTTAGGTTAGGTTAGCTAACTTTGATGTCAGTGTTGTTGGTAGATAAAAAATGAGTTACCATACCAGTACAAAACGTTTCTGTAGACTAGTTACATTATTTGCAGTAAAACAGCAGTTGTTAGTCAAGTTTTACTTTTTAGGTAGTGACTCATCTGATGACAGCGAGATTGCTCCATCTGCCAGATTAGAACGACGGCTTACGAAGTCAAAAAAAGGCAGACCACAATTTTCTTCAGAACCCACCACATCCGGACAAGGCATCAGGGTCAAAGAAAAAGGTACGAACAGTATGTGTGGATTTAATTTTGAGAAAATATTAGGCCTACATAGGATTTTTTAAGTAGCTTTGTATGTTAGTAAAAAAAACCAAAGTCTACATAACAAAATGCAAACATTTTCAAAATCAAGTATTTAAACACTAAAACTCCATTCTTAGTTCCTTAAATATCTTGAAATATGGTATCTCTTTCAGGTAGTGGAGGAAGTTCTTCGGCCATTGTACTACCTTCATCGGATGACGATGACTTCATTCTTCCATCAGATGATGAGGGGAGGCCTGGCATCAGGTTTGTGCAGAGTTGCAACCCTCCCACAACTACAGCCAGTACAACAGCTCAAGTGGTCTTACCAGCAGCCTCCCAAGCAGGTAGGCTACCCAAATGGTGTATGGCATAAAATAGGAGCACAGCAATTTTTCAGAGGAAACAAAAGTAAAAATTAAATCAAACAACTTTTTAGTTCTTTTTACAAATAAATTCACGTATTCAAATCAAATACATGACCCTAAATAAAATGTACTGTTCATTTTTGTATTTCGTTTTGTTTTCAGATGGAGAAGATCGGCCTAATGAAGAGGTTCCTAGAGGACGTAAGCGGCCAATAAACGAATCTAACTGGAAAATCAACAAGCGGAAGTTAGCCAGGAACACTGGTAAAGAATACACCACTCAAAAAAACAAGGTAAAACCAGCCAAGATTTTTCCAAGTGGGTTTGATTGTAAATGCCTAAGAAAGTGCCGAGAAAAATTCACTTCTGAAGAAGTATTGATTGCCTTTTATGAGTCATTTTGGAAATTGGCTGATTATTCTAAACAAAACTGTTTTTTGCGTGGCGCAGTACAGTCTTTGGCTGTTCAGAGACATCGCCAACGAGATGCATCAGGTCCTGAGAAATCTAAAGTTTACCAATACTTTATACCAAATGGTGCCAATAGTAACAGGGTTTGCAAAACCTTTTTTCTTAAAATGTTGCAAATTAGTTGGGGCAGATTGTATAGGTGTTTGACCAAAGAAGAAGTTCATGCAGTACTAGACGGAAGGGGTAAAAATTCCTCAAAAAATAAAATTGATGACACTGATATTGTAAACCACATAAATTCATTTCCTTGTTATCAAAGTCATTATACGAGGAAGGATAATAGTAACAGGAAGTACCTGAACCCTAACTTAAGCATTAAAAAAATGTTTGATTTATATAAAGAAAAATGTGTTAATGAAAACAAGGAACCTTGCAAAGAAAAGTATTACTATCAAGTGTTTACTAAGAAATTTAACTTGCATTTTAAAGTACCGTCTAAAGATAGTTGTAGTTATTGTGACAAGTTGCACCAAAAAATTCAAGTTGAAACTGACAGTACAAAGTTAGCTGATTTAAAGACAGAAAAAGAACTACATTTAAGACGCGCCGAACTAGCACGTGCAGAGCTTAAAAAAAATTCTCAAGAAGCCTGTTCAGACAAGATTTATGTGTGTACGTTTGATTTACAAAAGGCACTAGCATTCCCAAAAATGACTACATCAGTCGCCTACTACAAAAGAAACCTTTACATTTATAACTTTGGAATCCATTGTTTCAATAAAAACACAGGATACATGCACGTCTGGGACGAAACAAATGGTGGTAGAGGCTCCGAGGACCTTGTTTCGTGCATTCGCAAACACCTATACGAAAATGCACAGACTTACAAACATGTAGTTTTGTTCTCCGATTCATGCACTGGTCAAAACCGTAATATAAAAACCAGTTTGACTTTGCTAAAACTGGTTCAGGATCCCTTACTAGCTGTACAAGTGATAGATTTAAAATTTTTGGTATCGGGACATTCATACCTCCCAAATGATGGGGAATTTGGGATTATAGAAAGGGAAAGTAAAAAGCATGATTCTATTTATGTCCCAGAGGAGTGGTATAGAATTATTGAAATGGCAAAGAAGAAACAGCCGCAGTTCAAAGTTGTAAAAATGCAAAGAGAAGAGTTCTTGAGCACAAAAAAACTTGAGGCTCATGTGACTAACAGGAAAAAAGACACAGAAAAAAACCCACTGAACTGGCTAAAAATGCGATGGTTGAGATTTGAAAAGGGTGAACCGTTTAAAATGAAGTTCAAGGAGTCCTTTAGTGATTTGGAATCTTTTCGCACAGTTGACCTTGTCAAAAAAAAACAAAAAGGAATAAAAAGCTTATTAGATGTAGAACAGGATTTACTGTACCCAACTCGCAGAGCCATGAACCACAAGAAGAAAGAAGACATGATTTCACTGCTGCCTTACATTCCTCCCATCCATCATGCTTTTTTCCGAGGTCTCCCAGGCCCATTGTTGACGCGGTTGAGTGGAGAATCCCTCGAAGACGCAGCAGGAGATGACATCCTTCATGATGAATACATTTATGTTGATAAAATTGATTAAATCTCCATGTTAACTGAAGTTATGTTTTTAAATACTTAAATTGACATGTAAGTTACTTTTGAACAAAAAATAAAGTAGTTTTTAATTGTACTTAGAGTTGGTTCATTTATATCCTAAAAAATTTCAGAGCACAAACAGACCAAGTCCACTTTTTTACTTTAAAATATTTTTTTTCTTACAAAAGAAATTTTTTTTAATTATGAAAGCTACTTCATTGTCTAAGTTAGTCCTTAAACTTTTAAACTGAATGTGAAAAAAAATATTGCTACACTTTGGGATTCAACCAAAAGCCTTCAACTTTAACCCTCTGTAACTCAGAATCAAATTTTGTGGACTTGGTTCACTTTAATTCTGAGCCCTCCATTTGTCAGTTCCACAAAAGATTGTACTGCCATTTGTTCAAATGCAGGGGTCGGCAACCTTTTGAGTCGGAAGATCCAAAAATTACAACTAACAAAATTTCAAAGTAAAGTGCCACACAAATTTTTATTGCCAACAATGTATAGTACTCGCATAAAGTTTTTTGATAAAAAAAACTAACTATTCATATATAAGTAAGCAGTGTTTTCACAACAAATTAGATAATATATGTATAGACATGATTATCAGATAATTACTTATCATTTAAGTAATAAATTTAAACATTTACTTACAACACTAACTTGTACTTCAATAACAAAGAGTTGAGCAAACAAATTCAATGAGATACAGCAGCTATACCTCTTCTCAGTATCGTTTTAAGGACACTAGCTTTTATTAAAACAGTCTGGCATCAGTCTGAGCACAATCTGTTATGTGAGCTCTGCCATCCGATCACACTGAATGCGCTTGGACCGAGTCCCAAAATTATACTCAGTCCGGGTTCGCTTGTTCGTGTCAACCCTGCTTAATTAATGTATCTTCAGATCTACAACCAGTAAAATATGGTGTCCCACAGAGATCAATATTAGGCCCCTGCTCTTTGTAATCTATGTGAAGGATATAAATAATGTTCTAACCTATAAAACCAACAATCAACTATATCTATATGCTGATGATTCAAATCTAAAAATAACACCAGACACATTAGAACAGCGGTCAGCAACCTGAGGCTCGCAAATAAAATTCATACATGATAACAACCAAGGTGGGGAGTTCAGACTACAGAACCCTTTGGTCCATATCTGATTGCTACCAAGGTGGGAGTTCAGACTCCTGACTCGCTGTGTACATGCATGATCACAAACAAGGTGGAGAGTTCAGACTCCTTTCTCCCCTTGGTATATGTATGATGGGGAGTATGGAATTATGATCCTCTTTAGTACATTCATGCTTATAAACAAGGTTGGGAGTTCAAACCCCCCTCCTTGGTACATGTATGAATACAACCAAGACGGGGAGACTCTTGTACTGCCTCCTTATAAATGACTGGCTTAGCAGAACAAATTTAACATAGCTTTATGAAGAAAGGTAGGTTTTATATTGGTATTTGGGGTAACTTACCCGATCCTATATACAACGAAATTGTACTTGTAAAGTAGGTTCTAGTTTACAACGAATTGACCCACCCATACGTGTACATCGGTATTGACCCACCCAGACACATACATTGGTATTGACCCAATGCCTCCTTGGTACAGGCATCATTAAAACCAAGGTAAAGAATTCAGACTCCTGACATTCCTTGGTACATGTATGACTACAACCAAGACGGGGAGACTTCTGAGCCCCCCCCCCCCAGTTACCAGTGGCGCGCACAGGAATTTCTCATGGGGGGGGGGTGTGCTATCTGGTGAGTGCAGGGCCGGCCTAAGTCAAAAATTGCAAGTGTGCAAGACTCACATTTTACAGCGAGATTGCATTAGTTATTAGGAAGAACAGAGTTTTATTTATATACGAAAGTAGTATATAGATTTACAGGCTGCATTCGGCTCACACTTGACTATTTGCCTCTGTCTCCTCACAACACACTGCAGTCTGCAACTATCGTCCCTGTCACATGCTAGTGATGTAGAATATTGATATAGGCTACACTTATAGCTTACAGCCTCTTAAAAAGTGAACAACTCGCAGTAAACTTATTATTTTGTGAACTGTGGTACAATATTCTGCAAAGCAATTTCATTTTAATTTTTCAGAAAAACTCACAAGGGGTTGCTTCAGCACCCAAAGCACACCCCTTAGGTGCGTGCCTGCAAGTTACATGCATAATTACAACCAAGGTGGCGAATTCACTCTCCTGACCTTCCTTGGTACATGCATGATTACTGCCAAGACAACGAGACTCCCAAATCCCCCCCCCCCTCTTGTACAAGCATAGCAACAACCAAGGTGACAGTTCAGACTCCTGGCCTTCCTCAATAAATGTATGACAACAACCAAAGTGGAGAGTTTAGACTCCTGGTCTTCCTCGGTACATACATGACATCAACCAAGGTGGAGAGTTCAGACTCGTGACACTCCTTGGTAGATACATAACGCCAACCAAAGTGGAGAGTTCAAACTCCTGACCTTTCTCGGTCAGGGCCGCCCAGAGGGGGGGGGGCAAATTGCCCCGGGGCCACACAGACTTAGTTCACAGGGGGGGCCACATTTCATGCAACAAAAAAGAAAATACTTAATAATCTACTAAATAAGAAACGATTCAGGCCTATATCAAAAGTGATATTAGGCCAGATAAGACTTGCAGTTTTAGTTTTAAAACGTTTAAACTAAACCATTGGTTTTATAGCAACCAGGGTGCCTTTTGGAGCAAGTTGTACACTGGTCTTTGAAGTTTGTCAGCGATCGACATAGTGGTGTGACAGCATACGCTCTGGTTGGTGTGTGACTGCAACTGTACCCCTCGCCAGTTGTCTTGTTTGTGAACAAGCAGGGGCGCAGCCAGGAATTAAGTCTGGGGGGGGTTTTTATGGGCCACTAATACCAGGAGGTCTGGGGGGTATGGAATACCCCCCAGGAAAAGCGGGGTCCCCCCCACCACCGGAAAATTTTTGACATAAATTTGTGAGTTTTACAGCTTTCTGAGAGCTATTTTTTAATCCTTACACTCGTCAATAAGTTATAGTAAATTCATTTAAGTAAAACAGATTAAACTTAAAACTATTTTATAATAATATACAGAAATTTTAAAGAGCATCAACACAAAATTATAGTATACTGCTAAATGATTTAATGTAATATGTAATTAGTAATTAAAAACACATAATAATTCTTTTGAAATAATGAAACCGTTATTAAAAATCACTTAAACTTTTATTCATAAAGGTTACAAAGTAATATTAATTCTTCGAGATTTTTTGGCCAGCTCATGTAGAATTTCGTCCTCTGTTATGGAATCCTTGGATGAATAAAGGCTGAAGCCAGCCCATTAAGCCGTTTCTCTGATGTTCTGTTCCTCAAGTATGTTTTCAGCAATTTTAGGGAGGAAAACGACCTCTCTGCTGTGCATGTCGTTACTGGTATTGTTGCTAATATAGAAAGAAGGGAATGGACTGTGGGAGTGAGACCAGCATTGCAGTGTTGCAAAGCCTCAACTGCATTTTTTGGCTTCCTTTCCTTTACTATTTCCTGCCATATTATGACTTCCCCATTTATTCCTGTCGTTTCTAGATCATAAAATTCCGCCACATTCTGAATATCGTCTGAGATGTCACATTCTTTATTGGGTTGCTGTAATATTGTTTGGAAAGTATTTCACTGTGCGTTTCAAACTTTTGCCCAAACGCCTCAACCGTGTTCTCAATAAATGGGATGAACAATGATCTCGTAAAGTAATCTTCAACAGAGTCAGCTGGTACATTGTCCCTCATTGTCTGCCGCCCTGTCATTCTTGGTTTGACTACAGGTATCTCGAGATCTGCACAGAG
This sequence comes from Stictocephala bisonia, assembly GCA_035578905.1. Lineage (NCBI taxonomy): Eukaryota > Metazoa > Arthropoda > Insecta > Hemiptera > Membracidae > Stictocephala > Stictocephala bisonia. The sequence goes on along the minus strand of JAQJVL010000520.1, from coordinate 551,421 downwards.
CTCACTTGCTTTCTGAAAAATCGGTGCAAAGGTTTGGATTGCCTCTTTTCTATTCTCAGCTAACTTATTTTTTACTGTCATAGCAGTCTTCATGGCAGCCGAAAGATCAAGGTTTTCTTTCTGTAGATACACACTCAGAGGTAATGTCAGTGAAAACACATACTCAATAGAAAAGAGGCTGATAAAAAAATCACATTTCCCAATTGAACACTGGAGAAGCTGAGCGTCAATAGCCGTTTTTTTATCACTCCAGGTTTTGATTTCATCCAGCGCTGCCAGTATAGGGTAGAGTAACTCCACAAAAGATTGAACAGAATCATGACGTTCAACCCATCGAGTTGGACACATTCTTTTCAGCTTTTCTTTCTTTCGTGGTCATTGTCCATTTTTTCAATCTGTGCCGATAGAATTGTTTGCCTTTTTGGTGTGTTAAAAAAGTTGTATGCACTCTCAATTGTACCCATGCAGTTTCGCACTCCTTGAACAGAACAACCTTCTGAAATTCAAGCAGTGTGAGCTACAATGAACATATAAGGTTTTAGGGTACTTTTCCTTTATAATAGCTAGAACACCATTCATATGGCCACTCATAGCCCCTGCGCCATCGTAACCTTGACCTACCATAAATTGAGCTTGAAGACTTAGATCGTTCATAGTTTTGCATATTACGTCAGCCAAACCTTTTCCAGTCATGTTAGTGACAGGAATGAATTGTAAAAATTCTTCGTGAACTTTTTCATTTTCTACAATCTAACACAGAATGTCATTTGAGCTATAGTTCCTACATCTGTTGTTTCGTCAACAAGAATAGAAAACCACTGAGCATCCTTAAATTTCTCAACTAGCTTTGTCAAAATAATTGTGTTCATGGATGTGATTATCTCGTTCTGTATTTGCCAGCTTGTGTAAGTTGCATTTGCTCCTGCATTCTCCAAGTGATTTTGCAAGACAGAATCCCCAGATTGAACCCTGAATCTCAATAAGGATTTAAAATTTCCCTCTCCTCTTTCACTAGGCTCGTTGAGCAAAACAGGTCCAGAGTCCCTGTGTCCACGGAATGATAACCCTTTTCTTGCAAGAAATATCGCTGTAGATATAATTGGCTTTAATTGCTCTCTGTTCTTGTTTACTTGTGCAGCATGACCTGCATCTAACACCTTGTCAATACTCGGTATGGTTTCGTTTGTTGTAGCTACAAATGTGCCTGCTGTTTTAAGACAATCAGAATGATATTTTGCCTTTTCATGCTCCCGAAAAACTTCCCTGGCATCTTTCCAGTTTTTGAATGGAACCTTTACTAGTTTTCCAGGACACGATCTTTGTTTTCCAACAGTAGTACAAAATAAAGCACAGAACTTACAATATGCTCCGTCTTGGGATGGTGAATATACGAGCCAATCCCACTCTCCACACCATTTTGCAACAAACTTCAAGTTTCTTGGCCCAGACGACGGAAATGTGTAACTCAAGGTAGGTGTCCAAGGGTTTAGAAGAAGTTCTTTCCTAGTGCTGGCATCAATCTGAAATGAACAGAAAATAATTAAATACTGTAATAACCCACAAATGAGATGGATAACGACAACAAACCATTTTAAAGATGTGTTATTAATTTTTTCTTTATTAGGGGGCCTACTAAAAACTGTTGAAAGTATTTGTTTTAAATTGAGTGATTTGTAACACAAAATTTAATTTAAATTTGTTTTATAGTACATCACTTAACTCATACTCGTGGCACCCCCCCCCCCTCACCACAAAAGTAGGGTGAGTTGTAAACCAGGCACAGATAATATTTTTCTCATTGGTAGTGACTGCCCATTGCAATAGGTTTATCGCGTTTATTACTACTACTTTCATTATTATATGGAGGGACCTGAAAAAGAATTAATATGCGCGCACAGGCACGCGAGCGTGATCAAACTTAGACACCAATTAAATTCATACACAATTGATTATTACCTGTTTTCCAATGTATAGGCCAATATCGTATTCAAAAGTTGTTGTTGTAGAGCCCATTACTTGTACAACAGTGGGGGCTGATGAAATATCCTTTTCTATTCTTGGCTTTTTAGCTGTCACGGCACTAGCACTTGGCCCATCTTTGTCTTCCATGTTTTCCAAATCTGGAGTTTTGTTGTTCACATCTACAACAATACAATACAAAGAAACTAATTTTAGGTTTAAAAATTATTTAATTTATCTCTAACGTGTGTAACTGTGAAACTACTGTAAAAACTGTGTAACAGTTTTATAATAATTTATCACTAAGTACTCTTTTAACAGTAGTTCATACACAATGCGGCCAAATATAGGCTATAAGAAAAATGGAAGATTACGTTTACCTGCACACGTTAATGTTGAAGATTCCTTTGATGCAGAAGCATCCACACTCTGGCTGAAGAATCTCCTAATATCCATTTGTGCTTCTGCCTACTAGCAGCCACAGCACTTATGAGAATGATAGTCACTCCAGAACAAGCCTAAACCTAAACATAGTGACACCTAAGTGACGCAGATTCGTTCATCGTTCATGCGTTAGGTCAAACGGTCAAACCACCACTGCGGCGCATTCACGCTCTGTCTCCTGCGATGCAGTGTTGCCAATCCGAAAAAAACATTTTATACCTACGCACCTATACTCGCCACGCCACCCACCCAGCCGATTCAATTGTAAACTCTATTCTGTGAATAGTTTGACGTTTTGTTTGTGAGTCATCCGTCCTCATAATACTAGTTTAATAAATTTGACTCATTAAAATATTTTTTTCTAAAAAAAAACGCTGAGCTCTGGGGGGGGGGGGTTTCAACCCCCAAAACCCCCCCCTCGCTGCGCCACTGTGAACAAGTGTAAAGTCGTCCACCTTGTGAACACACCAAAATATAAATTCCAGTTTGCGAACATATAAATTCGCAAACTGTGTGGACAGTGGCCACCTCTATGAGATGTCCTGTTTTCGCACACTATTTATATAAAACATGTCAAAAGACCCACTAACTTTACATTATTTGTATTACTCAAAACTCCGTTTTTGGACGTGTTTAATACAGGCGGACAAGAACGTTTCTGTATGTTTTATTTTTTAACTTTAATTTCAAAAGTATATACTACTTCAAACAAAATTGTTATACTTGTCCTAAATTCAACTCTATCTTGGCTTTTAGTGGTAGGAAAATCAATCACTTGGTCACGTTATTATCCTTACAAAACCATTAGTTATGATATATTACTATTATAAACTTAAGATAATACAGCAATTGCGAATTGATTTGTATTTGTAGTGGTTTGTTGATTAAGCTTTTATCCTTATTTTGTATTTTTTCACAAATTCTGTTTATGTAGATAAATAATCTTAATTTAGTGTTTCGAAAATTACTTGACTCAACGTAGCAAAATAATAGATCTATATAATGTGAAAACGAGTGATCAGTAACCTGCGGTCTAAAGTTTGCAAATTAATAAATTGTAATAAAAAAGTGGAAGTCTAAGAACAACACAATTAAATAAGCAAACAAAATTACAGTAAAAACATTTTAAATCTGTCATTTTAAAAAGGTCGAAAAGTCTTTATGAGAAAAGTTTCTTACAAACTTAGTTTCAAAGCTGGTAGTAGGCGGCGGCACTCCGTTCGAACGTGGTAACGTTGTACTCTTTCCCGGCACTGATCAGCTAATTTTTCAATATATGCACTGAATTTAAGAAATAGTATACGTATTTCAGTAGTAACTGTGTTTTGCACCCAAAAAACCCGCAGGCAAAATATACAATGTTGTAACAACGTGGCTGGAAGAGTTCAATTAATTGTCATGAAGGGTATATCGGGGACATTGTCAATCATTAGTCTGTTTGTTTACTGTCATCCAGTAAAGAAAAATTTTGTTATTATTGTATTTTATAGAGTGATATTTCTGTAATTTAATGCGTTCTTTTGGATTTCCTAGTAAACTACTGTAATTATCAATTAATTTAATTTGCTATGATTCATATTCCATTTAAAGATTTTGAGAGAACGAAAAGCTAAAGTTTAGGCCCAGTAATTTATGGTAACGTTTTATTGAAATCAATAAAAATAGACTATAAATGTTTCAATATAGTGTTGTAATATACTGCAAAGTAAATTATATATTAACTCCGCTTGTACCGGTCCCAAGCCCGGCGTCTCATCATTCCCATAACCGATGAGGAGGAGGAGGGTACCTTCCCACAGCTCTCAGTGTGATCCCGATGCTGAGAGCACTCCTATCCCATTAATTCCCTATCCTACCTAACCTTCCAACCAAGCCAAGGTGGAACAGCGTGGGCCGAGGGCTGAATGGCTGGTGGTAGACCAGTCTATAACATGCGGACTCTGGACACCTGCCGAAATCCAGTTTCAAATAGGCTTACCTATTTGATTGCTTACCTATTATGCGGGGCTCTGTCAGGGCTAGACCATTTATTTCCCTAGCTAATCGTGGGAATCCTATGGACCCAGATAAAACAAAAACATCAAAACCTTCACCTAAGGACCGCATTGAGTCCTTAGGCAATGAACCGAGCATGGGAGCAGAGGGCAGCCACACTGGCCAGCCCTTGTTTTCCATTGCTCGGGCCAAATCAACGTCGGGGGGGGGGGGGACATGTCTCTCCGATTCTGACTCCAACTTGGCTGGCTAGGGACAATGCCAAGGGTGATTCAAGCCAATCTGCACCACAGTAAGGCTGCCTCGGCAGCCCTCTGTCAGTCCATGACTGCACACAACATCGACCTGGCCCTGATTCAAGAACCTTGGTTACACAAGGGCAGAATCGCAGGACTGGCCGATGCAAAAGGTAAGATAATTTCCTCTTGTTCCACCAATAATGCTAGGACATGTATCTTGGTACGCAATGGTATGGAAGTATTTCCCCTGTTTGAGTTCTGTTCCAGGGACATCACGACAGTGAGAATGACACTGAGCACTGAGGAAGGGCATGGGGAGTTCACCGTCAGCTCTGTGTACCTTCCCTATGATGCTCAGGATCCACCCCCTTCCAGGGAACTAGAAGCCCTGGTAGAGAAACAATCCATTGGGGGGCGGCACCTTCTGGTCAGCTGCGACGCCAATGCCCATCATGAAGCATGGGGATCAACCGACTCCAACAGGAGGGGTGAGTACCTATTAAACTTCATTGTTTCTAATGATCTATTCATACTAAATCGGGGCAATGAACCCACGTTTAGGAATAGGGTTAGAGCCGAAGTCATAGACCTGACCCTTTGCAATGTGGTCACTCTTGCCCTCATTGACAACTGGCGGGTCTCTGACGAACCTTCTCTTTCTGATCATCTGTACATTCGTTTTGATATCAAAGCTAAAATGTCAGCCTTTTCCTCTCCTCACCGAAATCCTAGGCGGACGGACTGGGAGTCCTATGCTGCGGAACTTTCGGCCATTTGGGATTGGGTCCCGGGGGGGGGGGGGGAGGGTAGAGTACGAATAAGGTCTGTCGTGGAACTAGAGCAGGCGGCATCCTATTTACAGGATGCGATCCTCGAAAGTTACCACGACAACTGTCCAATTTCAAACACACCGCCTAGACCAAAAATCGGGTGGTGGTCAAAATCCCTGGAAGCTAAGAAAAGGCGCGTTAGAATGCTTTTTAATCGCTCTAAGGTGGCCAATTGTCGAGAAGAGTATCGTTTAGCTCTTAACGACTACAATTCATCCATTCGTGATGCCAAGAAGGCTTCATGGCAAACCTTTTGTAGGGGCATTGACTCCATCAAAGAGGCAGCCAGAATCCAGAAAATCTTGGCTAGCGAACCTATCAACCCCATGGGCAGTCTTAGAGCCAGCTCAGGGGAATTGACAACTTTACCTGGCGAAACGCTCAAGCTCCTTCTGGAGTGTCACTTCCCAGGGAATCTCGTTGACGATGCTCTGGAAGTCTCTGGCCCTCGAGAGATTAGCCCTATACCTAGGGCAACTCGAGAGGACTGGAGGCAAGCTAGACGCATAGTCACCGTTTCCAAAGTTAAATGGGCAATCGACAAGTTCAGCCCATTTAAATCCCCAGGAGGCGATGGCGTCTTTCCCGCACTGTTGCAGAAGGGCCCACCGAACCTCCACTTTCTACTTTGCGAAATCTTCAGGGCGAGCCTTGCCTTCGGGTATATTCCTCAGTCCTGGAGAGTTAGCAAAGTAGTTTTTATTCCTAAGCGGGGTCGTGGCGACTATACAAACGCCAAATCCTTTAGGCCAATTAGTCTTTCCTCGTTTCTGGTGAAGACCATGGAGAGACTCGTAGAATTTCACATTCGAGAAGGGGCGCTTAAAGACTCCCCTTTACATCGAAATCAACATGCGTATCTCCCGGGAAAGTCTTGTGAGTCTGCCCTCCATTGTTTGGTCAGGCACCTTGAACATTCCCTGGAGATCAAAGAAATTGCTCTAGGAGCCTTTTTGGATATTGAGGGGGCATTCAACAACACCTCATATCAGTCAATTATTCGTGCGCTGGGACAACGTGGTGTAGAGCCTGCCATCTGTAGGTGGGTCGACCACATGTTACGGGGCAGAAGAATTCAATCAACCCTTCTAAGTGAGGTGATGGAGATTTCTGCGAGCCGAGGATGCCCGCAGGGGGGAGTTCTGTCACCCCTCCTGTGGGACCTGGTGGTGGATGATCTCCTAGTCAGCCTCACGGTTAAGGGCATTTTCATACAGGGCTATGCGGACGATCTCGTCCTACTGGTCCGTGGCAAGTACCAGGGCACTGTTACGGACATCATGAACGACAGTCTGGAAGCAGTGAACTCCTGGTGTGTAAGAGAAGGGCTTGCAATAAACCCTTCCAAGACAGTAATAGTTCCCTTCACCAGGAAAAGGGTTCAGGGCTCCTTCAGAGGCCTGGCCCTTGGTGGAGTGTCTCTGCCTGTTTCATCGTCGGTTAAGTATCTGGGAGTAATCCTTGATCAGAAACTGACATGGAACTTGCATCTTGATAAAGTCATCCGCAGAGCTAAGTGGTCTTTCGTGACCACTAGGCGCTGCGTGGGCTCCACATGGGGCCTGTCACCCCATGTCTGCCACTGGCTTTACACAGCGGTCATCAGACCACAAATTACTTACGGGGCTTTGATCTGGTGGCCTAAGGTCAATCAGGTAACTGTCCGGGGTAGGCTTTCTAGCCTACAAAGACTTGCCTGCATGTGCATGACAGGGGCCTTTAGGTCGACCCCTTCTATTGCACTGGAGGTTCTTCTCAACCTGCCGCCCCTTGATCTCTTCATTATTGGGGAGGCTCGGGCGGCGGCTTATAGGCTTCAGCTAACTGGCCACTGGAGGGGGTCCTGTACAGGTCACTCCTCAGTGGCCAATCTAGTAAACGATGAGGTACTCTCAATGAAGTCTGACTTCATTGGGACTAAGTACCTTTTCACTAGACCCTATACTGTGGATTTCAGGTCGAGGGAGTACTGGGACGGTGTTAGTAGCCCGGTTTCTTCTCACGACCGAATTGTATGGTTCACAGACGGGTCTAGAATGGGCAACAGAGCTGGATTTGGTGTCTATACTGGCGACCCTAGGACCAACGCTAGCGTGAGCCTGGGAGCGTATGGCACCGTTTTCCAAGCTGAAGTCACCGCAATCCTTCATTGTGCCGCCCAGGCGGTCGAGAGAGGGGTTTGCGGGAAATATATCCACATCCTCTCAGACAGTCAGGCGGCCTTAGGGGCTCTTGACTCCTGGAAGGTCTCGTCTGGTCTAGTCTGGGAATGTGTGGAGTCCCTCAGCATCCTGGGTTCAAGAAATCAGGTCTTGCTGGAATGGATCCCAGGACATAGGGGATTAGAAGGCAACGAGCAGGCCGATGCCTTGGCTAGGGAGGGTGCTCTCAAGCCCTTCATTGGTCCTGAGCCGGCCTGCGGCGTTTCGATTGCAGCAGCCAAAACAGCAATTAAAAACTGGGTCAGCGCCAGACATCTGGAAAGATGGCGGCGGTTCCCAGGGCAAAGACTCGGCAAGGTTCTTGTCAAGAATCCCTCCCAGAAGTTGACAAAGTCACTTCTTGGGTTAAGTAAACCGCACGTTAAGCTGGTGGTGGGACTCATCACCGGCCACGGCAAATTCCGGAGGCATCTAAGAACGGTGGGACTCTTTACGGAGGATCCCATCTGTCGCCTCTGTGGGGAGGACGAAGAGTCGGCAGAACACATTGTCCTGGAGTGTGAGGCCCTTGGTGCCAGAAGAAGAGCACTTTTTGAAGGCTCACCTCTGGGACAGTTGGAAATTACTAATCTAGTGAAGAAGCTCCTTGACTTGGTCAAGGGTTGCCAGCTTTACGACGATTAGGCACCGGGATTGGCACAAAAAGCCTTAGGCTTCGTTGCAAGGGTTGGCTGGACCAACTATATATCCCCACTTAAACTAACTAACTAACTAAATTATATATTTGTACAGTATAAAAATAATAAATTAAAGATGAAACCACTAAATTACAGTAGATTTATAAGTACTTAAATCTGGTAAATATGCATACAACATCACCACTCGCTTACCGGATGTACAACAATATTTGTGTATGATGCATTACATTCAACTTGCCCTACGCTATCGCGGGAGGAATTGCGTGGCATATTCTTGCTAAAAATTATAATTTTGTTACGTTTTGTACTATCCGGATTCATCTTCCATCATATTTAACCGGTTAACCAGAGTTTACTGTACATGCAATTTTTTTTTTACTTTCTCTCTACTGTAATGTTTCCTTTGACATTTTAAATTTACTAGTTATTATGACATGGATGTACGTAAAGACATTTTACCAATATATTATGACATAGGTCTTAATGAAAAGAGGAGCTTTTAAGTACACCGTTAATAGATAAAACAGCTTCATCATTGTTCAGATTTGTACAACTCCTTTTAAATAATATTTATTTTGTGACATTTAACTTGTTATAACTCTTTTATTGTCTGCTTTAATTTACCCTGAAACAGGAACAGGTGTATTCTCAACATATTCAGTAGAGTAGCTCTTGATTAAAAACCAATTATGCCCACGTACAGGTTGTTCCCAAACAAATAGCATAATTGATTAATGTTGTCATTCATTAACATAACAAATCTACGACCAATCAAAATAGTTTTCATAATTTTTTCCTGTCAATGACGAACGAGTAAGCCATTTATATTTTTGACAATCATTAATACAGTATTTATTTATTGTTTGTTGCGTGATAAGTGAAATTAACTAAGATTGAACCTCTGTACGTGTATTGTTGAGCGGGAGGGTCAATACCACTGTTCGTGAATGGGTGTGTGGGTGTGTCAATACCACTGTCACTGTACGGACGAATTCAATTTGACAGACATAAATTTTACTATGTTTTATGTTGAGAAAATTGAGTTGGTACAAAATGCCTTTTATGCCTGTGAAATAAAAATTGAATAGTTTTAAAGTTTAGCACAAAGACAAACTAAAATCACGAATATAAACTAGATGTTTTAATGTCCAACATCAATAAGCTACGTACCCAGTGGTCTACTGTCCGCGCAGAAATTATGGATACTCGAGTTCACGATACCGTATCTCCGAAACGGTCCGTTCGATTTTAACGAAAGACCTATCAAATTAAAGGAAATATTGTCAATTTTTATACTACGAAGTTTCGAATTTTTACGTAGCTTTTTATAATTTATAAGACGGAAAAAGTGGAAAATATCGGCATTTTTCACAATCTTTTTGGAAATCTCAACTTAAGGCAATTATTACAAAATATCTATTAAACGTATCAGCTTCAAATTTTAATAGCTTATACGAAGGTTACTTACAAACACTTTTGTAGAGTTTCATAATTTTAACGTTATTATTTTTTATGTTCTTGTAAATTTTGTAAACCTTTGTTAACTTTGTTATCTTGGGTTTAAAATTCCCGCTCAAAACAGTGTTTTGACTATCAATTGATTGTATGAACGAAAAATATAGTGTCTACAGAATAAGATGTAATAGTGATTTGTGATGAATTTATATTTGTAAGGCGTTTTTATTCCCGCGCGAGGGGCTGGTACGCGGGAAAAGCGCCGGGGATGGCTCGGGTTCTCCCACAAAACGAGTGCGATGTTGCCGTTCGGTGCACAAAAACACTCATATACGTGCATTTCCCATCAGCTTTTCTCATGAGGGCTTTGGACCTCCAACGGCAGCTTTAAAAATGTTTTTATATTTTTTTTATACTTTTGTAGTTTTATATTTTTTTGTGGTTTTAAATATTTTATGTTTTCTCTTAGCAATTTAACTCATTCGTCATAATCGGAGAAGTCATCGTCAAGTTCAACGTTATCATCTTCACTTTCGCTTTCGGAGTCTGAGCATTGTAGGTCGACAATGATGGGTTGAACAAGTGGAATTTCGTCACAAAGATGGTCCTTTTCCCAGTAGTGGTCTTCTACTTTAATAGCGTGTTTCACACATTTTGTCCACAGTTCAGGTGTCACAGACTTTAATGATTCTTCACACAAATCCCGAGTGACATTTACACTGTTTCCTTTCTCTTCGGCATTGGATCTGTTTATTTTTGCAATTTTATTTTTTACATAAGCCCAAATCAGTTCTATTGCATTGAGTTCACAATGTGCGACAGGCAACCAAATTAACTCTACATCCTCTCGGTTACTTTTTTTTAATAGTTGTTCTAGTATTTTTTCTGGGGTCCTGAAGTATGGTCGGGCGTGGTTTATTAAGACTGATTTTGTGAGTTTTTCGAATTCTGTTGCATCAGGTGGTAGAGGAATGTTTCTCTTTACTATCCAAGAAATAATATCTTTTTTCAGCCATGACATATTAGGGTTTTTGGTTTCTGGGTCCACCATGGTGTGGTATGGCGCTTGGTCGATAACTACAGCTGATTTTGGAGGTAGGATGGTTAAAACGTTTCTGAACCATTCTTCAAAGTGTTTAGCGTTCATCTCCTTATGGTAGTCGCCAGTCCCCTTCTTTCCCACGAAGCAGAGTTGGGCTCCTTCTAAAAATCCACTCTCACTGCCAATGTGCAAAATAATTACACGTTGGCCAGCACCTGACGGGGTTTTAAAACCACCTCGCCATCCGAAAACTTCTTGAAGGTGATGGCGATACTGGTCATAATTGTTATACTGGTTCAGGGCTTCGACTATGTTTTCTTGCCAGGTGTACTTCATTGTGTGGTTTTGACCGCACCACGTCTCGTCAGTATAAAATATTTTATACCCGTCATTCCGGAGCCGTCGGATCCTTCGTAGGTAGGCATGTCTGGATGCAGCGATTTTTACTGATTCCATTAGTACAGGTTTCTTGTTAAGTTTTTTATATCTAAATCCAATACTATGAACAATATGCCGAAGTTTTGTTAGTGACATCTTAGGAAAATTAGGCATAACCTCCTCGAGTTTTGATTTTAATTTTTCAATTGTTGGAAAAGTTTTATCTATAAAAAAATTATAAATCGTACGCCGGATAACTCCTAATGTAAATTGGTCAATTTGAATGTTTGGCCGTCCTGCAGATGAGTGTTTCTTCTTAGGTGGTTCTCCAGATTCATCGTCTTCATTTTCTTTGTCTTTCTTTGCTGCCCTCTTTACAGATATTAAACTAACACCCAAACAGTCAGAAACACGTTGATACACGGGATACCGCTTATCGCCTATTAGTTCGCCCTCTGCTTTAAAAAAAGAAATCGCACTTACAATCATCGCAAGTTCCAACTCGGTAAAGGCTCGTCTTGGAGGCATCGTGGAGGCGTCTCGGAGCACGGTTTGCACACAACAATACACAAGACCACGGTGGAAGGCAATGAAGAGTGTTAAGTGTTGAGTGAGCAAGATTGCTTGTTTCACTGTGTGAATCATCTTGTTTAAATATTTGACTGATTCCTGTGACTCACAGGGGTTAACGACAGGGTGAAGTTTGCTAGTTTAAGGGAAGGTTGGTCTGAGTCACCAACCCGTTCTATAGCATTCCGGCAACATCGCACTCGTTTTGTGGGAGAACCCGAGCCATCCCCGGCGCGTTTCCCGCGTACCAGCCCCTCGCGCGGGAATAAAAACGCCTTACAAATATAAATTCATCACAAATCACTATTACATCTTATTCTGTAGACACTATATTTTTCGTTCATACAATCAATTGATAGTCAAAACACTGTTTTGAGCGGGAATTTTAAACCCAAGATAACAAAGTTAACAAAGGTTTACAAAATTTACAAGAACATAAAAAATAATAACGTTAAAATTATGAAACTCTACAAAAGTGTTTGTAAGTAACCTTAGTATAAGCTATTAAAATTTGAAGCTGATACGTTTAATAGATATTTTGTAATAATTGCCTTAAGTTGAGATTTCCAAAAAGATTGTGAAAAATGCCGATATTTTCCACTTTTTCCGTCTTATAAATTATAAAAAGCTACGTAAAAATTCGAAACTTCGTAGTATAAAAATTGACAATATTTCCTTTAATTTGATAGGTCTTTCGTTAAAATCGAACGGACCGTTTCGGAGATACGGTATCGTGAACTCGAGTATCCATAATTTCTGCGCGGACAGTAGTGAACCTGTTTTGAAAACAATAACATAACCTCAACTCTCAGTTGACTGTTTTTAAAGCACTAGATGTTCGCGCTCGCCAAATTATTTTATTTCGTGAACATTCGGCCACTTGCTCTTTAGCTAGCGAAGCCAAGTGGCTTTTACAAATTTATTGGTCCCTCCCTCCCTCACCCACAGCTAATATCATTGGCGAGGATGGCTCCTCAACTGGCAATCGAAGAGCTGCTGCGCCCAACTATGCAACTGACTGTGGGATTGCTTGTTTCTTTATTATTTATTTAATTTTAAAGAATAACAGTTTTGTTATAAGAGGTTGATGTTATTGTAGCGGTAATACTTAAGGAAATCTTTAAAAAGTTTATGACAATTAGAGAAAAACTTACTGGAGCTTCGCAGCTAGCCCTGAGAAAACATCCATGAACAAGAATCTTAATTAAAATAGTAATCTAACGAAAGAGATGGTAAGAATATCGTAGAATGTGCTAAAAGTAAAATATCAATTATAGTATATTTGACAATCAGAGTAATTAAATTTATTTTGAAGTGAAGGAAGGGGCCACATGGTAAACTTTGCCCCGGGGCCACCAAAAGTCTCTGGCGGCCCTGTCCTCGGTACATGCATGACAACAACCAAGGTGGAGAGTTCAGACTCCGACACTCCTTGGTAGATACATGACAACAACCAAGGTGGAGAGTTCAGACTCCGACACTCCTTGGTAGATGCATGACAACAACCAAGGTGGAGAGTTCAGACTCCGACACTCCTTGGTAGATGCATGACAACAACCAAGTTGGAGAGTTCAGACTCCTCACCTTCTTTGGTAGATGCATGACAACAACCAAGGTGGAGAGTTCAGACTCCGACACTCCTTGGTAGATGCATGACAACAACCAAGATGGAGAGTTCAGACTCCTGTCCTTCCTCGGTACATGCATGACAACAACCAAGGTGGAGAGTTCAGACTCCGACACTCCTTGGTAGATGCATGACAACAACCAAGTTGGAGAGTTCAGACTCCGACACTCTTTGGTACATACATGACAACAACCAAGGTGGAGAGTTCAGACTCCGACACTCCTTGGTAGATACATGACAACAACCAAGTTGGAGAGTTCAGACTCGTGACACTCCTTGGTAGATACATGACAACAACCAAGGTGGAGAGTTCAGACTCCTGACCTTTATCGGTACATGCATGACAACAACCAAGGTGGAGAGTTCAGACTCCTGACCTTTATCGATACATGCATGACAAGACAACAACCAAGATGGACAGTAGACTCCTGACACTCCTTGGTACATGCATGACAATAACCAAGTTAGAGAGTTCAGACTCCTGACCACCCTTTGTTTGCATTGCCTGATTATATTCTCTAAACGCTTTAGTGTAGTATTGTTGGGGCAAGAGACAAGCTAAAAAAGAAATATGACGATATCTTTAAAAATTAGTCGCTGTTTTATCTTCTCTTCACTTTTGGAGACTCCTCTTAGATCGACTATTGACGCTAGGTCTACTTATTAATTCTCCACAGGATTCCCTTAATGAACCATCGGTTATTTTATCTGCACACCCTACATAATTTTGTTATGCAAATGCTACGTAATAACCACTTCCTTGATTACAGTTTCATAATTTCTTTAATGGATATCCACAAAATCACTTATCAGCCATCCGTAGTAAATATAAATGTGAAACAAACTGAGAATTTGGTGTTGTCCTATCGTTATGATGCCACGAATGCTTTGGTTCCCAAGTGAAAATCCATCATAATATCAATATTAATCAATTAAAGCCTTCAAGGTGACTCCATGGTTGTGTTTTTATTTTCTTCTTCTTTATGAATTTAAAAGTGGTCAATCATTTGAGTAACCTTTTGTGCAGATTCTCATTACACTTTGTGGTACAATAGATGTATCCCTTATTAAATGGTCTCGGAGTCATCTCATGAGTCAGGAGATTGTCAGTTTTAAAGTATTGTAGGTGTATGTTCATTTAAATGGATACCCAACAAATTTCATCTGTCCTTTAATTCAAATTCGTCTGTTTCCAGATAAAAATTGCTTCCAGGAAATGATTAAACTCGGAACTGAAAATGTGAAACAATTGAGTCCAATATCGCCACGTACAATCCTCAGCATTTCGTCAATTTCACAAATAACTCTTAGCTTATAAGACGACAGCTGTCACCTTTGCACCTTTGTCGAGGCGAGGGGTCACTACGCCGCGGACAGAAGATGAATGAACAATGTCAAACTGTTTGCTCCGATGACGTCACCGGCTGTCAATTGTCACAAATAGGCCAGTTGTAGCGTCAAGTGACGCATGCAGGTCTGAGGACAAGCCCCCCATATGCTATTATGAAAAATTACAGGCCACTGTTATCTCCGGTGAAGTCGTGCACCTTAACGGAAAACTAGTTTAGTTTGAAACACTGCGAGATAGCATTTAAAAAGTATCTACTCCTTAAAATTTAGTTGGCAATGTTCATTTGTTGAGCAGAAAACGCACTGTAATTCAGTAAATAAGTATATTTTTCAAAAGACAATAATTCTGTCATAATGATGGCATATTGTTTTTAATTTTAAAAAGCGCGTGTAAATCTTAAAGGTCAAGTTAAGAAGGCAAATAATAAATCATTGAAAAATTGAGTTATAAAATGAAAAGAATACTAATGACAAGTTAATTATTATAGTAAGTTAATCAAAATATAAAATCGAAAATGTAAATTATCAAAATTAAAATCATCCAAGAAATTTTGGCATAGGCCTTTATGGCTTAACTTTTTTTAAGTCAATTAGCCGACAAGAGAATTTGATGTATTTAAAATGTTGCGTTTTTCATAACGTCACAAATTGCCTTAATGACATTATTATATATTTTTAAATCAGTACAAATAGTAATTAACTACTCAAATAGTCCTATATTTGATTTTTACATTTAGGTTGCACTGTTGTGATCAGAAGATCATTTCTATAATTGTTTTTCATTAGTTTTATTTCATTCTTATTTATTTATTAACTATGACTTAAAATGTTATAAGTTCTGTCGCATTGGTAATGGATTATTAGGCGTGTCACGGGGTGTACATTAGTTCCTAACAACAAATGTGTAGTTGATTTTGATAGCTCAATAATTTATGTTCCAGTTTCGCCACGTTACATGTCTTTTTTTAGTATTGGTAATATTCCGTTTACAATATATTTGTAAGCTGTACTCAAAAAATTTTAAATAACTTAGATTTTCCTTGAGAAGACATGGGTTGTGTGTGAGGTCATACTCATAAAATATATATTCTTATAATAAACTGCAAATGTTCCTTAATATAATTTTTAATTATTAATTAAATTAGTTATTAAAAATTAATTAATAACTTTACATATAATATAAATGAAATATAATATAATTAATTATAAGATATATTTCAATAACACAATGTGTGTAATAAAAATGTAAACTTTAATATTTAATAGTTTTGCGCATTTACTCTCTAGTATTTATCACGAACGTATTTAGTAAATTAAAAGTGCGCCTCTATATGAAAGCGCCTTCATTATCGTGATACTCCTCGAATTACCTGAATGATTTGAGGCCCACTCACGTCGTGCACCCACAGTATTCGAGTGGTGTTCCTATTGTACAGTTTTGATTTTAATCCCATCTAGTAAAATGCATACATGTAATGTAACAACATGCGCCAGCCTCAATCTTGAAGGCGCTATCAGATTTTTACATTTATATAGATAACAGTGCAAAACATAATATAAAAGGTGGAAAAATATGGAAAAGCTTTCACAACTTTTGTATGACTTCAATTGTAAAAGTGGAATCTTTTACATTATGATATTCACGAAGAACATAGTTTTTGGAGCAATAAGCGACATTTCATCTTTCCAGGAGGACGGCCCGTGAGGAGTTGAATGACAGTTTTCAACGTAAGCTTAGGTAGAGTTTGTTATTAAATGAAAGGTATATTCAAAAGAAATTAATTTCCGCCCCCGAACTTCGGAAGGTTTATCCTTTTCAGAGTAGCTGTTTTTAAATTTCAATTTGATCAACATTATCTCAAGCCTTCAATATTTTAAAAGCTGTATTTAATAATTAACGCTGTTAAGTTTTTTTTTTTTTTTTTTTTTTTTTTTTTAGGTCGAGGTCTAGTGGGGATTTTCTTTTCTTTTTTAATCTTGATCACACATTCCCTACTCAGCCGCCGGGAACAAAAAAATGGAAAGGACTGGCCTGAAGACAGAAGAAATGCTCCCTAAGTTGTAAAGAGGGCAGCCAGCGGAAACATGGTCCCCTGGCCAGGCCAGCAGTAGAGATGGCAGAAGATCGGCCGGGCAGCAGGCGAGTAACAAGTCCTACTTGAGGGCCCCGAAGTTAATTGTCTTTCTAGCCGCTCATGAAGTTAACAGGTAGGAGGCGAAACTAACCACCAAACCCAGACGAACCGGTGAACCGAAAGCAGGAACCACGGAACAGACCAAGGCCTGAGCCAACGGCCACGAAAGTAACAAAACGACAGCGCAAGAGCGATCTCAGGCAGCCTGGCAAACCAAAACGAAGAGTAACCAAAAATGTACCGGTCAAAAGACCCGGTACAGTTTTAGGTTACTCAATTAATTATTCATGTCTCCAAATGTTTTAATTATATTTTAACTCTTATTAACAAACGAAATTCTTAAACATTTTAAGTAATTTATTTTTATTCATACCATAATCGATTCTTACAAGTCGCTATCATCGAAAATTTTGCTGCATTAATGACACAAATATGACTGAACTGCGTCCATAATTCAAACTTAGTGGAAAAAACAGCTACTAAAAGGCAAACTGCTATAACTATGCTGCGGAGCTATTACAGTTTGTTTATATGTAATGTGGTGTAGAACAATTCCAAAGTAGGTACAATTAAAAAAAAAGAACAATGAAAACATTATAAATATTTTACTAATAGTTTTTTAATTAGCATAATACGTGTTGGTACATATACAGTACAAGTAAACGTCACACAACACAAATGTATTACAATATAAGCACAAAATGCACAAATATATTACAATACAAGTACAAAATGCACGAATATTATGGTGATCGATTTCGGTGAACCACACTCACCTTCCTCAGACCAGAGTGATTCACAAAAGAATGGAAAATGGTGTTCAACAACTCAATTTATAGGCCTATGATCACGTGACCCCATTGGTTGGAACCGTCAAAATGGCGGCTGCTGTGATATTATTTGTTAATCCCTATTGGCTGTTACTTTTGTTCTTTTTCAGCATGTATTGTATTTTCAGCAACTAAAAAGAACAGAAGTAACAGCCAATAGGGATTAACAAATAATATCACAGCAGCCGCCATTTTGACGGTTCCAACCAATGGGGTCACGTGATCATAGGCCTATAAATTGAGTTGTTGAACACCATTTTCCATTCTTTTGTGAATCACTCTGGTCTGAGGAAGGTGAGTGTGGTTCACCGAAATCGATCACCATAATATTCGTGCATTTTGTACTTGTATTGTAATATATTTGTGCATTTTGTGCTTATATTGTAATAAATTTGTGTTGTTGTAATAATACAAGTAATACAATATTACTTGTACTGTAAATATTTTACTGTATTTTTAACATTCAACAGCAGCTTGTACGAATTCAACTTATTTTTAAAATTAATTTTTGGCACTTTGGCAACTTTGTGCTTTTCAAATTAAATCTCTTTTATCGTAATATCTTCAAAACCTACTAACATTATAAGGACAATGGGGCCGGATTAGAAGGAAACACGGAACGGATACGATATAATCTTACAAAATAAATATAACTGTTTATGTTCACACAGTTGTTCTTACTGTTTTTTTTTTTTTTTTTTTTTTTTTTTTTTTTTTTTTTTTTTTTTTTAGAATTAAGCTACATTTCGGAGCCTATTTCGATTTTTGCATCTGTCATTGACTAATAAAAGATATTTAGTATCTATGTTTTTACTGTATTTACAAGTTGATGGGAATTGTAGCTTTAGCGAAATATGTGGACATCATTCATGGACAAGGTAACTACGAACTGAAGTACCAATGACCCAACCGGATTGTTGTTTGATTCTGAAAAATCATCAATAACATGGCTATGATTATGTTATGTAAAATACTCTATGAAGGTTATTTTGAATGTAGTTTTTTCAATTAATTTTTATATTTGCTTTGAAGATTGTTATTACTGTATATTCAAACGTATACATTTTTCTATGTTTAAGTGGTAGAGAGGACAAAATAGTCCTCACTTCACCACATAAATAGAGGCTTTTCATTACATTTTTAAATCAGTTTTGCACATGTAAATTTTCTTTGCTTACTTACGTGTTTTAGTCAGTCTGTCCATTAGATAACTTAACTACGCGTTTCAAGTCAAAAGACTCATCATCATGTCACTTGTTCTTGTTAAGATGAACTTGAAACCCACTTCATATAAAGTTCACACACTCAAAAACACATTGTGTCACGCACCGATACAGTTCTGTTGGCTTTTATATGAAGTGGGTTTCAAGTTCATCTTAACAAGAACAAGTGACCTGATGGTGAGTCTTTTGACTTGAAACGCGTAGTTAAGTTATCTAATGGACACTTTGACTAAAACACGTAAGTAAATATTCATAGTCTGTTCGGGGCTAAAATATCTGATTTTAATAAATTTTCTTGTGTTTCCTCGAGTTAAATCGTTGTGCTTATTTGTATTCACTGTGTCTCTTTCATTTTACTGTATATAGAAATGGTTTTAAATTCTTCAACCCGCATTTGAACATAACTGCAGAGCTCTGTGTATTATGAATAGATAACAATAATTATTTGTATTTAATATTTTATTATTTTAGTTAAATTGTTGAGCTTATTAGTAATACATTTTGAATAATCAGTTCCTTTCAATTCATTATGAATTAATAATGTATAAATTTATAAGTAATGAACAACTAAAAATTGTTCATTTTTGTAGAATCCCTACAACTTGCAGAATTTAACATTAGCCTAGAAAAAACACTTTGTTTTTTAACATTACGAGAAGATAAAATGTATGGTAAAGAATAGAGTAATTATTAAATGTAAAAAATATTTTGTCTAGTTTATAGAATATCTCATATATAGCTTGAAATTGTTTTAACAACTTTGTGTTTGTTGGACTCATTTTGATAAACATTTTATGCTAAATCCAGCCAAAAGAATGTTATTTATCCAAAATATAAATTAAAAAAAATTAAAGTACATAGGTGCATGCCTAGTGGGTGACTCATCAAAGAGCTACTGAATGCAGGTCAGGCCGGTCCTGCGTCTGACTACAGACTCGTAGAATCTCTGTAGTCATTGGTATAACGTCGGAGTGCGAGGTTCCAGCGGCCCTCCTAGAAGGAATACAGTATAGTCTGGAGACTCTATTGACAACACTGCTACAGTGAAGTCTTGAGGACCCCAACGAAATTCTGTTGGTATTATTCTTGAAGTTTTTTTTATAAAGCTAGAACATTTTTGTTTTATGTATTGTTCTACATGTGTGTCTTTTATTTATTTATTTATTAATTTTCCAACGGTTACACCATTTTGTTAAAACAATACAATATCAATATGGTAAAATTAAGCTATTATAAAGTATACAAAAATACACACATAAGAATATATATATATATAAGAATACACACACACACACACACACACACACACACACACACACACACACACACACACACACACACACACGCACGCACGCACGCACGCACGCACGCACGCACGCACGCACGCACGCACGCACGCACGCACGCACGCACGCACGCACGCACGCACGCACGCACGCACGCACGCACGCACGCACGCACGCACGCACGCACGCACGCACGCACGCACGCACGCACGCACGCACGCACGCACGCACGCACGCACGCACGCACGCACGCACGCACGCACGCACGCACGCACGCACGCACGCACGCACGCACGCACGCACGCACGCACGCACGCACGCACGCACGCACGCACGCACGCACGCACGCACGCACGCACGCACGCACGCACGCACGCGCACACACACACACACACACACACACACACACACACACACACACAAATATATATATAATAAAACTATTTCTAATACTAATATGTTATACTACGGAATAATTCTAAATCATACTAACATATACACTTATTGCAAACTATATAACAAAAACACAGATCTAAGGCTACAATTTATTGCTAAAAGCTAATTAAGAACAAAAATTATAACAATAAAAAAATTAAGTTAACCAACATCAATACTATAGGATATACTCTAAGATATAGAAATACTATAAATGCATCATGCTGACAAAGCTATGAAAAGAAACTGCATTAATGAAAAACTCAAAAAGGACAAAAGAGATTCAATATCGACAAGACAATCAACATCAATTATCCCCCAGAAAAATTATTTTGACAACTCTTTTAAACGAGGGAAGCTTCATGTCAAAAAAGTCAACTTCACTAGATACGCTGCATCCAATCCTCTGTATCCGTGCCATACAACTGTTCTGGCTGTATGAGGTAGAATGCTGCCCTTTACCAAACAATTCTCGTGATCTGGTGGCCATTAGTGGTGCACGAATATGTATCCTCTGAAGGAGTTGAGGACAGTCAATGGCGCCTGAGAGCAGTTTGTAGAGGAATAGTACGTCCAGAACTTTACGTCTATCCTCCAAACCAGACAATCCCATTTCCGAGGCTAAGGCAGCAACATTAACCTCTCTGAAGGGGGTTCCCAGCCGAACTCCAACCATTCGAACAAATTTGTCCTGAACATGCTGAAGAGCTTCAATTTGTCCAGCCTGATAAGGTGTCCAGGCCACCGAGGCAAATTCCAAGACTTGCCTGACCAAGCAGCAGAAGATAGCGCTTAATGCCTTTGTGCTTGATATGCCCCTGGTTGATCGAATAATTTTCACTACTGTACTTGTAATTAAGGCCATCTTGTGCGAGTTGTGCATCATCATTAAACACAAAGTTAGGTCTACAATAGCCAAGGTATATCTTGAGTTGTAGCTTATGTCAAGGTCAGTGTCGGGGAGAAGGGGGTCTCCACCCATAAACAGTGTTTATCGTGCTACTAACATTGCTGTAAACATCAACTCACCACGCCCACAAGTTGTTTTTTCCTTCTTTTTTTATAACACAAATCCTATCTGATTACTCACTGATGTTTATTTACAATCATATTACTTGGTATCATGAAGTCTTATAATGTTAAAAATTATAGGCCATTTTATCTTTGTCTAATCTTTAGTTAGAAAATAAAAATAAAATCATATATAATACCAAATAATAAAACACTGTACTGGATTTATAGGGTGTAGTTTGTGTGAGTAAATAAGTACTGTACAATTTTTCATTGCGTGCAGTCCGTAATTTAAATTTTTAATAAGACTAGGTGACACTCCTGCACGCTTCGCATGCCAACCCCGTCACTTTCTACGCTCTTGAAGGAAGCTCGGCCTGCGGCCTCGTGATAAAGCTTGGCCTACGGCCTGGACTCTCCAGGACACTAGGACTTTATCAAAATTAATGAATTTTGATTTTATAGGCAGTGGAGCCCATGAACATAGTATTTCCTAAAGTCAGTGGGTCACTATATCGAACTTTATAGTAAATAGAGATAGATACATACTTGTTTATAACATTAGCCTAATAATGAATCCTTGAAAGTATGAAGTAAAGTAAATAATATGCTTAGCTTTACAAGGAAATAAAAACGAAAATTGGTTTCATAATTTTCGTTAAATCTTAAACTACAAATGGTTTAAATAATAAAAAAAAAAAAAATAACATTTATAGGTGAACAATTAAATATAAAATAAGACAAGCAAGTAAAATATTTTAGAGTAAATAAAAAATAATTACTCATACAGTTAAGAGACACATTTATTTATATCGAGAAACGTTGATAATGCATATAAATAAAAAACAAAACTGCCGAACTAAACAAATTTAAATCTACGTTCATACACAATCAAATACTTAACAGCATTTAAAGTGTTTCAACGCCTGATATTTCAGAGTCATTAAGGAAGTGTCACTCTCTGGTCCTCCCAAATTAACAATGATTCTGTCTATTTGTTCATCCATAGCAGCGTTTTTAGTTTTGTACTTCCACTATTGGGAGCCTTATCAATAACCACATTATGATTAGGCGGGTTATCTAAAACCACCACACTGTTAGGCGGGAGAATAGGCATCAATATATCTTGCAGCCATTTTTTTATAATTTTCCTTGTTCATGTTGTGATGGTAATCACCAGTAATCCACATCAGTAAAGCATGAGGAATAAATCCCATTTCACCACCAGCATGCACAATTATTAGCCGATCGCCTTTTGATACTTGTTTTAAAATGCCTTTTTGACAAGTATCGTCACTCATGCCTTAGTCTGGACTTGGCTGGAAAAAATGTAAGTTTCATCAACATATACGATTGGACGTCCTTCCTCTCTGTACTTTTTAATTTCTCTTAAATATGTAATCCTCTTTTGAACAATATCATATTTTTCAATTAGTATCTTTCTGTGGGGGCACCCGAGGAGCGACATGGACTACCTGAAGGTCATAATTGGACACTCGAGGTGCGACATGCAGCGAAAGAGAACCCAAAACTAACACTCAAGGTGCGACATGGCGCTTCGGCTAGCAGTGTGGCCGTGTTGGTCTGGCGGCTAATAGTTGATATATTTACAGTGATAAAATTATCTGAAAACTACAGCCATACAACGAGACACATGATTAACGATTGTTACCAATACAATTACTACCAATGTACGTGTATGGGAGGTTGGGTGGGTTAGGTTAGGTTAGGTTAGGTATATATAGGTAGGTCTATTTTTGTATATATATATATATATATTTATATTTATATTTATGGACACAGAGAGAGAGAGCGTCTACAACCCCGCAACCCTTCGCCGGGCTACCTGAGGTGGCATGTCGCACCTCGAGCAATGACTACAAATACACTAAGACGAAAAGTAGCCATGTTAAAATTTCAGACCAGTCGTCCAGGTAGAAACTCGACTTTACGCAAACGGCCACTAGGAGGCACGAGCGCTCGCCCGCCTGCTCCCTGTCTTTCGGAGCAGCGCTCGTAGCGGCTGTTTGCGTAAGCTTCCCTCCCGCTTGTCTGAAAAATTCCAATAAGAACTTTTCGTCTTAGTGTATTTGTAGTCATTGCCTCGAGTGCCAGTTTTATGGCCCTTTGGGTCGCTGGGATTAACACAGGTAGTCCATGTCGCACCTCGAGTGCCACCCTTTCTGTTACTCTTTGTTTTTTGCCACTTAAATCCAAGCCTTTTCAGAATTTCTCTTACACTGGTGTTGCCCCCCCTTAAAATTTATTTTTTCAACTAATTTTGTTCTGATGCCGTCAACAGTCGGAGATCTTTTTCCTCCACATAAAAATTCTACACTATTCGCCTAAAAACAGCCAAATCGAAATCATCTAACCCTGTGACAGTAAACTTTTTCTTCCGTTTCTTGTCTGGAGTTACAAATGAAGAACTTGTTCCTGCTTCAATAGAGTGGTGTTCTTTTTCACAAGTCTAATCGTACTTAAAGATGTTCAAGTTGCTTTTGCTGCTCTTTCTTAGCATTTTATACAGGAATAACAAATAACAAATTAACTTCTTCTGCCATAAAAGTCAGAATATTAAAAATCACTTCTTTTGTTTGACTGTGAATCTTTTTATTTTTCAATTTAGAGAGAACAGGAGGCATTGTGATTTGATAAACGAAGATGTATATGCACAAAATAAATACAATAATAGGTCTATACAATAAAACAATGATAAACAAATAAATAAACAAGTATAGGTAAAAAATAATAATAACACAACAAATTGTTAAATACTAACTTGTTTAAGTTCAAATAAATACTTAAAATATAAAATAATACTTTTAAAAACGCTTTTAATGAAAACACTGATCAACAAATTTGTAAACAATATTCAATTAAATATATTTAATGATAGACAGCAGTTTTATTTGTTGAGATTCAGTATTATCTCTGTGTTCATTTTCAATAATTCTTTTCTCTCAGCTGTTTTTAGTTCAACAAATATCTAAAATGTTTTTGTTGTTCTGTTCGAGTTATAATATTCTGATGTAATGTAAACAGTGACTTGACTTACATGTATTAAATTCATTTTGTGTTAACATGCAGTATGCTTACAGTTCTTTATACCATATTTTAACATGGTAGCAGAGCATTGGTTACGTAAGTGTAATTTCTTTTTGTAAACTAATAGGCCAGTACTGGAAAAGGTAGGCTAGGCTAACGAAGATGGAGTTTGCAAAAGTACAAATAGGACTTCTGAATGGTAAGGAGAACTGGGCAACATGGAAATTTAAAATAAGTATCTTGTTGAGGAGTCAGCCTGGTGTGATGGACATTGTGGAGGGAAATCTGCAAAAACCTACGCCAACGGCAGATGGAGCTTCAGCACAAGAGGTAACCAAGTATACCTTGGACTTGGAAAAGTTCATGAAGGCTGATAGTACAGCCATGATACTTATTACAAGCAATCTGTCAGATACAACACTTGAGAAAGTGATGCGTTTCTCAACAGCAAGAGATGTGTGGCTAGAGTTGCACAGGTTGTTTGACGGAGTATCTGAAGACAAGGCCTATGACATATGTCTAGAGTTTTTCAGCTTCAATAGGGATCCAAACCAAGATATTTCTAGTAATCTTTCAAAGCTTAAGAACTTGTGGAATGAGTTGAAGCTAGAAATATCAAAGGATAAAGACAACAAATTTGTTCTTCCTGATTTGTTTTTGATCTGTAAAATTTTGGGAATGTTACCAGATGATTATTTTGCTTTTAAATCAAGCTGGTTATTAATGGCAAAATCTGATCGGACCGTTGATAACCTGACTACGCAACTGTGTGCGTATGAAAAAGCGTTGGAAAGGAATAATCAGAATAAAGAATGTCAAGAAGCTTTGTTTGTCAAATCAGACGGTAAGACTAAAAGTCAAGTGAAAGTAAAACCTAGCTCGACAGCAAAACAATTTAACAAGAAAATTTTTTGTCATTATTGTCACAAAGATGGGCACAAAGTAAAACAGTGCGCCAAGTGGAAAGCAGACGGTAGACCGCCAAAACCGTCAACTTCAGAAACTACTCCTGAAAATAGTAGGCCTAAAGCTAATTCAAATATGACACTCATGTCAATTGATGTAATGATGTCTGAAGACGACTATGACTGCTGGTATGTTGACAATGGTGCAACAAATCATGTAACATTTAGGCAAGATTTGTTTCAGACGTTTCAGCTGTTTGTTGCTAAGGAAACAGTAATGACCGCCAACGGAGATTCTATAAAAGCCTTAGGAAAAGGTTCTATTGAACTGGACGTCGAAGTGAACGGAAGTCGGGACAGGATAACACTAGAAGATGTGTGGTACGTACCTCATATAAGGAAAAACCTGTTTTCAGTACTCGCTTCACAAGATAAGCATTTACAGAGTGCGTTTGTATCCAAAACTGAAACTTGTCAACTGCAGGTAAATGAGAAAGTGGTGCTAGTCGGGTCTCGAAGCAGACGAGGTGGCTTATATAAGCTGAATGTACGAAATATAAAACCTGATAGGCCTATACAAGCTAATCTTTTAACGAACAGTGAAAACCTTCTTCAGATCTACCACGAGCGGATGGGGCATCAGAACAAGAAACATGTAAAAGCCATAGTTGAGAGAGAACTGGGATTAAAACTGACAATGAATAGGCCTAGTGAGTTGTGTGAAGGTTGCGTATATGGAAAGAGTCACAGGTTGAAGTTTGGCACAAGAGAACGAGCCAAAGCCCCTGGGGAGCGAATTCATACAGACGTGTGCGGACCGTTTCAAAATTCAATGTCAGGTTACAAATATTTTGTCTTGTTCAAGGATGACTATTCCAAATACCGTAGTGTATTTTTCTTGAAGGAAAAATCAGAGGTCGCAGAAAAACTTAAGTTATTTCTGGCATCAGCTAAGACAACTGGACACATTATCAAAGAAATTTTGAGCGATAATGGTGGCGAGTTTGATAACAGCATAGTCCGAAATATTCTACAAAAGGAAGGGATCAGACACACTCTAACGATGCCTTACACACCGGAGCAGAACGGTTGCAGTGAGAGAGAAAATAGGACCATCATAGAGACAGCAAGAGCCATGCTGCACTCGCATGAATCACTTCCACAAGGCCTATGGGCGGAACTGATCAACTGTGCTGCTTACATACTCAACCGCACGGGTCCTTCTAGTGAAAATGAGAAATCCCCATATGAATTATGGATAGGCCGGAAACCAAGTATAAAGCACCTAAGGATAGTTGGAAGCACTTGTTATCCACATGTACCTAAACAAAGAAGAAAGAAAATGCAGAAGAAGGCACAGAAGGGAATCCTTGTAGGCTACGATGAATGTGGCTATCGGATCTGGATACAAGAAAATAACGTAATGGTAAGATCAAGGGATGTTGTTTTTAACGAAGAACACTTATTGGTCCAACACAGAGAGATTCAAATCCCTTTGCCTAGTGAAAGGTGTCAAGAACATGAACTTCCAGAACCAAACGACGATGGAAATCAGGAAACAGCTCAAGAATCGGAGGAAAATGATGACGAGGAGGTAGAAATCAACGTACCTGAGAGTTCAAATGATTACAGTCTACGAAATAGATCTACAATCACCGCACCTAAGAGATTTGACGACTACGTTATGTCTGCAGTTATGAACATGCAAAAATTGAAAGAGCCTGAATCATTCAAAGAAGCCATGCAAAGTGACAACTCTTCCTACTGGAAACAAGCTATGAAAAGCGAGATGAAGTCACACTCAGAAAACCAAACATGGACTCTGGAGAAACTACCTGTTGGGAAGAAATGTATAACATGCAAGTGGCTATACAAAGTCAAAACTAACCCTGATGGATCGGTTGACAGACTCAAAGCGAGATTGGTAGTGAGAGGTTTCTCACAGAAAAAAGGAGTGGACTACAACCAGACTTTCAGCCCAGTAGCAAGACTGAGTACAATCAGATCACTTTTGAGTGTTGCAGCTGTCGAAAAGATGACGCTAACACAATTTGATGTTTCAACAGCCTTCCTCTACGGTCAAGTAGATGAAGTAATCTACATGACACAGCCAGACGGGTTCAATGATGGTACAGATCGTGTATGCAGGCTAAACAAGAGTCTCTACGGTTTGAAACAGGCGCCTCGCTGTTGGGGTAACAGATTTAACAGCTTTATGAATCGTCAAGGATTCAAGAATACTGATGCTGATCCGTGTCTATTCATAAAACGGGAAGATGAGAAGAAACTACTCGTGGCACTTTATGTAGACGATGGACTTATAGCGTCAAACAATTCAGCAATGCAGCAAGAATTTATGGACCGCTTGACGAAGGAATTCAAAATCACTTCTAAACCTGCATCTTACTATTTGGGATTGGAAATAGAAAAGAAACTGGACGGGAACATAAAAGTGTCTCAATCAGCGTACACGAGGAATGTACTGGAAAGGTTTAACATGATAGACTGTAAACCAGCTCCCACACCAATTGTGAAAGAAAATAAATCAGAGCAAGTAGGGAAAGTGAAAAGTTCAAAAGAAATGTTTTCTTACAGGGAAGCTGTGGGTGCACTCATGTACTTAATGACTGCAACCAGACCAGACATAGCATTTGCTGTTAGTAAAGCATCCCGCGTTCTTGATAACCCTACCGAAGATGACTTTGTAAAAGTAAAACGGATTCTAAGATACCTTAAAGGTACTGCTGACTATGGAATTGAGTACAAATCAAGAGAAAATTGCCATCTTCTAGAATGCTTTAGCGATGCTGACCATGCTGGAGATTCAACAACTGGCCACTCTACAACTGGTGTTGTGTGTAATTTTGGAGGAGGAGCAATCATCTGGATAAGTCAGAAGCAATCAAGCGTAGCGATTTCAAGCACTGAAGCTGAAATCGTTGCAGCAAGTGAAGCTTGTCGAGAAATCGTATGGCTTAAAAGACTTTTTGAAGAGATAACAGTGTTGAAAGGAGTACCAGTCCTTAAGATTGACAATGAAGCTACAACAAGGTTGGCTGAAAACCCTGAGAATCATAGAAGAACCAAGCACATCCAGACAAGGCATTTCTTCATACGGGAGCTTGTGGCAGAAGGACAAATCAAAGTTAAACATGTTCCAGCTGAGTTCCAATTGGCAGACTGCATGACCAAGCCTCTTCATAAACCAAGACTAGTGACATTGTGGCAAGCTATGGGACTTAAATAAGTAAACTTTAAATTCTAAAAATGAGGGAAAGTGTTGAGATTCAGTATTATCTCTGTGTTCATCTTCAATAATTCTTTTCTCTCAGCTGTTTTTAGTTCAACAAATATCTAAAATGTTTTTGTTGTTCTGTTCGAGTTATAATATTCTGATGTAATGTAAACAGTGACTTGACTTACATGTATTAAATTCATTTTGTGTTAACATGCAGTATGCTTACAGTTCTTTATACCATATTTTAACATTATTTAAATTATAATATCTATTGATGAGTTACAACCACATCACTAACACCTATAATAATGTAAACAAAATTTTGCAATAACTAACTATTTCAAAACAAAGCAAAGGCTGTGACAATCCATTCTCCAATCAGCTGATCAGCAGTGGTAGCTAACGTCTGCATGTCAGTCTAGGACAAAGCCACGCATGCGTATGCCGTAGCCTACCCTTCCCCCCCGCTAACCACCAAAAAATTTTAAAAGTAACGGTTTCGACAACTCAAGATATTCCGTGGCTACAGTATCTAGTTCACTGAAACGTTGGTTCATTGTTAATTTGTAAAGAATGTTTTTCCAAACCCCAACTATTTTTTCTGGAAAAAAATTTGATGTAGGCCTAAAAAAAAAATGAGAACAACGCGTATTTAACCAAGATACGCGATTTTAACCAGTGTTTAACCAGCGTTTAACCAGCGTAGTGAAAATGATTTAGCAGAAGTGACGATCATTTCACTTATGTTTATAGTGAATACAGTAACCATGAAACCAAAAGAGAAATAACTTTATATTATATGACTTATAAATAAATTTAACCTGCAATAATTTTCTCGAAAAATTAAGTTAAAAAAAATTGGGCGAGCCGGTGGTTGAGTGGTCTAAGGCGTCAGGACTTTAATATCTTTGGTTTATATATATATATATATATATATATATATATATATATATATATATTTCTTCCTAAAGGAGAAGGATAATAGTATTGAAAGTTGAACAAATCACAACAAAAGGGATAATATTGATAATTTTTCTAAACCCCTAAAAAGAGGGACAATTTTGTAGTCTAATGTTTAATTTTAAAATCGAAAAAATATAATAATGATGGTTCTAAAAGGTATTATTTGTTGTAGTATATTAACGGGAGGATTAAGAATTGTTTGTATCAAAATATTCTCAAGGAAACAATTTTGGCATATTTTCCCCCTTAGGTTTTTAAAAGGGAAAATATTAGTGAGCTATATGATGATGACAAACCTTTAGCATTGTTGAGTGTAGCCTCTATTACATTTGTTATTTGACAAACTAAATACATACGGAAAAAGTTACTTGTATTGTACTTCTCATCGGTCCATTCAATTCCAAGTTTCATGCACACATTGTAAGTCATAATTAATTTACGTTTGTAAGATGTCATATGTAAAGATCATCAATAGTGCTCAGACCGCAGGAAAATCGCCTACCTACAATTACAACTGCTATCGAATGTAACTCAGTTCTTCGTAATGCTAGAGAACAGAAATCAACATTTCCCAAGTTTGTAATGGGAATTATTCAAATATCTGACACTGACATACTGTGTTTTGAAAGTGAAAAAAAAACTGTTCACAAATACTGGAGAGTGTTCTAACTGCGAACTAACGGTTTAGTCATTCTGGACAAAAAATGATCGGCCAATGACGTTTCTGCACACCTTGACACAAATCACCAAAGGTCGCCATTTTTCTGGAGGGCAGGGAAAGGAAAGGAGCAGAGGGCAGTGACCAGCGTCCACAGACCACGGCCAACCGGTAACTTAATGTACCTACGTGACATTTTAGAATATTTACTTAGAGCAAATATATATATGGAGGTGAAGAGGATGTGTGGGTTCTCATACTTAGAAATTGCGTGTCGTGTTACTAGCGCACGTGATAGAAGCGCAGAAGGGTCAAAGCGAGTTAGGAGCGCACAACCCTTCTACCTGGGGCCCAAAGGGTCCAATCTGACCTGCCGGCAGTCCGGTAGGGGACGCGACAAAGGTTGTGCGAAGAAAGCGCACAAGGGCCAATGTGACATTTTAGTGTAGGGGTTACGTTACCTGGAAAGGAATGCCAATGGAGACCGTATGCAGAATTCTAACTTGCTGCATGATTCACAAGGTACTGTCTCACAGTGAGGCCACAGTACTTAAGCGAAAGGCTGTTGTACCGGGAAGAGGTCTCGCAGCGTAGTACACTCCATGCAAATTTACTCCATTTCCCTAAGGTCCGTTAAGAAGTTGGGAGACGGAATTTTTCTTATTTCGGCCCTAAGTTGTACAATGGCCTCCCCCCAGCCATCAAATCATGTACTATACGCTCATTTAAGAGTAAAATTAAAGAGCTTTTCGTAGCCCAATAGTATATTGTAATTTTAAGTCTTTGTGTTTCTTTGTAAAACTTTATATATATTATACCTTAATCTTAACTTGCACTGTTCTTAGATTTTAATATTTATTTCTTAGTATTGAGGCCATTGACTTGAGTTGTTCTGTAAAACAGTTATGTACTGAGAAACGCTTGTAAATAAAGGCATTTTTATTTATTTATTTATTAATACTTGGAGGTGAGTCATGACGCAATACAATAGATCGGGTTCATTCCTCCTGACCATCCGCCCCACCTCACACCCCATCTTTGTCATTACTGTTCTGGTGGTCCTTCGCGTCACTTCGTAAGTTTAATTATGGAAGTGTTAACTACTAATAAGGGTAAGCCTGCAGCACATTATAACGGATTCGCATATAGGGAGTTTAGGAAGAATATAGATGGGTTAATAGTTTGGCGATGTCAGAAGGAAAGGCCAACTCGGTGTCGTGATATGTTAAAAACTAAAACCGCGAAGTTTTAGATATAGGCCTATTTTAATTTTTAACATTGACGAAGCTATACTCAAGCTGATTTTAAACACGCCTAAATGATGAAAATCTTTTAAGTATATCATCATTTAGGCAGTCCAAAGCCTGGATAAAGTGTGATGGGAATCAGAAACCAAAATTAATTCAACAATTAGTAACTGTTGAAATATCTACAGGCATAACCACAATCAATATACATATTTTATTTTCTGCTTGCGTAACATTCCTTGTTTCTAAGAAGCTAGGGGGCTGGATTCCTTTTGTAACTCCAAAAGGGTCAACTGTGCGCTTTCTTCGCTGTGTGCTCTTTTCGCGACACCCGCGACAGTGTCCTTACGACAAAATGACCCAACGACAAACTGAGCTAGTTTATTTGGGACAGATTGTCGTTGGAACACTTTGTCCGCACCATGCAAAATTCCAAGCTTGGGCCACTTTGTCACCTGGGACGGTTGTCCTTTCATGAACAGACAAACTGGACCACATTCTTGAATGGTACAGGTTGTCGTTCGGTCACTTTGTCCTCCATGTGCTAAAATCAGAAGTGGTTCATGGAGGTCAAAGGTCCACACTCAAAGGTCCTTGGTTTTTGCCTGTAACTGTACTGTAATAACACTAAATCTGAGGTTGGTTTTTGAAGCTGAAAATCTTTTAATCACTTTAATGCCATTCATACAGTTTACCCTGTAATATTTTTAATACACATTTATGTAACATTTAAAACCACAAATCACAAGCTACATAATGACCTTTTATTTAAATACGAGCACATTCATCTATAACTAACTATTAATAGTTTTTTTAACTAATGCGTATTGTAAAACGTTTGCGTACTTACAGTAAGTGCCTTCTTAGTGATCATCTAACACCACTGTCCTTGCCGGCTACCATGTATTGTGGTAGTTACTACTTGCCTCATGACTGGAGACTACTTACAGTAAGTGCCTTCATAGTGATCATCTAACACCACTGTCCCTACCGGCTACCATGTATTGTGGTAGTTACTACTTGCCTCGTGACTGGAGACTACTTACAGTAAGTGCCTTCATAGTGATCATCTAACACCACTGTACCTACCGGCTACCATGTATTGTGGTAGTTACTACTTGCCTCATAACTGTAGACTACTTACAGTAAGCGCCTTCATAGTGATCATCTAACACCAATGTTCCTGCCGGCTACCATGTATTGTGGTAGTTACTACTTGCCTCGTGACTGGAGACTACTTACAGTAAGTGCCTTCTTAGTGATCATCTAACACCACTGTCCCTGCCGGCTACCATGTATTGTGGTAGTTACTACTTGCCTCGTGACTGGAAACTACTTACAGTAAGTGCCTTCATAGTGATCATCTAACACCAATGTTCCTGCCGGCTACCATGTATTGTGGTAGTTACACAATAGGCTCACCGTGAGAATGTAACAACTTGCCTTCCGAAACTCCATCTTTCTGAACTGTGCATCATTGGTTGTGGTTGCCTGTCAGAGTTCGTCGAACAGTTCGTGTGTTACACGATAGGCGCGTGTGTTGGCCGGCTAGCACTGGTTGGCGGCGGTCTTTCAATCAATCACACACCAATTTTAGTTGTCCGGTCGTTTACTGCATAACGTCTCCTTTGCTTCTTCCTAAACTCCTTGGCCCGAAATATTAAAACAACATAACTTCTAAGAAAAATACACATTTATATATAATCTTAATAGAAAGTTTTAATGAAGGTACTAAAAGTTGATTGGAATTCAAACTACTGAGTACAATAGTTTGATTTTCCAAATGATGGTATCCATCTAGGAACCATCACTGGATACACAATATAACCACTATAATTATATTACTATAAACACAGTGTCGGCGTAGACATTATGTGCAACCGAGTTTGAAGGTTGTTTTGTAAGGAACTACGAGGCCAACGAAAAATCAAAAAATGTGACTAATAAGTGTTTACCTCTTTTAATTGTATATTATGACAAATAAATTTTATATTTACTAAAAGTTTTTATGATTTTTATCCTAGTTGGAACAAAAAGTAACGGAATTTTAACTAGTTTTCACTGTACACAAAATTTACACCGATATTACTAAAAAAAATAATAAACAGATAATGTATCGCATTTATATTTTAATACTGGGTTGATATGATTTTTTTCTACAAGTTCAACCTCTAGAAGCCAAGAAAACATTGTTTCAGGGAATTGATAACTTTTTTTTTCGGAGAGTTAAAATCCTAAAATTTGTAAAACTTATAGAAATCATTCCTATCAACCAGGTATTCAAATATAAATGCGATACATTGCCTGTTTATTATTATTATTATTATTTATTTGTTTATTTATTTTTTATTATTTTTTTTTTTAATACCACTGTAAATTTGGTATACAATTAAAACTAGTTAAAATTCTATTACTTTTTTGTTCCAACAAGGATAAAAATCATTAAACATTTAATAAAATTTTAAAATGCATATTTCTTAACATACAGTAAACAGAGGAAAACAACGGCGTTATAGATTTTTCGTAGGCCTCTTAGTTCCATAGAAGACAACTTTCAAAACTCGGGTGCACATAATTTTGGGCAGACCTATTGTTTGTATGATAAAACCTGTCTCCTGGACCCTCGGCTACCTGTGACTGGCCCGGGACACCCCCCAGCACTGGCAGCCGCCTGCGGCTGTTTACTTAATGAGTCACTTACTGGCATCCCCACTAGGTGACCTAACTTTTTTCCCGGATCACAATTTTTGAATTTTTTTCAAATATTTGAAAAGTACATAAAAAATAAGATTAATGATATAAAACTCGATAAAAATTGAACAATATTGAGGTGGTCTGTTTATTTGTATAGTAACAGTATAGTTGGTTTTGTGTAACGATATGACGATTAAATTACATTGGAATTGACAACAATTCTAATAAAATAATTTTTAAACTAAGCTTATAAAAGATTAGAGGTAACAATCCAGTTTCATGAGAACAGTCTGTATTTTGCGTTATAACGGTACTACCACTTGGAACATTGGACTTTCGCAGCGGAAGTCTGACTCATGGTATTTAATCTATTTCTGAAAAATGCTTAATCAACTGCTTACGAGTTTCTAGGGGTGAGGGTAGTTTTCAGTTCAAAGTGAGTGTTAGCCACAGTAACATCGTGGTAAATTAAATAGCCACTGTGTTTTCATTTAATTTTTTAGTTAGCGAATTTTTAAATTAAGCATTTCTTCAATTGAGTTTACTATTGCATTTTTTTTGCTATTATCTTTTGTTATGTGACTATTTGTGTGTTAGTGTTTTTTGTTTACTTTTATTTTTGTGAATATGCCTCCATCAAGTTAAAAGCGTGCTGGGACAGCATACAATTCTCAGGCAAGAACGACTATTGCATCTGTTTTGCAATACTTCGAGCGGGAACGTGACAACAAGGGACCGTTATTAGATCTTAAAAAGGTGTCTAAAAGAGTGTCTGCAGCTTGCAATATTTCCACCAGAACTTTGATCCGAATAAGATTGCAGTTAAAACAATCAATGCAAGATGAAGCCTCCTCAGCGAGCCAACATGAATTTGAAGAAGTGGACCAAAGCTTACCTTCTGACGAAAATCCGACCGTTTCTGTAAGTTATGATACGAGTGTAAGAAACGCCAATTCTAGGGCATATTATGTTCCTAAGCTGTGCACACCGAAGAGGAAAAGCCTTTTAAATCGATAATAACAGAGCTAGATGATTTTAAAAAAATTACAATCAGAAACCATGTACTGAACTATTACAGACGTCGAGAAGTACCTACCCTCCGAAAACTTAAAATAAGCTTACGTAAAGCTGATTTGTTTCATGGCTGCATACATACGTTGGCGAGGGTTTTAAAAAAGATTGGGTTCAAATGGAAAAAACTAGACAATAGAAAAATATTAATGGAGAAACCATCAGTTGCTCTTGCCAGATGCCGGTTTTTAAGAAAAATTCGAGATATAGACTTCAGAAAGTGCATTTTTTTAGATGAAACCTGGATTAATGCGAACACTTCGAAAGACTCTGGATGGACTGATGACACCATAAAGTGTTCTGTAAATGCTCCATTAGGAAAAGGCAAGTGATTAATAATTTGTCATGCTGGGGGATTCCACGGATGGATATCCTATTCGCAGCAAACTTGTAAATCTACATTATGTATACTTCAAAATTTGCTTATGTAAGTTTGTATAATATTCATTGTTATTATGTAAATATTGTGCCTATTATTGTGCCTTTGTCATTATTATTTAAGATATGTATATGATGTGCTTTTGGATTATTTTATTAAATTTCATGTGAAAAGTGAAAGTTGTAAAATATTTATTGAATTATAAATATGATGTGCTTAAAAGTAGGAATAGTCTCATTTTTCAAATCCTTGTCAATTATTTAGATTCACATTGGTAAAATGTCCTATGATATTAATGTTTACTCAATAAAGCAGTGTTTGGCTTTATTATTCTAACTCAGTAAACTTGCAATAAATTACTTCTCAGAAATATTTTAGCCACCATGAGTAAGACTTCCACTGAAAAAGACTAATGTTCCAAGTGTTCGTACCGTAGATTTTTCTCGTGAAACTCGATTGTTACTTCTAACCCATGTTACTGATAAGCTTATTTAAAAAATTATTTTATTACAATTGTTGTCAATTCCAATGTAATTTAATCGTCATATCGTTACACAAAACCAACTATACTGTTACTATACAAATAAACAGACCACCTCAATATTGTTCAATTTTTATCGAGTTTTATATCGTTAATCTTATTTTTTATGTACTTTTCAAATATTTGAAAAAAATTCAAAAATTGTGATCCGGGAAAAAAGTTAGGTCACCTAGTGGGGATGCCAGTAAGTGACTCATTAAGTAAACAGCCGCAGGCGGCTGCCAGTGCCGGGGGGTGTCCCGGGCCAGTCCCAGGTAGCCGAGGGTCCAGGAGACAGGTTCTATCATACAAACTATAAATCGAGCCAATATCCAGGTCATTTTCATTGGGTTTTTTAATTCTCCCCCTTCCACATGACCAATTCGAGCCAACTTCAGTCAGGCGTGCTAATTTTCTAATCAAGATTGTAATTTTTCAAATTGTAATTTAATCAAATTTTCTAATCAGGATTGTACCTGAGTACAGGCCTCCAATTTACATTTATTGTGTGTTCTCCAAATTTGCCCCCTCCTCTTTGCCTACCTTTCCAGCCATCCAAATGTATATTTCTTCTTGTCAACTTTGATCCAAACACAAACTAATAACATATATATCAGAATGAACAGTGCTCGACAGGGTCAAGCCGCCACTAGTGACAGGAAAACTAGTGAAAAGTGTTGTTTATTGAAAAAAGTTGGAACAAGTGAAAACGAAATAAATCTGTGTGTTAACATTTTAGAAGTGCGTCGGATTTAAAGTATCGACGTAAGCGATATACATACTTTATTCAAATTTAAATAGTTCAAACAATTTTGTAATCCTTATTTTATATAGTTTTTAGCTTTATTTTCA
The DNA here is from genome assembly GCA_035578905.1 of Stictocephala bisonia. Taxonomy (NCBI): domain Eukaryota; kingdom Metazoa; phylum Arthropoda; class Insecta; order Hemiptera; family Membracidae; genus Stictocephala; species Stictocephala bisonia. The sequence goes on along the minus strand of JAQJVL010000520.1, from coordinate 514,177 downwards.
AATGTTTTCTTTCATTATTCTATTATGTTTAATATTCTTTCACTGATTTTTATATGATAGTATTTTAGATATTAAAACACATATTTATTATAATATGTTGTTTTTTTAACCAAGTCTATGTTTAGCTTATACATTTTACAATTGAGCTCGTAAAAAAATGTCTATATAAAATCTACAGTAATGGATTTGAGCTCTAAGTTACAGATTCCCTTATTGTCATGTAGGCTTGTATTAGGGTATAATAGGAGAATGGCCTTAAAAGCCAAAATATATTTTAATAAAATAATAATAACAAGTAAATTCTGTATGGCTTATAGAGAGAGATGCACAAGAATGGCCATAGTTCCCTTCGCATCAGAGTCGAATTCATTTTTGTTTTGTAGGTTCGATGGATCATGGATTCACTTGTACTTCAGAAGTCCACTGGTGTTAAATAAAATAATAAAAAGTACCGCATGTTTTTATTAATATTACATCTAATACTAATTTTAATTAATCTCTTGAATTTAAATAATTGTGTCTATGGTTTAATAAAATACAGCATTAGAACAAAATAGCAACATTTATAATAAGTTTAAAATCATTATTAGGTTAATTAATAAATATAAATTAATGTATATCTGAAATAAGTGTACTTAGTTTTTGTAGTGACAATTATATGAATTAATCAAAATAACACTAGCATACCGCATTACATAAATGGTAACTTGCTAAATACAGTTGCAAAGAGGTTTTACTCAAATAATGGAATACTTAATTTCCGCTTCAGTAATTTCAAGGGCTGAAGAGCTATCTGGAATTAGGTGTGGTCCGAGGGGGAGAGCGACAGTGGAGCGCCTGGCAAAAACTAATAACTGTCAGCCAAGAAATAGCAAACTGCGACAGTGGAGCGCCTGACCTTGAGGCGCTCCACTGTCGTACCCTCGCGGGTCCAATGTGACAAGGGTTTTGACAAGGGTTCAAAAACTAAGGGGTCTTGATATTTATGGTGAGAGTGTGTTTAACTTGAAAGCAATAGACATATATTTATTAAAATAAGCATACATGTTACAGTATTTACACAAGATCCGGGTTTGTTAACAAATTTTACACTTCAAATTACTTTAGAAATAAAAAAGCCTTCAGGTATTGAAATTGTAAATATAAGCTACATTGAAATAAGCTGTTATAGTCCGATTCATTGACACGCTTCTAAGTAATAGAAAACGTTATTGTATAAGACGTAAAATCGTGAATTGGTTGGCGTTTGACTTATTCCTAAGTAACTATTTTTCGTGGTCCTTTCTATTAAATCAAGGCTAAGCAGGTTGAACCGTCAATAATGTAATCATTTGAACAATAGCCATTAAATAATTAAACAAAGCAATAAGTTGATATAACATCTGTTTGCGGTATATATTTTCAGTTTTGTAATAAAACGAAATAATACCTTTAACATATACTGTTCTATAAACTGTATGTAAATAGAATCAGTTATCATTGAGACACATCCAATACATTATTTTCATACCAACCAACAAGTAGATGACAATCAAATATTTAAAATCTCTTAAGTCTTTAGATAGCGTAAATTATCAAAAGACGTTTATTAGCGAGTGATAATTCAATATGCATAGCGTCAAAATCAAATTAAATTATAAAATATCTTATATTGTCTTTCCAGTCTCAGAACATACAATAAATTTTTGATTTAATTAGATAAAACTGATAACTTAGTTATTTATCTTCTTTCAAATGTAAAACTCTTTTTTTAATTTTTAAAACAGTTACACCTTATGGGCAGTCGGATGCTTGTATCTCGCCAATGTAAAATTGGTGAGTTTTCAGTACACACAACTCAGAAACTACAATAGATATTGATATAATTTTTTTTTCCTCCTTTTCCTTATGTTTAGTACTGTCTTTCTTGCAGAGGGTTATTAAAAATATGATATGCCTGATGAGTTACGATTTTTTTTTAATCAGCCTCATATTGACCCGTATTTTAGTAATATAAATTTAATTAAAAAAATTAAATTTTGTTATTTTCAAAATCTTTCTGCCTTAAATATAGTATTTGGGCTAAGGAACAAAATAAAAAAAAATTATGGGAATATCACTTATAGTTTCAGAGATACGTGTACTGAAACATAAAAAATATTATTTTACGGAAAACAGCAAAATAAACTCAAGTATAGGTTTATGAAAATTGAACTAAGAAATAGAGTTACCTTAATACATCCCAGCTCCATATGAAGGTCTGTCAGGGTCCTCTTGCTCCTCAAACATGTCCTCCAGTCTCTTCTTTGCTAGTGTGTTACTTTGACGACATTTTTTCTCGATTTCCTCAATCGCTTTGTTCGCTTTTTTAATTCTGAGCTCATCCGCATTTTTCATTGCTGCTATACAATTGTTGCCTGGTAACATGCCTAATTTGTCTAGAACTAAACATTTTATAATATTGCCTTCATTGAATGTGGCAATACCCTCATAGATCCCAAATTCCAGTGTAGATCTCTGGACGAATGTTGATTTTGGAACCCTAGACCAAATAACATGATTTAGTGATTCAGAGGGATTTTGGGTGCCACCATGTAAGCACCTGATTAGCAGCTTTGGATCAGCCAGATCCCTGAAAATAGGCTTTATAAGAGCCATAATAGCTGGAGGAAGATGGGTATGCTCATTGTGGTCATAAGTTTCACCCTTTGCGACCGCCTTTCTATATTTGCACCAACTGTCCTCACCGGGTGGGCATAAACCATGGGAAGGATTTTTGTTTGATGATGCCAGGTGAAAAAATTCAGCCCACACCCCTTTCTTCATTTCTTCTACAGATGTGTTCACATGCCTTCTAATGGCTAGGCCATAATAAATTTGAACCTCATTGATAACTGCATCTGTAAGGCGGCCTCGACCTCCAACTGTCTTCCCATCAGATAAAACTATCTTGCTCATTTTGGTTTTTAATTTTCTCAAGCGGCTCCCCATGCGCTTTTGTACATGGCCTACACACTCTAATTTTTCAATAGAGAATGCAGGCCCATATGGCTGATCTGCCACAACAGATGGATAAGAGGCACTGTCTCCATCCCCTAAGTAATTTTTATAACGCACGTTGTATTTTGGTTGCGACTCTCGGAACATTGTCAGAACACCATCGACCTCCATTCCACCACTAACTCCCGAGTAATTTGCAATGCAGCTATTACCATGCTCATTCTTCAATCTATTAGGGCATCTGCAGTATTTACTAAGTACTTTGGAATCAATCACCTTACCAGTGTTTGCAGCAATAGCGCTCACTACACCGTTCAATGAGGAATAGCCCCTCTTCTGCCAGGAGCCGTCAAATATAACTGTAATATCCCTATCACCATCATTTTCTACGACACATTCTTCAACAGCATCCTTCATTATATTTGAACAAATCTCCTTAGTAGCATTACATAACAGTTCTGTATAATATTTAAATGCAGGAGGCTTGGGTAAATTCATAATGCCGCACAACGTTTTTGCCGACTCCTCTCCTTTCCCAATACACCGAAATGCATAAGCAGCTCTAACATTGATATCTGACTTCTTGCTATTAGGTAAATTGGAAGAGTTCTTTGATGTAACCTCAAACCCACACACATCACACTGAATTTTTATCATGACACTGAAACCGTATCTTGTGCCTGTTGAAACCGAGATTGGACCCTGGCATTTTGTACAAACAGCGATTTGTCTTAGCATAACCTCAATGTTTTTCAAATTTATTATGTCATAGCAAGAAGATTCGTCCTTATAAGCATCATATTTTAGCAGGTTAGATCCTACCTTGAACATGGAAGAGCTTACTTTAGGCTCATTTTCATCAGATGTAGGCCTAGGCGTATGTAGATCTTCATTCTCAGCAGAAGTACTAGGCCTAGGTTCAAATACAGTAGACTGAAGAATTTCTTGTTTTCGAATACCACTAAACACTTTCTTCTTTTTTTTAAAAGCACTAGCAAATCTAGGCATTTTTAAAAGTCACTATTATAAAAGCTTATTTCAAAATACTCAACTCACCTAAACACTCAATAATTAGAATTCAGCATAAACAAAAGTATGTAAACAATAACAAACCAATATACTGAAGTAAAACAGTCTACTAGACAGCTGATACACTCATACCAACCTGCAAAACAACAGTTACAACTCCTTGATAAGAAAAAGTAGCACTATAAAAATGTATTGACTTGAATATTTAGTAGCGCGGAGCAACAACTCAATTTACACCAAAATTCGGTGTGCAAAGCTTAGTAAAAACGGCTATTACTTAAAAACTATCCGTCCGAATTGGTTAAACTATATATCAAATTAAAAGTTAGAATCTAAGGAATAAGAAAATGTAAAAAACAAAAAATCGATATTTTTGACCATTTGAACCATCCGACTGCCCTTATGCTATATCAGTTATATTATTATATTTTGGAAACAAGTTTATTTAATTTGATTTTTGTTCAATAATGCCTACCTTGTAGGCGAAATACCTCAAGCAAATAACACATTTATTTGAAAATTCTGATAATGTACATTATAGTACATTAAAGTTTTTATGGGGGCACCCGAGGTGCGACATGGACTACCTGAGGGTCATAATTGGACACTCGAGGTGCGACATGCAGCGAAAGAGAACCCAAAACTAACACTCGAGGTGCGACATGGCGCTTCGGCTAGCAGTGTGGCCGTGTTGGTCTGGCGGCTAATAGTTGATATATTTACAGTGATAAAATTATCTGAAAACTACAGCCATACAATGAGACACATGATTAACGATGATTCAATAATTAATCATCGCTCAATGACAATTTATAGTTTAACTTAAACAAAGAAATTTATTACAATAAAAATGTTTAACGGCGTCAAATTGTTTAAAAATTTGGTTGTTAGGTTGTTAAAAAAAAGGTTAGGTTAGGTTAGCTAATAATAATCTATTTAGCTATGTAAAGCAGATCGGAGTGTCCAGAAAAAATTATAGTTCTACTACTTTTTATTGAAATAAAAATAATTGTATTTCTGGAAAATATTGATTCCTTTTAAGTGTGAAAGTCTGTATTTAATTACACTAGTTATTGAAATGGTGTGATTATCCTAGTAACGTAGGTCCTATTATATATATATATATATATATATATATATATATATATTTATTTATTTATGGACACAGAGAGAGAGAGAGCGCGTCTACAACCCCGCAACCCTTCGCCGGGCTATCTGAGGTGGCATGTCGCACCTCGAGTGCCAGTTTTATGGCCCTTTGGGTCGCTGGGATTAACACAGGTAGTCCATGTCGCACCTCGAGTGCCACCGTTTTTATTGTCAATTATGTCTCATAAAACAGTAAACAAAATACAAACAGCTATGTAATAAAATTATCCTTACTAATAAATTTAAGATTTAGGCTTACGTACATAGTAAGGTTTTTAACATAGATCTCATTATATTAAAATTAATCATTTCTTCTTAAATAAAGTAACTAAACATTAAGCAAACGTTTTTCACAAGGAAAAATGATGTTTTTGTTTTAAGATAAGTATTGGAAAATAGATTTAAACTACAGCCGAATGGTATCATGGCCGGCAGGATGTGATGTGATGAATTCATTGAACTTTCTACCCTTTCCACCCTCTTGTCTTACCACTTGGAATGCGCCATTAGGTATTCCGCGTAAAATATGGAAATCCCCAAAGGAAAACATTAGTATTACTAAGAAAAAATACCCCTCCTTCGAAACAGGAGACACACCACCAAGGAAATCTTACAGATTTTTGTGGAGTGTGTTTTGGTATTTATTAATAACAAATATTCTATATTTAATCAAAATACTATGGCTTTGATGTCAGTACCAACATTCTTACTCATTCCTTTGCCTTAATTGTAAAATGTTAATTGTTAATATAACAAAAATTGTTGTCTACACGACTTTATATGTTTTTGTAATTTTCTGTTCTACGAACCGTGTTGGCCAAATGTATTGAATCTACAAAAATCCTTCCTCGACCTTTGACTTTGAAACTGCTGCTATCACGTCTGTTGTTTTTTTCATTTGTGCCAAAGCACTTGCAGGCACAACCAACAGTACGGACTTACTCGAAACTACAAAGAGTCTGAAGAGTTTGGATAGTTTTGTGGGATGCTTGATGGTTTGGCTTTTCTTCCAGAAAAAGATGTACTACAGTGGATGCAGCTGCTGTAGGGATTGGCTCCTGTCGAAGCTTTATACCTACTATACTACTTCGACGTCTACTATGTGAGCGGTACAGCAGGAGAAAACCCTAGACCAACCATGTTTCCACCATCACTCTGGAAAGTGCATGAAGCGACTCTTTCCGACTCACACAGAACAAACAATATGTGTGAGGCGTGGAATAACCGATTTAAGAACTTAGAAGGCCTCCAAAACCCATCTACGTGAATGGTTATCGAGGCCATACACCGAAATGACGCACTGGAGAGAACAGACGCTCTGCAACAAACTCAACCAAAAACACTGAACAGCTACAGCGTCGACTAAAACAGTTGTGTGAACGATATTTAGCTAGGGAAGTTATTATAAATGACTTTTTATCAAAAGTAGGAGAATCTATTAGATTTAAGTAGTTAACTAAAAGGAGGTTTGTAAATTAATAATGATTTTATATTTTGTTTGTTTTAGAATATTGTAGCTTACAGATTGAATGTAAATAGTATTTTTTGTTTGAGTTTAAGTATTGTTTGTTATAATTTAGATTGTAGTAAATATTAACCCGCGATAGGGCGCGTGCATTAATGTTACATAAACAGTCGCATGTATATCTGCCATCTAAAATGGGCTTCTCTTATTTTATGCGCCTAAATAATGGTTAACTTTAGTTATATGCTTAAATTCGTTATAAGTATGTACAATTAGATGTATATGGTTGTAAATAATGATGCATACGTATAAAAAATGTTTTATTTAAAATGTTCTTGATGAAAAGTTTCTGTGCTTATTTATAAACACTGTTCAGTGTCTGACATGTTCATCATGTTCTGAAGGGCCATCACTGTCACTGTTCGATAGACAAAATGATTCGTCTAGATTTTGATTACTTTCCTCTAACCAACTTATAATAAAATTGTCATTTGGTCTTTCACCCATGGCAGACACTAAATCACTAATAACTATTTTTACACTAACTGATATATATATATACACACATATACATATTGATATATATGTATATATATATATAAACACTTAAATACACTAATAAAATCACTATTTACAAAATACACAATGTACACCATAGAACAATATTTAGAATGTATACGGGCGCGAGGCTAGATGGCACCTATACTAGATCGGGACCTATCCAGGCGCGTGGCTAGATGGCAACTAAAGTGGCAGACCTACCTATACTCAAACACTCCCCCATCCTTCCTGTTGTGATGAGTCATCAAGGTTATGGGCCAAAATCATGCCTTATATAGTGGTTGTGGCATAGCTGGAGTTTCACGTTTATTTGACAAAAAATAAAAAAATTTACAATGTAACTACTTTTTTTGTTATATGCCATCTAACAACGCGCCCTATCGCGGGTTAAGTAAAAGTAAAATATAATTTTTTTGTTTGAATTTCCATATTTTGTTGTGTTAGAATAGTGTAGCCTACAGATTGAGGTAAATAGTATTTTTTGTTTGAGTGTAAGTATTTTTTTAAATTTTAAGTTTTAAATATTAGTAAGTGTAACCCAAATTATTTAGTTTAAATTTAAATGTATATTTATTATTTTAGAATGTTATACAAATTATTAAGTGATAAAACTAAGAAATACATATTTGTTATTTACAAGCCTATTTGCAGTTATTGACCTTTTTTGTAACTTCAATTTCTTTGAAACCATTTGCCCAGTAATAAAATTAATATAATTTTAAAATCCCACTGCTTGGCTTTTACGAATTTGTATAAACTATGGTAAATATTTTATAATTAATACTCATTTGTTAAAGGGGCAAGTCATGATCAAATGAAGAGTGTCTACGTGTTCCTTTTACATAAAACTAAAAAGTATAAAGTTTATAGTTTTTTTTTTTTTAAAGATGACTATAAATACATCATTATTTTAGTCCTCGGGAGTTGATGTGGTAAACATGATGTGGCCCACCTCCGAAGACGAAGGTAGATAGTGTGCATGAACAAGGGTAGATGTTTTCTATCTGTACGATTATAAACTTGTTTTAAAACAAGTCTGCAATAGTTTAACCACTTTTTAGGATAACCCCTACAGAATCAATGTTACACTTACTCCTACAAAATATGCAGTGCAAAGTCAGTATGATAGTAGCCGTTGTGATATTAGATTGGTAGGTATTTAGAAGACCCCGCGAGCTGAGCTTGATAGCAGGTAGGAAGCAGGTAGAGTGCCGAGGACAGGTAGTTTTAGGTGCGACACAGGAGCGCCTCCCCACCCCTTTTCGGAGGCGCTCCTGAGTCGCACCCCTAGCGAAAAGTATTTATGACAACCTCTTAGCCAGGTAAGAGGCGCTCCTGTGTCGCGGATTCGGTCCGAGGGTCCCGAGCTTTAAGGGTGTCGTGGGAGATGCGCTCGTGGGGTTTGCGCCTCGTGGGGTTTGCTACCTCCTCAAGATGTTACCGTGGGGTTTGCGCCCAAGATAATTAGGCACATTTTCCTTGTTGTTAGAGACTTAAAAAGTAGTCCGTTTTATCCTTGACTCTAAACATTTAGAGCCAAGGGTTTTATCTCATTAGATTTCAATCTCATTACGTAAGGTATCGTTCTTGAAATCCGCATAACATGGACTACTTTTACTCTCTCATATAATATAATAGGATAGAGAAAGTATTGTGATCGTCCAAAAACTCGATTTTGAATTTTTTATGGAAATATCCATTTTGAGGTCCCCTGAGTCCATATAAGTGGTTTTTACAAAATGTCTGTCTGTATGTGTGTATGTGTGTCTGTCTGTCTATCTGTGAGTAAACAAACTTTTGGGCAGAAAGAATTGACCGATTTTCTTGAAATTTGGTATGCATGTTCAGTATACCTGTAGTTCAGTATATCTGTAGTGGGGGAAATGTTTGTAATGGCAGTTATAAATTATTATGGTCCGTGGGGAGGTCACATAATAATTATCGGGAAGGGGGCCGTAGAACGTTTGGCACACATTTTTGGCCGATTTGGAATGGCACTTTTGGCACAGTCATTAGAGGGGATTAAGAAGGGTCAACCTGTAAGTTTCAGAAAGGCACGATTGGCACACACCGCCCGGCCAGGTAGTAGCAGCCAGGTGGCCAGAATGCGGGAAAATGGGAACTTTTTTGCCCCCGCAAATTCCCTGCTGTGGTGCTTATTGAAGTAAGCAACTAACCTAACCTAACCTAACCTGCGGTAGATCACAGCTGCTACCCAGGTAAATCACGGATGCTACCCGAGTAGATCACGGCTGCTACCCAAGTAGATCACGGATGCTACCCGAGTAGATCACGGCTGCTACCCAAGTAGATCACGGATGCTACCCAATTGGAACACGGATGCTACCCAAATAGATCATGATCTAACCTAACCTAACCTAACCTAACCTAACCTAGTGAGGTTTAAATTTAAAAATTTGTTATATCACGGGCAAATGACTGCCACGCAGAGTTGACGGGAATAATAAAATTCCCGTTTTCCCTCGTTCGATGGCGTCTACCTGGTCGAGCGACTGTGCCAAACCTGCCTTTTCCAAGCAGGCGAGTTGACCCTACTTATTCCGCTCTAATGATTGTGCCAAAACTGCCATGGGCAGAAGGTCCAAAAATGTGTGCCAAACGTGCGGTTCTCGGGAAGGGAGTCGATGGAGCAACTTCCCCAACTACCAGGTTTTAATACTCATAGTGTGAGTTTTATATTTTAGTTCCAAGGTATCATGCATAAATAAATCTTCTAAAATAAATTCGCTAGGCGCAGGTTGGTTCGTCGGGGGAATTGTTGTTATTTTACCCGGCGTTTCCCAAAATAGTACTCTCTCTTTGGGAATCCCAGCGGTCATTACCCTACCAGGTCAACTACCCCATCCCCTCACCCTTCGCAGGCGTAAGGTCGATTCATCCGTGTTGTTTATTCATTCCGTGCGAAGTTGTTGTCAGTGTCAATTCCTCATAGTGCGTATACGTTATAGCACAGAATATAGACAGATACAGAAGCCCCACGGTATAGGAAATAATGAAACGGACAGTTCGTGGTATTTCTCAAAGTGAAGGCGTTGAGACGGTCGCTAACTGGCGCGGCGTTGCCAGATCATAGTGCGGGATTCCCGTTTTCCCACAGAGGAGGGAGGAATACAGAATGGACAGACAAAACTCCAACCGACAGTCAGACAGGGCACTGAGGACAAGGCCCGGAATAGGCCTGCCCCCGCTTACGTTCACTGAGTTGCATTTACTCCGCGTATTTTGACCCTATACATCCTCTTGTTTGAATTTTAGCAAAATTCTTCTAATACATAAGTTATAAGTTGAGCAAATGAAACCTATTTTATGCACTTCTAAATAAAGGGGATTGTTTAATTGTATTCTTAATTAACAAGTTTATGAAACATTTATGATAATTTATCAAATTAAATTATGAAACAATTAATTGTTTAAGGAAGATAAAATAACGATAGATGATAAGAAAACCAAAATTTTTATTCTGCAGTTAGCTTGGACATTGTCAGTGATATTACACCACGAGGAACTATAAAATATAACATATAATTTAGACATACATACTATACAGAATTTATTCACCACAATTTCTCAATACATCCCTCTCATAAGCTCATTATTTTTATTCATTTTGATTAGGGCTTACTATTTTTAAACCTTTCAATTTGCCAAATTGATTGATTTTTTTACTTATTTTATACCGACTGAATATCATCAATGTTTATAGATACTATATACTGTACCTGAGCAGATACAGAGACAAGCAAATTGTATTGATGGCACATGCTTATAAGGATCCTTGAAACATATAATTAGAAGTTATACTTTTAACTATCGATACATTTATGAACTATTTATATTAATAAACATTTGATTAAACCCAAAAACAAAACATAAATTGTTACATAAATACGCCCTAAAAGTGTTATACAATACAAAATAAATACTGTAAACACATAGTAAACATATAGACTATTTTAAAAATTATATCTTATCACCAAAATTTCTCATATCTCGATCTTTCATAACCACATTATTTTTATTCATCTTGCTCAACGCTCTATTTTCTATATCCCTTTTCACATTTTTAAACCTTTCAATTTGGCCAATTTAATAGGGCGCTTATTACTGCTTGTAGATACTTTAAAGTGGAAATATTAAGAGACAAAAAAGGAATATTGGTGACACAGTTAAAAGACTGATTTATATCCAAGTCTTTAGAACAGATAAAAGTCTTAAACACAATTAATTACTAAGAGAAATTAAATTATCAAATTATGTATGGAAAAATAACCATACAAATTAGTTACTTCACAAGACAATTTGTTTGTCATGACATTCAAATGACCGCTACTCTGTAAAGGATAATCCTTTCCAAGTCCAGTTTGCGACAATTAATTCTCTTAAATAAACATTTCATTGAATACCAAACTTGGATTAGATTTAAGATGTTCGTTCAACTCCTCACGAGCCGTAGGGCCTACCAGTGAAAGGATGAAAAGTCACTAATGGTATGAAAAAGTAGGTTTTTGTGACCAAGATGATGTGCAAGATTTCACTTTTATATGTTAAGTCATATAAAAGCTGTGACAGTGTTTCTATACTTTTTCACCTTGTATGCACGCTATGTACATGTTGCCGACGTTTCAAGTGCATTGCAGTTTCATCTTCAGGGCAACACACTCTGTTGCTAGATCCACAGAATATATGTAATGTACCTGGTGATGAGTATGTCGCCCTGAAGATGAGAGCTACAATGCACTCGAAACGTCAGCAACATCTAATTAGTGTACATAGCAATCAGACACGGTCCTACCCGGATTACGATAATGTAAATAGTTTGGTCTAACGTGGAGTTTATATCAAACTGGTTTCACTTATTCATTTTAACGATTAGTTACCAAATACGAATGTGGGTATACTTTTGCTGCAGGAAATGTATCGCATAGATTAGTGAAGTAAGGTGTGTGAATGGTGTGCGACTGCAGCATTCGTCACATTCACTCCGTGAACGCTGATAGCGCTACCATAAGGTTGAAGACGGGCTTTGCTAAACACTTTAACATTTTAATTTAGTATTTTTCAGTTTACTCATGGCATTGTTACAGTTTTAGACAATAGAAGATAATTGACAATGCGGAGACAAGACGCAGAAGACGTTTGATTAATTTATATTAACACATGGCACAAATGGCTCGAGGAAAATAATCTAGACCTAAAATAATCTAGGATGTGTATTATTTAAAACATTTCTTTCACTTACCACAGTCCTCCACGTACACTTGTGATAGGTCTTTTGGGAACCTTAACATCCGCAGTGATTCTATTTGTATAAATATTTATACTTCCTCCAACACAAACTGTCGTAGTCTTTCTTTCTATCCATTAAAACACTAAGTTATAACAAGACACAATGATAAAATAACCGAAACCAAACCAATGTTATTAAAAAAACTAGGGGACACCCCTGCCCACTTCGCATGCCAACCCCGTCGTCACTCGCTGTGCTCGTGAGATATGGGTCACCTGCGGCCTCGTGGGGGAGCTCGGCCTTCGGCCACGCTAAGACGCTCTGCTACAGGCCTCGCGGGGGAAGGTTCGGCTTGCGGTCTCACCAAGACACTCTGCTACAGTCCCATTCGAGGAACTCGGCCTGCGGCCTCGTGGAGGAGCTCGGCCTACGGCCTCGCCAAGACGCTCTTCTACAGGCAGTTATGGAACTCGGCCTACGGCCTCGCGGGGGAAAGTTCGGCTTGCGGCCTCACCAAGATACTGCTACAGTCCATTTGTGGATCTCGGCATGTCGCCTCGTGAGAAAGATCGGCCCTCTGCCTCGTCAGGATTTTTAACCAGTATGACCATTAATTTTGGTTTTTGGGGCAGCGGGACCCCTAAACATAGACTTTTCTCAAATCTGATGGTAAATTAGTATTTAAGAGAAAAATACTTTTATTTTGACATCCCACTTGAGTGTATTAGTTTGACATTAGTACTCAATTTTGGGTTTTGGAGCTTCTTTTTATTTGGGGGGGGGGCAGAACCCTTAAACGTTGTCTCTTCCAAGATGTAAAGGTAAAATGTAATTTTTGAGATAAATACCTATAGTTTGATGCTCCACTTGTAAGTTTTATTTTTGTACTACCCTTTTACTGGTTTTAGGAGTTTTTTGTTTTGTTTTAGGAGCATTTACCCCTTAATATTTATCCTGTTCAAAATCTGATATTGTATTTAGTTTCAGGAGAGAAATGGCTTTAAATGGACTGAAATGGTTCTGAAGTAATTGTCCTTATAGAAGGACATTCGGCTTTTGTCATACTCGTTTCTGACAAAATCTTAGGACTCAGTACAGTTAATACCTATGTCCTTATAAAAGGCGGTTAGGCCCCAGGAGGTTAATACTTATAGAAATCATCTCCCTAGCCACGATAAAATTGGAAAACATTTGTTCTTTGTAATAGGATTATTTATGTTTTATATTTATATAATTTTCAGTTAGTCACGTTTTGAGCGAAAATAGCACCCTACTGATGAATACCTGAAGAAACGTTTAAAATAATGTATTTTTTAAATAGTTTATTAAGCTACGTGTATGGAATTTTAGTCTGACAACGCCAATAAAATAATAAAGTATACAAAATAATTTTACTAACATTTATGTAGGCTATTATTTACAAACAAGGCCCTTAACACAGTCAAAATATTTTTCCATACGTTTTATTTACTTATTTTTACTCGTGTGTACAAAATGTATGTCCACCAAGTTATGCAAAACTTGTCGGTTAAGACCTATAGTAAACAAGAGAAACAAAAACGTATTATAGGAAAGAATACCTGATTATTTTAATTTTTTTCTAGTAATTACTAAGATTGGGCGGTTTAGGGCAGGCACCGAATTAAACAAACAATAATTGTCAATAAAAATTTTTAATATGAATATTACGTTTTAACAGTAAAAGATGTACAGTAATATTAAACTCCGCATATGCATCAATGTTGGACTGCTCGTGCCATACACGCGGGACTGTTGCAGTTGACTAGCCTGAGAGACCAGAGACGATTCGTAGCGAAGGATTTCTCCCTGGCCGGCTGGGCCGGCCGGCCAGCCACAGTTTGGCAACCGCGCTTGGCCGGTTTTTACCACTAGCGCCGCGTATGATCTGGCCGGTGAGTTAAGCGATATCGCGTTTCAAAATTTAGCATTGCGTGGGGCTTCTGTATCTGTCTATATTCTGTGGTTATAGTGAAGATGTGATGGAAACCCTGAAACCTGAACTTTTTACAACGACGAAGGAGAAGCCGTCCCTACTTAAATCAGTCGGTTGTAGGTGTATAACAAACGAGGGAAATGTGCCTAATTATCTTGGGCGCAAACCCCACGGTAACATCTTAGGGAGGTCGCAAACACCACGTGGCGCAAACCCCACGAGCGCAAACCCCACGTAGCCGCTTTAAGGCACTGTACACGAACAGTGGTATTGAAATCGAATAATGGTATTTTTGGAATGCGGAGCAGGTAGACTGGGTCGATTTAGGCGAGCCCATAATTTCTGCACCGACAGTAGTAAGGCTCATTAGTAATAATCCCAGTTTCGCTATTACCATAACCGATGTTGGGAGGTTTTCGGCGTGTCGGTAACTTCTCAGGCTGTGTTCCTACCCAGCCTCATCACACATATGGTTGCCGTAAGATAATGCGAGAAAAAGAGGATAATTGAAATCGGCGGATTTTTGCAGGGGTTCCGGGATATATAACCACCTCACATGGCATGTTCCATGAATTTTTATTGAAGTCTAGAAAATGTGCTTTACTGTATTGTTAATACAATAGTTTAAAAATCAGTAATATAATTAAATAACTTTCTATAATTAGGCCCGACAATAAACGAATTGCGTGTTATATTTGGCGCATATAGGAGTTCCAGCAGCAGAGGGAATCGTTCTACCAGTGAGCTGTCTTACTTCACGGGCCTGACTAAGGCGGGTTGGGTTACACACATATGCATCTCGCACGGTGCGACTAGCATTTTTCTTGCTACAAGCACATAATATAGACAGATACAGAAGCCTCACGGTATAGGAATTAATGAAACGGGTAGTTCATGGTATTTCTCAAAATAAAGGCGTTGAAACGGTCGCTAACTGGCGTGGCGTTGCCAAATCATAGTGCGGGATTCCCGTTTTCCCACAGTGGATAGAGGAATACAGAATGGACAGACAGAACTCCAACCGATAGTCGGCCTGGGCACAGAGGGCAAGGCCCGGAAGACTCCCGCTTCCGTTCACCGAGTTGCATTTACAGTACTTCGCGTATTTTGACCCTATACATTCTCTTGTTTGAATTTTAGCCAAATTCTCAAAGTACATAAGTTATACATCAAGCAAATGAAACCTATTTTACGCACTTATAAATAAAGGGGATTATTTATTTGTATTCTTAACTAACAAGTTTATGAAACATTATTTATGAAAATTTATCAAATTAAATTATGAAACAATTAATTGTTTAAGGATGATAAAATAACGATGGATGATAAGAAAGCCAAGATTTTTATTCTGCAGGTGGCTTGAAGATTGTCAGTGATGTTACACCACGAGGAACTATAAAATATAACTTATAATTTAGACATACTTTCTATACGGAATTTATTCACGAGAATTTTTCGATATATCCCTCCCATAAGCTCATTATTTTTATTAGAGCTCACATTTTTAAACTTTTCAATTTGCCAAATTTATTGATTTTTACTTTTTTTATACTGACTGGGTATCATAAATCTTTATAGATACTTTAAAAATACCTTAGCAGATACAGAGACAAGCAAACTGTATTGATGGCACATATAAGGATCCTTGAAACATATAATTAGAAGTTATACTTTTAATTATCAATCAACTATAAGTTTATAGTTAGAATATTATGTTTCTTATTACTGTTAGATTTTATTTGTTGTTATTTGTATCGTTATTTCTTTGGATTATACATATGTTACATGCACATAATTGATTTCATTTGTCTTTTGTTTTTGTTTGTTTGTTGAATTGTTCATAGTCTATATAGTATTTAATATTGTTTAATTATTGCCAATTTATAGTATATTTGTTTTATATAGTTATGTATATTATTTATTTGTTTACTTCCATTGTGTTAATATTTAATGCTTTGAGGCTCATGTGGAGTTAGGACTACCAGTCGTGATCCAGGAGGAAGTTTTAAACAATCAAACAATTAATTGATATGAACTCCAAAATAAAATAAACATTAGGACTACTGATATAAAAAATTAAATTTTTGAAAAAAAAAATTGGTTTTTATAGTGAATAACAAATGTTATTTGGTTTCCTTTAACTATGTTTCCTTGGTGCTTGTTGATTTGTTTATTTATTTTTGTTTTGTTTGTTAGTTACTTTAAGATTACCCATTTATTAAAGATATTTCATTATGATAAAATTAGTTGATCTCTCAAATAGCTATATGCTAGAGAGATTAAAAAAGACACTGCAATGTAATATCAATTTCAGAAATAATAAATGATTTTGAATTGAATTTGAATAAATTTATGAACTATTTACATTAATAAACATTTGATCAAACCCAAAAACAAAACAAAAATGTTCTATAAATTGTTAAATAAATACGGCCAAAAAGTGTTATACAATACAAAAAAGTACTGTAAATACATAGTAAACATAGACTATTTAAAAAATTACATCTTATCGCCATAATTTCTCATATCTCGATCTTTTATAACCACATTATATTTATTCATCTTACTCAACCCTCTGTTTTCCACAACCCTTTTAACATTTTAAACCTTTCAATTTGACCAATTTATTGGGCCACTCATTACTGCTTGTAGATATTGTAAAGTGGACAGATCAAGAGACAAAAACGAAATATTGGTGACACAGTTAAAAGACTTATTTATATCCAAGTCTTGAGGACAGATAAAATGAAAATCTTTATAAGAAAATTAAAAAAATATGAAAAATGAAAATAAGTTTTGATTATTTACAAAACCAAAAATTAATTATAAAATAAGAAGAAAAATAGAAGTGTAAAACAAATTTCATGTAATAGTATTACATGTAAATTTATAATAAATCCTCTGCAAGTTTCTCTCGTCTGAAAATGGTTCAAGTAATTTACCGCTACCGACCCACTTAATATTTGTACTATCTTGTACTTGGAATGTGTTAAGCATGATTTGTGTAAAGATTTGCTCGTAATGATCAAAAGAAAATGTATAAGTTTTGATTTTACAACAACAATAATAAAATTATCAAAAAAATTCAATGATAACTCATAAAAAAGTAATTTATAAGTTCTATCTCTTTTTATCACAATATTTCATTGTCATATTTTCTTAGTTTTCAGTTATATTTTCCAGCCGCTCTCTCACAAACCTTTTTATACTCCTATACAGTTTTCAAAACTCACAAGATTACCAAAAGCTTTGGTTTTGAATTTATTTGATTTTTATAAAGATTGTTCATGGGTAAGACACGGAAAAGAGTTTCAATTAAAAAATTACTGTGCTTATAACAATCAACACAAGTCACAGCGTCTAATGAAACGACTTTCAATTTAACAAGTCGTTTAATTTCAAAGTAACTAATTCCATCAATATTATTTCTCCGCGATTTTACGGTTTTAATGTAAATTATTCTGATCAAGAATTACATTTTAATGAGCACAAGTATTCAAACAAATTAAATTATCAAATTATCTGTGGAAAAAATAACCATACAAATTAGTTACTTCACAAGAAAAAAGATTAAATTTGTTTGTCATGACATTCAAATGACCGCTACTCTGTAAAGGATAATCCTTTCGAAGTCCGGTTTCATTGGATAACAAACTTGGCTTAGATTTAAGATTTTCGTTCAACTCCTCACGGGCTGTAGGCTACCCGTGAAAAGATGAAATGTCACTAATGGTATCAAAAAGTAGGTTTTTGTAACCAAGATGAGGTGCAGGATTTCACTTTTATGTGTTAAGTCATATAAAAGTTGTGAAAGCGTTTCCATATTTTTTCACCTTGTATGCACGCCATGTACGTCTTGCCGACGTTTAAAGTTGCAGTTTCATCTTCAGGGCGATACCCTCTGTTACTAGATCCACAGAGTATATGGTACATCACTATACCCTGTGGATTTAGTAACAGAGTGTGTCGCCCTGAAGATGAGAGCTGCAATACACTCGAAATGTCGGTAACATGTACTGTACATACCAATCAGACACGGTCCTACCCGGATTACAATAATGTAATTAATTTGGTGTAACGTGGAGTTTATATCAAACTGGTTTCACTTATTCATCTTGACGATTAGTTACCAAATACGAATGTGGGTATATTTTTGCTGCAGGAAATGTGTCGCATAGATCAGTGAAGTAAGGTGTGTAAATAGTGTGCGGCAGCAGCGTTCGTCACATTCACTCCGTGAACGCTGATAGCGCTACCATAAGGTTGAAGACGAGCTTGGCTACACACTTTAACACTTAAATTTAGTATTTTTCATTTTACTCATGGCATTGTTGCAGTTTTAAGCAGTAGAAGATTATTGACAATGCGGGGACAAGACGCAGAAGACGTTTGATTAATTTATATTAATATAGGGCACAAATGGCTCGAGGAAAATAATCTAGGCCTAAATGATGTGTTTTATTTAAAAACTGTCTTTCACTTACAACAGTTCTCCACTTACTCTTGAGATAGGTGTTTTGGGAACCTTAACATCCGCAGTGCTTCTTTTTGTATGCATTTTTACACTTCCTCTAACACAAACTGTCGTAGTCTTTCTCTCCATTACAACACTAGGTTATAATAAGACGCCACAATGATAAAATAACCGAAACCAAACTAATTTTATTTAGAAATTGACTGAGTTTTATTTAGAATTTTTTTTATAGACGAAAAGGATTCAGGAAGTAGATGAACACGTGATCGGCGCGCGTTCTTTAAACTTTCAGGCGGCAAGCTCCCAATATTATTTTCCATCTAGTTTAAAGGAAACAGTATTCGTTCTTACATATGAGACGCCGACGCAACGTTGTGCGTATTTTAAGGTGAATATGAATGATGATATGAATGTGGATGAGTGTAGTCTGGTTACTAACTGAGTTTAACTGTTCCTGAGAAAGGGCAATTAATTAATAACCCAATAGCCAGGGCAACTATGGGACTTGCAGTTTTCCGTAGAATCCGAACCACGAAGTGTTTGGACTGATTTTCAGCTAACGGAGATCTATCGCATGGAACCTATCGCTTACAATCTCCCAAACACTTTGCCCCCATTCGATATTTATGTTCCTTTAAACATTTTTACCCATTTAAAACTGTAAAATAATAGTAATAATCCCAAACTTAATTTTTTCTTAAACTAGGGGATACCACAGCACGCTAAGTGTGCAGAACCCCGTTACCTCTCACTCGTGTAATATTGTTATTTTTCTTCGTATTAACATTGTTGCAATACATTGTTAAAAAATAACCTCTTATGTCAAGTGTGCAACAGTGTCAACCGTGCACGTCATAAGCTTTCTCATTGTTAGGGTAACAATGATTTGCTAGTATTAGAATATTTATTATCTGACTTACTAATGTACGTATAGGTTTTATTTCATTATATTGAACAACACCACAAAATAAATGGCACTTTCACAGTATATCACAACAACAAGATCTTTCATCCGAGCTTTAATAGCAGGTAGCCAACAGGTAGAACTGGATAGATCAGGTAGTGTGAGGTGCGACAAAATAGTGGATCAGGAGAGGGATGGGAATGCGCGCTTTTGTCGCACCCCAGCGATAATTATTTATGACCACCTTTAGCCAGGTATAATGCGCGATTTTTTTGTATATTCCTTGCTTATGAGGTAATGGGTAGGGCTTGCTTTGTGCCGCCAGCACAAGGCCTTCCGGCATCCTAGTTGTTACGATAGGGTTTTAATGGAATTACACAATGAGGGAAGAGTAGTTTTCTGTCTCACTTCCACTCGGTGCATCTCACTCACACCAGAGCTTTTAGTGGGGTTTTTTTTCTATGCGGCCTTCTATGGTAACCGCATATAATGAGACAAAAAGTAATTTATAGCTATAAATAATTAACCGTTGGTTGTATTATCATGCGGTGATGGAATGAGGGTACAGTTATTCTTAATCAATATTTGTCCATCAGCCAGACGATGACCTGTGGCGGACAAACTGTTGGTTGTTAATTAAAGTAATTTGATAATTCACGTGATTGATGGAATGAGGAGTATATGTATTCTAAATCTATACTTGGCCATCAGCCAAACGATGACCTGTGGCGGACAAGTTTGAAGTTGTATTGTTATTTAAGAATAAATCAATACAAATTAATAGCCCATATTTTCATGTTTACCTCTTATTCTGTACGTAAGTAAACAAAATTCCATCAAGTATCAGCAGATCCTGTTCTAGGAAGTTGATCAGGCGACATTCCCCGACTGTGCAAGCAGTTCCAGTCTTGCATCAGCCGATGTCCACTTCCGGCTGTCCAAGGAATAGTCTGCCGAAACTGATGAATGTTGTTTATTTGTTGATATTAGCTTGACTTCAATTTGACAGTCACGGCTGGAGTGTCTTAACAAGAACGTGTCAACCCCGTCACTCGCTGCGTTCGTGAAGACTTCAAATATTAGTAATTACACTGTATTAAGTAAAATAATATTATTTAAATTCATTTACAGTAGCTCACTCACTGCAATTTATTTGCTCGCTTTTTTAGTATAATAATTATAAAACAACCAATGTTATTACTAAGCCTATTTCAAATGTTTTCATTTTATTTAACGGCCGATGATAACATACACACAGACAGACAAGTATTCCCTCTTTTATAATTTACTTGATATTTTATTGTGCTGCTTTCTATGTTTAACCTAACAAATTATTTGGACCATATAACATTTGTTTATGCCACCAGCTTGTCAATTAAAATTAATCTCCATAAGAATAACATTGCAACTTTGACACCGTGTAGGACAAAAACATATGGTAATTTAAAAATTTAGCTCCGTTATCACTTATAAATTAAAATTATCTTTTGAATTAAAAAAAAGTCATCAAAATCGGTTAAGTAATAAGTTCTGAAAGTGAGTGACCTAAACGACCGGATTGTTTTGATTTATAGGATTTATGTTTAGTTCCTCCATAACTTTTAGCTCGCATCGAGCCTGCTTGTGTCTTGGCATGGTAAACAGAGCTTGGACAAACTATCTTAATTTTTATAGAGAAAAGAGACCCATTGCATTATGAAATATTCTTAAACAAAGTTTGTAGAAATGGTTTTTATATCATTTTTACAATGCCAACCGTTGCCGTTTTAAACCATATGAGTTTCCGTAGATTAGAAACTGCTAATAAAACGAAAAAATACAAAATTAAAAATGCTTTAAACTACATTTTCTATCTGAAAAGATCATTAAATACATACGTGTTCCATAATAAAAAATAATTTGTCTACCATTTTAAAAAAATTTTTTTTTTAAATAGCTAAATATATAATTTTTTGTTATATAGTGAGGAAAATATATGAAGCTCCCCATTTTAAATTTCTTGTATTTCTGCAAGTTAAAAATCCCAATGGTAGCACACTAAACAAACCACACTGTATTATGGTCATTCAGTAACCATCTGGCAATAATATATCCTTTACAAATATAACATTCTTTATGTATAGGCCTATATGCCAGTACTGCCGAATTGAACAAAAAGCAACACCACGAAATACTTCCTGAGTGTGTGACTACTTCTTTTTCATCAGCAATTCCTTTTTTATCTATAGTCTGAACGTGTAATGGGTGATAGTAACTTAATTTACTTAATGGGTGAATTTACCTTTGACTAAATTTTGTTGTAGCCTATCTCCCGAGATCGACCCCAGGTAGCCTGACAGAGGCCTTTAAGGAATATTACAGGATATACAACCCTGTTGGAACCATTTCTGGGGGTTGATATCAACTTTTGGAAAGTTGTCTCTGCCGTGTCTTGGGTTTTATAATCAGTGCATTGCCAGTTAACCTTGAAGTAAGAAACGGTGGTGTGTTTTATTTGGTATCATCTGTACAAAGTACGGAGAGTACTAGGAAGCCAACATATGGACCAACAATTGGCAGTCAAAATGCAGATGAAGGTCAGAGGTGAGGAACGACGTCGAAATGGTGATTAATAGTTGTGTAAGGAAACGAAATTCAATGGTTGTGTTAATGGGCAGCATACAATCTACTGTAATGGCCTCCGGTCCTTGAGCCAAGGCCGCAAGTACAACTATACGATCACGTGACATGATTGGTTTATTTATTACTAATAGTCATTTTCTCCGGGAACTGTTTCTTCATTAGATCTGCTTCTATACCTGTAGTACTGCAGGGCAGTTAGATAAAAAAAAGGAAAAAATAGTTACTTACAAAATACCGGAGGATGTTTGCTACTTGAGGTAAATCTACTTAGTCGGTACACAGATTAGGGAATTTCAATTTCAAAACAGCTGTATTTTTATCAGAGTCTACCTTGCTTGGTAAACAAACGAACTTGGTTGTTTAGTTCACACTCTATGAACGTTAGAAATACGTTTTTAAAATTTTATCATTATAATTTTCCTACAAATTTCTTTAAAGTAAACTCGTGATTCCAATAAAAATCTTGTTACAAAAATGTTTCCTAACATGTTATCATTACTGATAAAATTATACCTAATTGATCAAGTAAAGATTAGCGAGATGCCTGTATTAGGCAAATTTTAGGCGTCTCCATAATTGATATAGGGATATTTATCAAGTTAATTAACTGGGACAAATGATCGAACACAACACTTAATTGTTATAGAGATGAATCATTGCGTTATTTCCACATGCCATAATTTAAAAATAATAATATTTATTACCCAAATAAACTGAAACACAACATTTTAAATGGAGTTGCACTGCCACAAGTTATTGTAGGAGTTATAACTGTAATTTACAGATTTTTGCCGAATGACAAAAGAAATATATGAAAATTGTAGTTAAGATAAATTCGTCCAAAACGCATGCGAGATTTAAGTCAACCGATTTTCGTTCCTTCATTAGATTATAGAACGTAGCCTTGACTTCCTCAGTCCGTCAAAGAATATTGTACGTTTTTTCAACATTTATTCTTCATTCATTCTTTATAAAAATAATAAATATTAATGGTTTAGGCTATATCATCCCTGGGAAATAATAAATATTAACGGTTTAGGCTACATCATCCCTGGGAAATAATAAATATTAACGGTTTAGGCTACATCATCCCTGGGAAATAATAAATATTAACGGTTTAGGCTACATCATCCCTGGGAAATAATAAATATTAACGGTTTAGGCTACATCATCCCTGGGAAATAATAAATATTAACGGTTTAGGCTACATCATCCCTGGGAAATAATAAATATTAACGGTTTAGGCCTACATCATCCCTGGGAAATAATAAATATTAACGGTTTAGGCCTACATCATCCCTGGGAAATAATAAATATTAACGGTTTAGGCTACATCATCCCTGGGAAATAATAAATATTAACGGTTTAGGCTACATCATCCCTGGGAAAATAATAAATATTAACGGTTTAGGCTACATCATCCCTGGTAAATAATAAATATTAACGGTTTAGGCTACATCATCCCTGGGAAATAATAAATATTAACGGTTTAGGCTACATCATCCCTGGGAAATAATAAATATTAACGGTTTAGGCTACATCATCCCTGGGAAATAATAAATATTAACGGTCTAGGCTACATCATCCCTGGGAAATAATAAATATTAACGGTCTAGGCTACATCATCCCTGGGAAATAATAAATATTAACGGTCTAGGCTACATCATCCCTGGGAAATAATAAATATTAACGGTTTAGGCTACATCATCCCTGGGAAATAATAAATATTAACTGTTTAGGCTACATCATCCCTGGGAAATAATAAATATTAACGGTTTAGGCTACATCATCCCTGGGAAATAATAAATATTAACGGTTTAGGCTATATCATCCCTGGGAAATAATAAATATTAACGGTTTAGGCTACATCATCCCGGGAAATAATAAATATTAACGGTTTAGGCTAAATCATCCCTGGGAAATAATAAATATTAACGGTTTAGGCTACATCATCCCGGGAAATACATTAGTAATACAGCAGCATTTTAGTTACTCAAGTGCCATTTGCATATTAAATAATCATTTTTATTAAATTATTAATGAACTTGTTTTCACATTTAATAATACTAGGGGACACCCCAGCACGCTTTGCGTGTCAACCCCGTCACTCGCTGCGCTCGTAACACCTCGGCCTTCGGCTTCTGTATGTGGCTGTTAACCCCAATTAATAGTGGTTAAACTGTATTAAGTAAAATCATATTATGTAAATCCATTTACAGTAGCTCACTCACTGCACTTGATTTGCACTCTATTTATAGTATAATAATTATAAACAACCAATGTTATTACTAAGCCTATTTCAAATGTTTTCATTTTATTTAACGGCCAATGATAATATACACACAGACATACATGTATTCGCTCTTTTATAATTAACTTGATATTTTACTGTGCTGCTTTCTATGTTTAACCTAACAAATTATTTGGACCATTTAACATTTGTTTATCACGCCAGCTGGTCAATTAAAATTAATTTCCATAAGAATAACATTGCAAATTTGACGCCGTGTAAGGCAAAAACCTATGGGGATTTCAAAAATCTAGCTCCTTTACGACTTAGAAATAAAAATTATCTTTTGAATAAAAGAAGTCATCAAAATCAGTTAAATAATAAGTTCAGAAAGTGAGTGAGCTAAATGGCCCGATTGTTTTAATATATAGCATATATAGACTTATAAACAAAGAAAATATGATTTTTTCAAAACACAAAAAATGCACGGACGTACTTCCTGAAACAAATAATTAATATTAACATTAGTTAAGTGATGGGGTGAATTTTTATTGGGTCAGAGGTTTTTGTTCTCATTTTATTTTCTGTTAATATACTGAATATCTATTTAGAGAACAGTATACGATATTCCCAGGTCAATGATGTATCCCACCGGCCATGTATAGGTATTTTCGGCAATAGCCATACCAGTCTTTTGTTTGAATTACTGAAGTAATAATGTAAACTCATACAACAATTTTGTGTTTTTACTATTTGACAGGTCAATAAAGTGACCAACAATGAATATTTAAAATAAAATACCTTAATGATCTTGTAATATAGTTAGAAAATTATGCTTTTTTCTTTTGTGCAAATAATACTAGCTTGCATATAAATATAAAATACTGTTTATTTCTGGCCACGTGTTGTTGTATCTCTGTATGACTAAACGGACCCACCCACCATACATGTGACAAATCCTCTACCCCCATGCAGGTGTGAGATACACGATCAACGGATCCACCCACTCACCGTACATGTGACAATTCCCCTACCCCCACGCAGGTGTGAGGTACACGACCAACGGATTCACCCACCCACCGTACATGTGACCATTTCCCTACCCCCACGCAGTGTAACAGGTCCACCAAATTGACGAGTGAATTAATTAAATTAAATAAATAATAAATTATTTTAATAAAAAAATAGATACATTTAATTAAAACAATAACCGAACATTCAAATAATATTCGGAATCCATTGTAAATTAATAGCCAACAAATATAGAGAAGTGGGCAGGTATATTTGTCCCAGGCAGTTGTCCGAGACATAAACAAACACATTCCAAGTATTGTTAGCGAGACAGATAAGACATGTGCAGTAATGATAGGAGATTTGTATAAAAATAAATAAATAAAGTATAAAAATGACTGTTAAAAGAGAAAATACTTAAAGATGTCATAATAATAAATACATGGTAGTTAAAAGAATGTAACATTAATGATAATATGAGATTTGTGATTGAGTAAGATGTATAAAAGAGTTGAATAAAACATTAATGATGAGATGATACTTATGTTAGACTAAGATGATGAAAGGAGATTTCTTATAATACTTTGTTATTATAACTTGTTTATGTTTACATTGAATATGATTCTAAGATATACATTGTATGTATTCTTTTGAACTTAGGTAATTCAGACATAGCTTAAAGTGACCTGTAGCATGGCTAGCCTCATTACCAGAGTCATGTTGCAGACACCAATAGATTAGTAATTAAAAAAAAAAAAAAAAATACGTTGAAGGAGGAAAATGAGATATTGTAAACATGTGATTACAACTCTTGATAGTAATTATTGCAATTGTCACTAATGCAAATAAAGGTGATAGAAATCACAAGTAGACATGAGTAGAAAGTTATTGCAAATATGATTCATTACTGCAAAATCAGTAATGAATAACCAGTAATGATTTATGGAAAACTTTGTAAATATAATAATGATAATTGATTTTAAATATGTCAACTTAAAATATGCCAAAGCAGCATTAGTAAATGTATAGATAATTGAAATTCTATGCACAAGCAATATGTATTTATACACAATTGAAGATAAGGAGGATAAATGATGATTAATCATGAGTATGTGTAAATGTTTTGTAAATAATGTTTCACTCCATTTAATTGTATATTGAATTGAAACCATGGTTATAACCAGTAACTAATAATTAAAATCATGTGGTATATATTATTTAATAGGAAAGGTAATCAAAATGATATGTTCAGGTAAGATGATCTTGCCCTGAAGCAAAAATCAGTGACACAAATGGACACTCAGTGACACAAATGATAGTGTGGACACTCTAGGAAGTGACAATGAGAAACGACAATAAGGTAATAAATAAACTGCTTCGTTAATATGAACTGCTACAAGAGTGAAATAGGAACTTGTTATTTTATGCTTTGTTATAAAAAAGTATTTATGTGACGAACTGGGTGATGTATAGCAGTGATCAGTTGACTTTTTGGACTTCATTGATAGGACATTGGAAGCTTGATAAGGAATAAATAAATTTTTGACTTTTGATCATTTTTGAATTGATTGCTGCCAGCAATACATGTTTTCATGTGAGATACTTTTGGTTGAATAGTTTTATATGTCACCATTAATTAATGGACCACATGTATACACATTCTGTCAAATCATAATCATGAGTGGCAGAATAACTCTAATAACTTTACCATTGAAAGGTTTTGATGTAAATAAACCAAAGTATTTACTATTTTACAATCACTTATCAGAATAATGATAATACTATTTGAAAGTATTAAATAATGTTTTTAATCTTGTGAATATTTTTTAAACCGTATTTGAATGAAATTTTATTTGTCTATGTTTTGAAATACTGTTGTTATTATTATGTCAATTGTACTACATAAATAATGAAAAAGGGGTATGAATAACATATGAATGTTCAACCATTGATGATGCAAAGTTACAATTGTACTTGTAAACAATTCTCATATATATTTTTTATCAATATCCAATATTAGTTTAATAATTTAAATAATAATTTAAATTTCTTGAATTCATTGAAATATTTTTATAACTAACAACAAGATAATTAATATCAAAGACAACTTGCATTAATGACAAAGAATCATTAAACGTGTTTTGTTACAAATTGATAACAAATAATGTAAATTGTTTTATATAGATGAAACTTAATAATGTAATTGAGTACATTTAGTGATTAGTGATTTACATGAATTTTTAGCTTATAAGAAAAAAATCATGATTTGTTAATCACAGTATATGATTTATTGAATGGGATTTAGAATTGTATTGTATATTAATAGATAGATTTAGTCCATTCTAGATATAGTTAATATTGTAAAACTAAAACTTATCTGAACAATAACCGACAATTTAGGCGGAACATGTTCAAATTTAGATTTTTTGACTCGCGCTAACCGCACATCGCAAAAAATCGGGGGGTACTGTAACAGGTCCACCAAATTGACGAGTGAATTAATTAAACTAAATAAATAATAAATTATTTTAATAAAAAAATAGACACATTTAATTAAAACAATAACCGAACATTCAAATAATATTCGGAATCCATTGTAAATTAATAGCCAACAAATATAGAGAAGTGGGCAGGTATATTTTTCCCAGGCAGTCGTCCGAGACATAAACAAACACATTCCAAGTATTGTTAGCGAGACAGATGACATATGCAGTCGCGTCGTCAGACGAGTCTATATGGCGATCCAGAGGGGTGTCAGTGTGACATGCAATGGTCGAGTCCAATGTAGATGGGAAGCGTATTTAGTTGAAAGAAAAATCGCTGGGGGGCACCACCAACCAGGGCAAAATCACATGGCATGGGCGGAAGTAGAGTCCCTAACCCAATATTATCGGTTTTAACGGACAAAAACGGAGGACTGGCAACCCACGCCAGCCTATTACAAGCATCGTCCACTCACATTTAAGATCCCTCCGGGATAGGACACTTGACAGTCATGACCTAGAAGAAGCCAGCCGCGTTGATGCAGCAGTAAAAAAATGTCTTTTGTTACCGCGTGTGACTGTTTTGAATATGAAATATAATTCATAATGTTGTGAAAGTAGATATTTTAAACAGACATGTGTGTGATTATTAGACTGAATCGAGACTTGTAATTTCGTTTATTCAAGACCACGTGGAGTTTCAGCATCACAAGAAGAAAAGTTAAAGATAAGTTCTAGTTATTAACTGAATATCCTATGTTTTAGTAATCATTAAAAAAAATAAGTAAATTCATTTTTGTTGTATTGAAATTAAAAAAAAAGAAAGTAAAAAAGAATGTATTATTAAATTAACTTTTTCAAACAAGAGTCTTAATTCATTGTAATTTACAGCATCACCGATTTACCCATAATTAAAACCCTGAGATTAAGAACAATAAATTTAATTTGAATAATTTTGATCAAATTAACAAGAAATTTAAATTAATGTAACTCATATCAAAGAGAGGTAGGTTACAGCAGGTGTGGGGTACACGACCAACGGATCCACCCACTCACCGTACATGCATGTGACAATTCCTCTACCCCCATGCAGGTGTGAGGTACACTCTCAACGAATTCACTCCACTCATTTACTAATTCAATTATGCATTTCTTATTGCCAGTTTTATAAACGTAAGTATAAACAGTTTGAATGAGAAAAAAACTGTTGTCCCTAAATTGAAATTAAATTAGTGAAGTACTTCTCGAGTTTTGCTACCACACGTACTTAGACTGTGGAGAAGTAGATATTATTTATTTAATATTTAGGGTAGAGTTTTATTTGTTTTTAACCAATAATAATATATTTAACAATGCAATATTTATTTTTCATAATAGATTCATTAGGCCATTTTTGAGGGTGCTACTTTAATCCATCATCATTTATAATTACTTCAAAAGTTTCAATGATTGCCTTTTACACGATAAAAGAACTCTCAATTGATAAGATACTTGACTCACCGTGTGCACTATCGATTCTTTTTCTTCTTTAGTGCTCAACCCTGGTTGGTTTACAGCGGCTCTCCATTCCTCTCTTCTGTCTGCCTTCCTCTTCATTTCCGTATAAGTAGCACAACCTACATCATTCATAATCCGATGCATTTACGCCATCCTCGGTCGTACCCGGCCGGCCGGTCGATTCCTTCCCCAAATAACTCCTTCTGCTATTGTTCCCAACAAGTGCCTACCAGCTTGTCCGGATGTGCCTCTAGTTTCTTTGCACTAACGATGGATATGCGATATTTTATATTTCCGTCGTGAATAATCGTGGCATACTACTTACCGTAACTTGTTTGTTTAACTGCTTATTGTGTTTCTTATTGTGTTATTTTGTTTACGCTCTGCTTATTGTGTTATTGTGTTTACGCTATGCTTATTGTGTTTCTTATTGTGTTATTGTGTGTATGCTCTGCTTATTGTGTTTATGCTCTGCTTTTTGTACTTATTCCGATCTTTTTAATCAATAAAGTGACAAGATGTTTAAGTGATCCCGTCATCCTTCCATTGTCAGTTAGCCTAAAATGTTCTTTAATAATTATAGTTAAGATTTTTAAAAAAAACTCTCTATTCACTAAATGAGGCAATTTTTAGAGTTCTCATTTATTTTCTCTCCCCAAAAGAAGGGTAGGTGATGCGTAACGTGCGTATCCACCTACACAACAGAAGCACATTCCTCAATAATCACGGCCTATAATCAAATTGACGAATCTAGCTACAATGCCATACACGATTTTCATCTTGTTCTATTTACAATTATTACAGATAAACGCGATATGTCATGCTGACTACTCTGGAGGCCTGTGGGATAGATAAGTGCCCCTCGCCGCCACACCGTCTGACCCACCTTGTTGAACTGATTCAGGAAACAACTTTCACCACTTACTCACCCAGTGGCTGTGATCAATGAACTCTCCATGTCGTTCACCCTCACTCTTTCTCAACCCAATTGGGGAGGTCGATGACCTCCAGCACACCCTCCGCTCACCACGCCAATGACACTTGGGTAACACGTCGAGGTAGTTCGGCCACTCAATGTGGATTCACACAAATTTATCAACTGAGATACTTTATGAAAACTATCTACAAATCCATAGATACGTGAAGCCGTTTTTTGTCAACGCAACTCCTCCCTTATTTCTTGGCCAATTTAATCGGTTTAGGTGTCAAAATATTTGCCTTTGTTCGTAGTTGTGCAATAAGGTCTTAATTCTTCAATATGTTCACCCTAAAACCTTATAGTACGCTTTTCGGCAATAGGAATAACATGGTGAGAGATTTAAATGAGTCGTAAAGTAACAGCTGTTCAAATCTAAATAATGATTTCTAAAAGTTTTAACAGCTGTTGGAATGTAAACAATGGTGTTTGTAATATTGAGGAGGTCAAATCTTTCATAATTTTAAAGCAGGGAAGGTTGTGAGCAAGGTTTTATTCACATTTTAATTGTAGGACTCCGCTCTAGTGAACTTGAAGGTGTCAATGCAGTTATTTTATTTATCTTATCTTCAGCTTTTAAGCAAAAGCAAATGAATAAGTTTGAAATGGGCCAAGGAATATCAATAGGTGTTTACACTAATAAATATGTAGCAACACAAATAATATGAGTGAGATACTGTAAGTAAATTTGATACTGTGATTTTAGGTTTTACAGTTAACCTACTATTATCTGTAGTCAAAAGTCACAGCCGAGGACGAAGGCAGAGATGTAACGAGCGCAGAGAGTGATGGGGTTAGCACGCGAAGCATGCAGGGGTGTCCCTTTGTACTATATTAATATTCTTCATTTTCCATTAGTCTAGGCTTCTTCAGATACAATTATTATTAATTCTTCTTCGGTAGAAATCTATTACAGTTTGTCCTTCCGAAATTGTCAAATACATTTCGTCATTATCTACTCTCTCCTGCAGTCTTTCTGCTTAACTCTTCACTGATTGCATTTTGGTATCCAATATACTGTACATTATTTTCAGCTCTTAGCATATTCAGTATATTCGCTTCATTTTTTTGGTACCACTTATTCTTCGCTATGTTTTACTTACTTAAAAATTAGTTAATTCATAGGTTACTTGCTATGTAAATAGCTGAGAAGTCCATGTTTATTAACGCCCAATGACAGGAAAGTTATTCAATGAATTGATTACGGTCATTAGGAAACATTCAGTCTTCAGCATCTAAAGTGAAAAAGGTGTCCCTCAAGGTTCCGTGTTGGGCCTGTCCCTCAAGGTGTCCCTCAAGGTTCCGTGTTGGCCCTGTCCTCTTCTTACTTTACATTAATGATGCCCCTAAATAAGACATTTCTAGTCGTAATGCGCGTATTTACTGATAACACGTATTCCTGCTTGGCAGGATGTAATCGAGCAACATTATAAATAAAAGCTTATGAAGACTCAAACGCTATTATACATTGTTTCGCCATAATCGGTTATTAATCACATGACTTGCTTGTATGTGAATATAATCAAAGCTAATCAACTTATCTAAAACACAAATTATACAGTTAAATATAAAAAAATGAACGATTGAATGAAATATCTTTCTTTATTGGTGAAAATTAAATCGCACTGTATGATGGGATAAAATGTCTTGGTGTTCATTTAGAATTTAGTGTTCATATGGCACAATAGATCCTTTTTCAACCCATGCTGTTACCGTTTGGGGCCAAGTCATATTTGTAAGCTTAAAAAAATAGAAATAATGTCCATTTTTTAAAAACCTATTATGCTACTTTTAAAAAACAACATCCTTACTTACCCTGCTCTTTATATACCTTCAGTTGTTTCTATTTTTTCTTTTTTCCTGTTTGTTCTTTTTTCCATTACGAACGCACTAGTATAACTTCCGGTCCAGTCGCAATCTTTCACTTTACACATTTTTTCAAAGCCACATTCTTTACAATGGCGTCAAGCTACCGCTACGTACTGTATCAAGCAATGTACACGTATTTTTAATGGAACCTTATATTCTTCACCAAACAGAAAACATATGACATCGTAAAATGGGATGTAATTTGCCTTTTATTTAGAAGTAGATAAAAACTATCTAAATTCACTTCAGTAATCTTTAAACGAAAATTATTTTATTATTATTATTATTTTTTATTTATTTATTTGTTTCAACGGTTTCACCATATATTACCAAATTATATAACAGAAAAAATACTAATGGAATCATAAAAGACTCTTGATATATTTTTAAGCACAATCCATTCTATAAAATAAATTAGCAATTTTTTGTACTATATCTTTGTACATTTTATATATAATGGCGTATATTTGTTTAAATCAGTATCCATCGGTTCGGGTTAAATTGACTTATAAAATAAACAGACAATCTTCAATAGTATAAACATCAATTACGAGTTAAGAATTCAATTCTTATTGAAGTTAAAATAATACTTAATTGAATTTAAAGTACAGTATTTGAATATTATCTGGTGTGAAGTTACAATTTCAGGGTGGGAAATATTTAGATAACAAAATTAATTGCATTGATGAGTACGTGTGTTAACAATAAGTTGTGTTTTTCATTTGTTCTTTGATTTTTAAATGAATTAGAGCCTTCACTTTTGGTTTCCCATTGGACAGCTTAAGTAAATGAGTGTACAATTGTGTTTTTTCGTATGTTTTATCTGATAACTACGATAGCACAAACAATACAAAATAATCGTTTTTTAATCGTCATTAATTTTTATTTTGACGTAAATATTATAACCATTTTTTTATTATTATTATGTTTTTGAATAGATACATTTAATTAAAATTGGACAAAAGTTGGAGACCCCTGCAATAAAATGTGAAGTTTCATAAGTGATTATTCGTGGAATATTAGGTAATAAGTGAAAATAACACATTGACTCTGTTGTAGGAAGCAAGCGCGTCAGGGCCAATGGTGAGAAAGTGTGAAGGAGAGGTCAAGGTCGGTCAAGGTCACACTAATGACAGCGGACCCCTCGGATGGTCCGCATACAGTGAGTGAGAGGAAAGGATGTTTATGAACCGCCCGGTGTGAAGGAATGGAATGAGCCGGCGGCATTGCACTGAAAGAGGATCTCTACCTCGACCACTTCTGTCGGAAAAATACACCAATTGTGTTTTTCGTATGTTTTAGCTGATAAATACGATAGCAAAAACAATATAAAATAATCGTATTTCATTAGGTTATTACAGATAACCTATCCTAACCTAACCTTTCCAATAAAATTTACAGACAGGTTTGCTCCTAATATCGGAACGTCACCAGTCGTGAGATAATTGGGCTGCTGTACGAATTTTCTGCATCTGTGACATATATTTCTCTGAAACATTTTCTTCTTCTTTGTTAAGTTAATTGAACTAATTATTAAGATTCTTTTATAATTACTGTACTTCTTGACCTTAACTTCAAGATTGTGCTGAAAATGTACCCTAGATTGATTTGTTAAGTTATCTTGCGGTATTAAAAATGTAAAAAAAATTTGATCCAATCGGTTGAAGTTTTTTTTATATTTTTTTATAACATTTATTTAATATTTACAATCTATTCAATACATGAACAATAAGTAAATTCGATCTGTTTTAAATAACAATGGTTGATTACTTTCCAAAGACTGTAAACAACATAATGGATTAGTTCACTTAAACTAAGGAAGTCATGCCTTTTTAGTCTATAAATGTGTTCACTATTGTCCAACTGTTAGGGAAACTTCCAGTATCCTATTGTTGTTGTGAAGCTGAGCGCTCGAGGCAGTATCGATTAGTATAAATAGGCTCCTTTTTGTAACACTGTCGACCAGTCCCAGTGGGCTGCAACCCTATGTAGGTTGAACGCGCTGACTTTAGTTTAGCCTTACGCGGTCTGACTTACTGCCTCCAGCGGCCTGCTAGTTGCTTTGTGTGATTTGTATAGTAATTTTGTCGTTCAGTAATAAACTCACGTGTGTCTTGACTTGAGTTCTAACTCTTCATTGAAGACAACCCATCCTTTGGAACTTAGCAGAGCCACTCCTGCTATAGGGCCGAACGTTGCGCTTCCTTGAGATCCTTTTCAATCTGAGGACGATCGAGACTACGACCCACCAGTTGTGAGACACGGCTACAACGCAGTCGAGAGAACTACAACCACACTACAGCCGAGAGACGACCCGCTACAGAGAAGCATCCAGAGGGACTACTAGCTACAGAGAGACATCCAGAGAGACGACCAGCTACAGAGAGACATCCAGGGAGCGGTGCCGATAGAGACTACCATGGAGCAGTGCCACACGAGACACTACCACAGACCAGGGTCAAGAGATTTCCATCACTAACTTGTCAAGTTATTTATTTATTTATTCATTTCTGTCACATCGGTTTACAATCAAGAAGAAAGTCTTCAGTAAACATATGACTAGTCATTATGTATGGTACAATAATATAAAATTGTCTAATGATAATAATACAGAACAATATATGTAAATAATTTAGATCATTATCAACTAAGATGACTACTTATCAAAAAATCTCTTACTGAGTAGTAGGACTGATCAATGAGATGGCGTCTGAGAGATTCCCTAAACCCAGACAGGGTTCTTTGATTTTTAATACGTGTTGGTAGATTGTTGTGAAGTTTTAAGGCGGAATAAAAAGCACCCCGTTCATACAGAGCAAGCCGGTGAACTGGGTAGTGGAGTGTATCGTGCATAAGTGAGTACTGGTGCATTACTTGATGTTTTTGAAATTTATCCAAATTTGTTTTATAAAAACAAAGGAGTTCAAAAATGTAAGGTGATGGTAATGTAAGAAAATTGTAATTTTTGAAGAAGGGTTTACAGGACTGTCTGTAGTGGAGGTTAAACATTGTTCTGATAATTATTTTCTGGATTTTAAAAACCCTGTCAGAGTCCACTAAGTTCCCCCAGAACATCACTCCATATCTTAAATGTGAATAAGCATGGGCATAGTACACAGCTTTTAACGTCTCAAAATTTACAACAGGCCTAAGAGTTTTTAATCCAAAGCAGGCAGAACTAAGTTTACCAGAAACATATGCTACATGCTCTTTCCAGTTAATCGAGTTATCAACAGTTATACCTAAGAATTTTGCTGACTTTACCAACGACACTTGTACATTAATGACAATCTCATTTTTATCAGGGCCAAAGTGGATTAGTAGGCTCTTAGACCTATTCAGCATCAGACCATTTGATGAAAACCAATCACTTACTTCATTCAGTGTGCAATTTAAAGAGTGATTTAATTCGTTTATACTTTTAGTGGATACGGTCAAGGTGGTATCATCAGCAAAAAGAATAGCGGAAGATTTTGTTATAGAATCTGGAAGGTCGTTAATGTAGATTAGAAAGAGGACAGGACCCAAAACTGATCCTTGCGGGACACCACGACCGTTAATCACCCAGGGAGATTTGTGAACAGAACTAGCGCTGTCAGTGTAGGAGACTCTTTTGTTCCTGTTGTAGAGATATGAGCGCAACCAGTTATTCGCAACTCCCCTAATTCCATAATGTTCAGTTTTCCTCAGAAGAATTGAGTGATCGACGCAGTCAAATGCTTTCGATAGATCGCAAAGCACTGACGCTACATGACTTCTTTTATCCATGGATTCAATGATATTTTCAATGAATGAGAAAACTGCATGAATCGTTGAGGACTTTCCTCTGAAACCATATTGACTGTCTGTCAAAATCTTGAAGTTAGAGAGGAAATTCAACAACCTACTCAGAAAGATTTTTTCAAAGATCTTAGATAATACTGGTAAAAGCGCGATTGGACGATAATTGGACATTTCAGATTTGTTGTTCTTTTTGAAAATTGGTTTTATCTCTGCATATTTTAACAGATCAGGGAAAGTACCTGTAACGAGGGATGTATTGATAATAAGGGACAATGGAGTGGAAAAGAGATGAGCTACACTCTTTAAAACGATGGAGGGAATTCCATCCCAGCCAGAAGATTTGGATCTTTTTAATGATTTGATGGCCCTTGCAACCTCATCAGGTGAAGAAGGTGAGAGAAAAAGTGATGGATTATTTGAATTGTTAGATATTTTCAGAAATTTCACTGCTTCTTGAATATTAGGAACTAAGTTTCTTGAAACATTTACGAAGAAATTATTGAATGTGCTGGCTATTTTTATCGGATCAGTGATGACCACATCATCAGTTTCAATTTTAATGTCCTCTTCAACGTGTTTCCTCTTCGTTCCCGTTTCCCTTTTCACAATTTCCCACATAGCCCTGGTTTTATTGCTAGCACCTGCTATTATTTTATCATTAGCCATGCGCTTGGAAGCGTTAATGACTTTCTTGAGTATTTTACAGTAAGATTGATAGTGGATCTTAAGCAAGGGACATTTTGAATCTCTATATGCCTCAAATAAGTTTCTTTTGCGACGACAAGATACTTTTATACCTTGCGTCAACCAAAGCACAGTTTGTCTGCTTTGGATTTTACAATGAGTTAATGGAAATGCCGCCTCAAAAGCTAAATTTAAAGTTCTAAGAAAAGCATTAAGTTGAGTGTCGACATCATTGCAGGTTGAAAAGTCAATGTCATTTAATTGAGACTCTCGTAAAAAGCGCTCAAAATTAGATATATTCGTGGGGTTAAATTTTCTTGTCAAATTATGTTTAATATTTTTGTTTGCTTTTTGTACCCCCTTTAGTTGGAATAATATAAAGAGTAATTATGATCAGACAATCCCGTTTCATAGATGTCTGCTACAATCGGTTTCAAATTTGTAAATATGTTATCTATACATGTGGAAGTTGATTTTGTGATTCTGGTGGCCTCTCTAAAATTAGGACTAAAACCAAGTGATGTCATTAAATTTAAAAAGTGTATTGCTTCAGGCTTATCAGAGAGAAGGTCAATGTTAAAATTGCCTCCGATTATTATATTTTTGGATCGATGATTTTGCCTTATAGCTTCAATGAATCGTTCAAGCATTTTAAGAAATTCAGCACACTTGCTCCTTGGATTTTTATACATTGATCCAATTAAAGTTGAATTATAACTATTGGGAATTTCGAGAATAGAGTATTCAAAGGACTCTTCAATACAAGGAATATCTTTTTTAAGCGAGATAGGTTTAATTTTAATGTGATTCCTAACAAGTATAGCAGTCCCCCCCTTCTCTTTTACAATTCGAGAAAAACAGGAACCAAGTTTGTAGTTCGGCAGAGTATTATAATCCGCCTCAGAGACATGGTCAGTCCAAGTCTCTTGTAGACATAAAATATCTGGCAGTAATTTTAAACTTTCAAGGAAGTTGTGTAATTGTGGGAATCTAGACAAAATGCTTCTTATGTTATAACTGGCAAGGGTAACTACATCTGATATATTTTATCGCAGCTTTGGCTTTTCCTGAATAAAAAATAATTATTCCTAGAGTTACATTTCGAGTCAGTCAAGCTACAGTGAATATAATCATTTCTAGATACAGGACTAAGGATAGGTCCATTCAATGAAGGTGTAGGTAAACTTGGAAAGTTCTGAAGTGACATCTCAGGAACCAGTGTGGTTGTCCGAGTGTCGTTGGGTGGTGAGGGCCAGCTCGAAGAAGTTCCTGGGTTGTCATCATAGGTAGCTCCGCGGGACTGCTTCATTTGAGAAGAAGATCGGGAATGACAGCGCCGCCTTTCCTCTCCTGGCGTTACTGCAGAAGATATGCGATGTGCAACATCTCCAGTCAAAGTTTCGGGCAAAGCATCTCGGCTTCCAGAATTGTATTCAGCAGCAGAAAATTTCTTTAAAATAGAGTCCGATAATTGTTGTCCAAGCAATCTTTTTCCAGCCTTGTTATAATGTAATCCGTGTCTTGTGAAGTGCCGCCTCTGCAGAAAGCAATCAACTTCAAAAAAGTCCAAGCTTAGCCTCCCTCTGTGACTTTTCACTGTCTTTAATATGAGAGTTTGTACAGAAGATGGCATCATTACGTGATGAATAATCATGCCTATAAGGGATACCACACACAATAACATTGGTTTCAACGTTAAGAGTACACAATGTCCCAATAGCTTGGTGTACTGTAAGTTGACCTGGGTCGTGCTTACCAAAATCATTTGAGCCCGCGAGAAGAATCACAACATCGTTTTTGTGAAATTGTGGATAAACTTTGATCCCTCAAGCACTACTCTTGTCATTTTAGCCCCAGATTGTATGTACGAAAGTATATCAAACTGAAGTTCTAGAGGGGTAAGATGAGAAAAAAGACCTTTACCCTGGCTGTGAGAGAGGATAATAATCCTGCGCTTGTGAATGGGAGGAGGGGGAAAGACCGACGTTGGTGACTTTATTTTTGGCGTAGAGCACCTTGTGACGCTGGGGCCCTCCTGTGTCATCCTAGGAGCGGGCTCCTCCTGAGACAACAACGAGAACCTGTTATATGTTTTAACTACAGAGTTAGTTTGACTATTAGGTGGTCTGCTGGAGAGCTTCGGCGTAGCGAACATGTAGTTTCGGTATAGAATATCCGTGTTCTGATTATTTAATTTTAAATTTAGCTGTTCGAAATCTGATTTTAGTACTTAGATTATTGCATTTTTCGAGTCTATTTCTTGTGAAAGCGAATTTCCTTTTTCATTCAACTCATTTATTTTCGATTTCAGAAGCTCAATTTCTGTATCTGCTTTTTCTTCTGAAAACATTGATTCTTCCAGGTCAAGTCTCCTTCCTTCCCTTTCATGGCGAAGAACTCTTTTCAGGCCACCATTTTCTGCTGATAGTTCTGAAATGTGTTTTTTAAAATCATCGTTTACCTTTAAGGTTGCATTATATTTATTAAGCAACCGAATTAACTCAGGAATCAGGCCAACCAGAGCATCGCTCGAATATTTATTATATATTACACTTAATATTCCAAGAAAGTTTCCAGTAATGTCAATAACCTCCTCGTGTATTAGCTCCTCTCTCAATTTAGAAAAATCAGTTTCAGCCGACTGGAGTAAATGGTTCAATGTTGAGCGCGTTGTCCGCATAATGATGAGTGTACTTCTATAATGCCTGCGAAAGTATTATAGTGCCTACAAAAGTGAGTTGGCAATAAGCACTACTTTCCCGAAGATTGAAATTGCATAAGGCAAACGGGCGGCAATTAGTTCAAAAGTCAGGAGTTCTCTGTCCGGCGGGCGCCTTTGTCAGTGTCTCTATTCTTCGCCAGATGGCCTAGCTCCTAGAGCTAGTCAATGAGGTAGTTCTGTCTGGTGACCAAGCTCAGAACTGAAAGATATTTTGGTTAAATACAGTATTTTTTAAAACCAAGTAGTAGGACTGAACTTTAAAAACAAGTATGTTCCTGAACCTAAAAATGTCAAAATTTTAAACGACCAGGAAATTAATATTATGGACAATAAAGAGTAGAGTTCATTACATGAGGCTGTTGAGCATTGATGATAAGAGAAAGTGAAACTAAGCCTGAACCTGTAGTCACAGTAAAACTCACGTAAAGCTAAGATTGCCGCACAGCATGAGGATCAACGTCAACACTTGGCCTCTCAGGCCTACCAACCACAATCTTCAAGGTATGAGAAGTGCTCCTCGTGTAATAAGGATACCCATTTAAAATATATATATATATATATATATATATATATATATATATATATATATAGTAAGTGTCATTATTACCAGGTATTTTAAGCAGCTATACTTAAGTAGGGTGTCATATACTAGTATTTGTATACACATAAGTAGGTTCTACACATACTTATTACTATTTAATACAAGATAGAAGAAACCAAACATACATAATA
The DNA here is from genome assembly GCA_035578905.1 of Stictocephala bisonia. Classification (NCBI taxonomy): domain Eukaryota; kingdom Metazoa; phylum Arthropoda; class Insecta; order Hemiptera; family Membracidae; genus Stictocephala; species Stictocephala bisonia. The sequence goes on along the minus strand of JAQJVL010000520.1, from coordinate 473,805 downwards.
TTATTTTGTTATTTATTGAAATAATATCTTATACACTATGGCACCACCCACACAAAACACAACACCCACAGAGGTACAAGAACATGGAGTGATGAGGGCTACTCAAGTTATTAAAATAATACTAGAATACCATGGGCGCACCAATGAGAACATACACGAATTCTTAGATGCAACGGAAGAATGTATGGGACTTGTACGGGAAGAGGAGAAAAAGATTTTACTTTCATTCATTAGAACGAAACTAAAAGGGGCTGTTTTTAAGGCGATCCAGTACATGTCAATTGAATCTTGGGATCAGTTAAAGGAGCATATTTACAAAGGCGATTTGGGGTTGGAGATACAATCCGTTATATAGAGAAAGAGTTCACAATGTTAAGTCAGAATACTCACGAGACGGTTGCCGAATTTGGTGAGCGTGCGTGCACCTTAGCTGCCAAAATTTCGGAATATAACATAAAAGAAAAGAAGTATGACCCGGACATGTTTGAAAAAATAATGGAGGAAAGAATCCTAGTTCAATTTATAACAGGGCTAAGAGAACCAGTCCGCTTTCAAGTAAAAACTTACAAATGCGAAGACTATAGGGAAGCACTCGCAATAGCATGTAATCTAGAGAAAGAAGTCAAAACAAATAAAGAATTTGACGGAAGGAATTTGAAGGAAATTTTTAAGGAAAATGGGGCTCCGTGATCAAGGATCATACGGCGAGAAACCACGTTGTTTCAATTGTAATAAAATCGGACATAAGGCATCCGAATGTTATACTAATACAAATAAAATAAAAGGGCATGCCAGAGTCAATATTGTAACGTGCTATTATTGCAATAAACAAGGGCATATTGCAAGGGAATGTCGCTCTAGGATTAATAACCTTCCCGACAGAAATACACCTGCCACAAGTAGACAACAAAACACTTTCACTAGTCAGGGAAACGAAAGACGCCTTCCTATGGAGAGTCGCGTGGGCAGGCCAGCCAATGTGTTCAAGTCGGCTCAATAAACTCAGATAAAAATGAATGTGTCAGTATACACATCACTGAAAATATAAATAATAAAACATTAATGTTGTTAGACACTGGGGCAGACATCAGTATAATTAAACTAAATAGTTTAAAGGATGATACACTTATTGATGACAGGGTAAAAATGAAATTACATGGCATCCACGATACTATTACTGAATCAATAGGAAGAACAATTTTAACAGTTTACCTTGATAAAATGGTTAAGGAACACTATTTTCATGTAGTCTCAAATGATTTTAACATAAAAGCAGATGGTGTAATAGGCAGAGATCTATTGGTAGACTTAAAAGCTAACATAGATTATGGAGAAAGAGCTTTAAAAATAGGGTTAAATAAAATACCACTTTTAACATCTGAAATTAGTATACAGCCCAATTGTGAACAAGTCTTAGGAATATTTGTTGATAGAAATGGAATAGGTTTAATTGAAGAAAAAGAATTAGAACCAGGGGTGTTCATTCCAAACACATTAGTGAGAGCTGATAAATATAAAGCCACTGTAATGGTAGTAAACACCACTAGGAAATCAATAACAACTACTAATTTAACCCACAAGTTAGAAGACTTTAATGAAGTAAACATCAACCTTACCTCTACAGATGTAGAAAGTTATTTACATCTAAATGAATTAAAAATTACTGAGAAAACCCAAATTAGTAAATTATGCACTGAATACAGAGACATATTCTTTTTACCTGGGGATGTATTAACTTCAACAAAAACTGTGCAACATGAAATCCCACTTCTAATTAACACACCACCTATTAATGTTAAGCCTTACCGTTTGCCTGAAGCGCAAAGAGAAGAAGTTAATAAACAAATAAAAGATATGTTAGCCAATGGAACAATACAAAATAGCTCAAGTCCTTATAACGCTCCTCTTGTAGTAGTACCAAAGAAATTAGACAATAGTGGAGTAAAGAAATGGAGAATTGCCGTTGATTTTCGCCGTCTAAATGACGTTACTATTGGAGATTCATTTCCTTTGCCTAATATTACAGACATATTAGATAGGTTAGGAAATGCCAAGTACTTCACAACACTTGACACATCAGGATTTCACCAGATTCTAATGGCACCCGAAGATAGACATAAAACAGCCTTTAGTACAACAAACCAACACCTAGAGTTCTGTAGGATGCCCTTCGGCTTAAAAGGAGCTCCAGCCACTTTCCAAAGATTAATGAATAGTGTTTTAGATGGCTTAATTGGAGAAATATGTTTTGTCTATTTAGACGACATCGTAATATTTAGTAGCACCTTAGAAGAACACATCGACATACTTAAATCAGTATTTGATAGACTAAGGATACATACCCTGTTGCTTCAACCAGATAAATGCAATTTTCTCAAAAAGAAAATTAAGTTTTTAGGTCATTCATTAAGTGAAGATGGTGTCAAACCAGACGAAGATAAAGTACATTGTGTACATAAATTTCCTAGACCTAATAACCCTAAAGAAATAAAAAGCTTTTTAGGACTAATCGGTTACTATCGCCGATTTATTCCAGATTTTGCCAAAATAGCAAAACCTTTAAATTACTTACTAAGACAAAATGTGCTTTTTGAATGGAAGAGTGAGCAGCAACAAGCATTTGATAAATTAAAGCAATTAATCACTACAGAACCAATTTTACAATTCCCAGATTTTAGTAAAGAGTTTTTGTTAACAACGGATGCAAGTAAGGTCGCCTTAGGGGCAATTCTCTCACAAGGAAAAATAGGACAAGATAAGCCTATCGCCTTCGCAAGCCGCACTCTAAACAAAGCAGAAAGCAATTACAGCACTACAGAATTAGAATTACTTGCAATAGTATGGGCAACAGATCACTTTCGACCTTATTTATATGGACGTAGGTTCAAGATAATTACTGACCATAAACCTTTAAAATGGCTATTTAGCGTCAAGACACCCGGATCAAGACTTATGAGATGGCGACTTCGTTTGGAAGAATATGATTATGAAATTGAATGCAAACCAGGAAAAGCAAACTCCAATGCTGACGCCCTAAACAGAATTTCAATAAATGTGACAACTGCGGACTTGGACAACAACCAATTCACAACTACCCTGCGGGAAGAAAGCAAGAGTAAAGACACTCAAGAATGTGACAAGGACAAGCTAACCATGAGACTACACCAAGACGCCAGCGGGAACTTTCGCCACTGGATCCAGGACAAGGAACAACAACAACAACTGCTGAGGGAATATCATGACAACCCCACTGAAGGACATCGGGGTCAACGTAGGACACTGGCTGCAATGAAGTTAAAATATTATTGGCCCAACATAAAGCAAGACATAGTAGACTACATAAAAACACGTAAATCTTGTAACGAAAGGAAAACTCCTTGTAATGACCTTAAAAAAAGCCCCTATGGAAATGGGGATCGGACGTTTGGCACACATTTTTGGACCTTCTGCCCATGGCAGTTTTGGCACAATCATTAGAGCGGATTAAGTAGGGTCAACTCGCCTGCTTGGAAGGGAGATTTCCAATTGCACCGGGGTCAGGGATCGGCCCTAAACTGATGTGTCCAGATGCACCGGAGCCCCTTTTGGGGGGTGTTCCAATTGCACCAGAGGCCCTTGTTTATGACATGAGCCGGGAAAGTCCAACCAGGCCGGATTCCTAGTACAGTAACCCCAAGCTGACCGTGCCAAATTCCACACCCTTTGTTATGACATGAGTCATGAGTCGGTTAGGTTAGGTTAGGTTAGGTTAGGTTAGGTTAGGTTAGGTTAGGTTAGGTTAGGTTAGGTTAGGTTAGGTTAGGTTAGGTTAGGTTAGGTTAGGTTAGGTTAGGTTAGGTTAGATGTTAGTGTTGCCACGGATAAACACAAAATTAAACATTAAATACATAGTTACCATATTTATTAGTTAGAACCTGCTATGGTCTACCATTAGTATGTGCCACGAAACATCGGCAAGTGTTTGATAGAATATTCCATTGCGAAATTGTTAAACACTTATAAACTATGTTTGAAGAAATGTAGTGGGGTGGAGAAGGAAGGGGCCTTCCAATTGCACCGGCTCCGGCGGTCGAAGGAATTTGCAGCGGGGATAAGTGAGGTGGGTAGATTTTGACCACCGGTGCATCTGGACACTTTTCGGACGGAGGAATGTTTTGACCCGTGGAAATTCCTTTGACCGCCGGTGCAACTGGATATCAGCCGCTTGGAAAAGGCAGGATTGGCACAGTCGCTCGACCAGGTAGACGCCATCGAACGAGGGAAAACGGGAATTGTATTATTCCCGTCAACTCTGCGTGGCAGTCATTTGCCCGTGATATAACAAATTTTTAAATTTAAACCTCACTAGGTTAGGTTAGGTTAGGTTAGGTTAGGTTAGGTTAGATCATGAACTATTTGGGTAGCATCCGTGTTCCAATTGGGTAGCATCCGTGATCTACTTGGGTAGCAGCCGTGATCTACTCGGGTAGCATCCGTGATCTACCTGGGTAGCAGCTGTGATCTACCGCAGGTTAGGTTAGGTTAGGTTAGGTTAGGTTAGATCATGATCTATTTGGGTAGCATCCGTGTTCCAATTGGGTAGCATCCGTGATCTACTTGGGTAGCAGCCGTGATCTACTCGGGTAGGATCCGTGATCTACCTGGGTAGCAGCTGTGATCTACCGCAGGTTAGGTTAGGTTAGGTTAGGTTAGGTTAGGTTAGGTTAGGTTAGTTGCTTACTTCAATAAGCACCACAGCAGGGAATTTGCGGGGGCAAAAAAGTTCCCATTTTCCCGCATTCTGGCCACCTGGCTGTTACTACCTGGCCGGGCGGTGTGTGCCAATCGTGCCTTTCTGAAACTTATAGGTTGACCCTTCTTAATCCCCTCTAATGACTGTGCCAAACGTGCCATTCCAAATCGGCCAAAAAGTTGTGTTAAACGTTCTACGGCCATGGAAATAACAAACACACCCGATAAAGTATTTGACACTGTACATATGGACGTAGTAGGACCTTTACCTCTTACTGAAAAAAATAAGTATTTATTGACCTTTCAGGATTCATTTTCTAAGTACCCTGAGGCCATATCAATTCCAGACCAATCGGCAAAAACAATAGCAGAAAAATTTGTAACAGAAATCATTTGTAAACATGGAACCCCCAATAAACTAATCACAGACCAGGGAACAAATTTCTTAAGCGAATTATTTTCTGAAATCTGCAAACTATTAAATATAAAGAAACTACAAACAACTGCTTACCACCCACAAAGTAACGGTGTTGTAGAAAGATCTCACCGAACCTTCATGAACTACTTATGCCAGCCACTATGTCAATAAAGACCAAACAGACTGGGATTTATGGATACCATTTTGCTTATTTGCGTACAGAGCTACACCACACTCAACAACAGGATTCAGTCCATTTTTAATGATACATGGCAGGGAACCAAATTTACCAAGTGAGATTATTCTAAGTAAAGAAAATAATGACATGACTGATTACAGTGAGGATGATTATATTCAAGAAGTAGTAAAAAGGTTAGACTCAGAATTTAAAACAGCTAGAAATAATATAATTAACAATAAGCATAAGTCAAAGTTATATTGTGACAAAAATAGCAGTGAAAAATCATTTGAGCCAAAAGAGTTGGTTTTATTACACGATGACAGTGTAAAAAGAGGCCGCTCCAAAAAACTGAAAAGGCCATGGATAGGTCCTTATAAAGTCATAAAGAGACTAAGTAATGTAAATTATTTAATTAAAAAAGAGAGAAGGGAAGTAATTATACATGTAAATAGATTAAAACCTTTTAGGTTAAGAACAATCACCTAAACAAAAAATGGGGTGTTTGTTTCAGAAGTAATAAGACAATGGATAAAGTGAAGACAATTCTAATACTAATACTATTTTGTTGCGGAGGCTCAAAAGAAGAACATGATCTAGTGAAGTTAGAAGAAATACCTAATTACCCAGGTCTTTATTTCGTCCCACAATTTTGGTTCTTAATTAGCAATGAATCATGGGAAGTATTGTATAATACATACCCCTCGAGCCAATTTCCAAACGAATGACATTGATTGACACTATATGGAAGGAGTTAATAATTCACCGACGAAATTTTACATCATACTGGGCTAATCCAAAATTTGAATTAGTTGAAGCCTCTATCAAGGAGTTAAAAGACACATTTCATCAATTAAACGAATTACTAATGCACCATGATACCGGCATTCGAAAAAAGAGAGGATTATTTAACAGCCTAGGGCAAGCCCTCAAGCTAATAACAGGGACAATGGACTCTGACGATGAAGATTACTACAACGAAAAGATTAACACTGTGGCCCTTGACAACAGAAGGATTTATCAACTTGAAAAGGACCAGCTGACCATCATTCAGGGAACATTATGGGGAGTAAACAAGACTGTTTCAGAGATGAAGAACAATCAAGACCTTCTCGCCAAAGCCGATCAGTACCTAGAAACACTTAGTAAAAACAACAGAGAACAAATATTGAACATTACACTTAAGTACACTAAACATACTGAAATAATACAACAAATGTCTATATTAGAAGAATTAATATCAGAAACTGCTAACTCATTAGAAGTATTATACAATGCAATTGATGAAGCTAGACAAGGCAGGATAAGTTCTTATTTAATAAAACCTGTTGAATTAACAAACATTTTACAAAACATACAAGGTCACCTACATGTTGGAGACTCACTTCCATTGCCAGTCACAACAGAAATAATTTACAAATATTATGACATAGTTAAGATCACTGTTTACTTTGCTAATAATAATTTAAGATATATCATAAGAATACCAATAAAACATTTATCAAGAAAGTTCCATTTGTTTAAGGTAATAGCCTTGCCTCAACCTTTGTCAAAAACTACTATTGATGATAAAACTTATGTTATTCCAGAATCTAGCTCAGAATATATATATGTTTCTCTGAGGACTTACAATACTATGTAATTTTAAAAGAATCGCAAATCAATGAATGTACTAAACCACCTTTAATAATATGCAACAACTTACCTATTATATTTCCAGTTGATCAAGTAACTCATTCTCATGCCAGATGTGAAATAGAAATTTTTAAAAATATTTCAAACCCTAATTGTAATTTTAAAATAACAAAAATCATAAATCCAATATGGGAAAAGATTCCTTATTCAAATACATGGATATTTTCAGCCATGCCTAATAACGAATTGATTACTATCACTTGTAAAAATAATGATGGTGTCATGCAATATATAAAAGATATTAGATTAGGAACAAGTGGCAAGCTAATGTTACAACCTGATTGTGCAGCCATTGGCTCTAGTTTTACTTTATTATCTATGACAAAAAATAGAATAGAAACAACATCTCATCCTGAATTTCCACTAATAATTCCTAATATAAATGTATCTTTCAACAGTCAAGAAAAGGAAATTTTAAGGCAATTTTCATCTTTTCCACAAAAAGAACTTGTTTTAAATCATGTCACTCATAATATAAATGATCTTAATATAGCTAGTATTAGAGTAGCAAAATTGAGAGAGTTAATGAAGGAATACGAACCAACAACGTTCGATGTTAGTAACAATCATTATCACTTGATTGGAATGTGGACTCTTTTATTAACACTTTTATGTCTTTATGTAATGTCTAAATGTGGATTGTTTAAGATTATTAGAAGTAAATTAGCCACTAGGAAATCCAATGTCATTTACGCTTTGGAAGATGTGTCAACAACCTCAGGCACCACCACTGATGAGCCTACTACAACAACCTCACTCACAAACGAGACCAAGGACACCAAGGAGCAAAGGCCAACCAAAAGAAGCAGCCGACTGATTAAGCTAAGGAATTAATTGTATTTAATGTAAATAATTTTTCAAAAAGGGTAAACCATTTATTTAAGGGGGAAGGTGTTAGGGAAACTTCCAGTATCCTATTGTTGTTGTGAAGCTGAGCGCTCGAGGCAGTATCGATTAGTATAAATAGGCTCCTTTTTGTAACACTGTCGACCAGTCCCAGTGGGCTGCAACCCTATGTAGGTTGAACGCGCTGACTTTAGTTTAGCCTTACGCGGTCTGACTTACTGCCTCCAGCGGCCTGCTAGTTGCTTTGTGTGATTTGTATAGTAATTTTGTCGTTCAGTAATAAACTCACGTGTGTCTTGACTTGAGTTCTAACTCTTCATTGAAGACAACCCATCCTTTGGAACTTAGCAGAGCCACTCCTGCTATAGGGCCACTACACAACAAATCACAGCAAGATGGTTTTCATGTGCTTCAAGCTTCTTTAGGTAACGTAAACTAAACTGAGATTTCATCTTGCACGTAGTCAATTCTTGTGTCTTTGTGGATTACTGCATTCCTAACATTCCATGGAGCTTGCAATATAATTCTCAGTACCTTTGACTGGAAACGTTGAATAATGTTCAGATTTGATAATGATGCTGTCCCCCACAACTGTATGCCGTATGTCCACACTGGCTTCAAGACAACTTTGTACAGTAATAGTTTATTTTCAGTGGAGAGGTGGGATCTTTTTCCAAAAAGCCAATACATTTTAGAAAATTTTGTATTTAGTTGCAATCGTTTATTCCGGATATGGCTCTGCCATGTCAGTCGCCTATCTAAGTAAATTCCTACATATTTAACATCATTTCGTTGAGTTAGTAGAGTGTTGTTTAAGGAAACATTTGGACAGTTTTCCAAATTAAGCGTAAGTGTAATGTGTATAGATTTACTCTCGTTTACTTGTATTCTCTAACGTTTTATCCAATCTGTCATTGAATTTAAAACATCTTGCAAGATCTGAGAAGCTGTAAAAGGGTTCCGATGAGAAGCAAGGACTGCAGTATCATCTGCAAATATTGCAGTTAGAGTTTCTTGGTGAGTTGGAATATCAGCTGTGAATATTGTGTACAATAAAGGGCCCAATACACTACCCTGTGGAACTCCAGATTTAATTAATTTTAGATTTGAATAACAATTTTGAAATTTTATTCTAAAGTATCGTTGGGATAGGTAAGATTTTATTAGATTGTAGAAATTATGAGGAAGAAGTAATTTAACTTTGAACAACAGCCCATCATGCCAGACTCGGTAGAAGTTGTCGCTCCCTTTATAATCCATTTAAATACATCACTGTCAGTTAGTCGGTAGCGGAGTTGGTTCAATCCCAGTTTCATGTGTTTATGGTTCTTAGTTCGATCCCAATTAAAAGTCATGATAAATATTTAGAGGGATCAGGTGATAACCACCGGCTGTTCATTCGTCATTGGGCTATTAATTAATATTGACACTTTCTAAGGAATAGTCGGCCTTAGTTTGTAACAATGACTACATTCACTCATCACACTCATTCGAAATCCATATTCACCCACATCTTGACGATCGGTATCTTATGAGTAAATAAATAAATTTATTTTTTTATTTGGACACTTTCTTCACATTAGTTTGTTCCTGTCAACCATTCAAATAATCACCAAGGATAACCAGTTTTGACTAATTTGCATACATTTCGTTCTGGTTTAGTTTTTATTTCTTTATTAAAAAGTAGCACATGATAGTCAATTTATAAGTAAACAGTCCCAGTGGGGGACTGGAATGATTATTAAAAAAGAGCGTAAGGGATGTAATGAGCAATGTATGGTTTGTTAGATTAAAAAGGCAAACAACAACTTAATTTCATTTTATTTCATTACTATGACCATTGATTTTACTATATAAAGAGATACTCCATCCACATGGGAGAGTTGTGGCGAGGCCCCAAAACTGTTTTGAGGCCCCACGCTGCGCTGCGCATAGCCCTATTTCCTCTCTCTCTCGCACGCTCTTCCGTCTCTGTCTCACTTCCCTCCTCTTAACCCACTCTCCCATTCTCCAGACAGCCGCCCCGCCCTCTCCTTCCTCAGGTCCCACACACAAACAACATCCTGCTTAGATAATTGTTTACGTTATTCCATATTGCCAATGTTTATCCGGGTTCTCTGTTTTTATATTTGCTTGCATCTCTTTCGAATAATAAAGAATACTGTGTTGATACTATTACAGTAAAACTCAGTGTGACATTCATATTGAATAAAGAAATATTTATAATTGAATAAATTAAAACATCATATTGATTTATATGATTAACACACCATGTATTTGTAAATAGACTCACTTGAATAGACCGCCAACTTATCGGCAATGCTGGCGATAATTACTGCTGATTTAAGTAAACATTTTCATATTATTTAGCCCACCTGAAAAATCTTTTTTTATTGCATTTTAACCATCGATTAGGTGATGAAATCGACTGTTGTACTCAATCATTAGTTTTTCATATTCGGTAATTGATTAAAAAATAAATTGTTTTCACATCCAATCAATGACTCTCCTTTCAATTATGAAATTAATCTGCAAATATTCCAGGAATATATAATATAGTGAAATATTAAAAAATGTGAAATTATTTATTTCTTTGACAAAATAAATATTGAAATAGGCCTATGATATTTATATAGAATAATATTGGGAAATATTATCGTGATAGAACATAACTAGACTACTGATTATTTAGATTCAATTTTCATTATTTTAATCAGGTTGTGAAATTATTGTAAATTTTGTTTATGTCCCCCTTTAAAAAATACCGTTTTATAACATTGATTGAATCAGACCATTGTAAAAAGTATGTCTAAGGTGAATATAATTAAAGTTAACACATCTGTTTTTCATACTATTATTTTACTAGATGTGAAAGTATGGATAAACTGTAATTTATTTATATTTTCAATTTCTCTGGAAAAGACACTCTGGAATTACACTGGTAACACTTCACAAGTAGCGTGACCAGCAATAACATAAGAAATAACTAATTTTAAGTAACCACAGTCTAAATAATAACAAAATTAACTATAGCCGCACTCTGTGGCGTTTTTAATTATAACAATTCGAATATGACTTATTTACACAACTGAGAATGAACAGAACAAACAATGCCAAGAACTAACAAAACTAAATAAACAAATAACTATTACAAATAAACAATAATATAGTTAAAAAATAATATGTAAATTTGGGTTTTGCGCATATTTTGAACTGTAATAGTATGGTTTCAAATTGAAACAAATATATATATATATATCGTATTAATGACAAGCATACACTTTCAAATGAGATAAATTAATCCTAAGTAGAAGAACAGAGATCTTTTTTTAATAACCAAACACTTCAACTCTAGAACTGTGGGGAGTAATATAGGCTATACATGTTTAAAAATTATTGTAATTTAATAGTAACAGAATATAAGCAGATATGTGCTTATTTTGTAGTATAAGTTTGGTGCTATTCGGAATCAGACCAGTGAAAATTCAAGTTATTTTTGGCGCATTGTGATATTTACGGAAATATTTCTATAGCACAGCTTGAGGTCTAAGTTGCATTTTTGAGCGGCCAAGACTGGACAGACTACCTGAGATCGGTATTGCGCGCAACTCGAGTAGGCCTACTGGTTTGGGGCCTTCTTGGGACATCGCAATTAACGCAGGTAGGATTGCGCGCAACTCGTTAACGGCCAGAGAGTGATGTAGGCCTATTACAGGATTTTCGGCAATGCGACTGAAGAACTGAATTGTGTGCGTGTATGTTTTTTCTTTTTCATTTTATGACTCCGCCACTATTTATGAAATCATCAATACAGCAAATATTTTCTCTTTATCTCTATCTCTTTATATCAAATAAAAAGAAAAAATGCCAATCCTGGTATAGACTAAAATAGGTTTACTTTACCTTCCGTCAAACAGTTCACAGCGTGTGATGGTGATAACAACTACATGTTTCGCCGTGAATACGGACAGCATCTTCAGGTTAAAGAAAACAAATAAGTTCAAGTGGTATGCGTCACAAATTAATTAAAAGTTAACAAACACAGTTCACACAAGAGGAAAACAACGAATATTAAAACTTTCGGTAGGCCTACCACACACATTTCACTGTCCACGGCGTGACCCGGAAGCAGATTTTAATATTGTGGTATTTATGACAAATAGTTCAATTTACTTTTAAACAAAAAGGAATATTCATTTATAGTTAAAAATACAGCAATAATTATACAATGCAATATTGACAAGAAGCTTTTATTACTTGATAAAAAATGAATAATGATTTCAATATTATAAAGGGTTAATTCTAGTATTAAATGTGAACTATATGACAGATGATAAGTTAATGAATAATTAAATTGTTATAAATTATTTCTGATACTTCTAATAACGCGTCCTCAGATGACTTTCCTTTGATAAAACCGAATTGACGTGGATTAAGAAAATTTAACTTCGATAAATAACTATGGAGTCTTTTAATCATTGTTTTTTCAAAAACCTTAGAGAATACAGATAACAATCTCATCAATTATATTTTTCAGTAAATGTACATTAATTTGGTCAGAGCCAGTTAATTTGTTATTTTTTAAAAGCTTAACAATACTCTTAATTTCATTTAAATCTGTTGGAGTTATAAGGAATGAATATTGATAGTAAGTACGTAAAGGTGGAAGGGTATTGGAATGTACAACGTCTGGACGGCTAGACTGGATTGTGATAAGGTGATTGTTTATCTTATCAATGACGAAGGCTCACGCATAACTTTGCCTTTTGGCAATTCAATTAGCTCAACTATTTTCTTTGAAAACCCACTTGTCAAGTTATTTATTACCTTCCACTGCTCAGATACATCACCTTTACAGTTTTCTAATAATGTTGAATAATAATTTTTTTTTTTTTTTGTAAAATTGATCACATTATTTAATTCATTAGTACATTTTGCAAAATAATTTTGAAAAACTGTCATATGGTCTTTTCGTAGAAATTTTATATAATTTTTTACATCTCTCAAATTTATATAAAATGTTTGGTATGTGCTTATATAAAATGTTGGTGTTATTCAGGGACTTAACAACTTAGCCTTTAACAATTTAGAACTACCACCATTTTTCTTGCTACTTCTAATACGAGTATTCTCATTATGAGTGCATATTTACCCGACACACTAAAAGATACAATACCAAAAATGCTGTCCCTGCATTTTCTATTCCACTTAAGGCCCAAATCCAAAATCGCGATTATCTTCGTGTAACATAGCACACAAGGTCCCCACCACTCAGCCATCGGTGCGTTGGTGAGTGGCGACATCCGACGAGGTCAAGCAATGAGAGACTGGAGGGGTATTTTTCCTTACTTTCTAGTTGGATGCTACCGACATCGAAACTGACAATTCGACCTCTTAACTTATGACGACAGTTGCTATTTTGACCTCGCTCCCATATTCCGTGCGTCATTTAACAGGTCTTCCTTAAAAATCATCTATATAAGTATCAATTCTCAATACCGATTCAGGTAATAAGTGAAGTGGTTGGGGACCCTGATATCATCGCGTTATACTTGAAAGCTTAAGTTGTTTTGAAATTATAAGTTTTCGTTAGTTCAATCTTTTATTTAGATTACGTTTCAGATCCATAATGAGCAACAACTTATAATATAGATTAGGAAAAATCCATAATTTTTAAGTTTGTGTGACGATCGACTTGGAAAATTGTAAATCGTTTGATGAAAATGATTTTTTGATGTTGGCTGAAATTACATTACTTTGGGCTGTTATTCAACTCGCGTTTTTTTAATTAAATCTGAAATATGTGAAACAGTATTGAACATTACCTGGTTAACTTATCGGAATTCTCGACCAAATCAACTGTAGGGCGATATGGTAGTAATTTTTAGGTCTTCATGTGTAAAGGAGATTTTTTTTTGGGTCGTGGTCTTCAGAATGCCCTATTTTTTCTGCTTCAGCTATGGGCAACCTTGAGTACGTATTAAATAAACCTGTAATTTGCATGTCAATTAGACATACTCCATTTACAATGTTATAAGTAGTTTTCCATTTTCCTCTCGACTTTAACCCCTGGTCATTTCTTTTGTCTTCTGAAGGGCCTCCTCAGAGCCATGTTGAATAATATTGGGGAAAGGCCATCCCCCTGTCTGACTCCTGAGTTTACTTTGAAGGTTTCGCTGTTTTGTCCATTTATTCTCACGGAGCATCTTGACTCGGTAACACTCATTTTAGACAGGTTTATCAGTTTTCTGGGGACCCCAAATTTTTCTAACTGTACCCATAATCTTTCTCTGTCAATGCTGTCGTAAGCTTTTTGGAAGTCAATGAAGATGGCATAAAATTCTTTGTTATATTCCCAGTACTTGGCTACAATTTCTTTCAGTAAAAATATCTGGTCTGTAGTGGACCTACCTTTGATGAAGCCTGGTGTTCTTCAATTATTTCGTTTGAGTAGCATTCAAGTCGATTTAGAATAATTTTAGTCAGGACTTTATAGGGGATACTTAGCAATGAGATGCCTCTATAGTTTCCACACTCTTCTTTTTCTCCCTTTTTATGTATGGGTACAACTACTGCCTCTTGCCACTCAGTTGGCATTTCTTCCTTTTCCCATATTTTAAGTATTAACTTCCACAGTTTCTCAATTACTACATTTCCTCCTTTTTTTAGTAATTCTGCCTTAATTTCATCTTTTCCTGGAGCCTTGTTATTTTTCAGTGTCTTTACTGCGTTTTCCACTTCTTGTTTGGTTGGTGGTTCCAGGTTTGGTTGTACATGGTAATAGCTACATTCATTGTCTTGTTTTGTTGTTTCATCTCCTCTGTTGACATTAAGTAGATCACTGAAATATTCTTTCCACCTTTCAAGGACTTTTTGGCTTTCCATAATTAATGTGCCATCTTTACTCTTAACTCCGTAAGAGTGGGGGGTGAATCCTTTTTTGAAAAATCTTACTTTTCTAAAGAAGTCTCTTGAGTTGTTTGTTGTGTTATCTTCTTCGGCTTTATCCAGCAAGCTATTTATATATAGCCGTTTTTTCCTCTTCAATAACCTATTGGTATCCCTATTTGACTTTTTTTAACTCTCTCTGTGTTCTATGCTGTTACTATTCATCCAAGTCTTTTTCCTAACAATTCTTTCTTCAACCATTTGCTCACATTCATGGTCAAACCATGGCTTTTTGTTCTTTTTCTTCTTCTTTCTGCCACATACTTCTTCTGCCGAGTCTAAAACTGCTTCCTTGAAGTTGTTCCAGTTATTGTTTATATTATCATTTTCGTCCACCTCTTCTAGAAGTTTGAATCTGTTTTAAAGTTTAAGTTTAAAATTTTCAACTATACTGTGGCATTTGAGCCTCTCTGTGTCTATAAGTCTTTCTTGTCTTTCCTCTTTTCGTCTCTGAGTAGCTATTCTTTGTGTCATCTTCACTACAACTAATGAGTGGTCAGTTCCACATTCTGCCCCCCTAACACTCTTAACGTTCGTTATGCTGCTTTTATGTCTTTGGTCAACTAGCACATGATCAATTTGGTTTTTGGTAACTCCATTTGGTGATGTCCAAGTGTACTTATGTATGTCCTTTCTTGGAAACATCGTGCTTGATATTTTGTAGTTATTAGCCAGGGTGAAGCTTGCTAATCTTGTTCCATTATCATTGGAGTTTTGGTGAAGGCTTTCTTTTCCAATCGCTGGGCTCCAGATCTCCTCTCTCCCTATCTTAGCATTTGCATCTCCTAATATAACTTTGGTATCAAAATTTGGTAACTTCCCCACCAACTCGTCTAGTAGATCATAGAAATAATCTTTTTCGTCTTCATCTGCTTCTTCCGTTGGGAAGCATAGATAACTAACTACAGATAAGTTATTAAATTTTCCTCTTATTCTAATATTGCACAATCTAATTGCTTACTGGTTCAAAATGTATCACCGCTTCAGCTAATTTTTTCTTTATTTGCAAAAACCTACTCCTCCATAAAACCTATTTTCTGCTTCACAGCCACTATAGTAGATCAGGTACTTCTTTGTGTTTATCCTCCCTGCCAAGGGCCATCGGGTCTCCTGTAGTGCTACGATGTACATTTTTGTATTTATCCAGTTCTTCTGCTAATATGTCACTAGTTCCAGGTGTTGCTACTGTTCTTACATTCCAAGTGCCAATTCGTAACTGTTTTAAACTAAGCCGGGTCTTAATCCGTTTTTCCTGTCCAATTTCCGAGGCTATTTTTTGTTGGTGTTTCGTAACATTTGAGATTTTTTATGAGGCGGGTTGTCAGCCCAGCGCCCAACCCCCAACCTGGAGGGCCAGGAGTTTTTGATCAGAGTCTTCTTCTCCTAGGCCAATTGCTTTCACTGCAGCTTCAAGACGTTGGCCTGGCCTCGGTGTGTTACATCAGAGTGACCTTCTCCTAGCCTTCGGGTACCCAAACCCTATCGTACAAGGCAGTGCGGGCAGTGCTTATTTGATGGCGGCACTTCCTCGCCATGACACAGCACTATCATCGGGCTCATGTGGACTTGCTGAGTGTGACCCCGCCACAGATCACCCTCCCACGCCCTCCGGTGCTGCCGCCTCGGTCCGGGACTGCTTATTCGGGTTACCCCTTATTCACAGCTGTCCACCATATCTGACTTCTAAATATACAATTACTTAAAATATCAATAAACTTACAATACGTAGTATTTACATCATTTTAGATAGTGCATAATGTTTTAACTAAACATCTGTAACACACTGTTATTTAAATTGATAAAATAACAAAAAAAATGTCCCCTAACATTTTTCATATTCACAAACCCTTAAGGCCTAAATAAAAGATCGCGATTTCTTTCCGTGTAAGACATAGCACAACAAGGAATAATATCCCACTTTGACCCACTATCAAGGCCAATCGGTGACAGTAGACAGGTGCAGTGGCGACAGTCCGGACGAGCGTCTTAAAAGAAAGAAGAGAGAATGAGAGAATGGGAGGGAGTGATTAGTTTCCTTTACTGCTCCCAGGTTGTGCAACCGAACAGTCGAAACTGGAGGCAATTTCGACCTCTTTAACTTGATTGACGACAGGTTGCAGCACGGTCGCTCCCATATTCCGTGCCTCAAAATTTAACATTGGATGGAACTATCTTCTATGTATAGTAAAATCAATGCTATGACTAAGTGAACAATTTCAAAAATACACAGATATCAGGAAGTTAAGTAAGTGAAGTGGTTTTGTGCGGACCCTGAATATCCTTCCGCGTATACTTTGAAGAGCCTTAAAGATTGATTTTGAAATTAAAGGACTTAATCGTTAGTTAGGCAATATATATTTTAATTAGATAATGTATCACATAATAACAACAAATTATAAATAAATTAAGGGAAGAAAGTGTCTCATGCTAATTATTTAAACGTTGTGTAATCGTTGCGGTTCGTAAAATTGTAATAAAAAAGAAATAACGTTTGAGAAGAACTGAATTATTGTGTGTATAAGTACATAGGTAAGAAAATTACAATACAATATTAGGTTTGTTTACATTTAACAACTCAGAGAAACATGTGTTATTTTAAAAATAAATTAAAATCATAAATCACATGCTGAAACAGTAAATAGAAAACATTCCCACGCCTGTTAAAACTTAATGGTTTCTCAAAGACAAAAAGCACAGCTTAGAGAAACAGATAAGTAGTCAATGTTATTAGTCTTCAATAGGTGAAAGAGAGATTTTCTTATTGTGCTCGCTGGTCTGGACAGAATGCCTCTTGATGTGTTGGTTCACCCGTACCAGACCGTCAGAGCCAGGACAAGTCCTTGAGATACGTCCCATCTTCCAGGATAAAGGTGGTAAATTTGAATAGTAAATTAGCACAATATCTCCCACTTTAACATTGTTTTAAGTAGTTTTCCATTTCATTCGTTTTGTAGGATGTTTAAATATTCTTGGCTCCATCGTTTCCAAAAACTTTGTATCATAGATTGTACCAATGGCCACCTATAAAGGCGGTTAATTGGCGTGTTTCTCTAGTCGTGTTCAGGTACAGGTAACAGGGACCTGCCTATGAGAAAATCTCTTGGTGTAAGATAGTCAATGTCTGACGGATCAGACGAGAATGGAGAGATGGGTCTTGAGGGTCTTAAGGATTGCTTCGATTTTTGTTGACAATGTAATAAATTCTTCGAGAGTCAGAATTTGGTCACCTGTGACTCTGTCCAAGTGATGTTTGATGCCTCGGACATTTCTCTCCCAGTGACCTCCTTGATGTGGTGCTGCTGGCAGTAGAACGTGTAAGTTTATTAATTTTTCACTGCAAAAATGGTCTATTGAACTTTTAACTTCTACTTTCTTCAAAAATCTCTAAATAATACTGTCAATTTCTGAAGCCCCACCTGTAAAATTAGTCCCACAATCTCAATCTGAATAGATATCATTGCAAAGACCCCCTCCGTGAAACGAATCGAGTTACAGTTGCAATGTAGGCTTCGGTGGTAAGTCTTTTTCTAAACGCGTTAGGCTTCACAATAAAAGGTCCTAGAAAGTAGTTTCACATTTGCTGATGACACTTGATGGGTTGATGCGGTTTTGAGGTAAATCTACCATCTTTTGAGTAACATTTCTTGGTTGGCATCTAAAATAACGAATGCGTTTAAAGATACTGCTTATGATCAAACTGCGAGAATTTACTATCCAAAACTTTTGTGAAATTGTACGCTGTAAAAACTGGGGTCCACAATGTAAATGTTTTAAATGATACGAGTAGTAGTCAACAATCATTGAAGTTACTTGACTCTTTTTAGGTAGTAGTAAGGTAAATGCGAATGTTTGATGTGACCTCCAACTCTAATTAAGTTGCTTTCGTCAATTAAACATGAAAGGGAAACCAGGCGAATCCCTGGTACAATTATTTTCTGCTTTTAAAAGCTTGAAGTCTTCGATAACATGAACCTTGCAAGTAGTTGTTGTTTCTAGCTCACTAATTGCTGTATGGTCTGTTTCCTTTTCTTGGTGTAGAGTATTTTTCTTTAAACGCAGTATGTATGCAACAATCCTTACCAATTTAGTCCATGAAGAAAATCTTTAAAACAGGTTTGGTTCTTCCATAGTACTGTACTTAAAACTTTCAGTGGGTCAGTTTTAATCTCAGGTAACTCCTTTTCATCAATTTGACTGAAACGTGGTACAGGCCAAGAATCTTCCGAAGATAGTAGCCACGATGGACCGTGCCACCATAAATCATGAGTGAATCTGATAATATTCCCAGGGCCGGATTTCCCTATAGGCTCGGGCCTATGGGCGCAAGCTCCCAGGGGGTGTACGGCCGAGAGAAAAAAACCAAAAAAATCTGGAAATAAAAATGAAATAGCCATAATTTAACATATTTTTAAAACATATTTTTTTAAATCAGCTAATAAGCATTCTGATTTTGAAGTTCATTGAAACAATATCAGGCCATATGTTGGTAAAGTTAATTTATCTTTCAGCACTATACATTAACTTAGTTGCAAAATTGATCTCAAACACGAAAGAACTGGCTGTAGGGATGTCGTCGAGCGGTACGCATCGTATTGCCACTGCCAACATACGAGTAACTCCCATGTTACTCGTATAGTATAGAGGAGGGTGACCGTCTTAGTGACGTCAAATAACTACAGATTGCTCCGTGATTCCTCGTGGCGCTGGCTGTCCTCATTCATTTGATTCTACCGGTTTATTCTTTCCGAGCTAATAATAGTTTTGTAATAGTTTTACCAAGTAATATCCAGCCAAAAATAGTGTTATATGCAGGATAACTTATTGGTGCACGCTTGAAACCTCCAACAGTTATGTCAGGAAATAAATCAGCTCCTAGCAAGAAATCTATTTTATCTGGAGTGTTAAAGCGAGGGCCTGCAAGCTCAAGGTTCTTTGAGTAGTTTCTTACATCAATGGGCATGAAGTTGATGGCAGCGAAGCTGTAATATCTTATGATAACACTAGTGTGCAGATTTGGATGACTTTTGAAGCGAGGTTTTATGCAACATTTTACTATTCCGTTTGTTGATTGTACTACAGTCTGAGATATACCTTGTATAATTTCTGAGCATTCTTGAAGAGGTAGTTGTAGCTGTCGAACACAATCTTCTGTTACAAAAGAAGTTTGGAAACCAGGATCTAAGAGTGCTCTGTATGTTTTGTACTCACCTTTTAAATTCATAAATTGAATGGCTAATGTGCCTCTACAATGGTTGTGTAAAATTCTTCCTGATGTGTAGGCATGAGTGGTTGAGAAGCGGCATGTGTAGTTTTGGACCGAATCTCCTTTATAGAGTGTTGCGGTTGAAACCCAACAGGTGTCTCGTTTGGTTGAGTAAGTAAACTATCATTACGAGGTGAGTAATGTAGCAAAGTATGATGACGTCTTTAACACACTTTACATGAAGTACTGAACTTGCAAGATTTTACGGTATGTCCTGAGGACAAGCAGTTAAGACAAGCTTGTTTGCGTTTAATAAATTCTCGTCTTTCTAAAACTGAAAGTTCCTTAAATTTCGGAGTTTTATAAATTACATGGCTTTCATTACAGTACATACAGTTCTGAGAGCCCATATTGTTAACTGAGGTACTTTTCAAACCAGTAGGTTGGCTGGAAGCCTTCTCAAATGTCTTTTGAAATTTAACAGAAGCATGTAACTTGTTTGAAGTGCCTGTCTAAAGACTTGCAAAGGTCTTTTAAAAAACCAAGTAGTTGGTCAATAGAAGGGAACTCTAAATTAGAATACTTCCTTTCAAACAGTTGTCTAACATGTATATCAATGTGTTGTATAACGATATGGCAAAGCATAAAATCATCGTAGTCCACTGGGAACTTAATTGCTCACAAAGCAAGACAGTTTTCTGTGCATACATCGACTAAGTCCCTGGAATTAAATGACCATTCCTTTAAAAACGGAATATTTAAAATTTCATTTAAGTAATTACTAGCAAGAAGCCTTTTTTTGTCATAGTGTTCAGTTAACAAATCTCATACAATTTTGTAGTTTTACCCTACTAAGAGAAGAGTTTCAGCTTAAGTTTGAGGCTCTGAATTCAAACATGAGGTCAAGTAATGAAAATTATCTATCTCAGACAGATTGTTTTGTCATGTATTAAAAAAAAAATAAATCCCTGAAATGAGGGAAATTTTTTAAGTTACCATCAAAGCTAGGCAATTCAATGTTAGGAAGTTTTACCTGAGGCTGGTTTTGTTCCAAAGATTGATTATCAGATGTCAGAGGCGTAATTGTTTGCATTTTGAGGTTGGTAGCTAGGATTTAAAAGTAATTTCATTAATGTGTTTCATTTTTTCTTTCTTCTTTTAAATCTGATGTTTATCCCATACTGATTAATTCTTTGATGACTTCTTCATGTACACATCCGAATGCTTCAAAATCCTTTTCCAAATTATCAAATCTAACTTTAAACTGAGAGTGTTCCTGAGAATCTGATGTTATTCCTTCACTTAGTTTGAGTAAACATTTTGTATATTAAATTAATGACTTCTGTTTGTACTCTAATGCAATAAGTTTTTTTCTTAAACTTTTCAGACATTTTTGTTGTTGATATAATATCAATGAACTGTAAAATTATCTTACTTGCTGTAATCCGAATAACGTAGGACCATATTAAACATCGTGTAAACGTTGCGGTGCCTTGAAAATTATAATAAAAAAGAAGGTTTTAGAAGCTGAATTGTGGGTATTAGTACATAGGTAAGAAAATTACAATATACCCATTGTATATATACCATTCAATATACCAGTTGTTGAATTTTGTTAACATTTAACAGTTCAGTGAAACATGTGTTATTTTAAATATAAATTAAAATCATAAATCATATGTTGAAACAGTAAATAGTAAACACTAATATTACCTTTATTGAAGACTTGTGTGTTTAGCAACAACATTTCACTTGAACTTATCAAATATAGTTAAAGAAAATGCTAATTTACTTAGTTCTATGAAAACATTAATCAACAGGACTAATCATTAAAATACAAAACCTTAAGCTCCACGGACTTGATCTTTAATACAAAGCCTTAAACTCCGCGGACTTAATCTTTAATACAAAGCCTTAAGCTCCGCGGACTTAATCTTTAATACAAAGCCTTAAGCTCCGCGGACTTAATCTTTAATACAAAGCCTTAGGTTCCGCGGACTTAATCTTTAATACAAAGCCTTAGGTTTCGCGGACTTAATCTTTAATACAAAGCCTTAGGTTCCGCGGACTTAATCTTTAATACAAAGCCTTAAGCTCCGCGGACTTAATCTTTAATACAAAGCCTTAAGCTCCGCGGACTTAATCTTTAATACAAAGCCTTGAGCTCCGCGGACTTAATCTTTAATACAAAGCCTTAGGTTCCGCGGACTTAATCTTTAATACAAAGCCTTAGGTTCTGCGGACTTAGTCAGCCGTTCCAGGTGTCATTTAGGTAGAAATAGGGGGCTATAATTTGGTCAAAAAAGTAACGTATGATGATTGGAATGATCTACATTAGTTCCATAAGTTAATTGTGAATGTTCTGTACATAAGTAAGTGAAAAAACTTTCATCTTTTACAATTTGAAGCGGATATTATAAGTAAAGAGGAAAGTAATTGGCTTCTCCTTGATACCAAAATTAGTTGAATGAAGATTTTTTTTAAAGTACTATAGTACATTCTAATGTTACATACTGTATTTCAGTGGTATACTAAACTAAGCATAACGCTTTCTTACATTAGAAAGTAAACATTTTTTTAATGTCATTGAGATTTTTATTAAATTGACTTAACTTATTTATGAAACCTTTTCACGCATTTAAAGTACAAGGCAGAACTTTCTAAGGATTTGTGCCAATATACAAAATAAATAGTCGTATTACTTTTGTGATAAATCTCTGTTAATTTATTGACTGAGATTTTTGTTTGAAAAAGCTCGTCGACTACATGTTATTTACTATAAAATGTATATTTAATTTTACTATGCCATTTCATTAGAAGTGTTCCATCTGGAGGTAACCAGTAAGTAGTCACAGCTGTGTTCTGTGTCCTCACCTCGATGTGACCTCTTATAACATACTGCTAACATTGCCGTGGTTACATTAGAGTGAGTTCTTAAATATTTTACAACATTTCTGACATGGGTATCTGAACCATCATCAAGTGAAAAATCCATTTAACTTAATAGTAAGAAGGTTATTTATATGCTTTAAGTCTTTAACACATTCGACGACCACTGAAAGTATTTCTTTATTCTTGCCGACTTGTCATGGCTGTTCACAGCTAACAAACAGTCGTTTGTCAGGTGGCACTCGAGGTGCGACATGGACTACTTGTGTTAATCCCAGCGACCCAAAGGGCCATAAAACTGGCACTCGAGGTGCGACATGCCACCTCAGGTAGCCCGGCGAAGGGTTGCGGGGTTGTAGACGCGCTCTCTCTCTGTGTCCATAAATAAATAAAAAAATAAATAAATAAATATATATATATATACAAAATAGGACCTACGTTACTAGGATAATCACACCATTTCAATAACTAGTGTAATTAAATACAGACTTTCACACTTAAAAGGAATCAATATTTTCCGGAAATACAATTATTTTTATTTCAATAAAAAGTAGTAGAACTATAATTTTTTCTGGACACTCCGATCTGCTTTACATAGCTAAATAGATTATTATTAGCTAACCTAACCTAACCTAACCTTTTTTTTAACAATCTAACAACCAAATTTTTAAACTATTTGACGCCGTTAAACATTCTTATTGTAATAAATATCTTTGTTTAAGTTAAACTATAAATTGTCATTGAGCGATGATTAATTATTGAATCATCGTTAATCATGTGTCTCATTGTATGGCTGTAGTTTTCAGATAATTTTATCACTGTAAATATATCAACTATTAGCCGCCAGACCAACACGGCCACACTGCTAGCCGAAGCGCCATTTCGCACCTCGAGTGTTAGTTTTGGGTTCTCTTTCGCTGCATGTCGCACCTCGAGTGTCCAATTATGACCCTCAGGTAGTCCATGTCGCACCTCGGGTGCCCCCGTTTGTCAGCCTTCAAGAAATGTATGAGTTGATATGTCGGCCTAATTATATTGAAATATATATTTATAAAAGAGGATGTTTGTATATATATATATATATATATATATATATATATATATATATATATATATATATATGTTTGAAGTTTATGCGCTGCCAAACCATCCAACCGATCGCCATGAAACTTTAGGATGTTGTCCTGTATACTCCCGAGATGGTTTCTGTGAAGTTTGATGCAGATCCGTCTACAGGGTTGTGCCCCACGGGCTCCTAAAGATCCCATTTTATTCAAATGGAGAATCTGAATTGTTTACAAAAAACATATGACTGTGTGGTTTAATGTAGTTTCACATGCCATAAGAAGATTGAAGTTCTCACAACAACAGTACTGTATATGTTTTGATTTATTGTAGTTCTACATTTCACCTTGAGAGTGTAGCACACACTACTTTTACTTGATCAGGTGATCTGTATTTGGTGTTAACCTTTTTTCCTCGGTAATTAAAACATGTGGTGAAACGTGAAAATAAAAAATAAATAATTATTTGTTTTGCAGTTTACTTTTTATGACATGCCTCCTAAAAAATCTAATATTGGTAGAAGAAGCAAAAATGCTCGAATTCTTTTAGCTATTAAGTTCTAAGTCAAACTCAATATTATGACCGGCGAAGCGGGCGGGTACAGCTAGTAATTAATATTTCTAATTGCTCGTTATGCATTCAAATATACAAATGCTATTATTTGATCCAGTGCTTAATTTGTAAATTTTCAGGTGCCGGAACTCTGGCTGGCCCGACTACTAGGGAGTATGGAATACCCCCCAGGGGAAGGGGGGTCCGGGGGCCCACCCCCGGAAAAATTTTCTAAATTTAGCCTTAAAACGCCAGTTTTAAGTCTGTTTTCAATTATTTTCAATTATTTTAATTTTCAATTAAGTTTAACGTGAAACAAATACAGATTTGATCAAATTAAATGGTAAAGGGTAATACTTTAAATTGCCAGAACCTTAAGAAGGGAGAGAAATGAGAATGAAAACTAACTTCAAAGATAAACTGTACTATTTTTATTTGTGTCTACAATAGTATTACAAAACTTGTTGTGTATTGATACAAAACTGTCAAAACTCAAGACAGAAAATGGAAGTAGTAAAAGTAGTTTGTTTTTAGAAGTAACAGTTTAAGAAAATATTTCCGACAGCAAAATCATTGTAAGTTTTCTCACTTCGACATTTCGAATTTGTGTCGAGAGCAGAGTGGTGTCCTCTTGCCAGCCAAGACCTGACGTGACGTTCAGGTTTGTATCTTCCCACAGGAGGTCCCAGGAGGCGGATGCGCAGAAGATCACAGACCGTGCTTATGTAAAGGGAAGATCGAAGGGGCGTCATAATTAAGTTCATTGCTGAGAACCCTCGTTCACACTCGGCACTAGACACTGCAATGCTGTTTATTATAGAAAGTAGCTTTCTGAACATGGGAGGTTCCTCAAGAATGGACGGTTTCTCCCCGTTTAACACTGGTTTTAGTCCTTGATTATATCGTCTAAAGTCTCTTATTATGTCGTGGGAATCACAGATTTTGAATCTTTCACAGATTCGCTGAATCTCATCTTCTCCATATGTGATGGAAACGTCTTTTGGCCAGTACTTGGGATGTACTACTTTGATATCTTGCATGACCACATTGTAGTTTTCGGATGAGTTTGATGGGGAACACAACCTGTTTGTTAAGTTATTTGCTAAACTTCTGTAGAATTAGAATCTACAGTTTCCGGTGACAACCGCGTCAAGGTACTATCTACAATATTTACAAGATGACCAGACGTTTCGCCCATACTGTGATGTGGCATCCTCAGTGGTTTCTCTGAGTCTCAGAGAATGAGGATGCCACATCACAGTATGGGCGAAACGTCTGGTCATCTTGTAAATATTGTAGATAGTACCTTGACGCGGTTGTCACCGGAAACTGTAGATTCTAGTTATGACACCGGCCGCTTAAGCCTAAGTTCTAAGATTCTGTAGAATTGTTTGAATGGAATCACTGGGATCTTTGCTCTCTCGCAAAGATTTACCTCCTTAAACTTCATGCAATTTAAAGCGATTTCAGCTTCCAAGGAATGCCTCCCTAAGTTGTCTACCCGTTGTTCAAACACTTGTATCAAGAGGGTGATGTCACTATGAGCTTGAATCAGGTTTAGACTAGACCTTTGAAGCTGTAACGATAAATCAGCTAATTCTTCTAAGGCATCGTACATCAGAGCTAGATTTCGAACAAAAGAGGTCGATGACAGTGTACTGTAAAGACCTTTGTACGTTGCACGCTGTTTAGAGTCCCGTTTAGTGTCTTTAGATGCTTCCAAAAAGTGATTGTACAACGATTTAAAGTCATTCCATACGGCTCTCACAGCCAACAAACTGGATACTACCCAGCGAGTGTCAAGCACTCGACCAATTTTCAATATTTGTTCCTCCAAACCCTTGGCAACTTCAGCTAACTCTCTGCTATTTTTCGGAGAACAACTAAATATATTTCTTATTTTGTCCATGAAAATTTTGAAATGGTTAATCCCAGCCACTTCCTCAACTGAGTCGTGCACAGCAAGTTCCAGACGGTGATTGAGACAATGCCATATGAAGAGGTTAGGGAATTTTTCTTTTAACTTAATACCAAGCCCAGACTTTTTGCCTAGCAAAACTGACGCTCCATCACAGGTAAATGAAATCAGGTGGTCTTTTATAAACTCATTGCCAAGACCTAGAGATTCTAGCTGTTTCAACAGTTCCTCCATTATGCCAGATGCTGTTGAGTCATTTAACTCAAAAAGGGTAAAGAAAACAGTCATGGGGTTTTGCATGTCTTTTAACATAGTTCTTAAATAAACAATGATTGCATTTTTGTTTGAAACAGAGGTTGCTTCATCCAGAAGCAGTGAAAATTTTGAGCCATTCTTTAGTAAGCTACTTGTTAAATCTGATTTCATTTCATCAGAAATGTGATGCACTATGTTAGCACAAGCAACGTTTGAATGCAGTATTCGGCCCATGTCCAAACCATTACTTACTTGTAAATCAATCTCTGCCTCAAACTCGTAAAATGGCCTATTCAGCTTAGCTTGTTTGTAAGCAGTGCGAAAAATACGTTCAGTAACTGCTTTTTGTTCCGATAACATTGTAGCAACTGAATTTTGTATTTGATTTTTCTTAGCAGTTTCATGGATTTTAGCTGCCAAAATGTGAGCTTGAGATGAACGGTGTTCAAACATTTTTTTCCTTAAAGAGGTATGTTGGTCTTTCCTACTCTTTCCGTATGCACTTATAGTTCCCATAACCCACGGGTCACTTAATTTTAAGCCCTTAGTTTTTTCAACACCTAGAGTGTTTACGTTTTTGCAAACAAGACAACCTAACTCTTTATTTATAATCAACCATGGATGTTTGGATTTGAACTCAACACATTGCTCATATGACCAGCAAACTGGCTTTTCTTCGTCGTTGCTTTCATAATTACCTATTGCCGTAGAATGCGGTGATGAAAGAGCCGAATGGTCTTCCGTGTCTACTTTAGGTGTCGGTGACGGTGTAGCCGAAGCCTTCCCATTACCAGAAGTCGAAGGCTCCGGTTCCGTAAAGCAATCCACACTTTCACTGTCATCCACTTTTTGGCGTTTAGGTTTAAAGAAGTCAATAATTCTTGAAGACATTATGTACTTTTCATGTCCACTTCTCAAACCAGTTCAGTAATAACACTGTACAGTGTATACAAATAAACTGTTCTTCACTACAACCAGAAGAAAATACAGTCAGTAAGCAAACCAAGCCACTGAGCGTCTGTGACGTGTACTATTGGAAATGTAATGTATGTGAAGAAGCGGCATGCTAGATGCGCGGGAGCAAGAGAACGTTGTGCGCATGCGCCAACAGAGAGGAGCAGCCAGTTGAGCTGTGACTCTGTAGCAGTTGCGGTGGTGGTGGTGGTATTGGCGCGAAACAGGGCTGTGTGGCGCGTGCGTGAATGACAGACGACAGAGAATCAGCTGGCTTCACGCAACCTACAGTTAATCCTCAAAAGACGGAGTATCCCCTCCCATGATTGCGTCATATTTACTCATTCTCATGCGTGTGGACGTGAGTTTTGATATTTTTAGCTGCAACTACGTTCCGGTCGCCCTGGGAGGTACCGGAACGCCGTTCCGGTGCGTTCCGGCTGAAATTAAGCCCTGATTTGATCTAACTATTCAGATTATGTTAAGAAAACCAGCGCAACCCTTCAAAAGCCCGTTTCATCACTACTGCTACGTCTGGCTGGAGACATTGCGGTGTACGGTCGCAAGGCGCTCACGCGCCTGGGGTACTGTAGGCTGACTACGTTCACGGTCAAACATCGGCTTGTGTTTCATCACTACTGCTACGTCTGGATGGAAAAATTGCGATGTACGGTCGCAAGGCACTCACGCGCCTGGGGTACTGTAGGCTGACTACGTTCACGGTCAAACATCGGCTTGTGTTTCATCATTCAGTTTTAGATCATATTTAACCCTCGGAAAAATAAATGACGAGTGAAACGAATTCTTTTTATAACGAACTAAAAAAGTTTGAGAAAGTTTGATCTGACCATAAACGCTCATCAAATATTTTAAGGGTGTTCGATCAAAAATTATTTTTGAAATTATTTAGAATAAAATGATCTTAGTATCCATGTAAATAATAAATGTGACACGGGGAAAAAATTCTAAAAAATTTCTGTATGAAGGTATGATTAGCTAAAGTGACTAATTTGGCTTTTTGGTTCATAACTCATTAACAAACGGTCTGACGTATTATATTAAAAATGTTGAGGATATAGTGGATCGGAGGTACTAACAAACCTAGTAAATCTAAAAAAAATGTAATTGTCACCAGTTATTTCTCTATAAATGATATTTGTTCAGATTTTTAGTTTAAATTTGTACAATAATCTTTGGCTAAAAGAGTAGAATAATAATATATAATAAATATACATCAAATCATTTATTTGTAGTTGACAATATAAATTGCATTACAAACGTCAATATCTATGGTAGAGTAAAATGTCAGCATTAAAACTAAAATTACATTAACTTATATATGTAAATTATATATAAACTAATTCATGTGGCCAGAAATTCACCTAATGAGTAATGACTTTTATCCACGAGAAAATTTTTTTATACAGTACTAAATTTTTATTTTTGTTTTCTAATTGTAAATCGTCTGAAAATTTATTGTATAGTTTAGCACCGATATTTTGAGTAAGTGAAGCGGCAAGATATATTCTGTGTGGGGCTTGTCTATGCTGAAGTCGTTGCCTTGTATAATTGTTGTGTACATCTGCACCTGTTACTACAGTTTTTTATTTAAATTTATAAAATACCAAAAGTTCATAAATATATATTGAGGGTAAGGTTAAAATTTGTAAATATTTAAAATGAGATCTGCAGGACGCCTTTGTTTTTATTCTCACAATTATTCTAATAGCTCTCTTTTGCAAACTAAATACTCTTTGAAAGTTAGTTTGGGTTGTAGAGCCCCATAATAATATGCCGTATCTTAGCCTAGATTCCATAAAAGAGGTATATTTAAGTTTAGTAAGAAAGAAGTTTTGAATTTGGACAATCTCGTTGGCAGAAATAGTTGTGTCGATAATTTTTCGCAAACAAAATGCATATGTAAAGTTCATGAAAAGTGCTGAACTAATATTAGTCCCAAATATTTAACATCTTTTTTGAAAGGAAGCTCAAAATCATTAATCAATACCAAAGGGTTTAAAGCAAAATGTTTTTCTAAAAAATGTATACAGCTTGTTTTAGTTGAGTTCACTTGTAGTTTAATACTGTTAAGGTATTGATAAAGATTAGACAACTGCAAAAAACTGTCTATTTCTAAGTCATTCAAAGATTGGTTTCTTAATATGAGAGAAATGTTATCCGCATATGTAAATTGTCTAATGTTTTACTAATATCATTGATATACATGATAAAAAGAATGGAACCCAGCACGAAGCCCTGGGAATTTTTATATTTCAGTTCCTTATTTTCGGACTGCATGCTAAGTTTAACTCTTTGAGTACTACCTTGTAAAAATGACAAAATTCACTCCAGAGATACGCCTCGAACTCCCAAACTGTGGCGTTTTTCAAAGAGTGCTTCATGGGCCGTAGAACGTTTGGCACACATTTTTGGCCGATTTGGAATGGCACGATTGGCACAGTCATTAGAGGGGATTAAGAAGGGTCAACCTGTAAGTTTCAGAAAGGCACGATTGGCACACACCGCCCAGCCAGGTAGTAGCAGCCAGGTGGCCAGAATGCGGGAAAATGGGAACTTTTTTGCCCCCGCAAATTCCCTGCTGTGGTGCTTATTGAAGTAAGCAACTAACCTAACCTAACCTAACCTAACCTAACCTAACCCAACCCAACCCAACCCAACCCAACCCAACCCAACCCAACCTAACCTAACCTAACCTAACCTAACGTGAGGTTTAAATTTAAAAATTTGTTATATCACGGGCAAATGACTGCCACGCAGAGTTGACGGGAATAATAAAATTCCCGTTTTCCCTCGTTCGATGGCGTCTACCTGGTCGAGCGACTGTGCCAATCCTGCCTTTTCCAAGCAGGCGAGTTGGCCCTACTTATTCCGCTCTAATGATTGTGCCAATACTGCCATGGGCAGAAGGTCCAAAAATGTGTGCCAATCGTCCCGTCCCCGCTTCATGATATATGCAATTAAACTCTTTTTGTAAATCTATAAACACATATACAAACTGAATCCGTGACACAGGAACGCCTCTTACCTGACTGAGGGGTTGTCATAAATAATTTTCGCTAAGGGTGCGACTCAGTAGCACCTAAAACTACCTGTCCTCAGCAGTCTACCTGCTTCCTACCTGCTATAGAGTTCAGCTCGCGGGGCCTATACATTCACGCTTGTTTATTCAAACTAACTATCTTGGTATTCGGATGTGGACCACGTTACGTTTACCACATCAACTCCCGAAGACTAAAAGAATGATGTATTTATAGTCTTTTCGAAAAATTATAAACTTGATACTATTTAGTTGTATGTAAAAGGAACACGTCTTCCTTTGCCCATGACTTGTTCCTTAACCCATGAGTATTAATTATGAAATATTAACCATAGTTTATGCGAATTCATAAAAGCCAAACAAATTAATTAAAAATGATATTAATGTTATTAATCGGAAAGTTGTTTCAAATAAAAGGAAGAGTTACAAACAGGTCAATAACTACGAACTGGCTTGTCAATAAAGAATCTGTATTTCTAAGTTTTAAGGCTAAATATGTATAACATTCTTAAATAATAAATATACATTTAATTTCAAACTGAATAATTTCTGTTACACTTACACGGATTTAAAACAATCTAAAATATAAAAAAACAAAACTTAAACTAAAACAAAAAATACTATTTCAGTCAATTATACCGGTATCAAACTTATTACAGAGTCAACTGTTGACCCCTGTAAGTGGCCCAGTTTGTCCTTACGTGAAATGATTTTAGTTCATATCTGTTTGTTTATTCCGAGCAAAAAGGCAAATATTTAAACATAAAGTCCAGTTGTTTACCTTTCGAGACCTTTTACTCTGTTGGAACTTTCTCATCCCACAAGTGGGAGACCAGTGATTCGGTGGTTTCACAGTGGTAGCTGCAGTATCTGTGGTGTGAATGTATGAACTAAAACTGCACCGTATGTATGAATGCGGAATTCTGTAGGAATGACTGTTTTAACAATACACTCAATATTCTAAAACAAGCAAAATATGGAAATTCTAAAGAAAAATGCTATTTTGCTTACTTAATATTTACAACAATCTAAAATTTAAAAAACAATACTCAAATTCAAACAAAAAATACTATTTACACTCAATCTGTAGGCTAAAATATTTTAAAACAAACAAAATATAGGAATTCAAACGAAACATACTATTCACTTACTTATTTAACTGTTATTTCCTACAAAATTAGCCTGACCGAATAATACGAATTTTCCTTAGTATATAACTTTTCTTTATCCTCAATAATAATGCTTCAAATATTAATTGCAGTTGAAAGAAATATATATATCATAATATATATTATGATATATATATTTATTTATGGTTAGGTGGTAGAGAAGACGGTTTAGTCCTAACCTCTCCTTAAAAATAAAGTAGTTTTCATTTCATTTATTATATTAGCAGTCACAAGTAGAAAGCCAATAATATATACTTTTATTTGGTATAATTCATTCAATGTTATGTCACCATCTTTATATTTAAAACACGATAGGAAGCAGAAAAGTGCAGTTGGACACTCGTACGTAATGCAAACATTTTCATGCAAGTAAGTAGTGCTCGGCCCAATCTACTAGATATAATAAAATTGTACTGTATATTATTATGTTTATATTTGTTAAACATATTATTTGAAAATTCATTATACGTTTTGGTGCTGCTCTTGATGAACTAAGAGTATATAAATTAAATTTTTGAAATTGCATTATTCTCATTTATATGAATATTTTTATTGGTAAGTAAAGAAAATTACCAAAACACATAAAAGCACTTTAAAGTCGTGTAGACAAACATTTTGATTATATTACCAATTAATATTTTACAATTATGGCAAAGGAATGGTTTAGAATGTCGGTATTGACATCAAAGCCATAGTTTTTTGGTTAAATATAGAATATTTTTTTAATAAATACCAACACACTCTCCACAATAATCTGTAAGATACCCTTGGTGGTGTGTATCCTGTTTAGAAGGAGGGGTATTTTGTCTTACTAATACTAATGTTGTCCTTACGGGATTTCCATATTTTACGCAGAATACCTAATGGCGCATTCCACGCTGTAAGTTCGAGGGTAGCAAGTACCGAAAGTTTCATGAATTCATCACATCACATCCTGCCGGCCATGATACCATCCGGCCGTGGTTTAAATCTAGTTTCCAACAAAGATATTGCTTATCTTAAAACAAAAATATTGTTTTTTCCTTAGGAAAGACTTTTGCTTAATGTTTTATTACGTTATTTAAGAAGAAATGATTACTATTGATATACTGAGATCTATGTTAAAAACTTTACTATGTACGTAAGTCTAAAACTTAGAATTATTAGCCTAATTGTATTATACAGTTGTTTGGATTTTGTTTACTGTTTTATGAGATATAATAGATACTAACAACTTTAATAAAATGTACTATACTGTACGTGTACATTATCATAATTTTAAAATAAATGTGTTCCTTGAGGTATTTCACCTACATGGTATTCATCATGGAAAAAAATCAAATGAAATAAATTTGTTTCCAAAATATAATAATATAATTGATATAACATAAGGTGTAACTTATTTAAAAATTAAAAATGAGTTTTACATTTGAAATAAGATATAACTAATTCATCAGTTTTAAATAATTAAATCAAGAATTTATTGTGCAGGTGTAAAAATGTTCTGAGACTGGAGGACAATATAAGATATTTTATAATTTAATTTGATTTTGAAGTTTATTGTCATGCATATTGAATTATCCCCTTTTGATAATTTACGCTATCCAAAGACTTCAAAGACGAAATATTTGGTTGTCATCTACTTGTTGGTTGGTATGAGAATAATGCATTGGATGAGTCTCAATGATAACTGATTAATTTTATAACTACAGTATTTGTTAAAGGTATTTCGTTTTATTACAAAACTGAAAATATATACCGCAAACAGATGTTCTATCGACTTATTACTCAGTTTTTATACATTATTGACGGTCCAACCTGTTTAGCCTTGATTTAATAGAAAGGATAATGAAAAGTAGTTACTTAGGAATACGTCAAACGCCAATCAATCCACGATTTTACGTCTTACATAATACACCTTTTCTATGACTTAAAAGCGTCTCAATGAATCGGACTATAACAGCTTATTTTAAATAGCTTATATTTACAATTTCAATGTCAGAAGGCTTTTTTATTTCAAAAGAAATTTGAAGTGTAAAATTTGTGAACAAAACCGGGAATCGAATGCGGATCTTAATTGTGTAAATAACATGTAAAAAATGCTTATTTTAATAAACATATGTATCATCTACAATTAGATTGCTCTCAAGTTAAACACAATCTCATCATAAATATCAAGACCCCTTTAGTTTTGGAACCCTTGTCAAACCCTTGTCATACTGGACCCGCAAGGGTACGAGGTAACCTGTAAATCGCGCCCTCTGTAAATCGCGCCCTGTGAAAATCGCGCCCCATGCGTCGTCATGTCAACCCTTGTCAACGTCAATTAGCACAATATTAACCCTTCGCACTTTATCCATTCATAGGTTAGGTTAGGTTAGGTTAGGTTAAAAGACTAAAGAGAAAGCTACCAGGGATAAACCGGGAGGTGGGCCATTCCCGGTCATTCCCCTTATGAAACGGCTGTCAAGTGACGCTCGCGGCCC
Source organism: Stictocephala bisonia (assembly GCA_035578905.1). Lineage (NCBI taxonomy): Eukaryota > Metazoa > Arthropoda > Insecta > Hemiptera > Membracidae > Stictocephala > Stictocephala bisonia. The sequence goes on along the minus strand of JAQJVL010000520.1, from coordinate 439,461 downwards.
GTGGCTCAGAGGTTCAAGTAGACAGGGCGCGATTTACCCAGATTTTTGATGGGGTGCGATTTACACAGGGCGCGATTTTCATGCATTCGGGTACGACAGTGGAGTGCCCACAGTGGCAGTTTTATATGTTTTTGACAGGCGCTCCACTGTCGCTCGCCCATATAAACTTCATTGCTAGAGTTTAATACAAACGAGGGGGTTATGTCCTTCTATGGAATTTGCGGGGCAGGGCAGGCGGGAGCTATAAGGGGCGAAAGGGAAGCGGAACGCTTGTTTATTGTTAGTGAGGCAGCCTCCTTACTACTCTTAGCGGCAGTTGCGATAGAATCTAGAAGTAAATTCCTTAGAGCACTAAATTGGCCCCTGGATGAACACCCTCAAACTTGAACAACTCTTATGGACCAAAAACGAGAGCCATGCTCAATCTTTTTTATACATTATCCCGTTATCTGACATAAGAGTAGAATAGAATAATTGTTATTGCACGGATCTTTTACAGGAAATGTACTGCAATAATTAGATTAAAATTAAATTATTAAATTAGTTAAAACAGTCATTCCTACAGAATTCCCCATGCATACATACGGTACAGTTTTAGTTCATACATTCACACCACAGATACTCCAGCTTCCACTGTGAAACCACCGAATCACTGGTCTCCCACTTGTGGGATGAGAAAGTTCCAACAGAGTAAAAGGTCTCGAAAGATAAACAACTGGACTTTATGTTTAAATGTTTGCATTTTTGCTCGGAATAAACAAACAGATATGAATTAAAATCATTTCACGTAAGGACAAACTGGGCCACTTACAGGGGTCAACAGTTGACTCTGTAATAAGTTTGATACCGGTATAATTAACTGAAAACTTGTGATGCTTTAAAAAAAATTAAAAAACGAACTTTTTACAGTTTTAAAAACAAGTTGCAACTACCCCCCCCCCCCTCAGTACTCCATGTATAGCTGAACTTTCGTTACCACAAATCAAACTTTCGTTTCATTGGTACCCCAAATCACAAGCCTAACTATATACTTTTATCTAAATAAATGTATCTATAACTTGTTATTAATAGTTTTTAACTATGTATTATATAACAATAAATAAAAATAAATAGTTTTGAAATCAGTAATAGCAACGTATTATTTTATACGTGTAATCAATTTTTAGGTATAAGTCTCTTCATTATAAAATATATTTATAAGTGTAAGTGGATATTACATTCAAACCCGGTAATAATAAGATCTAATTTTGTAAAGAGTGTCTAGTTCCTACTTTGTACCATTTCAAAATGGCAGTTATTATTCCATGATGGCAGAGCTGTTCCAAATGTCAGCCATCATTTTCGATACATTTTAATTTGGAAACCTACAAAAATTGGCTAATATTACCACATCATTAGCATGTACTACATTACAAAGATTACAATGTATAAGATATTAATAATCCGATCTTAACAATATTTGTATCATGTTTTAGGAAATCAAATTTTGTAGTTTTTGAGTGTCCTGTGGTTTATTTTGAAAAATCTTTACTGTCTAAGATATTAAGCTTTGAAAAGTAACAATAGCTGCCATTTTGAAATGGTACAAAGTAGGAACTTACAAAATTAGATCTTATTATTATCGGGTTTGAATATAATATTCTGCGGGGTTATTATGTAAAATTCTGTGATAAATTATGTAAAAAAAAACAAAAAAACATTCATACAGACTGAAAACAAAGCGTTTAGAACATATATTTATAGAAACTAAATAATAATAACTAAATAAACGGGAGATTTCCAATTGCACCGGGGTCAGGGATCGGCCCCAAACTGATGTGTCCAGATGCACCGGAGCCCCTTTTGGGGGGTGTTCCAATTGCACCAGAGGCCCTTGTTTATGACATGAGCCGGGAAAGTCCAACCAGGCCGGATTCCTAGTACAGTAACCCCAAGCTGACCGTGCCAAATTCCACACCCTTTGTTATGACATGAGTCGTTAGGTTAGGTTAGGTTAGGTTAGGTTAGGTTAGGTTAGGTTAGGTTAGGTTAGATGTTAGTGTTGCCACGGATAAACACAAAATTAAACATTAAATACATAGTTACCATATTTATTAGTTAGAACCTGCTATGGTCTACCATTAGTATGTGCCACGAAACATCGGCAAGTGTTTGATAGAATATTCCATTGCGAAATTGTTAAACACTTATAAACTATGTTTGAAGAAATGTAGTGGGGTGGGGAAGGAAGGGGCCTTCCAATTGCACCGGCTCCGGTGGTCGAAGGAATTTGCAGCGGGGATAAGTGAGGTGGGTAGATTTTGACCACCGGTGCATCTGGACACTTTTCGGACGGAGGAATGTTTTGACCCGTGGAAATTCCTTTGACCGCCGGTGCAACTGGATATCAGCCAAATAAACTCTCCTTAGTTTCCGTGTAGTAACCATATCCTGAAGTCTTTAAGCTTTTTTTTGTGATGAACTTTATGAACTTATATAATATGTGTATACAAAAAGTATAGGTGTACTAAAGCGTTCCGTGATGCGAAAGTTTTCCCCGTGCAGAACTTACATCCGTAGTCCACCATAAGTAGTATAATCACTTCAAAAGTCCCACCGATATTTGACGATGAAGCCATACTGTTTATACTTTTCTGTTTACTGTTTACTGAGGCCAATGCTAATTCTTTTTCTTTTGGATATGATGGCTGATATTTTTGAGATGGCTCAATAAGACGAAAATTGAATTATAAAATTAAATGGAGTTACAATTTTTAAAGGGAACATTCTAGTTGCGCCTCAAATATACCTGAGGTATCCCTAAAACATCCTAGTTGCGCCTCATGTATACCTGAGGTATCCCTAAAACATCCTAGTTGCGCCTCAAGTATCCTTAGGTATCCCTAAAACATCCTAGTTGCACCTCAAGTATACCTGAGGTATCCCTAAAACATCCTAGTTGCACCTCAAGTATCCTTAGGTATCCCTAAAACATCCTAGTTGCGCCTCAAGTATCCTTAGGTATCCCTAAAACATCCTAGTTGCGCCTCAAGTATACCTGAGGTATCCCTAAAACATCCTAGTTGCACCTCAAGTATCCTTAGGTATCCCTAAAACATCCTAGTTGCGCCTCAAGTATACCTGAGGTATCCCTAAAACATCCTAGTTGTGCCCCAAGTATCCTTAGGTATCCCTAAAACATCCTAGTTGCGCCTCAAGTATACCTGAGGTATCCCTAAAACATCCTAGTTGCGCCTCATGTATACCTGAGGTATCCCTAAAACATCCTAGTTGCGCCTCAAGTATACTTGAGGTATCCCTAAAACATCCTAGTTGCGCCTCAAGTATACTTAAGGTATCCCTAAAACATCATAGTTGCGCCTCGTACCCAAAACTGGCCCCAAGAGAACATCCTAGTTGCGCCTCAAGTATCCTTAGGTATCCCTAAAACATCCTAGTTGCGCCTCAAGTATACTTGAGGTATCCCTAAAACATCCTAGTTGCGCCTCAAGTATACTTGAGGTATCCCTAAAACATCCTAGTTGCGCCTCGTACCCAAAACTGGCCTCAAGAAAACATCATAGTTGCGCCTCACCGGCAAGCCTTATGATTTGCTTTCCAGGAAAACGAAAGCTCTGCACCATCGATATATCGTTGGCTACCACACAAAAGTTTCTATTAGTTCAATTTAACTGATAATTAAGTCAACTTATTTAAGGTAGGTGTTTTGTTATCTATTAATTCAACTTCAAATGTTTATATCATGCGAGCTTATATAGAGTGGCAAAACTGGCATTTACAGTAAGTGTATTTTAATGAAGAATAGCAGTTTTACATTGGCTTTGAGATTCAGTTTGTTATACTTATAAGTATAAAACACTATTAAAATTTATTTTTTGGGTTGTTTTCCCAAACTGCTATTCTACAATAATATTATACAATTGTAGTATTGAAAATCGTAGTCCTACTTGTCTATGCAATTACAAATGATCGGTTACTTCTATATATATATATATATATAGGCCTATGTGTAGTTAATAGATTATATAAAGTTTATGAATTTCCTTACATGCATTTCAAGTAAATATATATGAACACACGTATTTGAAGGCTAGTTATAAAGGGTTTATGATATAATAGTAAGATATCAAAATTATATTATTACATTAAGGTTTTTAAATATTCACAAACATTTTTGCTTTATAAATATTATATTTAATTAATATGTATAGAAATATAAAAATGATTGTTTATATACATAAAGTCAGTTAGCAATGTACACAGCGACTTTGAATAAAATGTTTAATATTTTTAATGCAAACCCACTGAATAACATACATGATATCAATATACAATTCCAAGTGCACTAATAAATTTAGATATACACTAAAAGTTATATATATAAATAATTAAAACACATTTGAGTAAAGCACCATATTGAATGATAAACATATTAAATAAATTGTCATTCAGATATGTTTGGTATGGCACCTGTATGAAATTCCCTTCAGAATGGTGATCTATCTAGTTATTTATTTTTTTAACTAGTGGATGTTTTTATCGATGAACCCCTGTTTTTGTTCCGTTCTTTTGATGGTGTTACAAATTGGCCCGATTGAACACTATTACCAATAAAATATTACTAATTGGACTAAATAAAACTAATACTAAATAAAAAACTATTACTTCTGACTAATTCCAAGTGAAGACTATACTTAAATGTACAATATCTTAATGAATAACTTCTCTTCGAAACACTTTTCATTGCGGTACAACAAACTGGGGTTTATTGAAACATGTCACCTCACCCTTACAATGACACCCACTCCAAGTGTCTTTGGCACGTATGTTGGGCAGGAGGTGAGTGCTGAATGGATTTCAAATAAACAATTTGTAAATCTAGCAGTTTGCCAATAATGAGTTTCTTATCTGTATTTCTCAGCATCCGTCACTTAAAGAATGTGGCAGGGGTGGCCGCTGGTTCTTTAATATTCTACTCGATGCGCAACTAAGATGTTTGCTTTTATGTTTCTTTTCCTAACCCTCATTGGTTATGTTGAGACACAATTAGGATGTACCCTTTTTAAATAGGTAGCCGACAGTATTGGTATTTAGTAGTTTTTGGATTTGTCAGCGTTCGTTAGACACTGCAGACTAACAAATACACTTCACGTTGTTGCATTATAATTAATATAGCCAATTAGCAAACGCAACATAAAGACTTTTATCTGGAATCTCACTCCTCGATATCCAAGAGGGAATGGAGAGACTTTCCCGTATACGGTCAGGATGTCGACACATACCGACATTCCACAGTTCATTGTGTCGTTAAGTATTCTGAAAAAGGACTGAGTACTTTGTTCTGTGATCTTTTTGCTCTAAGGGTTCCGAGACGTCTCGAGTGACTCAGGCCCGCAACAATCGAAGGGATGGAATGGAAACGTGATGACGAACAGAGTGTCTTTTCGGAACGCTGCACTTCGTTACTCTGGCCGGGTTCAGGTGAATTCGTAAATGCCCTTCTTGGAAGGATCAGTCTGATTAATCGAGGTCTTGTCGGAAAGTCCTTCTAAGAAGTGGTGATTTGTAGAGAGCTCTCTGAACTGTCAAAACATGTCTAGACTGGCCAGGGCTCCTGAGGAGGCTGTGGATATTGGGCCTGCCTTCTCAGCTGTACGGATCTCTTGCCTAGCGTAGTAACAGAATTATAAAATGTACACCCTAGACGACACTATTACTAAATATTTTAGAGACTCTAAATTGGACCCAATATTGGAATGTTCCATGAGAATCTTAACTCGTAAGGACTTTTCGAGAACCAAATATGGGGCAATATTTTGGGATATGGTATAAAATGTAAAAATAAACATAAAAGTTCCTCAACATTATGGTCTATCTCGTTTCGTTCAGCGTCTGTCCGTACGTTTGTGCTTCTTTTGTTAAAAATCATAGCTCAAAGACGGCTTTAGCTACAGCGTTGTAATTTTACATAGTTATATACGGTACCTTATCAAAACTTAACTTTCTGCTAAAAAAAAGTTGTCATAATTTTCAAAATGGAGGCCTTCTTAATACTATAAAGCGAAATGTCTTGGAAACCCACCAGAGGAGAAAAGGTTGTGAAGACACACTAAAAATAGCTCATGAAAAGAGAAACATGTTAATACCTTATTTGTTATAAACTGATAATAAATACTGTAATTAATACATGTGTACTAATGTTAAGTCTTTAATCATTGTTAAATTGAAAGACATACAACAATGTATTAATTCCATTATTTATTAACCGTTTGTAACAAATAAGGTACTAAAATGTTTGTCTTTTCATGAGCTATTTAAAGTTTGTCTTGACGATTGTTTCCTCCTTTGGTCGGTTTCCAAGAAATTTCACTTTGAAGTATTAAGAAGGCCACCACTTTGAAAATAATGACGATATTTATTTTTTTATTTCAGCAGAAAGTTAGGTTTTTATGGGCCATACAACAGACGCTAAACGAAACGAGATAGACCATAGTGTTAGGGGAACTTTTATGTTAATTTTTACTTATTACCCCACATTTTTTAAACACCCTGTATAGTAGGCCTATACTTCAGATTAGCCCTAAGTGTTTGATTGGTTAGAAATTTTGTCCAATTGAAATGTTTCTTGTATTTTTATTGATATATATATATGTATATATATATTTTTTGTCTTAGGGTCTCACCACCATACGTTTATAGGTGGGCGCTCTGTCTCACCATCATACGTGTACAGGCACAACCGCCCTCATAAGTCTATTGAGGGTCATCGTCATTGTCATTGGTGGCTGCTGGGCTTCACCATCTTACGTGTATAGGTGGGTGCTGGGTCTCACCATCTTACGTGTAAAGGTGAGCGCTGGATCTCACCATCTTACGTGTATAAGTGGGTCCTGGGTCTCACCATCTTACGTGTAAAGGTGGGTGCTGGGTCTCACCATCTGACGTGGACAAGTGGGCGCTGGGTCTCACCATCTGACGTGTAAAGGTGGGGGCTTGGTCTCACCATCTTACGTGTAAAGCTGAGCGCTGAGTCTCACCATCTTACGTGTATAGGTGGGTGCTGGGTCTCACCATCTGACGTGTACAGGTGGGTGCTGGGTCTCACCATCTGACGTGTACAGTTTGGTGCTGGGTCTCACCATCTGACGTGTACAGGTGGGTGCTGGGTCTCACCATCTGACGTGTAAAGGTGGGGGCTTGGTCTCACCATCTTACGTGTAAAGCTGAGCGCTGGGTCTCACCATCTGACGTGTACAAGTGGGCGCTGGGTCTCACCATCTGACGTGTAAAGGTGGGGGCTTGGTCTCACCATCTTACGTGTAAAGCTGAGCGCTGGGTCTCACCATCTTACGTGTATAGGTGGGTGCTGGGTCTCACCATCTGACGTGTACAGGTGGGTGCTGGGTCTCACCATCTGACGTGTACAGTTTGGTGCTGGGTCTCACCATCTGACGTGTACAGGTGGGTGCTGGGTCTCACCATCTGACGTGTACAAGTGGGCGCTGGGTCTCACCATCTGACGTGTAAAGGTGGGGGCTTGGTCTCACCATCTTACGTGTAAAGCTGAGCGCTGGGTCTCACCATCTTACGTGTATATGTGGGTGCTGGGTCTCACCATCTGACGTGTACAGGTGGGTGCTGGGTCTCACCATCTGACGTGTACAGTTTGGTGCTGGGTCTCACCATCTGACGTGTACAGGTGGGTGCTGGGTCTCACCATCTGACGTGTACAGTGGGGTGCTGGGTCTCACCATCTTACGTGTAAAGGTGGGTGGAAGGGTCGTTACTCAAAGCAAGAGGCAGGGCCAGTGTTTGTTTTTCCTCTTCTTCTTCTTCTTCTCGTTTAATCATCATTAAACGTGAATTGCAGTAAAAAAAATTATTTAGCCTAACATTTCTTTATTACTATGTACTTACAAATTAGCTTTGAAATAACAGCATTGCCAAATGTTCTGTTTTTCTATTTGAATAAACATATATAAATAGGTTTTATCTGATAAAAATTGAAACTTAAGCTTTCACTTCACTAGTGAGTTGTTATCTTATTTTGTAATAAAGAAACGAGTTTATGTAAACTGTATGGGCATACATTTTGAAGCCAATTCCTTAAAGCAGTTTAGAAACGTTTACCATCTAATTGTAGTATGTCTTGTGGTAACCTATTATACATGTTATGATATAGTGGTTCAGCTGCCCAGTATTGAGTGCCGGCGCCACGGGGTCTGGCGGAGCACGGCAAACTTGAGTCATAGGCCTTGGCCGCGGAGGCTAATGACAGCCTATCTGATAGCGTGTCCATGCCGGGGGATTTTCCACTCCTTGAGACGTAATTATTAAGCAAGGAAAGTCCTAATTGTAACAGCTTAATTGACTGACACATAAGTGTCCTGAAGTGCTTTACTTTCCAGCGTAGTGTTTCCGTGAAAAAGTCCGTAAGCGTCTAACGGTTCTCATTATGTTAGGAAATTTTTAATTTCTTGCGCACTGCTCTACTTGGAAAAGAATAGAAAGAGAAAGTAGACTGGCCGTTAGGACGATTTCTTCCTGTTTTAAATCTCGAGCTGAGAGCCACTTTTTCCTTAAAGGTGTGTGATTTTTTTGCTTAATTGCTACATAAACAAATATAAAATTCATAAAAATAGTTATTTAATATAAAACTACTCATATATTTGGTATCAATATGTTCGAAAGTGTATAGGCTGTCATATACCATAAAACAGGACTATATACCTCACCAATTGTTGAGAGTCGTTTTTAACATCCAAACTTAGCAATTTTATTGCTAAGTAAAATAAGAACTTTTATATTTTCTTTTGTAGCAACTTATTAATCTTCCACATACTGTATATAAAGAGGTGATTTTACACTTAGTGTTGTTCTTTGTTTTTGATTATGTATGAAGTTATTTCTTAAATTATAATTAATAATATTGTGGTAATCTACGAGATTTTTTTTGTATATTATTATGTTGAATAACAGTTTCAAAATTAAATCGTGCATAAACCTATTACAGTATTAATGTTTTTTCTTGGAGGGTGAGAACAAATAACAATATTTATTACAATGCACTTTGTATTGATGTATTTCTTTTTTATTTTAATATTTTTTTAATGGTGTTCATAACCAGATCGATACAGTTAGTTACGTTATTTTAGAAGTAAACGAAATAATAAAGTTTTTATGATATTATTATCCTCTCAATTTTATAGAATCCTTAAGAAAAACATTTAGTTTGCCTAATACTGTAATACATTAATTTAGGATGTCTACGTAAAATTGATAATCCTTGAAAACAAGGAAGGTCTACAACATTTCGTACAAATGTTGCTTCATTATGTTTGTGCAGACATTTCCTGCTTATGTATCAGTAAACCAGGTTTACAACATTTCGTACAAATGTTGCGTTATTAAGTTTGTGTAGACATTTCACTGCTTGTGTATCAATAAACCATATCTACAACATTTTGTACAAATGTTGCTTCATTAAGTTTGTGCAGATATTTCACTGCTTGTGTATCAGTAAACCATGTCTACAACATTTTGTACAAATGTTGCTTCATTACGTTTGTGTAGACATTTCACTGCTTGTGTATCAGTAAACCATGTCTACAACATTTTGTACAAATGTTGCATCATTAAGTTTGTGCAGACATTTCACTGCTTATTTATCAGTAAACCAGGTCTACAACATTTTGTACAAATGTTGTTTCATTAAGTTTGTGCAGATATTTCACTGCTTGTGTATCAGTAAACCATGTCTACAACATTTTGTACAAATGTTGCTTCATTACGTTTGTGTAGACATTTCACTGCTTGTGTATCAGTAAACCAGGTCTACAACATTTTGTACAAATGTTGTTTCATTAATTTTGTGCAGATATTTCACTGCTTGTGTATCAGTAAACCATATCTACAACATTTTGTACAAATGTTGCGTCATTAAGTTTGTGCAGATATGTCACTGCTTATGTATCAGTAAACCAGGTCTACAACATGTTGTACAAATGTTACGTCATTAAGCTTGTGCAGACAGTTCACTGCTTATGTATCAGTAAACCAGGTCTTCAACATGTTGTACAAATGTCACGTCATTATGTTTGTGCAGACATTTCCTGCTTATGTATCAGTAAACCAGGTCTACAACATTTCGTACAAATGTTGCGTTATTAAGTTTGTGTAGACATTTCACTGCTTGTGTATCAGTAAACCATATCTACAACATTTTGTACAAATGTTACGTCATTAAGTTTGTGCAGGTATTTTACTGCTTATGTATCAGTAAACCAGGTCTTCAACATGTTGTACAAACGTTACGTCATTAAGTTTGTGCAGATATTTTACTGCTTATGTATCAGTAAACCAGGTCTTCAACATGTTGTACAAATGTTACGTCATTAAGTTTGTGTAGACGTTTCACTTCTTATGTATCAGTAAACCAGGTCTACATAATTTTTACAAATGTCGCGTCATTAAGTTTGTGCAGACAGTTCACTGCTTATGTATCAGAAAACCACGTCTACAACATTTTGTACAAATGTTACGTCATTATGTTTGTGCACACAGTTCACTGCTTATGTATCAGTAAACCAGGTCTACAACATTTTGTACAAATGTTACGTCATTAAGTTTGTGCAGACAGTTCACTGCTTATGTATCAGTAAACCATGTCTACAACATTTTGTACAAATGTTACGTCATTAGGTTTGTGCAGACATTTCGTGCTTATGTATCAGTAAACCAGATCTACTACATTTTGTACGAATGTTACGTCATTAAGTTTGTGCAGACAGTTCACTGCTTATGTATCAGTAAACCAGGTCTACTACATTTTGTACAAATGTTACGTTCTTAAGTTTGTGCAGACAGTTCACTGCTTATGTATCAGTAAACCAGGTCTACTACATTTTGTACAAATGTTACGTCATTAAGTTTGTGCAGACAGTTCACTGCTTATGTATCAGTAAACCAGGTCTACAACATTTTGTACAAATGTCACGTCATTACGTTTGTGCAGACAGTTCACTGCTTATCTATCAGTAAACCACGTCTACAACATTTTGTACAAATGTTACGTCATTAGGTTTGTGCAGACATTTCCTGCTTATGTATCAGTAAACTACGTCTACAACAATTTGTACAAATGTCGCGTCATTAAGTTTGTACAGACAGTTCACTGCTTATGTATCAGTTAACCACGTCTACAACAATTTGTACAAATGTCGCGTCATTAAGTTTGTGCAGACAGTTCACTGCTTATGTATCAGTTAACCACGTCTACAACAATTTGTACAAATGTTACGTCATTAAGTTCGTACAGACAGTTCACTGCTTATGTATCAGTTAACCACGTCTACAACAATTTGTACAAATTTTACGTAATTAAGTTTGTGCAGACAGTTCACTGCTTATGTATCAGTAAACCACGTCTACAACAATTGGTACAAATGTTACGTCATTAAGTTTGTACAGACAATTCACTGCTTATGTATCAGTAAACCAGGCTATAATTTGATTCTAGTTACTTGACTCGCCTATATTCACCGTATTCCCTCCACTTCGACTCCAACACGTACCCGGATCTCAGGTGTAATTTGTATAAATATTGCTTTTAGCAGATCAGCCCAGGTTGATTTAGACAGCTGCAGGCCTGCGGCAGGTGACTGCTGTTACCGGGAAAATAAGAAGGGTCTGACTGATGCAACCTAAGAAGTGACTTGCAACAATCAAAGTGCTACATCCACAACTACGATACATGCATAAAAGGTGAAATTAAAAAAATGGAAACGTTATTTATTCCATAGAAAATTTGATAATTTAGTTTTTTACATATAATTGTGTTCCATAAAGTATAATTTTTTATCAGAATAATTTACTTGATACCGTTAAATAGCGGAGAAATAAGATTGTTAAAATTAGTTACTTCAATACCGTATTCAAATGACCGCTATTCTGGAAAGGATAAACCTTTCGAGGTCCGGTTTGTGGCATTTAATTTCTCTTATTTAATAGACCTTTCATTGTTTCCAAACTTGACCTATATAGGCTTACGTTGAAAATGTTCGTTCAACTTCTCGCGGGCCGTCCCTCCCTGAAAAGATGAATGTCGCTAATGGCGTCAAAAGTATGTTCTTTGTAACCGTAATCATTTTCAAGATTTCACTTTTACAAGTGAAGTCATACAAAAGTTGTGAAAGCGTTTCCATATTTTTCCACCCTGTATAAATTAACTTAGAGCAATTACCCAATAGAAATTATACTATTCTCTATTTAAACAATGTATTTTTTTTAATTGACACAAAATCACCTACTTTCACAGAATTTAAATATCACCTGGTACAGGTGACCGAGCTGCGCTCAGTTGAATTTTGCAAACTAAACAGGTTAGCATCCGTATCTCCCAGAGAAACCTGAGGATCGTTTGTTGTTGCTCTCCTTTGTAGGTTATTAATCAAATTTCGTTCTTTCGTGGATAAATAAGCAGTGAAATGTCTTCCGCGTTTACCTTTAGCTCTTTTGTGGAACTAGGCTTGCGGCCTCGTGAGGGAGTTCGGCCTACGGCCTCGCCAAGACGCTCTGCAACAGGTCTCTTTGTGGAACTCGGCCTACGGCCTCGCGGGGGAAAAAGTTCGGCCTTCGCCCTCACCAAGGCTCTTTGTTACATTCCCATTAGTTGATCTCAGTATGTCGCATCGTGAGAGAGATCAGCCTACGACCTCGCCAGGATTCTTAAGCAGTATGACTATGAATTGAGTTTTTTTTTTTTTTTTTTTTTTTTTTTTGCAGTGGAGTCCATAAACATAGTATTTTATAAAATCTGATGGTATATTAGTAACTATGAAAAGAATACCTTTAATTTTATACCTCACTTGGGTGTATTAGTTTAACATTACTCAATGTTGGGTTTTTTAGTATATTTTTTATTTGGGATGTTATACTCTTCCGAAATGTAGTACCACTGTGCGTGTATTTTAGTACCACTGTGCGTGCATGGGTGGGCGGGTGGGTTAAAGTTACGCATGTTACTATCCCTCGATGTGGTATATTGCGATTTAGGAGATAAATAGTTAGGGCCTATAGTTTGATACCCCCAAAATAATAAAATATTAAATAATCCACCACATATGGACAAGTCAGTAAACAAAACACACATGATCTTCTAAAGAATAAATTGTGAAATAATTCCCACACGGGACGTCTATGAGCCTCTGGGGCAAAAATCAGAATTTTCTCAGGGTTGATACCGTTACCAATCGATTTCTTGTGGTCGGAAAGCCCTAAAAAATTAAATTTTGAAAATCTTTAAAGCAAGAATAATTTCGTCTGGACATGGATTGATTTAGATAATAAAATTTGAGCTTAGGAAATATTCAATCTTATATTTATCATACAATACGAGTAATATTCATTTTCCCATTATTTATTTGATTATAAAATAGTGTAAAAATAATGAATAACGATTATGCTCACGGATTCTAAAACTATTACCGTATTTCCACACATAAATGGAAAAAACATATTCCATATGACAGTTCGTTAAACTTTTGGGGTCAGGTACTTGAGTTGAGCGTGACCCTAACCTCACCTTTATAACTCTGATCTCCATCACATAATCAAGGTTTTGGACTAGCAACATTATAGCTTTTACAATAAAGTTGGTATATCAATTATTTTGGCATTAAATCAGACATGACTAATCTGTAATAACTTTGTTGGGTTTGTTGTATGTATATTTGTTTGTTGTATGTATATTTGTTTTGCTTATAGCAAATGTAGCCGCCTTCTCAAAATCCACGTTAACTGTTCTGGAAGATCGCCCTTTAGAACAGTGGGTTTCTTTCTTCATATTGAGCAATAAAGCAAATGAAACCGGTTTTTATTAGTTTCTTCATCCATGCTCCCAAAATCAACATGTGCACTATATATCTGAGTAAATTGCTTACCACAAATTCTTAATGTGCAATCAATGAAACATTTTAATATGTATTTCAAATAAACTTTCCTATTTTCACTTGAAAATTATTATTTTGTCTTCCATTCCATCGTCGGCTAGTAGAAAATAAGTCAATTACTGTGCCTTCCAACATTTTAAGCATTTCTTAATCGATAACTACTTCTTTGCATTTGGTGTCCTCTCCCGGTTTTCCTTGTACATCGGTTCTGTACATTTTTCAATATACACTGCGAGAGAATGCAGTGATCTACAATAGAGTCTTTCTATTTTCGAAACCTTGATAAAAATTGTAATTTTTGTGCAATGAAAGTTAAATTTTCAGTTTAAAATAGTAAAATGATTTAACTTATTCAGTAATAATTAATCATCATAAAATTAAATCATAATTAATTTATTAATTATGATTATTACGTTTTGATTCGTTAACCCATAACAATCAATAAGTATAGAATGTGATTGTACATAAAAGAATATACGTTATAAAAGTCTACACTACAATTGGACATGTCAACAAACAAATAAATAGAATGCTGTAAAATTATTCAACATAATGCCAACAACATTTTAAAACCTCAAAATAAATCACAAATCAGAATTTATATATTTTATGGTTTTTTTGTCAGCTACTACTTACTTATTAACTAAAAAAAGCAATGATATATTGGATCAATATCCAAAAGTCATGTTTTATTTAATAAAAGTAAAATAAACAGTGATCTCCTCTAACAAAGCTAAATAAAATCCATCGAGCCATTTAAGACCTGCCTCACTGATTCTGTTTATGCTGGCTAATCTGGCTAAAAGAGCGCAGGGGGAATTCAGTAAATATGTGTTCCATATTTTGGATAGACTCCCCCGCAATCACATGACTGATCTCATGTCAATCTCCATTTATACTTCCATTCGTTACATCTGCCCACGCCAATTCAAAAGTGATTCACCAGTGTCCACTCCCTACGAGGGAGGTCCATCCCACCTTCTGTTATTTACGGATCGTTAATAAGGAACTTATTTCATCCACGGGCCAGCTATAGTCCGAATAAAAATTATCATATTGGCTTTGTTATTAATTATTTAGCAAAACGAATGCCGTTTTCGAATTCAGCGTGAAATTCACATAATAATAATAAGTCGCATTTCAGAAAAAAAATGTTTTTCTCAATTTTTGCATACTTTAGCCTGGCTATTTTTTTCTACCAGTATGAAATAGTTTAACCACTTATTAATTCAAATAAAATTAAACATGATTAAGAATACTTATCACAGTACATTACTAGTTTTGATTGGTCTTTTAGGATAACCCCTCCCCCCCTACTGGGACACAGAATCAATGTATCGCTTACTCCTATAAAATATGCACTGCACTTAACAAAAAGTCAGTATGATAGTAGCCGTTGTGATATTTGATTGGTAGATATTTAGGAGGCCCCGTGTGTTAAGCTCGATTTAAAAATAATTAATAACCGTATAAAATTTATAAAACGTAAAATAAATTGTCAGGTGGTATTTTTTACTATTACTTATTAATGTGTTTTATTTAGTTTTCAGTAAAGCGTATCCTTTAATGCTTTAAGCGTATATTGACAATTGTTGTGGCGTTCATTTAATATTATTTTGTCTTCAACCAAACATAAAAAGACACGGAATAGAAATTTTTTCAAATTGACGCCTTTTATTAAATATTTAACCACATAATAACCAATATTTATAGCACAATCCAACAGCTTTAAGGAATATTTACAAAAATCATGCTTTGTAACGTAATTTACTTAGTTTTTAATAAAGCGTCTCTTTATGTTTATAAATCAAACTCTTCAATTGTTTTTCAATTGTAGAATATAAGTATGGTAAGCCTATGCCTAACTATGTTAAATTTTAACCATTTTGAGAATAACAAGATTTTAACAAGAATTATGATTTTGGAAAAGGTTTCAAGTAGAAACTCAATATTTTAGTAGACCCCAATCTTATCAGTGAATAATTTGATTTCGCTGTAAAAACTATACTTTTCTAAACAAATATTAGTATGTTTTACAAAAACAAAGTACATAAAAACATGTTAAGAAATAAAATACAGCAGCAATATAGGTACTGACTGGAAAATTGACAATTGTTGATAAGAATTGGCCTTTCTGCTCAATATACATTCAGACAGAGAAGGTGGGGCCTAGCCAACTGAGGAGGCGGCAGGTGGGAGTGAGGGGTAATTGGGGTTTCCGGTTGAAAATACTACGAAAAATTACTTTACAGGAAATGATTCAAGGAACTATATTGTACTTTGTCCGGCGGATTAAACTTCCTTCACCTAAAAAAACGGGACGTAGTTCCAACTTCTCTCGCCAGTGTCGCATGACTTCTATATTTTCTTTCCCTTTAGAGCCCTCTTAAACGACTTTCTGCAATAATTATACCTCACCCATCCCAGGGGTTAGGGAGGGGTCGAGTGTCAGTGTATGAGTAGATCGCGGTCAGACGTTCAGTCAGCGCTTCAAACGGAATTTAGTTGTCCCTAAAGCCGGCTGAATCGCCTTAACGTCATAAAGGAACTTATAGGCTGATTTCTCAACCATTATAAACTCTATTTTTGGAATACCACAATATTGAAACAATTTTTATATTAGTATGGTAGACGACGCAGTTTCTTCAAGGGAACACCTTATAGTCTATATTATTCCAATAGAAAGTATTGTTATTTTACTTTTCATTTACCTCTGGATAATGTTTGGTAATCTTACTTATTGTAGAGTAATGGTTGACTCTACGTTTGACGTATTACTAAGTAAATATTTTTCATAGTCCTATCTATTAAATCTAAACTAAACATGTTGGACAGTTAATAATGAATAAAAGCTGCAATTAAACTGAGTAATAAGTTGATACAACGTCTGTTTGCGGTATAGATTTTCCAAGTTTTGTAATAAAACAAAATACCTTGAATATATGCTTGCCAAAATTAATGAAAAAATATCCAGCCATTGTTGAAATACATCCAATAAATAATTTTCATATCAACTAACAAGTGGATGACAAGCTAATTTTTTGAATTTATAGTCTTTGATTGAGTAGCGCAAATAAAAAAAGACACTCGTTAGAACGTGATAATCTAATATGCATGACAATAAACGTAAAAACAAATTAAACTAGATAATATGTCATACTCTCCTGAATCCTCCAGTGTCAGAAATTATGTCATACTATCCTGAATCGTCCAGTGCCAGAAAATGTTGTACACCTGAACATTAAATAATAACACTGAATACACACCTCGGTAAACATTTTGGAAAACTACAACTAGAATGTTGCTACAAGTAGTTAAATACCCGACATATAAATAATATGTATTTGTAATATATAATCTTACTATGTCTCTAAACTTTAAAAATATGTGAATAGGTATTCCTTGTAGTAACTGTTGTGTAATATGTTCTAAATAGTTATTCTTGAAAAGACTTTGTGTTCATATGTTCTAAATAGTTATTCTTGAAGTGACTTTGTGTTCTTATGTTCTATGTTCTCGCCGGCGTGGTGGCTCAGTGGCCCTCTTTCACACGATCCGGCGAGCGCCGTGCGGCGCCTGCCGCGCCGCAAGCATGATGTTTTCACACGATGTTGGTTTCGTCCGGCGCGCGCCGCGCGGCGCTCCCGCATTTTGACTGTTCAGTTGAGGCTTAGCTATTATAATGTTAACATCGCGGAAGAAGAAAGTTTTAGCTATGTACTTGCTATGGAGACGGCGAATAAGAAGAAAAAATAGGCGGTTTTGGATTCACCCATTGCTTGAAAATCGAAATACTTCTGGGTCCTTCAAAGTTTTATTCAATTCATTGCGGAACAGTGAGGAAAGATTCTTTTCGTACTTTCGCATGTCAATCAAATCATTTTATGAACTTTATGACAAACTGAAAGACAAGCTGCAAAAACAAGATACAAACATGAGGAACTCCATCCAAACTATGGAAATGCTTGCCGTTACAATAAGGCAAGTTCACACACACACACACACACACACACACGCACGCACGCACGCACGCACGCACGCACGCACGCACGCACGCACGCACGCACGCACGCACGCACGCACGCACGCACGCACGCACGCACGCACGCACGCACGCACGCACGCACGCACGCACGCACGCACGCACCCACGCACGCACCCACGCACGCACGCACGCACGCACGCACGCACGCACGCACGCACGCACGCACGCACGCACGCACGCACGCACGCACGCACGCACGCACGCACGCACGCACGCACGCACGCACGCACGCACGCACGCACGCACGCACGCACGCACGCACGCACGCACGCACGCACGCACGCACGCACGCACGCACGCACGCACGCACGCACGCACGCACGCACGCACGCACGCACGCACGCACGCACGCACGCACGCACGCACGCACGCACGCACGCACGCACGCACGCACGCACGCACGCACGCACGCACGCACGCACGCACGCACGCACGCACGCACGCACGCACGCACGCACGCACGCACGCACGCACGCACGCACGCACGCACGCACGCACGCACGCACGCACGCACGCACGCACGCACGCACGCACGCACGCACGCACGCACGCACGCACGCACGCACGCACGCACGCACGCACGCACGCACGCACGCACGCACGCACACACACACACACACACACACACACACACACACACACACACACACACACACACACACACACACACACACACACACACACACACACACACACACACACACACACACACACACACACACACACACACACACACACACACACACACACACACACACACACACACACACACACACACACACACACACACACACACACACACACACACACACACACACACACACACACACACACACACACACACACACACACACACACACACACACACACACACACACACACACACACACACACACACACACACACACACACACACACACACACACACACACACACACACACACACACACACACACACACACACACACACACACACACACACACACACACACACACACACACACACACACACACACACACACACACACACACACACACACACACACACACGTATAGCGTGTTTCGCGAAAGGTGGGCAAAACTTCGGGAAATGGTTCTATTTTAATTTTGGAACTTTTTATTCTTTGCATTTTTTTGATAAAACGTATCGTTTTTGAGATAAATGTAATGAACTTTTAGCATGCCGAATCTCTCAAAATACAATGCATCTCAGCTGAATGAAGAAAATGATAAATAAAGGCTGGAAATATTCGAGAGCCTTTATCTCAAAAACAGTATTTTTAGCAAAAAATTGCAAAGAATAAAAAAGTTCCAAAATATTGTTTTTTAACCTAAATCCAGCATAAAATACTGAGTTTTCCATATTCAGTT
The DNA here is from genome assembly GCA_035578905.1 of Stictocephala bisonia. Classification (NCBI taxonomy): domain Eukaryota; kingdom Metazoa; phylum Arthropoda; class Insecta; order Hemiptera; family Membracidae; genus Stictocephala; species Stictocephala bisonia. The sequence goes on along the minus strand of JAQJVL010000520.1, from coordinate 420,096 downwards.
TGGTGGCCATATTTGAAATTCAAAAATCAAACTTCTGAGGCCCCTAACTCGAAAACGGTAAATTTTGTAAAAAAAATACAAAGAACAAATGTGAAAAAAGATTGTGTTCTGTCCGAAAATACCACGAAATATAGGGTGTTCCATAAGAAATTTTCAAGTTGGCCGCCATATTGGAAAATGGAGGCCATTTTTCAAAATTCCAAAATCTGATTTTTATTACACATAAAAATTAAGGTAATGTTCCCTATTTAAACTTTGCTGTCAAATAATCAGTTTCTAAGATCCCTATAGTGGACACCTTGAGTTGATCACCCTGTATATTAATGTTATGTATATTATATGTATATACATACATTTTTATTTTATTCAATAATTTTTTTTTTTGTTTTTTTTATTGCTCAGCATTTAAATTACAACTTGATTAGGTCATTTGTTGTTATTTTAAGTTGAGTTCATACATTTTGTTCTTTTTAGTTTACTAAATTTAATATATTTAGGTTGAAGAAGACTCAAGATCATTTATCAGTATAGTTTTATATTTTTCAATGGTTGTATTTGTAAAAATGTATAAGGACTGGAGGTTCGGCCGCGCGGCGCGCGCCGGACCGTGTGACAACCTCAATAAGAAACAATAGCCCTTCGCAGAGTGGTCCGGCGTGGACGCCGCATGTCCGGCGTAGGGGAGTCCGGCGGGAATATGCGCGCCGCGCGGCGTCTCCGCCGTGCGGCGCCCGCCGGATCTCGTGTAGAGAGACTTATCTACTCCCATAGCCCAACGCCGCATCAGGCGATCGCCGCACGGCACTCGCCGGATCGTGTGAAAGAGGCCTTAGGCTTCGGACTGCGGAGGGCAAGGTGCAAGGTTCGAAGCCCCACTGAGCCAGCGGTCGGTACTTCACTCGTTGAATAAAGTTGACGCACAGGCCTGTAGGCCCATGTCAACTGGCGAGTGAAGTTTAAATAAAAAAAAAAAAAAATAAAAAAAATAGGTATTCGGTGAAGTGACTGTTGTGCTCTTATGTTCTTAATAGTTAATCGTTGAAGTGACTGTTGTGTTCATATGTTCTTAATAGTTAATCGTTGAAGTGACTGTTGTGTTCATATGTTCTTAATAGTTAATCGTTGAAGTGACTGTTGTGTTCATATGTTCTTAATAGTTAATCGTTGAAGTGACTGTTGTGTTCATATGTTCTTAATAGTTAATCGTTGAAGTGACTGTTGTGTTCATATGTTCTTAATAGTTAATCGTTGAAGTGACTGTTGTGTTCATATGTTCTTAATAGTTAATCGTTGAAGTGACTGTTGTGCTCTTATGTTCTTAATAGTTAATCGTTGAAGTGACTGTTGTGCTCTTATGTTCTTAATAGTTAATCGTTGAAGTGACTGTTGTGTTCATATGTTCTTAATAGTTAATCGTTGAAGTGACTGTTGTGTTCATATGTTCTTAATAGTTAATCGTTGAAGTGACTGTTGTGTTCATATGTTCTTAATAGTTAATCGTTGAAGTGACTGTTGTGTTCACAAGCTACATAATAAACTTTTATTTAAGTACATTTATCTATAACTGGCTATTAATATTTTGCAATCTAAAGCAGCCAATGTTTGCTTATATTTTACACTCTTTTATTTTTATGTTTATTTTCATAACGTTTCGCTTCACTATTAAACCTAAATTTCACTATTAAAGCCACTCCTAAAGGTCCTAAGTTTTTGCCAATTACTGTACTGTAACAACACAAAACCTGGGGTTAGTTTTTGAAGCTGAAAATTTTGTATGAGTATACTTTCGTTTACACGTATTAGTACTATTAATAATATATAATATTAATGGTATTAATATTAAATAGTTGTTTTATTTAGGTTCGCATGGGTCCCTGAACATGTATTTTATACTCCAGTTTATTCAAATAAAAGTTTAATTGATTATGATTTTGTTTAAAATATATTGTGCGAAAAAGATATTAAAATTGAACATTTCCCACAACTGCATTATGACTATATGTCTATTATTAATTGATAATGCAGTATACTTTTTGGGATAGTTTAAGGATGATTGAGATAGCCTATGGGTTTAATGGTTGGCATATTTTATCTGTGTAACTCAAAACATAATTATTTGAACAGTATTTCGTTTAATGTTTCATGAAACGTAAAAGACGCAAACAACGTTAATAATAATAAAATGCGTTTACTTTACAATGGTGTAGTATTCATTTTTTTAGAACATGCATGATATGGTTAAAAAGACTAGTTCAAAAAGAACATTGTAACGCAGAGAGTGAGGTGGTCTATTACCTGAGTTTTTGGCAAGAAAATTGAACGGTTGAATTATGTTTTTGTATTATTCGATTCGACAGCTATTTGTGGAATTACCATTTAACACATACGGTATATCTTCTTATCTCCTCATATATTTAATCCATGGTAAAATGTCACTATTAATTCACAATAGGGATGGAATAAAACGTACCTAGCATATGATAGGCCTACGAAGTAGGCTACTTTTTCTAATTAATAAGTTACTTAAAAACTGAAACATCGTGTATGGTAAAAATGGTTTAAGTGTTTAATTATACGTCTGTAATCTGAGCAACTTCTAGTCTAATTTGATGTAAAACAATGATATTTATTGTTAAGAGTGGAAAAAAGATTATCAGCGTATTTTTTCATTTCCAACAGATGCATTTATGCTAGGTAATAAAATTATAAAAATCCCAATAGTCTAACATTGAATATATTAATACAATTTGTATTTCATTTAACATAAACAACAAACACGCTGTAACTTGTTTACAAAGAGTATGTACGTACGCTAACTATGCCGATCGTCAAGACCCGGACGAAAAACAATGTAACTACATATTTTTTAAATCACTAACAGTCACATATTATTTTATATTGTTAATAAGTTTAAATATCGTAAAGTATATTTTATCCTATTTTTGATAAAATTATATTTTCCTTAAACTATTAACTTTTTGATTGTTTTACAACTATAAATGGAAGTTAATTAATAAATAAATGTTAATGTTTCTAAATAAAAAAATATTAAAATTTGAAAATTGTATAACAAATTAAAAAATTCATTTTTAAAAGGAGCTACACTTTATATTTAACTTTGCTAAATATATTTCACTCAATCAACACATCTGCAGATAGATGGATGGTCAAGTGTATCAACCAACTCATGGATGTGTATTACGTGGCCAATACTGACTCTCACTGCGAAGCGAATGACAGTAGTACATTTGGGCAAGAAATTAAAAACTCCAACCTTGATAAAAGCTAAAAAGAGGCGGGCACTATTTAAACTCCAATTAGCATTAATTAATGTGATATACTTGAGCTTAACTTCTCAAGACGAACACCAGTAGAAAGACATGTTTCTATAGCCACTACTGGATGAAATTTAATAATTCTAGAAAATGATGAACACGTACTTTAATTATATTCTGTTTACTGCCTTTAACCATGACATTCGGAATTAGATGGAAGTCAACGCTCATTTTAATAATATGCCTGACTATACATAGCATATCATGTAAAATAAAAATAATACCCTACACAACGACTGAAAATAGTTGTATAATAGTTTTTTAATTAGCATAATACGTGTTGGTACATATACGGTACAAGTAAACGTCACACAACACAAATATATTACAATACAAGTACAAAATGCACAAATACAGTATTATGGTGATCGATTTCAGTAAACCACGCTCACCTTCCTCAGACCGTGGAAGGAAAAATCATTCACCTAGCCTGAGGAAGGTGAGCGTGGTTCACTGAAATCGATCAACATAATACTGTATTTGTGCATTTTGTACTTGTATTGTAATATATTTGTGTATCTTGTGCTTATATTGTAATATATTTGTGTTGTGTGACGTTCATTTGTTGTATGACGATATAGTTGTATGATGTCAAGGATATGTTATTAGCCTACTTTGTACTTTGCTTATATAGGCTTATATACACATGTTCTTGTAATAAGTTAATTTTTAATTAAGCTTCACAAATAATTAATATGAGCGGGATATAGTTAAAATATTTGGGAGGGGGCAAACCTACTCGGGGGCCGGGGGGGTATGGAATACTCCTCGGCGGAAGAGGGTCCGCGGGCTCGGCCCAGGGAAATTTTTTAAAGTTTAATGGACTGGCATTTTAAGGTTGTTTTTACATCGATTAAAAATAAATGTTGCTATATTATTTTAAAGTAAAAACCTAATATGAACTCTAAATGGTTTTTAAAAGGGCCCTGCTAAGGCCACACTTAGGGGGCCTTGGCCCTGCTGTACGATAGTGTATAAAGTAAAGTTCATTTATTTTTACCAAGAATTATTTTTTATGAGCAATTTGGAGTAAACAATAAATATAATTTGTGGCTTTAAACATATATAATATTTTACTAAACATTACACTCTCTGCTGAATACAAATTACATATTAGTAAAATACATTACATTTTACAGCACAATATTTTACTACACTTAATGAGGCAAAATGAATCGCCTTTATTTTATAAGGTGAGGTTAGGACTGGACAGTCGTCTCTACCATCTAACTTTATTACAAATTGACAAAAATTAACGAATTAAATAATATAAAACATTACAATCAACAAAATATAAAACCAATTGTAATAAGAACATTAACAATATCTTGGTATTGAGTTTATTCAGTAGTTATCTGTATTTCAGTGAAAATCTTATTTCTGTAATCGAACATATTAAGGAAATATACGGAGCCTTGACAAAAATTAATAACGTAGTAACGGTTAATTATTTCATCATGACATTTCAGAATACTACACCTAATAGCACTAGTTACAATTGGTGAACAAGAAAGAAATAATCTCTAATACTTTTTTTTTTCAAAAAGTTGAGTGAAAAACCGGTTTTTTTTAGTTGTAACTCGCATAAAATTTAACACGTAAAATAAAAACTAAAAACTGTTGGTACTGTTATAAAGTAGATTAAACACTGAACATGAATATGTGATTGGGTATCTGTTATCGTTTGTTTTGTAAATACAGTAGCGCCGTAAAGTCAGGGGTCTATAATAATAAATCCGATAGTAGTATTTGACAAGAAGTGTTTGCAATGAAAGAGGCCAGAGCTGAGCCAATAACTGTACAAAGTGCGTGTGGTATCACCGCCGCCTTGTTGACAATCTAGTTTCAAAACTCTTGAATCTTTCTTCCTATATATAAACCTCTAATATAATTAGACAGTGGCCTAGAGGCAATACATTATGTTTAGCCTTGATTTACTAGGAAGGACTATGAAAAATAGTTACTTAGGATTACGTCAAATGCCAATTAATCCACAATTTTACGTCTTATACAATTCACCTTTTCTATGAGAAGCGCGTCACTGAATTTGACTATAACAGCTTATTTTAATATAGCTTATATTTACAATTTCAATGCCAGAAGGCTTTTTTATTTCTAAATAAATTTGTGTATGTTCTAAAAAACCCGCATCTTATGTAAATAACATCTATGCTTATTTTAATAAACATATGTATCATTTACAATTAGATTGCCCTCAAGTTAAACACAATATCATCATAGATATCAAGACCCCCTTAGTTTTTGAACCCTTGTAAACCCCTTGTCATACTGGAACCGTGAGGGTACGACAGTGGAGCGCCTTACGGTCAGGCGCTTCAATGTCGCAGTTGTGCGATTTCCTGGCTGACAGTTTGATATGTTTTTGACAGGCGCTCCACTGTCACTCATCCAACTTAGGTAGGACCTCTAATAATCTTAGGTAGAACATGGTCAGTTTAGGTAGTCAACCATAGTTACTTTGAGTAGCACTCTTTGTGAACTGAACTTGTGTAATCACCTGTGATTACGTTGATTAGCACCTATGGTCTACTTGACTAGCCACCCATTATGACTAGCCACCCATTATGGACTAGCCAATTCCATGACTGTGGCTGGCCAAGTTTATTACGATTAGTACACGAGTTGATCATTAGTGTTAGACATGTTGATCAGGGGTACTACCCGAGCTGATCATGAGTTTTAGCCATGTTGATCACGAGTGCTAGCCAAGTCCGATGACTACCCAAGTTGATTAGTGTGGCTGCCACAAGTTGATCACGAGCTACCCAATTAGAGCAGTGGATACTCAAGTAATTGAAAATGCGTTAAATTAATACATAACCAAACCGAGCAGAACATCTTATTTCAGCAATTTAATAATAGTTTAAAAATTTTATTTCAATACACAAGTGAACGTCACCCAATGCTAATTTAATACAATATAATACTTACACTGTATTTATAAAAAATAAGTGCAATATGTAGGCTACGAATGTTATGGTGATCGATGTCGATAAACCAAGTTTACTTTAATCAGTCACCATAATATTTGTTCAGTTTATATTAAAATTTTATTAAATTTCTTCTATCAACACATACTATGCTAATTAAGAAAACTTTGTTTTAATTCGTATTTTATTATTTTTCTTCTCATTGCCCATTGTTTAAATATCACTCATGTCAAGTTTTACCGTCCTAAGTCATCTCATTGGCTGTTCAACGGAAGACACCGGGAGTGGGACGAGGTTCACACCCCCCATGACTTCCAAGTTCTCAGAGGATTGCCGCTCCGCCTCGCCCCGTTTCCTGGCTGTCATATTTTTCTGTCCTTGTTAGTTTAGGAAAAATATTTACTTCGTAGTTAATTTTTTATAAAATGACAAATAAATGTCCCAGCATTTTTTCTACCACAACATTAATGAACTATAATAAATTAATAGTTACGAGTTAACATTACTGTTTTTATATTTTTAAATAAAATAAATGTCAATAGAGACAGTGACTTATTATAGAATTACTTATTGCTTTGATCAAGCCGGAATTATTAAATTAATATTTTTACTGTACGCATTCGTTAGTGTAGTTTATATGATATATTTCATAGACATGCTGTATTCTTAATTAATTATAGATGATTATTACAGAATTTGTCAAGCCATAATAAACATTGTACACGTCTTTACGAATAGACGTTTTATGCTTTACTTTGTGGTTAGATTATATCAGGAACCACATGGGAACGCACATTTTAATTTAAACGAAATAAGCTGTACAAAAGTAAGTGGACTAACTCTAAGTAAGGAAATCAGTCTGAAAATGATACTGATATTAGTCGTCGTAGGCCTACGTTGCATCCATCGATGTTAAGTTAAATGAAGAACGGTTTTTATGAATGAAGTAGTAAAATCTACTAGCGACTGAGAATTTCGGGTTTTCGCCACTTGCATCTCACGAATCACCGCATTTTTTAGCAAGAAATTACCATGCAGGCATTTGTGCGGTCCCATATTGCGGCTAAATCTTTAAAGATATCGATCTGAAACCAAAACTAAATTGAAAATAGATAAATTTCTCATTAAAATCACTTTTTAAAATTTCGATAACAGCTCTAGTTTTATTTTGGTACTAGTTTGAATATTGGGTAACTTCAATAACCTATAAAATCGAAATGAAGGAGAATTCGAACATTTTAAAAAGCGATTCTAGTCAAAAATATATATCTTTCAATAGATACTTCAATATGTATCTTATGTTAAAGCAAACCACTTTAGCAAGAGACAACCCAACAGGTACCAAGCCAGTAAACTCTCGTCAGGGCGGACAACCTTGAATCCGCGACACAGGAGCGCCTCTTACCTGGCTAAGGGGTTGTCATAAATAATTTTCGCTAGGGGTGCGACTCAGGAGCGCCTCCGAAAAGGGGTGGGGAGGCGCTCCTGTGTCGCACCTAAAACTACCTGTCCTCGGCACTCTACCTGCTTCCTACCTGCTATCAAGCTCAGCTCGCGGGGCCTTCTAAATACCTACCAATCTAATATCACAACGGCTACTATCATACTGACTTTGTTAAGTGCACTGCATATTTTGTAGGAGTAAGTGTAACACTGAATCTGTAGGGGTTATCCTAAAAGACCAATCAAAACTATTAATCACGTTTCTTAATGATATTTCATTTTATTTGAATTAAACTTGCAATAGTGGTTAAACTATTGCAGACTTGTTTTAAAACAAGTTTATAATCGTATAGATAGAAAACATCTACCCTTGTTGTTTAAAAATTAAAAAAGAGTCTTACATTTAAAAGAAGATAAATAACCAAGTTATCAGTTTTATCTAATTAAATCAAGAATTTATTGTGCAGGTGTAAAAATGTTCTGAGACTGGAAAGACAAAATAAGATATTTTATAATTTAATTTGATTTTGACGCTATGCATATTGAATTATCACTTGCTAATAAACGTCTTTTGATAATTTACGCTATCTAAAGTCTTAAAAGATTTTAAATATTTGATTGTCATCTACTTGTTGGTCGGTATGAAAATAATTTATTGCTTGTGTCTCAATGATAACTGATTCTATTTACATAAATTTTATAGAACAGTATATGTTAAAGGTATTATTTCGTTTTATTACAAAACTGAAAATATATACCGCAAACAGATGTTCTATCAACTTATTACTTTGTTTAGTTATTTAATGCCTATTGTTCAAATGATTACATTATTGACGGTTCAACCTGCTTAGCCTTGATTTAATAGAAAGGACCACGAAAAATAGTTACTTAGGAATACGTCAAACGCCAACCAATCCACGATTTTACGTCTTATGCAATAACGTTTTCTATTACTTAGTAGCGTGTCAATGAATCGGACTATAACAGCTTATTTCAATGTAGCTTATATTTACAATTTCAATACCTGAAGGCTTTTTTATTTCTAGAGTAATTTGAAGTGTAACATTTTTTAACAAACCCGGATCTTATGTAAATACTGTAACATGTATGCTTATTTTAATAAATATATGTCTATTGCTTTCAAGTTAAACACACTCTCACCATAGATATCAAGACCCCCTTAGTTTTTGAACCCTTGTCAAAACCCTTGTCACATTGGACCCGCGAGAGTACGACAGTGGAGCGCCTCAAGGTCAGGCGCTCCACTGTCGCAGTTGTGCTATTTCTTGGCTGACAGTTTTATTATTTTTGCCAGGCGCTCCACTGTCGTTCTCCCGACAACCTTAGGGATCGGACATTTAGCGCGGCCGGGCTGAATATCCGACCCTCACAGTTTGACGAACAAGTGATACAAATGGAGTAGGTATCGGCAAGCCGGGTCCACCATCTTGATGGTGGCCAAATCTTCTGTGTCTCGCCGAGTGGGGCATAAGATTAAGAGCTTATTTGCATAAAGAGCATATTTTGATTAAAAAAAAAAAAAAACCATTTAGAGAGCAAATAAAATGTTGACAATAAGCATGTGTTTAATTAATGGGTTCATAATAATATAACCAACATTTTACTTGCAATAATATTTTTAATAAGTCGCGAACCAATTACAAAATTCAAATTACTAGAAAAATTTAGAACGCGACAAATTCTTATATTTTTCGGTCAGAGAATTTTCGTCAGCGAAAAAGATTGAGGTTTTTGATTGATGTTTTACAATGTGAAAGTATTTTCATTCTATAACCATTATTTTACTATTTATGATGTGGTAAAGTGGTAGATGTAAAAACATCGTGCATCACGTTCGTATACTCGCCAATAATTCGTCCTGGGACGATAAGTGGTGCGGGGTGCCATTTCGGTGGTGATGGCCGGCTTAACCCCAGGAGAGTCTATCTATGCCCACTCTATTTGTATTTCATGTTCTGTGGGGTTAAGTCCCTCAACCAATTTATCCGGGCTAATTGTCCGGGAATCGTTATTTACAATACTTGCATCAGCACGTTTCGCCCATGCTGTGACGTGGCATCCTGAGTGGTAACCCTGAGACAGTCTCACGGGCACGTAAGATATTGTTGCTTGGGAACAGGATAGTGAGTATAACCATTAAAGATTTCTGTCACCAATAGACCGGAAGGCATGGAACTCTTAATTGCAGCCAAACTCAGTATAAGAGATACAACTGAGGGTGCCAAATCACAGTATGGGCGAAACGTTAGTGATATAAATATCGTAAACAATACCTTGACGCAGTCGGTAGGAAGGTTTAGTTTTTAAGTAATGGACACAGACCGCTCACGCCTATTAGTTAACAAACGACAGGCCCAATTGTATAATATTACTGTGACATCTAGAGTGGCCTCAATCCTGGGAACCGGTGATGCGGAAGTAATGGATGGGTCGCTGACCACCTGCCCTGCTTGTTTACAACCTTTGGGTTCACAATGGCTTACGCATGAACGCCCCTTTACCTCTTCAATAGACTTCTAGAATCTTCTGGGTTGACGAGCCAGCTCTGTCATGGAACTTCGGACGCAGGGGAATTCAAGAAGCTTCTAGATGGAGACCTGCAGGTGATATATACGGCCCGGATACCAGCGCTAGTCAGTCAGTCAGTCAGTGAGTCTACAGCCTACAGCCCAGGTGTTTGCGGCGACAGTGAGACAGTTCTACAGTGCGAGTGAAGTGTCCGTGTATAGAGAAGTGGTCTACGGAGAAGTTACCGGTGAGTGGTTCGTTGTGGGGATCAACGAAGGAGCATTGCGGTACTTGTGGACGACTTCTGAAGGGACACTGAAGAAACTGTGAGTGAACTGTTAGCTTTGGACTGTAGGTAGTAGGGAATCTAGTAAAGTCAATTAGTAGTCAGTAATTGTAAATAATAGTAGGGAATCTAGTAGAGTCACTTTATAGTTAGTCATTGTAAATATTAGTAGATAATCTAGGAAAGCCACTTTATAGAGCTAGGAATTGTAATTAAAAGAAGGGAATTTAGTAAAGTCACTTTGCAATTAGTAGTTGTAATTATTGATGCCATCGAAGATTGTAATTATAGATTAGTTTAACTGTAACAGTAGGCCTAATAGTAAATTGTACTTTTCTCAATAGTTTAAAGTTAAGGAAATAATACATTTAATTATAATAAGTTAATTTTATATTCAATAAATTTAGTAATTGTTTAGTATAACGTGTTGCTTATTTGTAAAACCCACATAGCGGTTAATTATTTATAAATTAGGACGTATTAAAAACGTCACATTACTAAATTAATGAAAACTAAATTATTGATTGACGAACAAACTGATCTCTCTTATAATATGAAATCTGGAGAAGTGTCCGTCATTCTCGTGAAGTGAGGTGAGTGTCCCTGACCTAACTGGAGGGCTGCTGGGTTGACATCACCCGTACGTGACGGGCGGCAGGAGGCAGGGCACCGTCGTCACGCCACTGGGCGTGTGCGGGAATATTCCTCTCCAGCTGTCGGAATGTGCCTGGAGTAAAGTGGTTAGTCATCCCGTGCTCTGACGTCACGGCCAGAGGGCACGCACCTGTTAGGCTCATGTCAGATCCGACTAGTATAATCATTTGTAAGGGTGTACTTTTCCACCTGGGTTGTACAGTAACTGGTAGAACACGCGAACGCGATTCTTGAAATCCGGCTGCAAAATGTCGCGAGTGAGAGAGAACGTCACGTTAATACGGATGGTTTTATTCGGTACTTACCAAAACACGCGTTCTTTTTGAGTTTCTTTCTTTTTTTATTTCATTTACGCTACCTAATATACCCTGTGGTTCTCTGATACTTTTACTAAGTGTACAGTAGTCCACTGGGTAGTATTATTAAATTGCTCAAATAAGATGTTCTGCTCGGTTTGGTTTTGTATTAATTTAATACATTTTCAATTACTTTAATATCCACTGACCTAATTGGGTAGCTCGTGATCAAATTGTGGCAGCCACACTGATTTACTTGTGGCAACCACACTGATCAACTTGGGTAGTCATCTTGATGGACTTGGCTAGCACTCGTGATCAACATGGCTAAAACTCATGATAAGCTAGGGTAGTACCCGTGATCAAGTTGGCCATCCACCGTCATGGACTTGGCTAGCACTCGTGGCTAGTCAATATTGGGTGGCTAGTCAAGTAGACCACAGGTGCTATAATCAACGTAATCACTGGTGATCACACAAGTTCATTTCACCCAGGGTGCTACTCAAAGAAATTATGGGTGGCACCTAAATTGACCGTGTTCTACCTAAGATTATTAGAAGTCCTACCTAAGTTTACCACAGGCTCTACTCAAGGTAATCACGGGTGGCTTCTCAAGTTGACCACGGGTCCTCCGCAAAGTAATCAAAGGACTATCCGAGTTGACCATGGGTGCTACCCAGCATAATCACACTTACTACCCTCAAGTTGACCACTGGTGCTACTCAAAGTAATGGCTGAGAATACCTAAGTTGATTGAAGTAATCACCAACGTAATCACAGGTACTAACTAAGTTGACCACGGATACTACCCTAGGTAATTAGGTTGTGTCTACCCAAATTGACCATGGTTGCTACCAAAGTTAATCATAGATGCTATCGAAGTTGGCCATGGGAGCTACGCAAGATAATCACAGATATTGCCCAATATGATCACTGGTGCTACCCAAGGTAATCAGAGATAATACCATAGAGGACCAAGAGTACTACCCAAGATAATTACAGGTACTACCTAAGTAGACCATGTGAGCTACCCAAGTCAATAAAAGGTACTACTCAAATTGACGACTGATTTTGATTGAGTGGCCAAAGTAATCAAGTTTGGCCACTCAAGTTGATCATGGGTGCTTCCCGAGGTAATCACATATTCTACCAAACAAGACCATATACGATAAATAGAAGGTACTACCCAAGTTGACCACAGGTGCTACTAAAGGTAATCACAGGTATTACACAAGTAATTAGGCGTGGCTACTCAAATTAATTACGGGTTCTCCCCTAGTGGCTACTCAAGTTGACAACCAGTGCTACCCAATGTAATAAGGGGTGGCTACTCAAGTTGACCATGGGTCCTACCCAAAGTATTCACAGGTACTACCCAAGTTGACCACCTGTGCTACTTAAAGTAATCATAGGTACTACCCACGTTGACCACGGGTGCTACCCTAGGTTATCACGAGTGGCTACTCAAGTTTATCATGGATGCTACCCAAGGTAATCAGGGATGGCTAGTCACATTGACCACGGGTCTTACCCAAGGTAATCACAGGCACTACTCAAGTTCACCACCGTAATTACGGGTGGCTACCCAAATGTACCACATGTTCTACCTAACATAATTACAGGTCCTTCCTAAGTTGAACACAGACTCTATTCAAGGTAATCATGAGTGGATCCCAAGTCACAAAGGATCTTACCCAGAGTAATTACAGGTACTATCTAAGTTCACCACGAGTACTACCCAAGGTAATCAGGTGTGACTACCCTAGTTGATCATGGGTGCTACCAAAGGTAATCACAGATGCAATCGAAGATGACCATAGAAGCTACCCAAGGTAATGACAGATATTACCCAAAATAATCACTGGTGATACACAAGGTAATTACAGTTACTACTCAAGTTAACCAAGGGTGCTGCCCAAGGTTAATCACAGATAGTAACCAAGTTGACCACGTGTTATACTGAAGGTAATCAATTCTATCCAAGTTGAAAATGGGAGCTACCCAAATCACATATAATACGCAAAATGATCAATGGTGGTGCTACCCATTGATTGGTCGGTAGCGTAGTTGGTTCAATCCCAGCTTTATGTGCTAATGTTCTCAGTTCGATCCCAATCAGAGTCAATACATTTTAGAAGGATTAGCTGATAATCCACCAGCTGTTCATTTGTCATTAGGCTATTAATTAATGACACTTTCTAAGGAATAGTCGGCCTTAGTTTGTAACAATGACTACATTCGCTCATCTACACTCATCACACTCATTCGAAATCCATATTCGCCCATATCTTGACGATCAGCGTCTTATGAATAAATAAACAAAAAAAATACCCAAGGTAATCAGAGATATTACCATAGAGAACCAAGAGTACTACCCAAGGTAATCACAGGCAGTATCCATTTTGATCGTGGGAGCTACCCAAGTCAATCACAGGTACTACTCAAAATTATTTTTGAGTAGTATTTTTACTCGTGTTGTGGCTACCTAAATTGACCACAAGTGCTACCCAAAATAATCACAAGTACTATCTAAGTTGACCACGGATAAGTTACCCAAGGTAATCATGGGTGGCTACTTAAGTTTGCTACGTTGATCACGTTTTGAATGTATGTACCCGTTCTTAAAAGATCTATTACTTACAAATAATAGTGACTATATAAAATTGTGAATTACTCAGCTAACTCATGTATCTGTATATTATAATACTCTGGTAATTGGTTATTTAAATGTAATTATTTATTATCAATTTATTTTTCAAGCATTTTTTTTTTATATTTATTAGGAATAACATTAATTTGTTTCTAAATATTTTTTAACATTAGCTTTAATCCACGCAATAAAATTATATCCTATAAACGACAAATACATTCATTCTGTTTTTGCAACAATATCATTTCTTAAAACTGTTCTGATCTGTTAGGTGCTATAGGCATTACATGAAATATTATATTTTAGAATAAACAAATCTAATAATTTTATAAACTCAAATCTATAAGCCAAGCTAGTAAATGTCTTGCCGGCGTGGTGGTTTGACTTTGCAGGGTAAGTCCAAGGTTCGAATCCCCAACTGAGCTAACGGTCGGTACTTTACTCGTTGAATAAACTGGTAAGTAAAGTAAAAAAAAAAACTGCGTTAGTAAGGAAAGGATTGGCTGCGCGATACAAATGAGAACTAAATACAAGATTGGCATTAAAATAGTATGGAAATTACAGTCTCATCATTTATGTCCAACTTAATAGGGCCATGAGAGCTCGAAAGACTACCAATAGGTAGATACCTAAACTCTGATTTCAACATAAAATTAGATATATATATGACTAAATTAAACATATTAGTATAAAAAATAGCTTAAATGCTACATGACAAGACGTCTTCTTACAAATAAAATAAATACGTATGTTATCATTAACACAAATTAAGGAATACACGTACGGTGGGACTAAAATTATACGTACAGTGGTACTTCATTGGTGTTTAGTGCTTATGTACTGAGGTGCCAAAATGGATGAGACACGTGAGGACAAACTACTTACTGTACTCATATAAAAAACTGAGCCCAAAGTACTGTGTGAATTGCTGAGGTCAAACTGGTAGACCACGTGAGCCTAAACTACATCTAACATACATGTTTATGAGGCCAAACTACTATCAGGCAGTTGAGCCCAATCTGCTTTGAACGTCTAAAGTTATATCTTCGAAATTGATATAAGCTCGCAGCAGTTTGACCTCAGCCGCACAGTGGGTCCAAACTGCTGCTGGGCCCAAACTATACTGATATATACTGTATATATATATTTTTGTAATATTCAGGAATAATTTGTACACATTTATTTATAGAATAAAATAAATACACTAACTTTCTTTTAAAAATGCTTACTACATTTTTACAAGATATATTTCCGAATTCAGGTATTATAGCACTAACCTAGTAATACATTATTGTAAATAATTCATGAAATGTTTGACAAATCATTTGCCAATTGAATATCTTGCATATAGTTATATGAATTATAATATTTTATGTATTCTACTAATCTATATACATTATAATATATGAACTTGATCGCTTCCGACTCATTATGTCACTCGTCGTATTGTTACAGTATTTAGGCATTGCTTTATTTTGATTGTTGGTCATTTTTAATAGTCGTGTTTTAAAAAAATCGTCATATTTACTAACTTGTGTAGGCCTAATTGAATCATATTAAATTAATCACTCATAAAATACTGTGAAATATTTATCAGTAAAACTAAAAAAATTTTTGAAAAGTAATTGTGTAAGAACTGTTGTCCAATTTTTAATTATAATTGATATGTTATAATTATAATTGTTATTGATAAATATAATTTATACAGTTCGCTTCGGTTATCGTCTCTACCCGCGAAAATGGTGTAACAAAATGACTGCTTTTTTAAATCAAATTATCCCCGTAGTGTTATGTTCATGTACTGTAGTAATTCATTCAACATACTTCAAAAGCAAATAAAAAAGTGACCACATTTCAACTATTTTTTAATGTTTGGAAATTAGTGTGTTTATGTTGTAATTGCCATGAAACTATGATAGTTTATGTGAAATAATTTTTTATTTTGTTAAAAATAATTAACTAACCGTCCAAAATTTACAAAACTTAAAATAAATTGTCAGGTGGTATTTTTTACCATTACTTTTTAACGTGTTTTATTTACTTTTCAGTAAAGCGTATCCTTTAATGCTTTAAGCGTATGTTGACAATTGTTGTGGTGTTCATTTAATATTATTTTGTTTTACTCTTCAACCAAACATAAAAAGATACGAAATAGAAAACTTTTGCAAATTGATGCCGTTTATTAAATATTTAACCACATAAATACCAATATTTAAGCACAATCCAACAGCATTAAGAATATTTACAAAAAGCATGCTTTGTAACGTAATTTACTTAGTTTTTAATAAAGCATATCCTTATGTTTATTAATCAAACTCTTCAATTGTTTTTCAATTGTAGCATATAAGTATGGTAAGCCTATGCCTAACTATGTTAAATTTTAACCGTTTTGAGAATAACAAGATTTTAACAAGAATTATGATTTTGGAAAAGGTTTCAAGTAGAAATTCAATATTTTAGTAGAGCCCCCAATGTTATCAGTAAATAATTTGATTTCGCTGTAAAAAGTATACTTTTCTAAACAAATATTACTATTTTTTACAAAAAAGTGATATAAAAACATGTTAAGAAATAAAATACAGCAGCAATACAGGTACTGACTGGAAAATTGACAATTGATGAAAAGAATTGGCCTTTCTGCTCAACATACATTCAGACAGAGAAGGTCGGGCGTAGCCAACTGAGGAGGAGGCAGGTGGGAGTGAGGGGTAATTGGGGTTTCCGGTTAAAAATACTACGAAAACTTACTATACAGGAAATGATTCAAGTAACTATATTGTACTCTGTCCGGCGGATTAAACTTCCTTCACCTAAAAAACTGGACATAGTTCCAACTTCTCTCGTCAGTGTCACATGACTTCTATATTTTCTTTCCCTTTAGAGCCCTCTTAACTTCTCAAGAGCTTTGAAGAATTTCAAATCAGTAGTGAAGACGAAAACCAGTAGAAAGATATTTTCCTGACTATACATAAACCTATAATGTAAAATAAAAATAATAGCCTATACAGCATACGAAAATATTTGTATATTATCAAGGATGTGGTGTTAGCCTTCTTCTTCTTTGCACATGTTCTTTTAATCAGTTAATGTTTAATTGAGATTTACAAGCAATAAACTTAATAATTATGCTATTTTATTTATTATTTAAATATGTTACTTATTGTGTTCTTTACATTGGATACTTCTTAACAACTGGATATTTCATGTACGGTACCGTAGCTTTCGAATTTACATTAAATAAGCATATAAAATGTATGTTCGGCTCATGTGATTCGCTTGTGTAAATACGGAACCCTTGAAGGCACAGAGAACGAGTGATACTGGGCATAACTTGTAGTGAAAGTGGGCATTTCTTCATCAGCAGGAAAACCACAATGTGATGATTCCATAGTATATCTCGGAATAGTAGAAAATCTTCCCTTGGCGAGCTACTACGTCACCATGAAGATGGAAGTCGTACGTGTCTGAACTCATGTCCGCTGAACCGACACGACTCGGCCCAGAACTTCTCTGTTGCCACATCTCCTTGCAACAAAGAAATAGATATGTAGCATTCAATATAACAATACAATGTTGTTAGACTCGTATTATTAGTTCCCAACTGCTCCCCCGAAACGATTTGTATGCTGACGTATAGTAGGTTGAACGGGCTCGCATGAGTTCAGCAATTTTTTCCTGCTCCGATGGAAGGAGGAGCATGAACTCGGCAACTCTAATAAAACTGACCTCAAAAGAATGGCATGCACTTGGCAACTGTAGGGGAGAAGTCGCAGTGAGTAACACCCGCGTCCAGGACAGCATAATTCTATCAGTAAGGAGTTGTAGAAAAAATTAACATTCATAAAGTACAAACATATTTTCATGGCAAAAAATGTTAGTTTGTGTTAGAATTTCGTTCATTACAACCCAAACTCATATGTGTCTAAATTAAAAAATTATCTAACTATTGCACCAAACTATATCAATATTATTAAAATTGAAAGGTATCGTTAGGGATAAAAGCACTCAAATAAACAATTAGTTTTAGCAGTTAGTAAAAGTGCCTTTAATTTAATCGATTTAAACCACCTCGATATAAGAAAGTAAACCTCGCCAAGCCATTAACCATGATTCAGTGGCCTATAATCCTAAGAATGATAAACGTTTACTTTCTCTGAAATTTGTATCTACTACGCTGTTGTGTTAAATAATAGTACCTCACAAGTTTAATTTAAATGCATTGCTTCTTGAATCTTACCCCACAAATATTAGTTCACTTCCCTTACCAAAGGACAAACATGCATACCACTCCATCTCTTGGAATCTAATGAACTCCACGCTTGTTGAATGCAATTAAATTTAATTAATTACAGCAAGTGTTGAAAAAATAAAACAAAAATAATATTCTAAACAACACTAAGAAAATGTCAAATGCATCACAATTACAAAAGTACCTCGTAAACAGTTTTTGATTGTTGAATATTGAATATGATTGTTCTTGCACATTAAAGTAAGAAAATAAAAAAAGTTTCTAAATTTCCGGTGTCCTGTCGGTCTTCTGGTACAGCTGATGTATCAAATCATTTGTGTGTAGTTTTATTTCTTTTCATTGTACAGTAATTTTTCCTATGTCAACTAAATATCCATTGTTTTATTGCTAGAAAGACTCAACCGATCACAAAAATAAAATCTAGCAATACAAAAAGCGGGCTTATTATTATTTTTTATTCTTTTTACAAAAGATGTAAGTCTAAACTGTAAAGGATTATGTCTAATATTAAAGTTATTAAAAAAAACTCAACAAGGCAATCACAAAAAAGCACATATTTGTATATAAAAAACACATATTTATTTTGTAAAACAGAAACCCCCACTACGATAAAGTTTCTTCAACTTATACAGGGTTTTCAGTAAAACTATTCCAATAATTTGGATGTTATTAAATATGAGCAAAAAAAATATACAGTAAACATATGTCCAAACATTTATCATTTAGCCGTTAACCACCATATTGTTTTTTTTTTCAACAAATAATTTATATTGTAATTTAAATTCAAAAACCAAACATAAAAAACGTTATATGAAAACCTAATAGAAATATGAAACTCCAAATAAATTCCGTATGAATAAAAATACTATAATGGGGAATAAAATTAATTATTATATTAAAAACTTTAACAACAATATAAATAATTAATTACTTTATTTACAGAGGCAAATTTTAGGCTTACAAGCCCACTATTACATTTAACCTCTACAAACTTTAAGATTTATTTTAAAAATATCTTTGTTGTATAATAAAACTATATTAATAATATTAGGTAGCCTATAGTTTTAAATTTAACACTTTGAAGCCTAGACCATTTATGCACCGTTTGGTTACCTAGGCATTTTTGTATTAACACTGAACAATTCTGCAATATACTATAAATATTTTATAACTAAGTGTTACATATCATTTTAAAAAGTAAAAACACCTCTTCAGAAATATGTAGATATAATATATTTAAAAATATTGCAAAAGTGTGAAAGTGGTGAAAAAACTGTGTAAAATATATAAAAAACAAAAATAGCTACATTCAGTCAATTGAAATGATTTGCCTTGGTGTGATACAATTTGAAGCAATGTGGCAATGCGTAATGGCAGGAACTTTATCCTCCTCATCCAATTCCCCCCTGAGCCGGAGTCAAGAACCGGATCTTGAATGTTTTCATTCGATACATCAATAAATTCAAGATTTACTTCACTGTCTAAATCATCATCTACGTCTGAATCATCACACCAAACGTCATGAGTTGAATCACTTCTAAGATCACTCTTGATTGTATACACAAAATAAATACTAAATCATAAATACAACAGAACTGTTACAAATACTTGAAATAACTTAAAACAAAAACAGACTATTTTTATGTTATTATTTTCGATCGATAAAGAAACGTAAAATGGAACTGTACAAAATTACAAATAATAAGTTACAACTGAACAATCAAACAGAAATAAAATACAATATTCAAATCAAGCACTTATAATACAGATGATTTTATAGAATTGTAAACAATAAACAACTCTAAACAATAACTGGCACAACGATCACAGTGTATCAAAACAGCTGTCAGGTGACAACTGACGACGTTCAAGGCAACTTCTGATGGCGACTTTCGGTAGACATCTGGTAATAATTTTGTTCTTTCATCAGATGGTTTTAAAATAAACTAAACACCACAAAACATAAAGACAGATAATCAATCGGCGTAATCTATATATATAAAATCCAATGTATGTTTGTCTGTCTATCCTTTATGCGCTACCAAACCTTCCAGCCGATCGCCATGAAACTTGGGGAAGTTGTTCTATATACCCCAGGGAAGGTTTCTGTCCTATTCCCGTTTCTTTAATCCCTCAGGGCTCCATCCCTTGGACTTCTAAAGTTTCAATGTTAACCAAATAGCAGGATGCATGAAGGTATAATAAGTCAAATATAAAAAGAATATCAGCTGTGGGTTTTAATATGTCAAAATTAAATTAAACCATGTGTTAATTTTTTAAACTGTTTATGTTTTTATGTTTTTGATTTCTTGTGAAGCTATATTATTAATTGATTGATTTATTTGATTAACAGCTGTTAAATAAAAACAAATAGAATAAAATTGTGGTAGGCAAAACTTTCAAAATTAAAAATAATTGAGTACAGTAGTAAACTACACAAAACATCAGCTGTTGTAAATTGGAAACTGTGTAAACTGAAAGCTGCACATTTCAATGATACAATCAAAACTCAATATTATGACCGGCGATGCGGGCAGGTACAGCTAGTGCAACATATTGTTCATTTGCGTAACAATTTATCTATTTGTTACCAAATACATTAATGTAGTAGCACGCATAAGGACATATCTTACACACTATTAAAGAAAATAGAATAATTGCCTTTTTCTTTAGTGTCAATATATTATTAATATTGTTCTGAATTATTATTAATACAGTATTTATAAAATAATTTTAATTCAATTTTTTCAATTACCTTCTAATTATTGTTATACTTTAACAAATGTATTGGTTTATATTGTTGAAATATACTATTACTAGCAGCAAAACCCAGCGTTGCTCGGGTTAAAATACATCGCATGCTTAATGGTATAAGAAATATTTAAAGATCTATTTTCTAAAGTAGATATTATAGATTTTTATCTTAGATAATAAGACACTTATTCAATCATTTAACATACGGTGAGTGTATCAAATTAATTAACCAATTAATGAATCGAAATAATTATAAGTTGAAATAAGAAGTACTTTAGTAAATGTTAAATTTATAATTTATTTACACAATTATTTACATATTATATTATACATATTACAATAGTCAAACACATATACATATACATATTACATATTATTATATTATTATGTATTTACACTTTTTATTTTAAATATATTTTTTTATTGATTTCTTTTTATAGTACTTGTTTATAAACTACATTTATGGTTTTATTGTCCGGACTGTAAATGAATAAATTTCGAGGTGATCCTACTCGTGAGCATGCGACGTATAATTGTCCGTGTGCAAAGCATGGTTCCTTTAAGTCAACACCACAGTATTTAAAAGTTTGACCCTGTGCTTTGTTGATAGTCATGCTGTAAGCCAACTTTACCGGAAATTGTAAGCGTTTAAAAGTGAAGGGCAATCCATTTGATATTAAAGGTATCCGTGGTGTAAACACTATCTGTCCTTTTTCTTTACCAGTCATTATACTGGCTTCAATGATGTTCGCTTGTAGCTGTTTAGTGCAGATTCTCGTACCATTACACAGTTTTGGCGAGTTCAGATTTCGTAATAAAATAATTGGTGAACCAACTTTAAACTTAAGACAGTGTAATGGTAAATTCCTGGTGGATTTAATGAATTTTAAAATTCAGTAGGGAAATTAACGCTTTCTTGTTCGTCGATCATTGTATCAATTGACGTGTAAATTTTCCTTCTCCCGGAATCATTTCCTGGATCATGTTGTTGATGCCGTTGACAATGTCGTTCTTTGTGGCTAGAATAATTCGTTCACGTAACCATTCTGAGTTGGTATAATTCTCAGCAATACTTGGATATACTTCATTGATAAGTTTTTCCGGTGTTTCAACAACATTACATAACTCATTAGTTAATGTGATTTGGCCAGTATTTTCGTCTATTGGATAGGTGCCCTCTCCTATTTGTAAAAGTTTTTCAGAAAATTCTTGCGCGTTTTTATCTTCTAAAATTCGTGCTCTCATATTTGTTGTTAATTTAATTATTTTCACGTGTTCCCATATCATCGACTTTTTTAAGCAAGCGTTAATTTCATCCGCTGGAGTTGATTTTGGCATAAAAGGTAGCGTTTGACGAAAATCACCTGATAGTATTAACAATACACCTCCCATTATATTCGTGTTGTCGCGTAAATCTTGAAGTGTTCTATTGAGTGCTTCTAGTGATTTTCTATGGGCCATTGTGCTTTCGTCCCATATAATGGCTTTGCACTGTTTCAATATTTGTCCACGTGGTGATGATTTTGTAATGTCACATACCGGGAATTCAAGGTCAGCTACACTTAATGGTAATTTTAAACCAGAATGTGCTTTCCGTCCACCATCCATAAGTTTTGCCGCTATCCGAGATGATGCTAGAGCGAGAGCAATTTCTTTATTTGCACGATTTTTGGCTAGGATTAAATTTATCAAAAATGTTTTCCCGGTGCCGCCAGGTGCGTCTAAAAATATTATACCACCTTGCTGCTTTTTATAATAATCCATTATTATATCATATGCTTGTTTTTGACTCTCAATTAATAAAGATTTGTTGTGTTGAATGTAAAGATTCAATTCATCGGAGTTATAATTTGTTTCTCTTAAAAATTCACTGTTCATAACATCCAAATGACATCGTTTAGGAGATTGAACACCTAATTGCATCAACGTTTGGTTATAAATTGCTAAACATTTATCTTCTATCAATATCAAAGCTTTATTAAAAATGTCTTCGTTGAAAATAATTTCTAAGTCCGAGTTTTGTTGTCGTAATTCAGCTAAGATGTCATCGCTCATATATTCTCGATATTTCAGCCATAGTCGATTTGGATTAGAAGGATTACATGTAGTTAATATAATTGCGAATAGCTCACGAATTTGATTTGCCGTTGCCGTTTGGGCTGCTTCATTCATAGCTAGGTCCCAATGATTATCGTTTTCAAGTAGACCCAATCTTTGACATGCTTCGCGATATGTATCACAAATGTAACCATTGACAGTTCTTAAGTCTTCAAAACACGTTGGGCCACGAATAGTGTGAAGTAATAGAACGTAAATAGAAACATTCAGCGTTTTTTTGGATGCACTGTGTAGACTCGTCCTATTGTGTTACTCTTGAACACTCCATCGTGTCCTTCGACTGGCATTCCTCGTTTTCGGGGATTAAATTGTTTACTTGTTGTATTCCATGTATAATAGCTGGGTACTTCTGAGTAAAATAAAGTCTTAGCAAATGGGTCGTTCTGGCATAGTTCAAAAAACGCTGTTAAAGTTGTTCGTGAAGGTTCCGTCGCAACTTTTTCTGCCGTTTCTGTTGTGAAAAACACACGTTGTCCATTTTCTAGATGGACGGATAAATGGACAACCGGCGGATCTCGACCGTGTATTGGAAAACTCAAAATTCGCCAAAACGCTTCGTTGGTATTAATGTAACGACCCATTTGATACTGTACTATTTCATCATGCTGATTTTCTTTGGTTACCGTAAAGACAGCCATATCACTGCCTTTATTAATATATTTGCATACATATTTTATCGATTTGACGGAACTGCAGTATTCAACATTGATATGGGCATTAAACATTTTTGATAGAAGTGGATTATATGGTACTACCCATTGATTGTTAATTTGAATTTCTTCATGACCTCGCATCTTAATTTTAGTCGTAAATCCACCTTGTTCTGGTGATCGACGTCTATATTTAGAATATCCGTCTTCGCCTGTAACTTTTTCGTTCAAAAATGGCTTCGGATATCGTTTCGTACATTTTTCATCTTTCATGCACGGAGAATTCCTATTTAGTTCACCACACGGGCCATGAACCATATTTTTTACGATTATATTGTATAGATCAGGATCTTCTTCTGGGTTTGGAAATTCAGCTTTGATGATATCATCTGTTTGATTTGGTCGAATTTTATTTTGAAGCCAAATTAAGTTGTGAGAGTGTGGCAGTCCTCGTTTTTGCCATTCAATTGAAAACATCCAGCAGATAACAGGACCAAATATTTGAATTTTCACGATGGCGTCGATAAATTTAATTTGTTTTTGACGAAAAACTCGGGCAACAATGTCATGTCGATCGCTGGCCGTTTGTCCATATTGTAATTCTTCTTTAATTTCCACCCATGAAGAATTACATGTAAATGTTATGAATAAATCTGGTCTGCCGTGTTTTCTGACATAAGTTATCGCATCCTGAGCATATTCGTGCATGTGACGTGGACTTCCAGTGAATGTCGATGGCAAAATGACCAATTTTCCCATGTTATCGAGGTTTCCATCATTTGTCATTGCATCTCTCAAATGGATGTATTCATCCGAACGCAACTTTCGTTGATTATGGCGAATAAATTCTATTCTTTCCGTCTCGATTCTAGCATACATGTATACAATAAACTGCTGAAATAACTTTCGACAATTTAAAATATGGTTATATTTACCATTTCTAGCCATGATTCGATAAGCATAAAATTGCATAGCTGATATTTTTTTGTTAGTTTCAACACCTGTAGCTGGATTTGTTGAATATTGAAGTGATAACCATCCTCACCTTGCCAAAAAATTAGCGGATACTGTAGTGCATCATGACTACGATTTGTTTCAGCAATACGTTGCAATTTATTACTTCGGCGTTGAATAATAATATCACGACGACTAAGTTCGTTATCAACAATTAGTTCGGCAACTTCGTTCGCTAGAGGTGCATTGAATCTTCGTTCGTGTTGACCGGCTGGTCTTTTATCTGCTCGAATAACGATCTTATAATTATCTGCAGCCATTTGGTCTAGATAATTCTTAAATACATTAATCAGTTGATTATGATTATGAAGTAGACATTGTAATTTTTGAATAATATCTCGTTGTAGTCCCTGAACATGAGAGCAACGTTGATCTGTTTCAAGTTCTTCGGTACCAATGAAGTATAATTAGAGAAATTTTTGAGGTTCATTAGACATCGGCAGAAGTGAGCCTATTCGGTGATAAATTTAGCCTTGAACTTTGAAAACTGGGCTGAAATTTTCTTCCTGGCATATTAATGAAGCTCCAAATGAAGTCATTTGAAAACAACAGTTGTATCGGTGTATATTTTGTAGAAAATTATTGGAATCTGGTGAGTCTCTAGTCATATATTATGCGAGTAATTGTGGTGGTGGTACATCTAACTCTGGTAGACTGCCTTTACCACTCAAGCAGCACATACCGACAGTTTCGCCTTTAAATTTCCGTGCATGACAATACTCGCATATCATATTCATTTTTCCGATGATAATATCTGGATGTTCACTATATTGTTTTTTGCAATCATAATTGAAAGCCTCAACTTCTAGACTCTTACATGTAGCAACTCGTTGCTGACGTAGATTGGCCATTCTGGATTTACCTCTGCTCTTTTCCACTTCATGTTGAATAACATATTGACGATTTCGGATGGATTTTACTCGTGATCGCGTTTCATCATTAGTACGTGCTCTTTCTTCTTCAGTTTGATTTTTCCTAATTCTTTTTACCCCTTCAGTCGAGAGCCGTTTTTTCTTTGTTCTTCTGTTTCATTTTGCCGTGCTTCTTTTTGTTTTTTTGAAACGACTTGATGTTTCGCAAATACTTTTTTACGTTTTGGCATTGTGCATATGTACTGAAAAGAAGTAATACATAAAAATTAGTTTCTCGACTGAAAACACACTGAAACTGACGAAAAGTCACTGGATATCCGTTTATATACTGTCAAATATCGAAATGTCTAGTACCAGAACACTCTAGAATATTCAAACAGTTCAGTCGTTTTCGATTATCGAAATTACTTAAATTTCTTTAATTACTGTTCACTCGTACTTTCAATGATCTTCACTCAACTAAGAACACGGTAAAACTGACGAAAAGTCACTGGATTTCTGTTTTTGGAACTTTCTAGACCATTTCGGATCGATTTTATCCGTTGCACACATTCGGGAACTTTTTAGATCATTCCAGAAATTTTTAGAACTTTCTAGATCATTCCAAAAATTGCTGGAACTTGCTAGACCATTCTAGATTGACTACGTCAGTTTCACACATTCGGGAACTTTTTAGATCATTCCAGAAATTTTCAGAACTTTACAGAAGTTCATATGAGTTAGATAAGGTCAGATATATATATATATATATTTTCACATTTTTGCCACCCACAACCACCCACCCCGACCAAACTCCCTTACTTTCTGCCAGAGACCAAGGGGTATTTACCACCCCAACGGGAGGTTGATCGGAGATGTGGATTATAAAGAAAACTGAGAATTTACGTACGCACATTAGCATTTTATATAATATATTTATATTATTTATTAAAACCATTATTTGAAACTACATTTTATATTGATTATGAAATCACCTTTTTCTGTTTCTTCAGTATTATCTCAATTTTGTTTTAGAAATCATGTTTTTGCTAAATAAATTTGTTAAAAAATAAACTTTGCCTAGTATGTCAATTAAAGTGATAAGTATTATAGTTGAGATTATTATGATAAACAAAAGCAATGATAGTGTAACTTAAAGGCCTAAGTTACCGATGTGTTAACCAGGGAAAATGAAAATCTTCAGTAAGCCTCTCTTATAAGAACTACATAAGACTATACTTTGGTTTGGTAATCATTATAAAAATGTTCTATCTTTGTTTTAGAAGTTGCACTATTGAATTTAAACCTTGTTCACAATTAACTGTGAGTGAATTCTACTTTGTTATCGGCAACCATCTTGTACACCAATCATACATCAGTGTATGTCATTGTTTCATTGAAGTGAACTTTTTGTTGAAATTCTGTCATTGATAAAGAAAATGCCGTGTCTAACTGAAGAGTCTCTGCAGGCTTGAGCGTTTTACCTGAAAAGACCTAACTAAGACCGCCGTTGCAACTGGACATAATATTATTTGTACCCTTCTAAATTCCTTCAAACGCCGGTGCAACTAGACATGCTAGGGACATAATATTATTTGTACCCTTCTAAATTCCTTCCACCGCCGGTGCAACTAGACATGCCAGGGACATAATATTATTTGTACCCTTCTAAATTCCTTCAACCACCGGTGCAACTGGACATGCTAGGGACATAATATTAGTTGTACCCTTCTAAATTCCTTCAACCGCCGGTGCAACTGGACATGCTAGGGACATAATATTATTTGTACCCTTCTAAATTCCTTCAACCGCCGGTGCAACTAGACATGCCAGGGACATAATACTATTTGTACCCTTCTAAATTCCTTCAACCGCCGGTGCAACTGGACATGCTAGGGACATAATATTATTTGTACCCTTCAAATTCCTTCAACCGCCGGTGCAACTGGACATGCTAGGGACATAATATTAATTGTAACCTTCTAAATTATTTCAACCGCCGGTGCAACTGGACATGCCAGGGACATAGTATTATTTGTACTCTTCTAATTCCATCAACCGGCCGATCGGTTCAACCGCCGGTGCAACTGGACATGCCAGGGACATAGTATTATTTGTACTCTTCTAAATTCCATCAACCGCCGATGCAACTGGACATGCAGGGACATAATATTATTTGTACCCTTCTAAATTCCTTTAACCGCCGGTTTAACTAGACTTCAGCCGGTGAATTTGTATGCGGCCGCTTATTTAATTAACATCCAAAACATTTGTGTTGAATAATCTGTTTACACCCAAAACGTGCATATATATATATGCACGTTTTGTGTGTATTTATGTGTATAATCAGAATCAAGAAAGCACCCGATGAAAATAAACATTATACGATATTTATAAAACTAATAAAAAAGAGGCTATACTGTTGACGTACATTTAACCTACATAAACCAATTTAACACAGGAAAACGCGATAATCATGTTTTACAACTGTAGCGGTAAATCTATTTTACTTGTTTATAGCAGTAACAATGTAGGGCAGAAACTTAACAAATTCTAATTTGGTAATTTTACCATTTGTCGTATAATTTACTTCGTTTTATGTGAACATGCGCTTTTTTTGTGCTAGTCAGTTTTTATTTGATTGTCCTTTTCTGCACTGTTTATTCCGACGTAGGTAACGATTTGTTCATGGAATTTTTATAAATGTTAGAGTTAGAATATTTGCTACGATTGTATGACTGCAAGCCACCTGACCGACACCACCCGTCGGCCGAGTTCATGTCTGGCTGGTTGACATTAACATTGGGCCCCTAATTTGCCTACGACAAACATTGTATCTTTAAGACATAGGCCAAAGATTCGCAATTTGCTGCAGTCGATTTACAGGCTCTGTGCATTGTATTGTCTTCATGAGTTTTCCAGTTTTCTGTTATAAGTAATTATTAATGTTACATGGATGTAACTTATGTCTTACATCACCACTAATTTTTATGGTAATACAAAATAAAAACGATTTTTTATTCAGCTATAATTATTTTTATTATTGCTCATGACTGCTTTATAGAATTAATTAAAAATACGAGTATTAAAGTATCAATAAAGATTTACCATAACTCATAATCGTGTCATGCTTATATTATCATTATTATTGATCATTTAAATGACATGTCCGGTGTCCGGCAACAATTTGATCTAACTTTACCACATTGTTCAGCAGGACAATGCTAACAAATAATATTGTACAACATGTGTCCTATCTAGATTGGTTTTCTGTATGTATGTGATTTTTACAAAAATGTAAATATGTAAAAAACTGTTTAAGATGAAACACTGAAACGCATTAAGAATATTTAAACAAATTAAATTTAACTGATCTTTTCTGTTTTTCTCGAAAAGTATGTTTCAAAGTGACGATTTAAAAATGTAATTGCTAAATATAAAAAAATTAATTAACATTTAGAAAAGATCTTTTATACAGTAATAGCTAAACTGTAGGCAATTTGCTAAATATAAAAAAATTAATTAACATTTAGAAAAGAACTTTTATACAGTATACCATAGCTAAACTGTAGGCAATATTATGTAAAAATCCAACGTTATATAAGGTTTTATCATTGAGCTTATGAAAACAGAGAAAATATATGATTTTTTTCATAAATCTGTTATTAGTGACCATATAGACGATTCATATGACTGGTGATTTATAAAACCACTCTATTGTCTCTATGGTCACTGATAACATATTTCTGAAAAAAAATCATGCATTTTCTCTGATATCATAAGCTCAATGATAAAACCTGATACATAGTTGGTTTTGGCATAATTTCTAACATTGTATTTTTATATATTTCACAATGACCTTTTTTAGTTGTCACCACTTTAAAAGGATTTTTCGAGGAAAACAAAGATTATATTAAAATATATCCCATTTAAATAAATATTCTTACCAAGTTTTATCTTACAAAATTGTTTTTCATTTTTTTAGATATTTTAAAAATCATATACAGACAGAAATCCAAACCATACGGGACATGTGTTACTTGCTAAACAACGTTGACCAGTTTGTTCGTGTGGTTGCGGACATGTGTTACCTGGTGAACAACGTTGAACAGTTTGTTCGTGTGGTTACGGACATGTGTTACCTGCTGAACAACGTTGAACAGTTTGTTCGTGTGGTTGCGGACATGTGTTACCTGGTGAACAACGTTGAACAGTTTGTTCGTGTGGTTGCGGACATGTGTTACCTGCTGAACAACGTTGAACAGTTTGTTCGTGTGGTTGCGTACATGTGTTACCTGCTGAACAACGTTGAACAGTTTGTTCGTGTGGTTGCGGACATGTGTTACCTGCTTAACAACGTTGAACAGTTTGTTCGTGTGGTTGCGAACATGTGTTACCTGCTGAACAACGTTGAACAGTTTTTTCGTGTGGTTGCGGACATGTGTTACCTGCTTAACAACGTTGAACAGTTTGTTCGTGTGGTTGCGAACATGTGTTACCTGCTGAACAATGTTGAACAGTTTTTTCGTGTGGTTACGGACATGTGTTACCTGCTTAACAACGTTGAACAGTTTGTTCGTGTGGTTGCAAACATGTGTTACCTGCTGAACAACGTTGAACAGTTTGTTCGTACGGTTGCGAGACACCGTATAAATAAGTAAGTATAATATTTAGGTTTTACTTTCCCCAGATATATCATGAGGGTTTTATACTGTCGCCGTCATTTTCAACATGATATTCTAACGTTGCTAAGGGACCAAACCTATACGGCAAATTTAAGTGTACCCGAGAAACTCTGTGCCAACCGCTAGGCTAGCAAGAGGCCCAACATTTTAAATGACACTTATCTAAGAAGAATTAAATTAAGTTTAGAGACTAAATAGAATGGCCAGTAAGCATAAATTGACTAATAAAAACATATAAATTTGTATATACAATTTGATTGAAGAAAATGTACAAGGCTTAGCTCCTGTAAATATCTCTGCTTCAGTGTGCCTGCAGATAACCACAACCATCTGCTATCTACGAAACCATCTCAATTGCAATAACTAATTTTAAGAAACTGCATAGTCAATGATTTTCCAAAAACAGTTTTAATTTTATATTTTGTGACAATATTTTGAAGTATTGATATTAAATCCGAATTACTAATAAAAAATGGTAAGTTGGCCAGTTTTTATTGAAACAATATATCAAACCTGGGCAAAATATGTCTAACATTTTTTTTATATTGAGGGTTTAATAACTCAGGTTTGATCCTTGTACCATACACGTACAGTAGTATTGACCCACCCACCCGCTCATACACGTACAGTGGTATTGACCTACCCGCCCGCCCATACATGTACAGTGGTATTAACCAACCCACACGTCTTTTAACGTACAGTGGTAATGACATTAACGTAACAGTGGTATTTCATAACATGTTAAATTTATACATTACAGTAAATTTCAAGCAACATTTTTCAGACTAAAAAATATTTTAAATTTATGATTTTGACATACACATATTTAAAGACACGCACGCACGCACGCACGCACGCACGCACGCACACACGCACGCGCACGCGCGCACGCACACACACGCACGCACGCACGCACACACGCACACACGCACACACGCACACACACACACACACACACACACAAAACCTTCCTCCTTCTTCCTCCAACTTCGTGTTTGAATGATATGTCTTATTTTATTTTTACCTTGTAAATATTATGATCCTATTTCAATAAGGTATTCTAAAAAATGTTTGAACCATTTTGGTCTACTGGCTTTGTTTTGTTTGTAAATTTTGTGTGTAAGGGTTAATCCTTTATCAATGTCCTACAAATTGAATTTGCAGCATTCATACTGTGTCTGTAATTTTCATGTTGTTGTTGGTATATTTCACAGTTTGATTTGGGGAAACGAATTCAATATTTTATCTGAGTCCTGAAATTGTTTTCACATTTTTCGTTCATTAATCTCCAGTTGTTTCTTTAAATCTTGTTGTTGTAAACGGGTTCTGATACGTAGTGTGGTTTTATAACTGTTAGATAGATTCGACTCGTATTATTCCATCAAAGGCATTGTATTTTCTTCTTTTTTTATGTTATGGATTTCTTTTCATTACAATTTTCTATAATCCATTGACTCTGATTATACTAGGCATTAGAATTACATCACTCTGAAAATTTTATTAGCGCTAATAGTAAGTAATTGAGGCGCATTTATGATGTTGGTCATAGGCTATATTTTGTCTTGTTGCATGATATTTGAAAATTTGAAGTCCAGTGATTGCTGCACGCTCTTGAAGAATTCTAATTTGTTTGTTTACATTTGGGATTTTTTTCAATTAGTTCCATGTCAACAGCAAAGGATAAACAGCCAATGTTAATAATGAGATGGTGCACCTGCTTTATTCCGTTATCTTACAACTTTTTCAAGAGCACAAGTGAAAAGTAACAAAGACATCTCGTTGTCTGACTCCTGAATTTAGCCATAAACTTCAACTTTGCTTTTGTTTCGGTAGGTCACCCTTTAATAATATTTCTTGTTTTTTTATCAAATCTAAATCTTCTATGATGTTCAGAAATGTTCCTTTATCTTAGCTGTTATATGTGTTTTTTGATCAAAACGAAATTCTTCTATGATGTTAGAAATGTTCCTTTAAGAAGCTGTTATATGTATTTTTTAACCAAATCTAAATTCTTCTAGATGTTAAAAGTGTTCCTTTATCTTAGCTGTTATATGTTTTTTTTATATATAAAATCTCAAGTTTTCTATGATGTTAGAAGTGTTCCTTTATCGTAGCTGTTATATGTGTTTTTAAACATCGAATATGATGACTTAACATTTGTTTGCTGTGTTGTCCCCCCCCCCTTCCCCAAGTATATGAATGCGTGGGAGAGAGGGTCATCACCACTGTACGTAAACGTCTATGGGTGGGCAAGTGGACACCGAGTCATGGCCTCAGTATTATATTATGCTATTTATACTATCACATATTATTTTTAACGTTGTATATTATGTACACCACAAAATTTCTAAATTTGCAACTCAGAGTAGTAGAATATGTTTTACAAGTATTGAGAATCTAATTATATGTCTTATTTTAATTACATTTAGATAAATAAATTGAGGAGATAAAATTAAATAAATTTGATGACAGTAGACATATTTTTGCCGTTTTAAAATAAAGAAGTGTTTTTGAATTAATTTAGGAAATTTCTTCGGTGAATTTGTTACGTAATAATATACGTAGTGAAATGTTTGTGTAACGTCAGTTTTAAAGCCCTTGCCACACTTGTACTGTCGTACATGATCTGTATATGTTAAACAAATTTCTACTCGATTATTTGGAGTCTTTTTTTGAAATTTGATCAAATATTTCCATTTATAACTTGCATTTCATCATAGCCTATATTATGTATTTTTTCTGCATGCAAAACATGAACACGTAATTTCAAATAACAGCTTTTTAAGGTTTATCAAGCTGTACAACAATGCTTAAAGAGCTGAGTTTTAAAACTATCAATGATAATTTTTGCATAGCATTGCAATTTAAAATGGAATAAAAGTCATGGTATATATTAAATCCATATTGTAAATAAAAATGTAGTATTTTAAAAGACCAAACAAATTACTTTAAGTCATAGCTAGACTGTAACTGTAGGTCTGTCATTTTCTTTACGTAAAACCCACCCTAAAGTATTTTTGACACTGGAAAAATGTATAGTTCTCTTGAACCATGTTTATGTGGCTAGTTTATAAAATGTAAGTAAATTTGTTTGGTATGTTTTCTTTTGTCCAGTGAATTGTAAAGACGTGGAAATCCATCACCATAAGATACAAAAATATACGGGGTTGGACAAAAGTCTGGAATATACTTATTAATAATTTTGAAACTATTGAAAAACAAGTAATGAAACTTTGTAGTTATGTACATCTCGTTATACCAATCTTTTAGACATATTTGACTCGTTTTTCGCATAGCCAGGGGATGGCCTACGAAGGAAGTCTTGAAAATTTTAAACGTAAGCCTACCTCGAGTTATACCTCATTTTAAAGGTCTTTATTTTTACAATACAAAAGTGCAAATCTGTGGTTAAAATGATGGCTCAGTCAGAAAATACAGCCACTCAAAGAATTTAATGTCGTAATACTAAACTCCTTAAGAACATGGATAAGCTAGTTATTGTATATTGCTGCTTATAGCTATAATGAATTAACATAATATGAGAAATTAATTCATTTTCAAAAACAATATATAACAAATTATTATAATAATTTTCTTAAACTATTTTTAGGGTATACCTACTGTTAAAAGAGTTTATCTTATTTTTATTGTTGTTAAAAAGCATAGTTATTTATTATAATGCAGTCTTTTATTACTACTGTATACAATAGTAATGACACTAATATGACATTAAATACTTTAAGAGGCTGTATTTTTTACTGAGTCGTCATTTTGACCTCAGATTTGCACTTTTGTATTGTATAACTAAAGACTTTAAAAAGGAGGTATAACTCGAGGTAGGCTTACATTTAAAATCTGTAAGACTTCCTTCGTGGTCCATTCCCTGGCTATGGAAAAACAAGTAAAATATGCCTAAATGTTTGGTATATGGAAATGAGGACATTTAAATAACAAAAATATTTCATTAAACTTTTTTTCAATAGTTTTAAAATTAATAAATATTTTCCAGACTGTTGCCCAAACCTGTATAATCGAGTTCAACGACATTCCCTGAATGATGATTCTCTTGTTCGTGCTACCAGTCACTGGGTGTACGTGGACTACGCATTCTCTTTTGACGGCCTACTTCAGCTTGGACTTTATTAAAAATAATAATATTGAATGAAAGTTGATGAAGAAAATTCTATATTGAAATAGGGAATGCCAACCTTTGTGTTGTATGATAGGCTCTATATACGTGGTTAAATGTGAAAATCTTTAAAACATCATATATGAGGAATTGGAATTTTTAAATAACAGCACATATTTGTATGTCCGTGTTTTTTTTATTTTCAATTTTTAAGTAATTCCACCTAGCACTGAAGAACTAGAATTCTTGTAATGTGTTGTCGGCTCCAGTTTTGTTGTCAAATAGATCATGTGTAAATTAAAACTAAATCTATAAACTAAAAATATAAAAGTCTTTAACTTAAATGTTGTTAGTTTATGTTTTGTGTTAAAATGTTAACTGGGTTTTACTTGTTAATCCATCTTTCTCAAGGCATTTTGTTGATCAAGGTGTCTCTCAACCTTTA
Source organism: Stictocephala bisonia (assembly GCA_035578905.1). Classification (NCBI taxonomy): domain Eukaryota; kingdom Metazoa; phylum Arthropoda; class Insecta; order Hemiptera; family Membracidae; genus Stictocephala; species Stictocephala bisonia. Next base: position 385,057 of record JAQJVL010000520.1, on the reverse strand, counting down.
ACAAGTATCGTGTGATTTTACTTGTTAATCCATCTTTCTCAAGGCATTTTGTTGATCAAGGTGTCTCTCAACCTTTAACAAGTATCGTGTGATTTTACTTGTTAATCCATCTTTCTCAAGGCATTTTGTTGATCAAGGTGTCTCTCAACCTTTAACACGTATCGTGTAGTTTTACTTGTTAATCCATCTTTCTCAAGGCATTTTGTTGATCAAGGTGTCTCTCAACCTTTAACAAGTATCGTGTGGTTTTACTTGTTAATCCATCTTTCTCAAGGCATTTTGTTGATCAAGGTGTCTCCCAACCTTTCACAAGTATCGTGTGGTTTTACTTGTTAATCCATCTTTCTCAAGGCATTTTGTTGATCAAGGTGTCTCTCAACCTTTAACAAGTATCGTGTGGTTTTACTTGTTAATCCATCTTTCTCAAGGCATTTTGTTGATCAAGGTGTCTCCCAACCTTTAACAAGTATCGTGTGTTTTACTTGCTAATCCATCTTTCTCAAGGCATTTTGTTAATAAAGGCATTTTGTTGATCAAGGTGTCTCTCAACCTTTAACAAGTATCATGTGGTTTTACTTGTTAATCCATCTTTCTCAAGGCATTTTGTTGATCAAGGCATTTTGTTGATTAAGGTGTCTCTCAACCTTTAACAAGTATCGTGTGGTTTTACTTGTTAATCCATCTTTCTCAAGGCATTTTGTTGATCAAGGCATTTTGTTGATTAAGGTGTCTCTCAACCTTTAACAAGTATCGTGTGGTTTTACTTGTTAATCCATCTTTCTCAAGGCATTTTGTTGATCAAGGTGTCTCTCAACCTTTAACAAGTATCGTGTAGTTTTACTTGTTAATCCATCTTTCTCAAGGCATTTTGTTGATCAAGGTGTCTCCCAATCTTTAACAAGTATCGTGTGGTTTTACTTGTAATTCCATCTTTCTCAAGGCATTTTGTTGATCAAGGTGTCTCTCAACCTTTTAAGTATCGTGTGGTTTTACTTGTTAATCCATCTTTCTCAAGGCATTTTGTTGATCAAGGTGTCTCTCAACCTTTAACAAGTATCGTGTGATTTTACTTGTCAATCCATCTTTCTCAAGGTATTTTGTTGATCAAGGTGTCTCTCAACCTTTAACAAGTATCGTGTAGTTTTACTTGTTAATCCATCTTTCTCAAGGCATTTTGTTGATCAAGGTGTCTCTCAACCTTTAACAAGTATCGTGTGGTTTTACTTGTTAATCCATCTTTCTCAAGGCATTTTGTTGATCAAGGTGTCTCCCAACCTTTAACAAGTATCGTGTGGTTTTACTTGTTAATCCATCTTTCTCAAGGCATTTTGTTGATCAAGGTTTCTCTCAACCTTTAACAAGTATCGTGTGGTTTTACTTGTTAATCCATCTTTCTCAAGGCATTTTGTTGATCAAGGTGTCTCTCAACCTTTAACAAGTATCATGTGGTTTTACTTGTTAATCCATCTTTCTCAAGGCATTTTGTTGATCAAGGTGTCTCTCAACCTTTAACAAGTATCGTGTGGTTTTACTTGTTAATCCATCTTTCTCAAGGCATTTTGTTGATCAAGGTGTCTCTCAACCTTTAACAAGTGTCGTGTGGTTTTACTTGTTAATCCATCTTTCTCAAAGCATTTTATTGATCAAGGTGTCTCTCAACCTTTAACAAGTATCGTGTGGTTTTTACTTGTTAATCCATCTTTCTCAAGGCATTTTGTTGATCAAGGTGTCTCTCAACCTTTGACAAGTATCGTGAGGTTTTACTTGTTAATCCATCATTCTCAAGGCATTTTGTTAATCAAGGCATTTTGTTGATCAAGGTGTCTCTCAACCTTTAACAAGTATCATGTGGTTTTACTTGTTAATCCATCTTTCTCAAGGCATTTTGTTGATCAAGGCATTTTGTTGATTAAGGTGTCTCTCAACCTTTAACAAGTATCGTGTGGTTTTACTTGTTAATCCATCTTTCTCAAGGCATTTTGTTGATCAAGGTGTCTCTCAACCTTTAACAAGTATCGTGTAGTTTTACTTGTTAATCCATCTTTCTCAAGGCATTTTGTTGATCAAGGTGTCTCCCAATCTTTAACAAGTATCGTGTGGTTTTACTTGTTAATCCATCTTTCTCAAGGCATTTTGTTGATCAAGGTGTCTCTCAACCTTTAACAAGTATCGTGTGGTTTTACTTGTTAATCCATCTTTCTCAAGGCATTTTGTTGATCAAGGTGTCTCTCAACCTTTAACAAGTATCGTGTGATTTTACTTGTCAATCCATCTTTCTCAAGGTATTTTGTTGATCAAGGTGTCTCTCAACCTTTAACAAGTATCGTGTAGTTTTACTTGTTAATCCATCTTTCTCAAGGCATTTTGTTGATCAAGGTGTCTCTCAACCTTTAACAAGTATCGTGTGGTTTTACTTGTTAAACCATCTTTCTCAAGGCATTTTGTTGATCAAGGTGTCTCTCAACCTTTAACAAGTATCGTGTGGTTTTACTTGTTAATCCATCTTTCTCAAGGCATTTTGTTGATCAAGGTGTCTCTCAACCTTTAACAAGTATCGTGTGGTTTTACTTGTTAATCCATCTTTCTCAAGGCATTTTGTTGATCAAGGTGTCTCTCAACCTTTAACAAGTATCGTGTGGTTTTACTTGTTAATCCATCTTTCTCAAGGCATTTTGTTGATCAAGGTGTCTCTCAACCTTTAACAAGTATCGTGTGGTTTTACTTGTTAATCCATCTTTCTCAAGGCATTTTGTTGATCAAGGTGTCTCTCAACCTTTAACAAGTATCGTGTGGTTTTACTTGTTAATCCATCTTTCTCAAGGCATTTTGTTGATCAAGGTGTCTCTCAACCTTTAACAAGTATCGTGTGGTTTTACTTGTTAATCCATCTTTCTCAAGGCATTTTGTTGATCAAGGTGTCTCTCAACCTTTAACAAGTATCGTGTGGTTTTACTTGTTAATCCATCTTTCTCAAGGCATTTTGTTGATCAAGGTGTCTCTCAACCTTTAACAAGTATCGTGTGGTTTTACTTGTTAATCCATCTTTCTCAAGGCATTTTGTTGATCAAGGTGTCTCTCAACCTTTAACAAGTATCGTGTGGTTTTACTTGTTAATCCATCTTTCTCAAGGCATTTTGTTGATCAAGGTGTCTCTCAACCTTTAACAAGTATCGTGTGGTTTTACTTGTTAATCCATCTTTCTCAAGGCATTTTGTTGATCAAGGTGTCTCTCAACCTTTAACAAGTATCGTGTGGTTTTACTTGTTAATCCATCTTTCTCAAGGCATTTTGTTGATCAAGGTGTCTCTCAACCTTTAACAAGTATCGTGTGGTTTTACTTGTTAATCCATCTTTCTCAAGGCATTTTGTTGATCAAGGTGTCTCTCAACCTTTAACAAGTATCGTGTGGTTTTACTTGTTAATCCATCTTTCTCAAGGCATTTTGTTGATCAAGGTGTCTCTCAACCTTTAACAAGTATCGTGTGGTTTTACTTGTTAATCCATCTTTCTCAAGGCATTTTGTTGATCAAGGTGTCTCTCAACCTTTAACAAGTATCGTGTGGTTTTACTTGTTAATCCATCTTTCTCAAGGCATTTTGTTGATCAAGGTGTCTCTCAACCTTTAACAAGTATCGTGTGGTTTTACTTGTTAATCCATCTTTCTCAAGGCATTTTGTTGATCAAGGTGTCTCTCAACCTTTAACAAGTATCGTGTGGTTTTACTTGTTAATCCATCTTTCTCAAGGCATTTTGTTGATCAAGGTGTCTCTCAACCTTTAACAAGTATCGTGTGGTTTTACTTGTTAATCCATCTTTCTCAAGGCATTTTGTTGATCAAGGTGTCTCTCAACCTTTAACAAGTATCGTGTGGTTTTACTTGTTAATCCATCTTTCTCAAGGCATTTTGTTGATCAAGGTGTCTCTCAACCTTTAACAAGTATCGTGTGGTTTTACTTGTTAATCCATCTTTCTCAAGGCATTTTGTTGATCAAGGTGTCTCTCAACCTTTAACAAGTATCGTGTGGTTTTACTTGTTAATCCATCTTTCTCAAGGCATTTTGTTGATCAAGGTGTCTCTCAACCTTTAACAAGTATCGTGTGGTTTTACTTGTTAATCCATCTTTCTCAAGGCATTTTGTTGATCAAGGTGTCTCTCAACCTTTAACAAGTATCGTGTGGTTTTACTTGTTAATCCATCTTTCTCAAGGCATTTTGTTGATCAAGGTGTCTCTCAACCTTTAACAAGTATCGTGTGGTTTTACTTGTTAATCCATCTTTCTCAAGGCATTTTGTTGATCAAGGTGTCTCTCAACCTTTAACAAGTATCGTGTGGTTTTACTTGTTAATCCATCTTTCTCAAGGCATTTTGTTGATCAAGGTGTCTCTCAACCTTTAACAAGTATCGTGTGGTTTTACTTGTTAATCCATCTTTCTCAAGGCATTTTGTTGATCAAGGTGTCTCTCAACCTTTAACAAGTATCGTGTGGTTTTACTTGTTAATCCATCTTTCTCAAGCATTTTGTTGATCAAGGTGTCTCTCAACCTTTAACAAGTATCGTGTGGTTTTACTTGTTAATCCATCTTTCTCAAGGCATTTTGTTGATCAAGGTGTCTCTCAACCTTTAACAAGTATCGTGTGGTTTTACTTGTTAATCCATCTTTCTCAAGGCATTTTGTTGATCAAGGTGTCTCTCAACCTTTAACAAGTATCGTGTGGTTTTACTTGTTAATCCATCTTTCTCAAGGCATTTTGTTGATCAAGGTGTCTCTCAACCTTTAACAAGTAATCGTGTGGTTTTACTTCTTAATCCATCTTTCTCAAGGCATTTTGTTGATCAAGGTGTCTCCCAACCTTTAACAAGTATCGTGAGGTTTTACTTGTTAATCCATCTTTCTCAAGGCATTTTTTTGATCAAGGTGTCTCTCAACCTTTAACAAGTATCGTGTGGTTTTACTTATTAATCCATCTTTCTCAAGGCATTTTGTTGATCAATGTGTCTCTCAACCTTTAACAAGTATCGTGTGGTTTTACTTGTTAATCCTTCTTTCTCAAGGCATTTTGTTGATCAAGGTGTCTCTCAACCTTTGACAAGTATCGTGTGGTTTTACTTATTAATCCATCTTTCTCAAGGCATATTGTTGATCAATGTGTCTCTCAACCTTTAACAAGTATCGTGTGGTTTTATTCAATATGCAACGATCGTTTTGTTATTTAAAAGCGTACAAACTAACTTTAAAATCTATAGCACAATTTTAGATTTCAGTAAAATCAGATCAATAGAATCGAAATATGGTTTCCGTGTTGCGGCTGGCAATGCAATGGAGGTGTGCTGTTTGTAGATTACCCAATCGAAATAATGAATATGGGTTGCGTGTTGCTGCCGGCACTGGAGGTAAGCGGTTTGTAGATTACCCAATCGAAATACTGAATATGGGTTGCGTGTTGCTGCCGGCAATGGAGGTGTGCTGTTTGTAGATTACCCAATCGAAATACTGAATATGGGTTGCGTGTTGCTGCCGGCAATGGAGGTGTGCGGTTTGTAGATTATCCAAGTGAAATACTGAATATGGGTTGCGTGTTGCTGCCGGCAATGGAGGTGTGCTGTTTGTAGATTACCTCAATATCAGACAGTAAATAATACAGAGAGAACATTTATTTATAGAACCTAATCTAAGAATATTCGAATAAATGATCTCTCATATATCAGAAGAGAGCAGTACATCAGCAACCACAATCTTTACATGCATATGACGGAACCATAGGGCGTGAAGTCGTCACCTTACATACTACCGACCAGCAATGCCTTAAACGTGACTGTCTTGCGTGAATAGTTGATAGCTGATGAAAAACGCAATCAACTACAGATTTTAAGAAGTTACATTTGGTTTATACTCTAACAGAAAATTATATCATTATTATTCTGAGTTCAGTGATTCGATGTTGTATATTACAAATTTTAGTACAACTAAACATCTAAGCTGAAACACAACAATTTTTTACATTCTAGATATCTAGCCTAATATTTGTGCACCCTATATGAGAGCTAAATGAATCTTACTGGGAAGAGTAGAAAAACTACATACCAGACGTTGGATGATATAATTGAAACAGTATTAGTAAAAATATGAAATCAGCGTTGAAATTAGAGCATTTTTAATCTGTTTTATATGCTCTAATTTTAACAATTGTACTGTAGCCTAAACAATAATATTATTACCATATATAATAATCAAGTATGCTGTACACCGTGACGGAGCGCCTTTGGCTGACATACTGAAACTATTCTAACTTTAACATTGTTTAGCCAATCCACAGACTCGATTAAGTGTGATGGGAATTTGTCTTAAAATAAAAACAGTTAAAAGTTATTTCGTAGACTTAGGCCGGTGTTATTACTGATAATTCAAGCTTCCGGTAACGACCGCGTCAAGGTGTTATCTACAGTTAGTTTTTTTAGTCTACCATGCTTTAAAAGGCTTTCTAGCCTACCATGCTTTTTATAGTGTGGGTAAGATTTTGGCGAATAACTTGGAACCACACAGTGGGTATGCTGACACCGGAACTGGAGGTGGGAAAATTGGATGTATGAATGTACAGAAATGTTGTATGTTTGAGAGATTTTTTTGTAGCGTGGGTGAAACTAAATTTTTTAACTAGACATAAAATATCTTTAAAAATAAAGTTGACTTTTGCAATACATGATAAATGTCCACTGCAATAAAACTGATTTGATTTAGTTTCAAATATTCATAACATTAATAAAAAATAAAATTGAGACGGCTTCAGTTCTCGGTGAAGTGTGCGAGATAGTGACGATACCCAAAGGCCCGTAGGGGACTATTTCTGGAAAGTGTCGGGCAGTGTTTGCTAACAACCCCTAGTAGCAGGAATTCAACCGGACGAGGAATGTCCGTTACCCCAAACCCGGACATTCTTAGCGAGCCATCCACGTGGCTAGTGTATTCTCTAGAACAACCCTCAAGATCTAGACAAGAAAAGAAACATTTCCTTTATTTTCAAGTTCCATTTTTTAAATAAACAACTGTTTGGAGTTAAATATAAAACAAATTAAATGTTTAAAACTGGATTCTTTTGGTGTACTCATAATGTCAGGTGATGTGTGTGTGTGTGTGTGTGTGTGTGTTTCGCTATATTACTTTCTTGGTATTTATTTACCTGTGAGTGGTGATCTTTTTCATCTTGATTTCAATCATGGTCACCTCACTCACCAACTCCTTTGGTATTAGTAGTTTTAGCTTTTCAGCTTTAGATACGTTTATTCTGTAACAAATATCATGAAATGTAAGGATTGTTGTTTGTAATAATCATTACAAATTTTTGTACACTGCCTTGTTCAGTAAACATTTGTGTAATATGTATAATTATATTTTTATCAATAATATGAATATGTGTATAGTAATTTATTGATTAATTATTACTGTGTAATCAAATAATTGCGCTTGTACATTGTTTGTATCACACTTTATGACAATCAATTATAATATACCTGAATAAACAATACATATTTATTAAATAAGAAAACATTTTTACCATATTTACAGTAGAATCACTTTTTAAAAAAAATCGCCTCGCGCGGTTGCGTGGCGGGAGTAGTGTCTGGGGTGGGTAGTGAGGAGCAGAGCGGACAACAACGCGCTACTAGCCTGGCTGCGTATTTCCGGCTGTCAATGGTGGTGCAGTGACACGGAGCAATAACCTTAGAAAAGAATAGGGGTGGCCAGCCGTCCAAGAACGGTAAAAATCCACATTCCAATCCCTTCCGCTGCAAATTAGCCCTTCTACGAAATGAACAACACATTGGACTGCCCCAACATAATCGCATATGGTGTATATTCAGGGCGAGCGACAGTGGAGCGCCTGGCAAAAACAAATAAAACTGTCAGCCAAGAAATAGCACAACTGCGACAGTGGAGCGCCTGACCTTGAGGCGCTCCACTGTCGTACCCTCGTGGGTCCAGTGTGACAAGGGTTTGACAAGGGTTCAAAAACTAAGGGGTCTTGATATCTATGGTGAAATTGTGTTTAACTTGAGAGCAATCTAACTGTAGGCGATACATATGTTTATTAAAATAAGCATACAAGTTACAGTATTTACATATGATCCGGGTTAGATTCCCGGGTTTGTTAGCAAATTTTACACTTAAAATTATTTTAGAAATAAAAAAGCCTTCAGGTATTGAAATTGTAAATATAAACTATATTAAAATAAGTTGTTATAGTTCGATTCATTGACAAGCTTCTAGTCATAGAAAAGGTGTATTGTATAAGACGTAAAATCGTGGATTGGTTGGCGTTTGACGTATTCCTAAGTAACTATTTTTCATCGTCCTTTCTATTAAATCAAGGCTAAGCAGGTTGAACCGTCAATAATGTAATGATTTGAACAATAGCCATTAAATAATTGAAATCATTTAAACTGAGTAGTAAGTTGATAGAACATCTGTTTGCGGTATATATTTTCAGATTTGTAATGAAACGAAATACCTTTAACATATACTGTACTTATAAAATTAATTTAAATTATATTCAGTCACTATTGAGACATATCCAATCCATTATTTTCATACCAACCAACAGGTAGATGACAAACAAATATTTAAAATCTTTGAAGTCTTTAGATAGCGTAAATTATCAAAAGACGTTTATTAGCGAGTGATAATTCAATATGCATAGCGTCAAAATCAAATTAAATTATAAAATATCTTATATTGTCTTCCAGTCTCAGAAAATATTTACAACTGAACAATAAAGGCTTAATTTAATTAGATAAAACTGAAGAATTAGTTATTTATCTTCTTTCAAATGTAAAGCTCAATTTTAATTTTTAAATAAGTTAAACCTTATGTTATATCAGTTATATTAATTATATTTTGGAAACAAGTTTATTTAATTTGATTTTTGTCCAATAATGCCTTCCTTGAAGGCGAACTACCTCAAGTAAATAACAAAATTTATTTGAAAATTCTGATAATTTACAGTATAGTACATGTTATTAAAGTTGTTAGTATCTATTATGTATCATAAAACAGTAAATATAATAAAAACAACTATGTAATACAATTATGGTAACTAATAAATCTAAGTTTAAGGCTTACATACATAATAAAGTTTTTAGCATGGATCTCAGTATATTAAAAGTAATCATTTCTTCTTAAATAAAGTAACTGAACATTAAGGAAAGGTTTTTCACAAGGAAAAACGATATTTTTGTTTTATGATAAGCAATATCTTTGTTGGAAACTAGGTTACAGAATACAAAAATATATCTGTCTATATTCTGTGACTAGATTTAAACTGTGACTAGATTCAATTTTATGGAAATATAAGTCATGTTACGTTATTCATCGCGGCCTGCTGTTAATCGTGATATAAAATTTGACGCAAATCGGTGAAAATTGAGTGGTTAAAATGTACTTACTTAATGTGTTTGAAATAGCAATAAGGATTTAATTTAATAATACTACATAAATAAAACTAGAATCATGTATTTACAAAAGAAAAAAACATTACACAGTCATGAACAAACGAACCAAGAACATTGAAAATTAAAAAAGAGTGCTTAAATGGAACTATAATTCTTCTTATAATTCTTAAGTATTGTAGTAATACTAAACGAAACCTGTTCGATTTACTACGAGGATGTGACGAGAATTAAAAATTATGGTTTTGGATGGAAAGTTTACCTTTGATTACTAAATTAACTCAAATCTTTCATGCTTAGTATGATCGATGCACCACGGTCATTACTGGTTCCGCATCATTAGCAAAGGGATGGACGTGATTCATACTTCCCTTCGGTTCTGGCCGTCCCAACATCCGGCCTTAATTATGTATTCTGGGAATACATAAATTCCACTAATGTTACTAATATTCTACTGAGGTAACTGTTTAGTCGCTGTGGTCAGTTTATGTTTGCGGGTTATTCGGTGAAGAATCAAATTTGTGAGTGCAATGGCAGAAGTTAGGGCTTCGTCTCCGGAGAAGTATATCACCTCTAAGAGTAAACAGGCATACACCAGTGCGGAAAGACGTCTTATTTTACAAGTTTACGGTGTCTTACGAACAGAAAATCCGGGAATGTCGAAGAGAGATGTGGCGGAAAGAGTAGGCGTGTTGACAGGATCGAGCAGAGCGACTGTGGAGCGGCTAAGAAAAAAAGCGAACGACGGCCCTGTTGTGACACCCGGAAAGAAACGTCCTCGTCAAGTAGGCAAACGAACAAGGATGGCGATTTTCGACGATTTCCAAAAGAATAGTATCAAAAGAAAAGTTCATTCGCTACTAAGGCAAAACATACCACCTACAGTAAAAAAAAGTCAATTGTTGAAGAGGATCTACATAAGGCGATAAACAACGTCACTGCCGAGAACTGGAAAAAGTGTGTCGAACATGTGAAGAAAATTGAGGCATATATGTGGGATCTTGATGGAATAAGCGACGAAGTGCAGGACAGGATTGTTGTGATGGACGCTGGAAGCAGTGATGACACCGAGGAAGAATCCTGGAGCAGTGACGAAGTCAGTGATGGCGAGTCGAATGACGAGTTGGCTTTTCCTCTATGAAGTAAGCTGTTATTCTTTAATTTCATAAATAAATATTAAGGATTTACCGTTACAAAGAAAAATAAGTATCAACAATAGATTTGACTTTGAAATACAAACTTTTTGTTTCTAAATACATGCATTTAGTTATTATTCAGCTGTTAAAGTAATTAACTTTAATCGTTAACACCAATTTTTTTTATTTTTAACATTGAATTTTGTAACTAGTTTATATCTATATTAGGGCTATACAAATAAAGCTCTGACGTAAATAAGGGTACGTTTAGGATAGTTTAGGATTGCCCGAGCATGTAAACAAAATTTAAATCGCCTAAAATGACTCAATATTTTACTTCTAATATGGCAGTTAAATGGTTTACTTTATTCGGCTGCTTATTATTATCTGTCAGTGTACATAATTTGCTTTGCTTTGTTTAAATGTTTAAAAATGTTATCCATTCATTTTATTTTTGATATTTTTGTTATTTTGTTATTAATTATGTTTATTGGACCTTTTTGGTAATGTAAATAGATGTAAAATACTTCTATAGAGTCTAATTATTGTCTTCCTTTGTTCTAAAATTGTTAGATATTTTTAATGTTTGTGAATTTTAAAATGACACATTACGTTTTCCTTGTATTCGTTCTTAAGACCAAGATAAATACATCAACTCTGTTGTGTATTTTGATCTTAGCTAGTTTGTTAATGGCTGTGCAATGTTTTTTTTTATTTTGTAAATACAGTTTAAATAGGTTTAATTTAACATTACTACAATACTGATCAGTTATTAATTCCATTAAGCGATATTTTTTAATTGTAAATTTTCTTGGTTCGTTTGTTTATGACTGTGTAATTTTTTTTTCTTTTGTAAATGTACATGATTCTAGTTTTATTTATGTAGTATTATTAAATTAAATCCTTATTACTGTTTCAAACACATTAAGTAAGTGCATTTTAACCACTCAATTTTCACCGATTTGCGTCAAATTTTAAATCACGATTAACAGCAGGCCGCGATGAATAACGTAACATGACTTATATTTCCATAAAATTGAATCTGGAAAAAAATCGTATCGGTACTCGGAGGAATACGTGTGACTAATTGGCTGCCCGCCGGCCTCCCGACCCAGCTTACGGGTGACAATGGCTTCGAAAGGTGGGCTATTAGCGCGGTCGACTGCGTTTTCCGCCTCAAAGAAGGTGTTGGTCTACTATAGCGAACTTTACTAGAAATTGCAGGGGATGACTGAGCTGTCACGTGCCAGCGCATGCGCATTGGCGATGTCGTCCACTGCGCACACATCTGAACGATTTTTCACAAGCTAATTTAACTGTAGATTTTGTGAATATTTATTTTTATTGCATTACATTATTCACAGGTCCGTCTCCCTAATACATTGTTACTACAACACACACATTAAAAATAATTAATTCAATAATCGCTAAATTAGCAAATAAATTGTGTCATGACAAATAGGTCCGTGTAATAGTTCAAATATTATTTTACGTGGTTTTCCTTTTATTAACTACGATGAACTTCTAACTTTTTAATCAAATTTATGAAATGTGTTTTGATATATGAAACATATACATTTTAAAATAATGTTTAAACACAGCTTTGTACTTGTAGACCACTTAATGGTGGTTTTTCCAAACAGGAGTTTCCATCTACAACCAATTAAAATAGTACGTCTTCCACATCGGCACCTACGAGATAAGTTATGATGGAAAAATAATAAACATTCAAATAAAAACAGTGTTATCAGTGTAGTGTTGGCATCTTAGATAAATTCAACTGTTTTAAGTTTCTTTATCCATTATTATTTAAGAAAAAAAAAAAGAAGAAATTATTTAAATATATAATACATCATTTGAGTTTCAGTAGGCCTAATACAAAACTGTAAGATGTTTTATGTGTGTATATATATATATATATATATATATATATATATATATATATATATCTTTGAATAAATACCGTTCTCAATCTATGAACAGATATTGGTTGAATTCACTTTACAAATTATGAAAGCTAAAAACCAATGACGATAGTGGCGCTTGATTGATTCTTTAAAAAAACTAAGCACGGTGTTGCTGTTGCTGTACTCAGTTTGTGTAATCCGTTCCCTTGCCGTCGTTGCACCAAACAAATCCTCATTTTTCAACAGTAAGTCACAAGAAAATCCTCATTTTCAACAGTAAGACACAAGAAAATCCTTATTTTTCAACAGTAAGGCACAGACAAATCATCATTTTTCAACAGTAAGACACAGACAAATCCTCATTTTTCAACAGTAAGGCACAGACAAATCCTCATTTTTCAACAGTAAGACACAAGAAAATCCTTATTTTTCAACAGTAAGGCACAGACAAATCATAATTTTTCAACAGTAAGACACAGACAAATCATCATTTTTCAACAGTAAGACACAAGAAAATCCTCATTTTTCAACAGTAAGGCACAGACAAATCATCATTTTTCAACATTAAGACACAGACAAATCATCATATAAAATAGTGTTATTTTGATGTGACGAGTCCTAGTCCTTAACTGGTAGTCATCCTTCCTCCTCCTTCTTAACCTTACTCTACCCATTCCTTATAGACCATTGATCTGTGCGAGGAACTTATTCATACAGAGTAACAGGGTGAACCAGTACAGTAGAAGGTGAATATTACTGATAAATGTTCCAGTCTAGGACCAGCGCTATCTCTAACCCAATCTCGAAGTCCTAAGACCGCTCGGCTACCGGCTCGCCCAGTTGGATCTTTGAGGATTTTCTTAGAGAGTATGAAAGCTAGAACATTTTTATTTTATGTATTCTTCTACATGTGTGATGGTTAAGTACGCGTTGTTCTATTTTTTTTTTTATAAAAGTATGTGTTTTTTTTCTTCAGAAAAATAGTTGGGGTCTTGAAATACCACACTTGTGTGACCTTTTAGTTATAGGACACTATTTTAACAAAACACTATTTTTTGGGTGACAATGACATTTCTTACATATTAACAACGTACCAACGTATCGATGATCTAGAAAGCCCTAACTTTATGTTTAACGATGATGCACATGATGGCCGAAGTACAAGTAGTGAAAATGATTTGGCAGAAGACGTGGATAATTTCTCTGATGTGTATAGTATTGTTGTAGAATGAATATAGTAACTCAACTTTATATAATATGGCATATAAATAATGTTAACATGCAATAAACTGCTCGAAAAATTAAGTATATTCAAGAAATGTTGAAATTTAAAAAAATGTAATATAAAAATCGTGTCCAAACATTACTGTTAGATTTCTATAATATGACGTAATATGTATGTTTTTAGTATTTACTAACAACATAAAGAAGAATGATAATAACATCGAAAGTTGAAGAAACCACAACAATAGGGAAAAGATTCATAATTTCTCAAACCCCCTAAGAAGAGGAACAATTTATTTTGCAACATTTATTTTGAAAATTACAAAAAATTATAAGAATACATTTAGGTCTAAAAGTTAATATTTGTTGATGTATATTAACAGGAGGAATAAATAATTTTGGTTGTATAAAAATATTCTCAAGAGTAAAACAATTTTGGCGTATTTTTCCCTTGGGGTCTTGAAAGACCCCACTGAACCAGTTTGAAATAGGTGACACAAATCCACTGTGCCATGGGCTGACATTTAAATTACTACACTTACTAGTTTTGTTTAGCAATATTTATCACATAACATTAAATACGGTATAAATAAGTTGTACTTTAATTAGACTGAAATGCGTTGTAATTTCCTATCTATAGATGTCTAGCTCACGGTATTCATCAATGGGATTGGTGTAAAGCTATTTCTGTAAGGTCAAAGGGTTCCGTGTCGCAGGTCACCGCACATCCTGGTACAGTAGCCTACACAGTGTATCACTGTATACTGGCATGAGTAGTCGCTGACACAGTCCATTTGATAAATTTGACATTTACATTCGATGTATTTTGTTCTTTGTTATACTTTTAGATGTAATGATGCACAGATGATGACCCACCCACCCACCTTACATGCACTGTAGAACCTCCCACCCACCCATATATGCACAGAGGTCATGACCCTCCCACCCAACCATAAAGCTTCTAAAAATGCAGCTGGTTACGATCTACACAGTGCATATTATTATTCTGTAGATCCAAATAACAAGGAACTTATTTTAACGGATCTGTCTATAGTTTTGCCAGAGGGTTATGGATTGCACCACGTTTAGGTCTGGCTTTGAACTATTTTATAGGCGTAGGGGATGGTGTATTGACAGATACTACACAGATAATTTAGGTTTTCTTTTATTCAATCAATCTAACGATCAATTTTATCTACAAAGAGGGGATACGATAGCAAAGTTAATTTTTAAAAAGATTTTAGAAACAATCACGATAGTACATTTAAACAGCAAACCATAGACTACTAATAACGACATCTACAATTGAAAAAAGATATATCAACAGAGGAGAAGCAAGGTTTGGTTCAACAGGATGAATTATACAGCGTCTGCTCAATGGTTGCCATCGACGTGGCCACTACTAGATAAGTCTGGGTTATCCATGTTGGATGGTAATCAAGGTTCGGATGTCAAGGTTCGGATCAAGGGAAGAAAACTGAGTCAAACTTGTCAGTTAGCTGAAAATCAGACCAACACTACGTGGTTCAAATTCCACGTGAAGCTGTAGGTCCCTTAGTTACCCTGGCTGTTGGGCTATTAATAAATTGCCCTTTCTGATGAATAGTTGAACTCAGTTAGTAACCAGACTACACTCATATCACATAACATTCATATTCGCCTTAAAATACGCACAACGTTGTGTCGGCGTCTCATATATAAGATTGTAAGAATATAATATACAGGATGGAAAAGAAATATGGAAACGCTTTCACAACAACGTTATTTTTTCCATAGATAATTTAATCTTTTTTAATAATTTTGTTCCATAAAGTATAATTTTTATCAGAATAATTCACTTAAAACCATTAAAAAGCGGGAAAATAATACTGCTCAAATTAGTTAATTTGAAGTTCAAATGACCACTATTCTGGAAAAGATCAATCTTTCGAAGTACGGTTTGTGGCAATCAATTCTCTGAAATAGACTTTTTATTTAATACTAAACTAGACCTAGGCTTACGTTGAAGATGTTCGTTCAACTCCTCGTGGGCCGTCACCCTGAAAACATTAAATGTCACTAATGATGTCAACAAAGTGTGTTCTTTGTAACCATTATGTACAAGATTTTCACTTTTACAAGTGAAATCATACAAAAGTTGTGAAAACGTTTCCATATTCTTTTTCCACCCTGTATATTAACAACGTTACACAAATCTATACATATATGTTAATAATATAAATATACAGCATATCTCTAATTCACAAAAAAGTAAATATATAAGATCAACAACGACATAAAACTCGATGGAGTCGATGTCATACAGTGTTCTCTGGTTCGAAAGGGTAGCCAAGCACATGCAGGAGCAGCCTCCTACGATTGTAGCTGAAAAAAAAAACGAAAACGGAAACGGTGTTCCAACCTTCCACTCTGTTATAAATGTGCATTGATATGATTGCTATATGTTGGCCCAGCATACTCGACGGACCTCTGGATTAGTCACCCAGGCGATCGGTCAAGCATACTCGACGAGTCGACGGAACTCTGGATCAGTCGCCCAGGCGATCGGTCAAGCATACTCGACGGACCTCTCGATCAGTCGCCCAGGCGATCGGTCCAGCATACTCGACGGATCTCTGGATCAGTCGCCCAGGTGATCGGTCAAGCATACTCGACGGAACTCTGGATCAGTCGCCCAGGCGATCGGTCAAGCATACTCGACGAGTCGACGGAACTCTGGATCAGTCGCCCAGGCGATCGGTCAAGCATACTCGACGGACCTCTCGATCAGTCGCCCAGGCGATCGGTCCAGCATACTCGACGGATCTCTGGATCAGTCGCCCAGGTGATCGGTCAAGCATACTCGACGGAACTCTGGATCAGTCGCCCAGGCGATCGGTCCAGCATACTCGACGGACCTTTGGATCAGTCGCCCAGGCGATTGGTCAACCTCTCGATCAGTCGCCCAGGCGGAAACATCAAGCGTATTCTGTAACAATTAACTACAACGGATTTACTTCGAATGAAGGGTCGAAGTTGTGTTCATACTGTGCCGGCCGAACGTACTACGAGATCGGTGAACGTCTGCCGGCACATACCAACGACTTAGCCAGAATGAGTGTGTGTACGTGCATCATTTGAGAAGATGATCTGTTCGAAGTGCAAAATGTTGATGATTTACATCATGAACCCCGCTGATCGTGAGTGTCTAACTAATTTGTCTTTTCAGGTCGCAGGTATCGAAATGAAATAAACACATATCTAAGAATCATATAAGATACTTTTTTCCCCTTAATCAACAGTCTACAAACAACAGTCTATCTATACAAGACTATTATCAAATGGACTGTGTCAGCAACAATTAATTAACTACTGCAATGTGACGTTATTGATACTCATTTTCGTAATGAATTTGTATTAGGTCGAAATTAACATGGGTTTTCGACAACTGCATAGAGTTCACGTAGTGATGATATCCAGAAGGGAAACGTACAAACAGAATTAATCCATGGAATGTATTTATCTAAGGATTACTTACACAATTGATGCTTGATTTGTTGAAAACCCATTATTGTAATCAAATGTAAAACTATAAAGTTTGTATTTTATATTTTATTGAAAAGAAAATGTTGACATGGAATTAATTAAGGGTCGCCTTCGTATTTGGCTTGTAGTTGTAATACCTCTAGAAATATTAACAACTATGCGTTTTATTGTTATTGAAAGCAAATAAAAAATTAAGTAACTTGAAATAAATAGTTTCCATTTTAATCAGTCTATACTTTAAATATTAAACGTAAAATATCCAAATATTACATGTACAATTCTTTCCAGAAAATTACTGAAATGTGTTAGAAGTTACAAGAAAGAATAGTGAAATCAGTTATGGATCATCTAAGATATTAATCAAACAACTTATTTCAATTAGTTGTACTCGTTATTCTATACAAACAGGATGAGAGGTCATTACAATCGTTGTTCTTGGAAGGCGATTGTTATAAGTCTAAAATCAGCCAACGAGAATTGTTGTTTGTTTTATCTTGTGACGTTTGGTAAGACGACCCAATGAGAAGTGTTGTTTCTGCACTGTCCCTTCCGTGGAGAAAGGAGTAATTCCCACAGCGTAGAAGGTATGGCTAGTTAGCGCTGACCTGCTCCTCGTACGCTATGGCCGTGCTGATGTAGCGCTGACAACTGACATGTGCCGTGTCACACGTATGATGCAGCTCCTGTGATCCCGGAACAGATAAAGCTATTATAGAAATTTTCTAGACTTTACCTAGAAGTGGCGGTCGCACCAATTGTCACAATCCCATCCTTTCTGTGACAATATGTAAAAAGAGGTGGTTTAATTGATTTAAAAACCAACATAATATTTCACGTCTTTACTTAACAATACATAGAATAATAGTTACGCTATGAAATTAGCCATTTTCAGGGAGACTTCAAACTTTAACCCTGGAACTGGTGCTCATACCATCTGTACCAACCCCAACCTTTTTGGTAATGTATAGAACGTGATGGTTTAATTGATTTAAAAATTGCGTTTCACATAATATTTCACTTCGTTACTTATAGTGGCGACTATCACAAAAAGTAACTCATAACTAACTTGTTAAATTGATGTAACGATGTGAGTGATGATGAGAAGTGAAATATATGAGCAAGCTTCTTATGCGATAGAAGCGTGAGGACTGAAGGATTCTGATGCGGTAACGTCACACGGCAAGCACGGACTCAAGCGACGCTGAACTCGATTACAAATCTATACGAGACCCACGCTTTATACCGAAGTGGCTAGTTCCAAAATTACTAAATATCATCGTCAGACGATTAAAACGAACCCCACAACATTATCCTAAGACAAGACGATCCATTCTTTCTAGATAAAATTGTTTCAGTAAATATAGAATTTTTTTACGGTACAACATTTTTAAATGCATAAAATAATCAGAAGGCACTATTATTTCTTTCAAATTTACATGTTTTGTCTTATATTTGTAATAACATGGTATAATTTTGAACTGTGGGGCTATATTTAAACTTTATTACTGCTTTCAAATTACATTTTCAACAACGTTTAGTTCGTTGCTACTCATTATGATACGAGTATAAAATAATGAAATATAAGTTATACACTTGCGTTCAATTTAAAATTAAAAAAAATACAAAGTAATCTTACGGCAGAAACCAGTCCGAACCAAAGCGTTAGTCGTGTGTGGGACTGTAAATATAAAAAATATAGTCGTTTTCCGTATGATGAAATACGAGTAAGACCGCAGTATTTCCACCGAGGACACATGTCTGATCAAGTGTGCGTCTTTGACAACCGAGATTTTATTTAATAGACATCCGATTCTGACACAACCAGTGCCAAAATGTCAATAAGTTAATAGACTATAAGTGTACAAAAACTAATTACATTACGTATTGTAACAATAGTACTGTCAGGCCACCGAGGGACACCAGACGTAGCCTAAACGAATCCGCGACACAGGAGCGCCTCTTATCTGGCTAAGGGGTTGTCATAAATAATTTTCGCTAGGGGTGCGACTCAGGAGCGCCTCCGAAAAGGGGTGGGGAGGCGCTCCTGTGTCGCACCTAAAACTACCTGTCCTCGGCACTCTACCTGCTTCCAACCTGCTATCAAGCTCAGCTCACGGGGCCTTCTAAATACCTACCAATCTAACAACGGCTACTATCATACTGACTTTGTTAAGTGCACTGCATATTTTGTAGGAGTAAGTGTAACATTGATTCTGTAGGGGTTATCCTAAAAGACCAATCAAAACTATTAATCACGTTTCTTAATTATATTTCATTTTATTTGAATTAAACTTGCAATAGTGGTTAAATTATTGCAGACTTGTTTTAAAACAAGTTTATAATCGTACAGATAGAAAACGTCTACCCTTGTTCATGCACACTATCTACCTTGGTCTTCGGAGGTGAGCCACATCATGTTTACCACATCAACTCCCGAGGACTAAAATAATGATGTATTTATAGTCACCCTTTAAAAAAAAACTATAAACTTTATACTTTTTAGTTTTATGTAAAAGGAACACGTAGACACTCTTCATTTGATCATGACTTGCCCCTTTAACCCATGAGTATTAATTATAAAATATTAACCATAGTTTATACAAATTCGTAAAAGCCAAGCAGTGGGTTTTTAAAATTATATTAATTTTATTACTGAGCAAGTTGTTTCAAAGAAATTGAAGTTACAAAAAAAGTCAACAACTACAAATAGGCTTGTAAATAACAAATATGTATTTCTTAGTTTTAACACTTAATAATTTGTATAACATTCTAAAATAATAAATATACATTTAAATTTAAACTAAATAATTTGGGTTACACTTACTAATATTTAAAACTTAAAATTTAAAAAAAATACTTACACTCAAACAAAAAATACTATTTACACTCAATCTGTAGACTACAATATTCTAAAACAACAAAATATGGAAATTGAAACAAAAAAATTATATTTTACTTTTATTTAATATTTACTACAATCTAAATTATAACAAACAATACTTAAACTCAAACAAAAAATACTATTTACATTCAATCTGTAAGCTACAATATTCTAAAACAAACAAAATATAAAATCATGATTAATTTACAAACCTCCTTTTAGTTACCTACTTAAATCTAATAGTTTCTCCTACTTTTGATAAAAAGTCATTTATAATAACTTCCCTAGCTAAATATCGTTCACACAACTGTTTTAGTCGACGCTGTAGCTGTTCAGTGTTTTTGGTTGAGTTTGTTGCAGAGCGTCTGTTCTCTCCAGTGCGTCATTTCGGTGTATGGCCTCGATAACCGTCCACGTAGATGGGTTTAGGAGGCCTTCTAAGTTCTTAAATCGG
This sequence comes from Stictocephala bisonia, assembly GCA_035578905.1. Classification (NCBI taxonomy): domain Eukaryota; kingdom Metazoa; phylum Arthropoda; class Insecta; order Hemiptera; family Membracidae; genus Stictocephala; species Stictocephala bisonia. The sequence continues at coordinate 364,487 of JAQJVL010000520.1, read as the reverse complement.
TTATTCCACGCCTCACACATATTGTTTGTTCTGTGTGAGTGGGAAAGAGTCGCTTCATGCACTTTCCAGAGTGACGGTGGAAACATGGCTGGTTTAGGGTTTTCTCGTGCTGTACCGCTCACATAGTAGACGTCGAAGTAGTGTAGTAGGTATAAAGCTTCGACAGAAGCCAATCCCCAAAGCAGCTGCATCCCCTGTAGTACATCTTTTTCTGGAAGGAAAGCCAAACCATCAAGCATCCCACAAAACTGTCCAAACTCTTCAGACTCTTTGTAGTTTCGAGTAAGTCCGTACTGTTGGTTGTGTCTGCAAGTGCTTTGGCACAAATAAAAAAAACAACAGACGTGATAACAGCAGTTTCAAAGTCAAAGGTCGAGGAAGGATTTTTGTAGATTCAATACATTTGGCCAACACTGTTGGTAGAACAGAAAATTACAAAAACATATAAAAGTACTTAAAAAGTCGTGGAGACAACAATTTTTGTTATATTAGGCCTACCAATTAACATTTTACAATAAGTTTGTCAAGTTTGCATCAAGGAAGTTGTAAATAAAGGAGTGGAATGTGAGGGCGATTGTAAGCGCTGGTTCCACCCCGATTGTGTCAAATGGCTGCCATGCAGTTCCCCCGGCGGTCGAAGGGACTAATTAGGGTCGATAATCCTCTGTCCCAAAGATGTCTGCAGTTCCCCCGGTGGTCATTCCGGCGCACTCCGCTTGAACACGCATCACACCTGACTCATATTTAACCTTTATATGGGTACCTTTCTTCCGACGGTTATCAAGTTGTAATGACCTAACCTAACCTAACCTAACCTCCACTTCTGTCCTTGTTTAGTTAGGTCACTTTTATAAAATTTAAACCCCTCATGCACAAATAATACCCGACCTTTTTCACTTAACATGTTCCGAACACTACAAGATGCCGTTTCATTCATATTCACTCAACACTGTGATCACTTCGAAAGCAGATACAACAATGAGTATCTACACCGGTGTCAACAGCGATGAGTCATACCTACCTGGACATGTGTGGAGAGAGCATTGCCCTCTCACCCCGGTGATTTTGGGAAAACCCCAATAGGACAGGAGGCAGGGGTGAAAGTGACCGCCGGGGGAATTGCAGTACACCCTAGAAGGGGCTCCGGGGGAACTGCAGGTACCCTCCGGAGGCTTACCCTGACCGCCGGGGGAACTGCAGAACGCCCTGTCAAATTATCTGCCTCTGAATATAAAAAAAATCGCTGACGGAGTTGTCAAAACTTGGCGATGTGAACGTGTAGATTGTATTAAAGATTCAGGCGATTTAGTCAAAAAGATTGATCTTTTGAATGCTCAATTTTCTGTACTGACTCAAAAACTTGATAAACTTGATAAGATAGATGGGCTGGTTACTAGTATATCCGAAATAAAGGCTGATATTAATGCAATAAAGGCAAGTGTAAATCTCTTGGAACCTAGAGTTGCATCAAATGAGGCCAATATCAAGACTATTAATATAATGAGATCTATGTTAAAAACTTTACTATGTACGTAAGCCTAAACCTTAGATTTATTAGTAAGGATAATTTTATTACATAGTTGTTTGTATTTTGTTTACTGTTCTATGAGACATAATTGATAATAAAAACTTTATTGTACTATACTGTACATTATCATAATTTTCAAATAAATGTGTTTATTTGCTTGAGGTATTTCGCCTACAAGGTAGGCATTATTGAACAAAAATTAAATAAAATAAACTTGTTTCCAAAATATAATAATATAACTGATATAACATAAGGTTTAACTTATTTAAAAATTAAAATTGAGCTTTACATTTGAAAGAAGATAAATAACTAATTCTTCAGTTTTATCTAATTAAATTAAGCCTTTATTGTATGTTCTGAGACTGGAAAGACAATATAAGATATTTTATAATTTAATTTGATTTTGACGCTATGCATATTGAACTATCACTCGCTAATAAACGTCTTTTGATAATTTACGCTATCTAAAGACTTAAAAGATTTTAAATATTTGATTGTCATCTACTTGTTGGTTGGTATGAAAATAATGTATTGGATGTGTCTCAAATATAACTGATTATATTTACATAAATTTTATAGAACAGTATATGTTAAAGGTATTTCGTTTCATTACAAATCTGAAAATATATACCGCAAACAGATGTTCTATCAACTTACTACTCAGTTTAAATGATTTCAATTATTTAATGGCTATTGTTCAAATGATTGACATTATTGACGGTTCAACCTGCTTAGCCTTGATTTAATAGAAAGGACCACGAAAAATAGTTACTTAGGAATACGTCAAACGCCAACCAATCCACGATTTTACGTCTTATACAATAACGTTTTCTATTACTTAGAAGCGTGTCAATGAATCGGACTATAACAGCTTATTTCAATGTAGCTTATATTTACAATTTCAATACCTGAAGGCTTTTTTATTTCTAAAGTAATTTGAAGTGTAAAATTTGTTAACAAACCCGGATCTTATGTAAATACTGTAACACGTATGCTTATTTTAATAAATATATGTCTATTGCTTTCAAGTTAAACACACTCTCACCATAGATATCAAGACCCCTTAGTTTTTGAACCCTTGTCAAAACCCTTGTCACATTGGACCCGCGAGGGTACAACAGTGGAGCGCCTCAAGGTCAGGAGCTCCACTGTCGCAGTTGTGCTATTTCTTGGCTGACAGTTTTATTAGTTTTTGCCAGGCGCTCCACTGTCGCTCTCCCAGCCTAAACTAATCCGCTACACGAGACGTCTTTGTCGACCGACTATTCAGTTATCTCACGTCCGATTCCAACCTATTAAACCAATTTTAACCGGTATTAAAATGTCGATCAATTAATAGAATAAAAACTATTCTATTCCGTACTGTAATAATTCCGTACTGTAATAATAATATCACAAGGCCTCGGAGTCCATCGATCGAGTTCGCCATTCGTTAACCAATCAGGATTTTCGCACGTCTTAGACGACCGATCTTACAGCAGAAACCAGTCCGAACTAGGCTTAACCTGTACTACAGCGTTAATCGTGTATTGGAATGTAAATATAAAAAATATAGTAGTTTTCTGTATGATAATAAAATGAATATGAGACCTCAGTCTGCCCACCGAGGATATCGGCTAGTGATATAGTCTGATGAAGTGTGCGTCTTTTACGTCCGAGATTGTATTTAATAGACGATCGACCGGTGCAAAAATGTCAGTTGAAATACTATAACCGTATAATAAATAATTGCATTACTTATTGTAATGATATAATACCACCAGGCTTCAAAGTCCGTCCACCGAGGGACGCCATACGTAAACAAACACAGCACATTTGACGACCGACTATTATCTCAAGCCATACTTCATATTTCTTTATCATTATTTTAGTCGTCCGTTTACATTAAAATCAAATAAATTAATATAATTAAGTTGGAATAGTTGTAGGTCTGAATAATAAAAATTTGTGTGTTCTAATATTTATGAATATTGAAACAACCTTTGAAATTCCAATTTATTATTAGGCCCGGGCAATAACTGAAAATGTATGAAGTTCATATTAAATAATTGTTTTAGCTTATATTGGGTTGTTTTATTCATTATTTGATTGTTTTATAGATAACAAATAATATTAATAGTAAATAGCGTTTTACCTCTTACATTTCAAACTGTATTTTAAGACATATGAAATTTGGCACTCAAGAAAATTTGAAAAAATAAATATATACTGTAAAAATCAAGATAAAACTAAAAGTTGACAATTTATGTGTTTTTACAAAGTTTATAGTCTGTTATAAAATGCAAGAATATTTAAAATATTGTAGCAAGCATATCAGTAATATAGACAAAAATATAGGTGTAAATGGTTAAGCAGAAATGACATGTTTTTATAATGAAACATGAATAAAATTTATTCGTGTTTAGTCGTGTAAAAACGTGTTTTTCGCAGTTTAAGCATGGCTGGGTAAAATTAATTCTTAAATTTAACTTCATAAGCCCAGGAATGAGTTTCCCCAATAATGTACCCACGATCCCCATATACTCTTATTAGCTCCCCCCCCCCCCCAATAATTGTCTAAATCCGCCACTGGTTACTTAACAATATACAGTGTAATAGCTGCGTTATGAAATTTGCTTTTTTATGAAGGTCTTCAAACTTTAACCCTGGAACAGGTGCTTGCGCCACTTTTACCAACTCCTACCTTTCTTTGGCAATGTATAGAACGTAGAATGTGGTGGTTTAATTGATTAGGAAACGATAGAAAACATAATATTTACGTCGATATAATGATAATACGTAGCTACTCTATGAAATTTGCTATTTTCTGAAGGGCTTAAAACTTTAACTTCAAAATTTAGAACTTTACTATGTGATTGTAATTTTAGTAAGTAAATATCTTGACCCAAATTTTAAATATTGTTCGTTTGCTACTGTAAAATTACTTTAAATGCTCAGAAATTAATTAGGCCCTATATTTATTTTTTATTTATTAAATTTATTGTTATTACTGCAAATATGCTGCACAAATTAATATAATAAATGTTATATTAATTTTATAAATAATGAAAGTATGTCTAAACACACTTTTCTACTAATTATATACAATTTTCCTTTACAAAATTGACATTAAATATTCATATTATTAAAGTGGTTGTTGTATTTACAACTAGTGAACAACATTCTAAAATGTTAGTTGTCATTATGTTTTAAAGTATAAGATCTTAATCCTTAAAATGGCTTAGTATGGACTATTTCTACCTTGGCAGTTTCAAAGCAGACGCCTCCCTGGATTGGCTTTTCACTAATTTGTCAATTTCATTTATACTTACTTTTGATCTAAATGTCATTAAATACACACAAAGGCTTTATTAAACAACAGTGTGAACCATTTCAGCCTTATGCTTTCGTGTATGTTATTTTGTTTGGAAAATTAGCCCTTTATCTTTTTGTTTACAATACTTATATATAAGAGTTATGGATGAGCATGTATTTATTGTATTAGGCATATCCTTTTGGCCCCTGATCTAGGCTTATCAATAAAATTATTTTATTTTAACACTTTTATAGACCAAGACTATTTGCAATTTGTTTGGATTTGCTTGTATACAAATACTATTTTGCGCGGTCCAAGATACTGCCATTATTTACTGTCGTAAAATTATAAATGAAGTATCAATTTAAAGATAGTTATTTTTGACTAGAATAGCTCTTTTAAATTTTTGAATTCTCCTTCATTTTGAATTTTATAGGTTATTGAAGTTACCCAATATTCAAACTAGTGTCAAAATAAAACTAGAGCTGTTATCGAAATTTAAAAAGCGATTTTAGTCAGAAATTCATTTAGTTTCAATTTAGTTTTAGTTTTAGATCGATGCCTTTAAAGCTTTAGCCGCAATATGGGACCACGTAAATACCTGAATGGTAATTTATTGCTAAAAAATGCGGTGATTCGTGAGATTCAAGTGGTGAAACCCCAAACTTTTATTCACGGATGGATTTTACTACACCATTCAAAAAATCTTTCTTCATTTAACTTAACATCGATGGATACAACGTAGGACTACGACGACTAATATCAGTGTCATTTTTCAGACTGATTTCCTTACTTAGAGTTAGTCCACTTACTTTTGTATGGATAATTTCGTTTAAATTAAAATGTGCGTTCCCATGTGGTTCCTGATATAATCTAACCACAAAGTAAAGCATAAAACGTCTATCGTAATGACAGTGCACAATATTTATTATGGCATGACAAATACTGTAATAATCATCTATATACAACACGTCTATGAATAAATCATATTAACGAATTAACGAATAAACTACATTAACGAAATAACTACATTAACGAATGCGTACAGTAAAGATATTAATTCAATAATTCCGGCTTGATCAAAGCAATAAGTAATTCTAAGTCACTGTCTCTATTGACCTTTATTTATTTTTAAAATATAAATACAGTAATGACACTCGCAACTATTAATTTATTATAATTCATTAATATTGTGGTAGAAAAAATGCTAGGTAATTTGTTTGTACTTATCTAAGAAGGTAACTTCGAAGCAAATATGTTTCCTAAACGGTAACAAGCACAGAAAAACATGATAGCGTGAGACGGGGCGTGGCGGGGCGGAAATCATTTTGAGAACTTTGAAGTCATGGGGCGAAGTAGATTTTTTTAAAATTTCACTCGCCAGTTGACATTTGTCAACTTTATTCATCGAGTGAAGTACCGACCATTGGCTCAGTGGGGATTCGAACCTTGGTACTTGCCCTCCACAGTCCGAAGCCTTAACCACTGAGCCACCACGCCGGCAAGTGTGTGGGAACTTCGTACCACTCCCGGTGTCTTCCATTGAGCAGCTAATGAGAAGGCTTAGGGCGGTGAAACTTGACATAAGTGATATTGTACAATATGAAGAAAACTAAAAAAATACGAAATAAAAAAATTTTCTTAATTAACATAGTATGTGTTGGTAGATGAATTTAATACAATATTTATATTAACTGAAGACATATTATGGGGATCGATTAAGGTAAACATGGTTTACCGAAATCGATCCCCATAACATTCGTAGCTTACATATTGCAATTATTTTTTATAAATACAGTATAATTATTATACTGTATGACATTTGTATTGTGTGACGTTCACTTGTGTATTGAACTTGTTAAACTATTATTAAATTGCTCAAATAAGATGTTCTGCTCAGTTTGGTTTTGTATTGATTTAACGCATTTTCAATTACTTGAGTATCCACCAACCTAATTGGGTAGCTCGTGATCAACTTGGGTATTCATCGTGATGGACTTGGCAAACACTCGTGATCAACATTCAACATGGCTAACACAAATGATCAACTCGTGTAGTACCAGTGATCAACTTGGCCAGCCACCGTCATGGACTTGGCAAGCACTCGTGATCAACATTCGACATGGCTAACACTGATGATCAACTCGTGTAGTACCCGTGATCAACTTGGCCAGCCACCATCATGGACTTGGCTATCACTCGACAAAAAACTTAGCTAACACTCGTGTTATGGTAATTTATGGAAATCTGAAAAAAAAGGATCACTGCACGTGTGTGGGTGGGCGGGTGTTTCATTAACAGTGCAATTTATTTTATTTTGTGCTTGCCGACGATGGAGTGGAAGACAAAATAACATTTCTTTGTGCTGAAATGGGAAAAGATGTTTAAAAGATCCAACCACCCGCCACCCATACACGTACAGTGTTATTGACCCACACGCCCACCCATACACGTAGTGTTATTGACCCACCCGCCCACCCACACACGTACAATGTTATTTACCCACCCGCCCACCCATACAAGTACAATGTTATTGACTCACCCGCCCACCCACACACGTACAGTGTTATTTACCCACCCGCTAACCCACACATGTACAGTGTTATTGACAAACTCGCCCACCCATACACGTACAGTGTTATTGACCCACACGTCCATCCATACACGTATAGTGTTATTTACCCATCCGCCCACCCATACACGTACAGTGTTATTGACCCACCCGCCCACCCACACACGTACAGTGTTATTGACCCACCCGCCCACCCACACACGTACAGTGTCATTTACCAACCCGCCCACCCACACACGTACAGTGTTATTGACCCACCCACACACGTACAGTGTTATTGACCCACACGCCCACCCACACACATACAGTGTTATTGACTCACCCGCCCACCCACACACGTACAGTGTTATTGACCCACACGCCCATCCATACACGTACAGTGTTATTGACCCTCCCGCCCACCCACACACGTACAGTGTTATTGACCCACACGCCCATCCATACACGTACAGTGTTATTGACCCACCCGTCCACCCACACACGTACATTGTTATTGACCCACCCGCCCACCCACACACGTACAGTGTTATTGACCCACCCGCCCACCCACACACGTACAGTGTTATTGACCCACACGCCCACCCATACACGTACAGTGTTATTTACCCATCCACCCACCCATATACCTACAGTGTTATTTACCCATTCGCCCACCCATACACGTACAGTGTTATTTACCCATCCGCCCACCCATACACGTACAGTGTTATTTACCCATCCGCCCACCCATACACGTACAGTGTTATTGACCCACACGCCCACCCATACACGTACAGTGTTATTTACCCATCCGCCCACCCATATACGTACAGTGTTATTTACCCATCCGCCCACCCATACACGTACAGTGTTATTTACCCATCCGCCCACCCATACACGTACAGTGTTATTTACCCACCCGCCCACCCACACACGTACAGTGTTATTGACCCACACGCCCACCCATACACGTACAGTGTAATTGACCCACACGCCCACCCACACACGTACAATGTTATTTACCCACCCGCCCACCCATACAAGTACAATGTTATTGACTCACCCGCCCACCCACACACGTACAGTGTTATTTACCCACCCGCTAACCCACACATGTACAGTGTTATTGACAAACTCGCCCACCCATACACGTACAGTGTTATTGACCCACACGTCCATCCATACACGTATAGTGTTATTTACCCACCCGCTCACTCATACACGTACAGTGTTATTGACCCACCTGCCCACCCACACACGTACAGTGTTATTGACCCACCCGCCCACCTATACACGTACAGTGTTATTGACCACCCGCCCACCCACACACGTACAGTGTTATTGACCCACCCACCCACCCACACACGTACAGTGTTATTGACCCACACGCCCACCCACACACATACAGTGTTATTGACCCACCCGCCCACCCACACACGTACAGTGTTATTGACCCACACGCCCATCCATACACGTACAGTGTTATTGACCCTCCCGCCCACCCACACACGTACAGTGTTATTGACCCACACGCCCATCCATACACGTACAGTGTTATTGACCCACCCGTCCACCCACACACGTACATTGTTATTGACCCACCCGCCCACCCACACACGTACAGTGTTATTGACCCACCCGCCCACCCACACACGTACAGTGTTATTGACCCACACGCCCACCCATACACGTACAGTGTTATTTACCCATCCGCCCACCCATATACCTACAGTGTTATTTACCCATTCGCCCACCCATACACGTACAGTGTTATTTACCCATCCGCCCACCCATACACGTACAGTGTTATTTACCCATCCGCCCACCCATACACGTACAGTGTTATTGACCCACACGCCCACCCATACACGTACAGTGTTATTTACCCATCCGCCCACCCATATACGTACAGTGTTATTTACCCATCCGCCCACCCATACACGTACAGTGTTATTTACCCATCCGCCCACCCATACACGTACAGTGTTATTTACCCACCCGCCCACCCACACACGTACAGTGTTATTGACCCACACGCCCACCCATACACGTACAGTGTAATTGACCCACACGCCCACCCATACACGTACAGTGTTATTGACCCACCCGCCCACCCACACACGTACAGTGTTATTGACCCACCCGCCCACCCACACACGTACAGTGTTATTGACCCATCCGCCCACCCATACACGTACAGTGTTATTGACCCACCCGCCCACCCATACACATACAGTGTTACTGACCCATCCGCCCACCCATACACGTACAGTGTTATTGACCCATCCGCCCACCCATACACATACAGTGCGTGACACGAATATGAAAGCCATTTCTCATACAAAAAATAATTACTAAGGCTACAAAAAGTATGACAAATGGCTGTCGTATTCGTGTTTAGGGGAGAAAACTACAGAAGATTGATGTACTATAAATACTAGAAGGATAAACATTTTTTTTCCAATATTGGTATTTCTGTTTAAAAATTGCTTCCAATTCATGATTTTGAGGTTGATATTGAGCATTTAATAAAAATCTTGGAAATCGGATGGAACCAATAATAAAACCATATTTTGTAACTAACCTATATCAATGTAAAAACAACCCCTAAATTAAATGAACTCATCGTGAATAACCCATTGCCAATAAAAAAAAAAAAAAAAACTGGCAAACAACAAAACATTTCTGTTTCTATGAGGTGCATAGACAATGCACCATAATAATTGACAAAATTTGTTTCAAAACATAACATAAATAAATCTGTAAATAAAACATTATAAAATCTGTAATATAACGGATCTACTGTTACAAGGCATAATCCTTTCCTAAATCAATTAATTTCAGTTTATAAAGTTGAATACTGTATTTAACTTATTTGGTTAGTAGTTTAACGCCAAATAGTTTGAATTTTTGGGGGCAATAAAGGAAATTGGCCAAATTTTTAAACTTTGAAATTAAATGACAATCGTATGCATTTAGAAAAAAAATAATAATAAATATATTACACTCTTTTATTTATTTTATTATTGCACACTTACAAAAACTCATTAGCAAATTTGATAAGACAGTAATAATTTTAATGTTAACAATGTTTTCTAAAAAATTAATTTAATTTTTAAACTCTCCTCAAACAAACAAGATGTGCATTTTCCGTATATTATGAAGGAAATATAAAAATTCTTTTTCTCCCATAGAATGTCTTTCTTATATTGATCACGAGATAGTTGACATATTTTTTGATCCCATAACTCAGGAAATGTTTTTACTAATAAAATTAACTGATCTTCATCCATTACAATACAGACCGACAGACCACTACGTAGATTTTATATGAAACAGTTAAGAAGACACCGAGCCGAATGTTTCCGAAAGCCAACAACTAGCCCGAACGGGTAGATTTTGACGGTACGTGCTGGTTGGTGCCGGTGGGCCACCGCACACGACACCTGCACGGAACGTACCGTCACAAAACTTGCTGGTTGGGATTCTCCCTCGACAATCATTTTCAAACTTGCAGGTCCGTAACGGTCTGTGCATTTGTCGGTCCGTGCAGTTGCCGGTCTAGTGTGCGGGATTCCACTTAAAACTATGGAAACAATCCTAACCAGCACTTTTTCGATTTTTGCAGTGCAGTGTAGTTACGTGCCGTGCTGTTCTAGTGTGCGCGCTCCTTAAAAGTAAAATTTTTGAAAAGTAATTGTGTATGAACTGTTGTCGAAGTAAAATAATTTATTTTCTCATGGTAATGGGAAAATTGAGCAAGATTATAATGTATTATTTAATTATAATTGATATTCCTACGGTTCACTTCGGTTTTCGTATCTGCCCGAGAAAATGTTTATTGCAATAGAATGTCTGCTTTTTGAAACCAAATTGTCCCTGTTGTGTTATTTTCATGTAGTGTAGTAATTCATTCTGTATACTTCAAAAGCAAATAAAAAGTAGCCACATTTCAACTAGTTTTTAATGTGTGGAAATTAGTGTGTTTATGTTGTAACTGTGCCATAAAACTATATGATAGTTTATGTGAAATAATTTTTTTAACATAAGATAAACTGCCATTTTTGTGCTATGTATTTTACTTAGTTTTCATTAAAGCGTATCCTTTAATGCTTTAATCGTATGTTGAGATATTGTTGTGGTGTTCATTTAATATTATTTTGTTTTAGTCTTCAACCGAACATAAAAAGATACGAAATAGATTTTTTTGCAAATTGATGCCTTTTATTAAATATTTAACCACATAAAAACCAATATTTAGACCACAATTCAACAGCTTTAAGGAATATTTTTTTTAAAAAAACCATACTTTGTAACGTAATTTACTTAGTTTTCGTAAATCGTATCTTTATGTTTATAAATCAAACTCTTCAATTGTAGAATATAAGTATGGTAAGCCTATGCCTAACCATGTTAAATTTTAATCGTTTTGAAAATAACAAGATTTTAACAAGAATTATGATTTTTGAAAACGTTTCAAGTAGAAATTAGTATTTTAGTAGACCCCCAATTTTACCAGTGAATAATTTGATTTCGCTGTAAAAAGTCTACTTTTATAAACAAATATTACTATTTTTACAAAAACAAAATGGCATAAAAACATAATAACAAATAAAATACAGCAGCAATGCCGGTACTGACTGGAAAATTGACAATTGTTGAAAAGAATTGGCCTTTCTGCTCAACATACATTCAGACAGAGAAGGTCGGACGTAGCCAACTGAGGAGGCGGCAGGTGGGAGGGAGGGGTAATTGGGGGTTCCGGTTGAAAATACTACGAAAACTTACTTTACAGGAAATGATTCAAAGAACTATAGTGTACTCTGTCCGGTGGAGTAAACTTCATTCTCCCAAAAAAACTGGACGTAGTTCCAAGTTCTCTCACCAGAGTCACATGACTTCTATATTTTCTTTCCCTTTAGAGCCCTCTTAACTCGTAGTTTACTACCATTTTTAACCCCCCCCCCCCCTACATGCTTTGTAAAAACCAAACAAGTATTGCACCTGCAAGTACTAAGAACTTGCTACACAATACGAATTTAAATTAATAATAGAAAACAACTCTCTTTTTCGGTGAGTGTTGATTATCTTATATTATGTACTTGTATTATTTTTTTTATATTTGAGTATATCCAATAATTTGATGATATATACGAATGGTTTAATGGTAATGAAGTTGTGCTTCATCACTAACAACAAAGAAACAGAAGTCGCTTTCTTAAGGCCGCAACGAACGCCTCAGTGGCAGTTCTAGATACGAGTAGATTACAATTGATGTACATATTGATACATCTTTAGTAATAATAACTACGTTTATCCTGGACAATTGGGAGGCAAGAGGGGGGACTAACAGGCGCTTAACCTAGATAATTATTATATATTCAACAAAACAAACTCTCATTAGCAAGCCAAAAAGTAACCTTTATATTATAATTTTATATTATAACATTACATCGGCACTGATGGCGCAGTGCTGTAACCCAGCTACTTGGGGACAAAGTGTTAGAGATATTGAAGGCTATAGGTTACATGCTCTGTATTCTTAATACCGACACAGCGTCCGCTCAGTGGTTGCCATCGACGTGGACACTACTAGAGAAGTCTGGGGTGTCCATGTTGGATGGTAGTGAAGGTTCGGATGTTGTGTAGGGAAGAGAACTTAGTCTCTGACTTGTAAGTTATTTGAAAATCATACCAACACTACGTGGTTCGGGTTCCACGTAAAGAAGTCGAACTCAGATAGTAACAATGACTACACTCGTTCATCTACACTCATCACACTCATTCACCACCTCATATTCACCCATATCTCTATGACCGGCTTCTTAAAATTAATAATGAATAACATAATAATACGAGTATCTGTTTCTGGAGGCCTACTCAAACCTGGAGCGCTTTAAGTCCATGATTCACGATCCGTTCCCAAACAATCCATCACACATTGCGTGTATGTATGAGTGGGTGGTCTTACAAACATATGGATGTGTTGTATTTTATAGTTGTATGGGATAAATTTGTGTAATTTAATTAATATGCATATTTTATTTATTACTTTTCAGTAAACAAGTGACGTGTGGTATTATTTTTTCTAACAAAGTTTTCTTTTTCGAATAATCCGTCGATATTATACTTAGTAGCGCGCAATACGTATTATGCATACATTATAGTATAGGAGGGGTAGTCGACGTAACCTATGATGAGACCGAGGTCAACGTTGGGATGGAGAAATGCTATGAATGAATGGTGTAAGTGGACTCTGCACGGCGTACAACCGACCTTGATAACGTTATCAGTGATACTGGTGCCGAATGGACCATGAGTGTCGCGCTGCAAGAGGTCAAGTGTCCATTCACATTCACACTGTCTCAGAACATAATAAACTAATCAAGTTTGTTGCCGAGCCCATTAAAGTATGTGATTACATCTACCTGTTTTCTCTGTTTATATATTAATGGTCGTTAGAAATATATTTATTACATTTTTGTAACAGTGTAAACACTCCCTTCATCCCCAGGCTGTAGGTCTATATCTCCCATGGCTGTAAATCAGTGAAATGATATGTTATTGATTTTATTTCATCTTTTATAATTAGTTACAGTATATAAATTGTTTTATTTTTATAGCTAGGGATAGTTACACTACAATTACTTGAAGTTGGTGAACTCTTAACATCTACGTAGACCTACTGAATTAATGTTAATAAGGTAATAATTTCAGAAAATTATTGAAAATAATAAGTTTAAAAGTTATGTATATCTTACAAACATCTTTCTACTTTCGTCGTTTTCATAGAACACCCATAACAAGCTTCCTACAATCATTAGGAAATTAGAAAAAACATAATGAGTACAAATAACCTATCTTTGAAAAAAAAGGCCTTACAGAAAGAAGGCATATACATGATAAATGAATTAATTATAACTCTGAAATCACAGACGTGGTCATTTAGATCGTAATTCGATCATTTCATAATTATAGCTCTGAAATATTTAGGTCAGTCTTTAGCAGGCAGACACGCCATGATTGATTTTAATGAGAGTTCTTGTAAAAGGGCTTGTTTGATAAAATATCTCGCCTGAACTTAAGACATTGAACGCCCAATTTAGTAGTACGGCCAGCTGATTGTAGACATTCATGAGAACATTTCCTCTGAATGTTTTCTAGTTGAATGAATATATATCAGACTTTGGAGAAAAACAAAACCTTTGCTTGTTGGATACTTACGTCATGTTTGTTTTGAAGGTGAAATACTAGCTCATTAACCGGAGACGTGTGGTTTCAAGCACGTTTATATTGAAGGTGAAACACTAACTTATTAACCGGAGACGTGTGGTTTCAAGCACGTTTATATTGAAAGTGAAACACTAGCTCATTAACCGGAGACGTGTGGTTTCAAGCACGGTTTATATTGAAAGTGAAACACTAGCTCATTAACCGGAGACGTGTGGTTTCAAGCACGTTTATATTGAAGGTGAAACACTAGCTCATTAACCAGAGACGTGTGGTTTCAAGCACGTTTATATTGAAGGTGAAACACTAGCTCATTAACCGGAGACGTGTGGTTTCAAGCACGTTTATATTGAAGGTGAAACACTAGCTCATTAACCGGAGACGTGTGGTTTCAAGCACGTTTATATTGAAAGTGAAACACTAGCTCATTAACCTGAGAAACATAGTTTCAAGGAATGTTTGTACTGAAGTTGAAACACCAACTCATTACCCAGTAAGTGGTTTCAACGCATGTTTGTACTGAAGATGAAACACTAGCTCATTAACCCAATACGTGGTTTCAAGGCATATTTGTATTGAAGGTGAAACACTATCTCATTAACGCGAGACATGTGGTTTCAAGGCATGTTTGTATTGAACGTGAAACACTAGCTCATTAACGCGAGACATGTGGTTTCAAGGCATGTTTGTATTGAAGGTGAAACACTATCTCATTAACGCGAGACATGTGGTTTCAAGGCATGTTTGTACTGAAGGTGACACACTAGCTTAACGCGAGACATGTGGTTTTAAGGCGTGTTTGTACTGAAGGTGACACACTAGCTCATTAACGCGAGAGATGTGGTTTCAAGGCATGTTTGTACTGAAGGTGACACACTAGCTCATTAACGCGAGATATGTGGTTTGAAGGCATGTTTGTATTGAAGGTGAAACACTAGCTCATTAACGCGAGAGATGTGGTTTCAAGGCATGTTTGTACTGAAGGTGACACACTAGCTTAACGCGAGACATGTGGTTTTAATGCGTGTTTGTACTGAAGGTGACACACTACCTCATTAACGCGAGACATGTGGTTTCAAGGCATGTTTGTATTGAAGGTGACACACTAGCTCATTAACGCGAGAGATGTGGTTTCAAGGCATGTTTGTACTGAAGGTGACACACTAGCTCATTAACGCGAGATATGTGGTTTGAAGGCATGTTTGTATTGAAGGTGAAACACTAGCTCATTAACGCGAGAGATGTGGTTTCAAGGCATGTTTGTATTGAAGGTGAAACACTAGCTTAACGCGAGACATGTGGTTTTATCTGTGTTTGTATTGAAGGTGAAACACTAGCTCTTTAACGTGAGACATGTGGTTTCAAGGCATGTTTGTACTGAAGGTGACACACTAGCTTAACGCGAGACATGTGGTTTTAATGCGTGTTTGTACTGAAGGTGACACACTAGCTCATTAACGCGAGACATGTGGTTTCAAGGCATGTTTGTACTGAAGGTGACACACTAGCTCATTAACGCGAGAGATGTGGTTTCAAGGCATGTTTGTACTGAAGGTGACACACTAGCTCATTAACGCGAGATATGTGGTTTGAAGGTATGTCTGTATTGAAGGTGAAACACTAGCTGTACACACTAGAAGAATCGGCATCGCCTTGCCCGTCTGCACAAGTTGAAGAATAGGCTTGACCTTGCCCAGCTGGATTCGCTGGAAGAACCGACATTACGTTGCCTTGCTGTACACACTGGAAGCATTGGCATCCCATTGACTAGCTGTACACGCTGGAAGAACCGACATCACCATGTCTAGCAATACACACTGGAAGAACCGGCATCACCTTGCCTGGCCGTAAAAGCTGGAAGAACCAGCATCATTTTGCATTGATGTTCAAATTGAAGAACCGGCATCACCTTGCCAAGCTATACACGCTGGAGGAACCGGCATCAGCTTGCCTACAGTAGATGTACACGCTGGAAGAACCGGCATCTTCTTGTCGGCTTTACACGCTGGAAAAACCGGCGTCACTCTGCCTAGCTATACGCGCTGGAAGAACCGGCATCTTCTTGCCGGCTTTACACGCTGAAAAACCGGCGTCACTCTGCCTAGCTGTACGCGCTGGAAGAACCGGCATCACCTTGTCCGTTTGCATACGCTGAAATACCGGTGTGACCTTGCTCGGTTGGAAACGCTGGAAGAACTCTGGCGTCACTATGCCTAGCTGCAATCATGGTAGACTTTCAGTGATTTATTTTCAACCTAAATTTTTAAAATTATTGGCCGAAAGGATTAATAATTTCATAAATAATTAATTAAGATGAACGAATTTACTAAAGATAAAAATGAAATAGCGTAGATCAACTTTAAATGAGCAACACCCTCATTTTTCAGCCGATGTAATCTATGTGCGTCATGCATTATCAGGGGCACGTCAGAAATGTATTGTTGTTCAAAACAACAACTAGCAAGTGAATTCATAAAAGTTAAATAAACAAGTACATTAATTGTAAACCCCCTGACCATAATTTGTCTCTTTAATCAGCCTTAATAAATCTTGGAAGATTGAGTGAATCTAGTTATAGTGTTATGAGAAAGTGTGTCTAAAAATATAGACTATTTAACAGATTGTATTTTATCAGTACTAAGAATATTATAACGATGAATTAATTTGGAAAATGCATATTTACAGTATACATTTTTTCAAAATTTATACGTATTTTTCAATACCTTCAAGTCCTTAAAGTTTGCTTGATTCATTAAACGAACATTCGAAGAAAATTGTAAAAAAATATTACTATATAAAGCAGTTTGCTACAATTTAAGACATGACTACAGAGTTTGGTAGATCAACTTTAAAGACTGTCGGCCAGAAATTAGTGGAGTTATGCTTTTATTCTCAAACAATTAAATTTTTAATATTATTTATCAGTGAAATAACCACTGTCCAATGTTTGGAAACACTTTACCTTTTCTAACTAAGTTTCAAGTTGTCTAAAATGTATTTCAAGGGAATTCTCAAATTCAGTAAATTAAGTTAGGAGTCCAATTAAAATAATATAATACTTATATGATAACTGCTCTGTTGAACAATCCTATATACGCTTTTTTCACGAATAAAAAATCAAATAACGAGCGAAATAATATTTTGAACTGTAACTTGTCCATCTTAAAATTATGGATTGCATAAAAAAATCTTAAAATGGCATAAAAATGCAAAGATCATTTACCGTGTACAAATGGCCATACCAATAAAGATCATATACATATTTGGTATTTCAATAAATCAGCTTTAGTCTATCAATTGTTTTTCATGAATATTATGATTCCAAAACTTATAGAAATCCAAATATTAAAAAAATCCTGTTTAATAGTAATACTATCGGGGAAGATAAGTTTGAAACTCCTAATATAATTTTTCGAAAAATGTTTTGTTCGGTATTTTAGTAAAATTATTAAAAATATTACAATTCTTTTCAATCATTATTTTGTACTATTTTTTTTAATTGACGTGTTATTTACTCCAAACGTTCCCATATAGTTGGTCTAAAGTAAATTAATATTTTAATCTCTAAAAATACTTTCATCGCAATGAATTAATTAGTATTTATACATTCTTTACTTGTCAGTGTCATGTTGTGTCAATGAGACCTCTCAGGGACTGCGAGAGACTCTACTACTCACATATCCATTGACTTAGTTGTTATACATTCTTTACTTGTCAGTGTCATGTTGTGTCAATGAGACCTCTCAGAGACTGCGAGAGACTCTACTACTCACATATCCATTGACTTAGTTGTTATACATTCTTTACTTGTCAGTGTCATGTTGTGTCAATGAGACCTCTCAGGGACTGCGAGAGACTCTACTACTCACATATCCATGGACTTAGTTGTTATACATTCTTTACTTGTCAGTGTCATGTTGTGTCAATGAGACCTCTCAGGGACTGCGAGAGACTCTACTACTCACATATCCATTGACTTAGTTGTTATACATTCTTTACTTGTCAGTGTCATGTTGTGTCAATGAGACCTCTCAGGGACTGCGAGAGACTCTACTACTCACATATCCATTGACTTAGTTGTTATACATTCTTTACTTGTCAGTGTCATGTTGTGTCAATGAGACCTCTCAGGGACTGCGAGAGACTCTACTACTCACATATCCACTGACTTAGTTGTTATACATTATTTACTTGTCAGTGTCATGTTATGTCAATGAGAACTCTCAGGGACTACGGGAGACTCTACTACTCACATATCCATTGACTTAGTTGTTATACATTCTTTACTTGTCAGTGTCATGTTGTGTCAATGAGACCTCTCAGGGACTGCGAGAGACTCTACTACTCACATATCCATTGACTTAGTTGTTATACATTATTTACTTGTCAGTGTCATGTTATGTCAATGAGAACTCTCAGGGACTACGGGAGACTCTACTACTCACATATCCATTGTCTTAGTTGTTATACATTCTTTACTTGTCAGTGTCATGTTGTGTCAATGAGAACTCTCAGGGACTACGGGAGACTCTACTACTCACATATCCATTGACTTAGTTGTTATACATTATTTACTTGTCAGTGTAATGTTGTGTCAATGAGAACTCTCAGGGACTACGGGAGACTCTACTACTCACATATCCATTGACTTAGTTGTTATACATTCTTTACTTGTCAGTGTCATGTTGTGTCAATGAGAACTCTCAGGGACTGCGAGAGACTCTACTACTCACATATCCATTGACTTAGTTGTTATACATTCTTTACTTGTCAGTGTCATGTTGTGTCAATGAGAACTCTCAGGGACTACTGGAGACTCTACTACTCACATATCCATTGTCTTAGTTGTTATATATTCTTTACTTGTCAGTGTCATGTTGTGTCAATAGAACTCTCAGGAACTACATGACACTCTATGGCTCAAATATCCAACGTCTTTTTCCTAATTGCTAATATTAGATGTAATAATATTTTAGATCACTCATTAAAAAAAGAGTTTACTTTTCGTATATGGGACGTACTTCATCAATTATTGGTAGTATAGTGATGGAACGTTAATTTTAGTGGAGTCTTCACGAATATTGGAAATAGTTTATTGTTGACACGGATTGCTTAGAACAGGATCAAAATGGACGCTAGAAGAAAATCAATTGCATACGCCTAACTATGGTGTTGCTTATATTTAGTGTTTAATTAATTAGCAAGTTACAGTTGGTCTTTAGTTATAACTCGCTGTAGGCTATTCGACATCCACAACTCGCTGTGGAAGGTGATAACACAAACAAACGTATATTTAGCTAATGAAGCATTGTCACTGATACAGGTGACCACAACTACTGCAGACGTAGAGAAACTATGTATATACGTTGTTAGCATAACATTGTAGAGCACACAGCATTTAGTAAGAAAGAAAATATTATGAGATGATAACTATCAGTTTAAGATTGTCATTGGCTTTATGATATTTTCCTACAGAAAGACAACAACTTTCTCAAAAACACATTCACTTGTATCAGGTATGTTATCTTTGAAGAAAACAACAGTGTCATCACTCTCTGGCGACATGGACAATAGTGCTGACGTCCATAACTGCCATAATATTTTTTATTGTCAACTGACAACGTGAAGACTGGACTAGTAGTAGGTTGTATTCAGTATCGAACGTCCAATGTACGAGTCCCGTAATTGATGATCCACAGACCATGTGATCAAGAGTCTTAGTCATACTTGTCTCACGATTGTCTGCACAGAATAGTTTCGTTACGATCTAAGTTAGGTTGTATGATTGTCTTTGAAAATTATGGGTACCAGATTTGATAAACTTTGCTTAATATAAAATAATTTAGAACAATAATAACATAAAATAATACTAATTTTTCCACTTGCACTAAAAGTGTTACAACCGCTGATCACGTACACAGCTTCGGTTTACTGAGCTGAGGGTTAAAAAGGAGTATATATTCTTATGAATGAGGGCCAATTAAAATCAGTTGGTTGCGTGAAAAAAACCCCGCTGAGACAATTGTTTATGTTGCAACTGGTGCAATATTGTTAGATGAAAACATTTTTGTAAAGAAGCATCATACACATTTGTACAGAAAGGTATAGGTAACAGCAGAAGTAAGGGCCAGCGTTATGTGCGTACATTTCCTTCGTATCACATAAAAGGTGATCCATCTTATCCACTCTGACAACTAGAAACATGATATACGGGAGTACATAAATTTCCACATTGGCTTGATATTTTCTGAATGATTACGAATAAAGCAATAACGCCAACACAAACTAATTTTTGAAATATCTAACAGTTTTCTGCCATCCATCAGTGGGGCGGCCCGCAAGGAGTCAGAAGAAACTCTTTAATGAGAGCTTAGGTCGAGTAGCACGTCAAATTTAAGGTTTATATTAGAAGAACACAGTGCCGCAAATCCGACATATGAATTAGTTGTTTAGTGTAAGTAGTGACTCTTCACATCCAATGGTGGATGGTCCAAACAAAGTTCGAAAAAATTAAAACTTTAAATTGAAAAAAATGTAGGCCTAGATGTTCATTATATTTAATGGACATCATAAAGGGTTCGTCTAGGGGAGGTTTCCTCTCCTTTGAACCAACCAATATTGGATGTGAAGTGTCACTAACTACCCTAAACAATCACTTAATAGGTTTAGTATGTATTTACAAAGTTTAATTCTCCCAACTTGAGACAAGAAAAGAATACTGAGCCGTCAACTATAGTACCCACATTGACACTTTTTAAAAGTGTAATCCCGTATTTTTTTTAAAGGATGGCCCTTTTGAGGTTGGATGGTTTCCTAATGTAGACCTTTAATTTTGTGGGCTACTCGACCTCTGTAAGATTTTCTTCGTCTTCTTGAGTTTTGGTCAAAAACATGAGATCTTTTAAAATATTATTCAAATTTTATCACGACTAAAATAAACTGAAAACTTTAAACCTTACACACTATTTTCTTTGACCAATCCGTTAACAAAACTGCTTTAAATTTACATTTTTTCTTTTCATAACCTATAATAAATTTAAAATGGCGAACATAAAATGCTGACGTGCTTCGATGAGGTTTTTGTTTTTTTCATAGTTACAATATTTAGTTTATATTACATCAAATGACATATTTAAATTAACAATTAATTTCATAATTTTCTACAAAAATAGATATTACTGATTAGCTTGGGTTATCACATTTTAAGAATGATTTGACAACTCAGATATAAGTGATTATGAAATTCGAAAGGTAGTTTAAAACTCTCAAATAATTCTAAAGCCGTCAGATACCGCAAAGTGAACCCATAGACGAGGCTTACTCTCGTACTTTGTTCTTAATAAGTGACATCTATTTACTTTACTGTATTTTTATTGTTTTAACTATTGTTTCTAGAGGATATTCATAGACATAACTTTCATTCGTGGATTAATTTTGGTAGTGACATCAATTTTGGATTGTCACCTTGCTACTTATGGTACCAATGAATAGCCCAACGTTTTGTCTCTAGTTTTCAACATTACGATTCTGAAAACTACCTGGTCAAAACCCTAATTTTTCTGCCATTCTTTGAGTATATGACCGAAACAATCTAGGTATTTCTGCCATATACTAATTTTTAGGTTCAGTATTAATCTACTCTACTATAAGTCTTATTGCTTTATTTGTAATCGATCAAAATCTTAGGCCAATGCGAGACTTTATTTAAAACCTGTATACATGTTCTAGTAGGCCCAACCACCTGACATAGGCGACTCTCAGTGTGACAAACCTGTATACATGTTCTAGTAGGCCCAACCACCTGACATAGGCGACTCTCAGTGTGACAAACCTGTATACATGTTCTAGTAGGCCCAACCACCTGACATAGGCGACTCTCAGTGTGACAAACCTGTATACATGTTCTAGTAGGCCCAACCACCTGACATAGGCGACTCTCTCAGTGTGACAAACCTGTATACATGTTCTAGTAGGCCCAACCACCTGACATAGGCGACTCTCAGTGTGACAAACCTGTTTACATATTCTAGTACGCCCAACCACCTGACATGGCGACTCTCAGTGTGACAAACCTGTATACGTGTTCTAGTAGGCCCAACCACCTGACAGGCGACTCTCAGTATGACAAACCTGTATACGTGTTCTAGTAGGCCCAACCACCTGACATGGCGACTCTCAGTCTAACAAACCTGTATACATATTCTAGTAGGCCCAACCACCTGACATGGCGACTCTCAGTGTGACAAACCTGTAGTATACGTGTTCTAGTAGGCCCAACCACCTGACATAGGTGACTCTCAGTGTGACAAACCTGTATACATGTTCTAGTAGGCCCAACCACCTGACATGGCGACTCTCAGTGTGACATACCTGTATACGTGTTCTAGTAGGCCCAACCACCTGACATAGGCGACTCTCAGTGTGACAAACCTGTATACATGTTCTAGTAGGCCCAACCACCTGACATGGCGACTCTCAGCCTGACAAACCTGTATACGTAAGGGCTAATTGAAGGAGATATAAATATAGCGAAGTAGTATTTTTCACCATATTAACTAGGCACATCATCTCACTAACCCTACGTATAGATGAAGATTGCATTGTATACAGTTAGCAAGATCAATCAAATTCTACGAAAAATACGTCTTTACGTGCAAAAAGATGTATGATCAACACCCTCAACTGGGAATAACAGGAATCTTAAGACACTACCGTCGGCGCAGAAATTATGTGCAAGCAAGTTGAAGGTTGTTTTCTAAGAAACTAAGAAATCTATAAAAATTCCAATGATACCATTGTTTTCCTTGTTTAATTGTGCGTTGTAATTATGAATTAAAAAATGTATTTTTATAGCTAAAGTAATTTTTATCTTAGTTAGAACAAAAAAAGTACTGGAATTTTAACTAGTTTTCACTGTACATCAAATTGACACCGTTATTACTAAAAACCCCGTACATGTATCGCTTTTATATTTTAATACGGGGTTGATATGAATGTTTTATAAGTTTCATATATTTTAGAACACTTTGTTTTCAAGACTAAAAGTTCTTATCAATTACCTGAAACATTGTTTTCTTGGCTTCTAGAGGTCGTACAATTAATTACTTGGTCTTGTTGTAATCCTTATTACCTATATAGATACGATAAATCACGTTCATATGTGTAATTAAAGGCAGTGATTTTAAATAGATACATTTAAATTTATTTCAATCGATATAAAATCGCTGCAATTACTTACAAATATGAAAATTATTTATCGTATCTATATAGGTAATTAATTACTTGGTCTTGTTGTAATCCTTAGATTACAACAAGACCAAGTAATTAATTTTACGACCTCTAGAAGCCAAGAAAACAATGTTTCAGGTAATTGATAAGAACTTTTAGTCTTGAAAACGAAAAAATGTTCTAAATATATGAAACTTATAGGAAACATTCATATCAACCCCGTATTAAAATATAAAGCGATACATGAACGGAATTTTTAGTAATAACGGTGTCAATTTGATGTACTGAGAAAAACTAGTGAAAATTCCGGTACTTTTTTTGCTCCAACTAAGATAAAAATTACTATAGCTTAAAATAATTTAAAATTCATAATTACAACGCACAATTAAATAAGGAAAACAATGGTATGATTGAAATTTTCATAGACTTCTTAGTTTCTTACAAAACAACCTTTAAACTCGGGTGTACATAATTTCTGCGCCGATAGTAAAAAAAACCTAATTTCAATGTGGTTACGATTGTTTAGCGTCCACCATCGTGTTCCTAGAACTCGTAACTGATGCAATGGTAGTAGTATAACAATTTATTATTAGGATAGTCTGAAGAATGCCTGTGTAATTCTGATGTAACGCCATCTACAGTCAATAACAGTGGATCCAGGCTCACGCAACGATACGTTATCGCGTTTTTGCAACTACAGTGCATGTGTTTTTACCAACATCTAATTAATATTTGCATGTGTATAATTTTATCTCCTGGCAACATTTCAACATCTTAAAATAACTGACGCAAAAATTAACACAAATAAAACCTCACTACAAAATCATTAAGTAAGATTTGAAACAGACTGAGATAAATAGCTTGCGTAAAGAACGTTCTGTTTTAAGCTAAAAAAGTAGTAAACAATGAATTAGAACGAACAATAGTTTATAAACGAAAGGAACCATAACTTGACTTGCTAAAGCTGTGCGTCAACGTAAAATGGCGCTTATCTGACCCTGACCTGGACTTTAATAATTAATTATATTAGAGTGTTTAATAGGTACGTTACGTGCTACTATTAAATAAGATAACTGCCAATGAGTAAACCATGTTGAGTCAGATAAGTTACAGTATTATTAATTAATATATTTAAAAATAGTTACAGTACTCCCCCCCCCAGCATTCATAGTTAAAAAAATGTGTTTGTGTTGCTTGAGTAACGACCTGCAATAAGCGACTGTCACTGAAATTCACCTGCGCCTGGAAGTTACCATCACACTTCATCCATGCTCGAACTAGATACATGGTGGTTAATATTTCAACCATTTAGATGCACCATCTACCAGGTATCAATACATAAAAAAAATTGTTATATTATAATTCCGATATATTTTCTATGTGTACAGAGTATTTCGAGAGTTTCCAGCCGTTGAAGGTAGGAAGGTGCCTCATTCCATGTGTACAGAGTGTTTCGAGAGTTTCCAGCCGTTGAAGATAGGAAGGTGCACCGTTCCATGTGTACAGAGTGTTTCGAGAGTTTCCAGCCGTTGAAGGTAGGAAGGTGCCTCATTCCATGTGTACAGAGTGTTTCGTGAGTTTCCAGCCGTTGAAGGTAGGAAGGTGCACCGTTCCATGTGTACAGAGTGTTTCGAGAGTTTCCAGCCGTTGAAGGTAGGAAGGTGCACCGTTCCATGTGTACAGAGTGTTTCGTGAGTTTGCAGCCGTTGAAGGTAGGAAGGTGCACCGTTCCATGTGTACATAGTAATTAGAGAGTTTCCAGCCGTTGACGGTGGGAAGGTGCACCATTCCATGTGTACAGAGTGTTTCGAGAGTTTCCAGCCATTGAAGGTAGGAAGGTGCACCGTTCCATGTGTACATATTATTTCGAGAGTTTCCAACCGTTGAAGGTAGGAAGGTGCACCATTCCAAGTGTACAGAGTGTTTCGAGAGTTTCTAGCCGTTGAAGGTAGGAAGGTGCACCATTCCATGTACAGAGTGTTCCGTGAGTTTCCAGCCGTTGAAGGTAGGAAGGTGCACCGTTCCATGTGTACAGAGTGTTTCGAGAGTTTCCAGCCATTGAAGGTAGGAAGGTGCACCGTTCCATGTGTACAGAGTGTTTCGAGAGTTTCCAGCCGTTGACGGTGGGAAGGTGCACCGTTCCATGTGTACAGAGTGTTTCGTGAGTTTCCAGCCGTTGAAGGTAGGAAGGTGCCTCATTCCATGTGTACAGAGTGTTTAGTAAGTTTCCAGCCGTTGAAGGTAGGAAGGTGCACCGTTCCATGTGTACAGAGTGTTTCGAGAGTTTCCAGCCGTTGACGGTGGGAAGGTGCACCATTCCATGTGTACAGAGTGTTTCGAGAGTTTCCAGCCGTTGAAGGAAGGAAGGTGCACCGTTCCATGTGTACAGAGTGTTTCGAGAGTTTCCAGCCGTTGAAGGTAGGAAGGTGCACCATTCCATGTACAGAGTGTTCCGTGAGTTTCCAGCCGTTAAAGGTAGGAAGGTGCACCGTTCCATGTGTACAGAGTGTTCCGTGAGTTTTCAGCCGTTAAAGGTAGGAAGGTGCACCGTTCCATGTGTACATAGTGTTTCGTGAGTTTCCAGCCGTTGAAGGTAGGAAGGTGCCTCATTCCATGTGTACAGAGTGTTTCGAGAGTTTCCAGCCGTTGAAGGTAGGAAGGTGCACCGTTCCATGTGTACATAGTGTTTCGTGAGTTTCTAGCCGTTGAAGGTAGGAAGGTGCCTCATTCCATGTGTACAGAGTGTTTCGTGAGTTTCCAGCCGTTGAAGGTAGGAAGGTGCACCGTTCCATGTGTACAGAGTGTTTCGAGAGTTTCCAGCCGTTGAAGGTAGGAAGGTGCACCGTTCCATGTGTACATAGTGTTTCGTGAGTTTCCAGCCGTTGAAGGTAGGAAGGTGCCTCATTCCATGTGTACAGAGTGTTTCGTGAGTTTCCAGCCGTTGAAGGTAGGAAGGTGCACCGTTCCATGTGTACAGAGTGTTTCGAGAGTTTCAAGCTGTTGACGGTGGGAAGGTGCACCATTCCATGTGTACAGAGTGTTTCGTGAGTTTCCAGCCGTTGAAGGTAGGAAGGTGCCTCATTCCATGTGTACAGAGTGTTTAGTAAGTTTCCAGCCGTTGAAGGTAGGAAGGTGCACCGTTCCATGTGTACAGAGTGTTTCGAGAGTTTCCAGCCGTTGACGGTGGGAAGGTGCACCATTCCATGTGTACAGAGTGTTTCGAGAGTTTCCAGCCGTTGAAGGAAGGAAGGTGCACCGTTCCATGTGTACAGAGTGTTTCGAGAGTTTCCAGCCGTTGAAGGTAGGAAGGTGCACCATTCCATGTACAGAGTGTTCCGTGAGTTTCCAGCCGTTAAAGGTAGGAAGGTGCACCGTTCCATGTGTACAGAGTGTTTCGAGAGTTTCCAGCCGTTGAAGGTAGGAAGGTGCACCGTTCCATGTGTACATAGTGTTTCGTGAGTTTCCAGCCGTTGAAGGTAGGAAGGTGCCTCATTCCATGTGTACAGAGTGTTTCGAGAGTTTCCAGCCGTTGAAGGTAGGAAGGTGCACCGTTCCATGTGTACATAGTGTTTCGTGAGTTTCTAGCCGTTGAAGGTAGGAAGGTGCCTCATTCCATGTGTACAGAGTGTTTCGAGAGTTTCCAGCCGTTGAAGGTAGGAAGGTGCACCGTTCCATGTGTACAGAGTGTTTCGAGAGTTTCCAGCCGTTGAAGGTAGGAAGGTGCACCGTTCCATGTGTACATAGTGTTTCGTGAGTTTCCAGCCGTTGAAGGTAGGAAGGTGCCTCATTCCATGTGTACAGAGTGTTTCGTGAGTATCCAGCCGTTGAAGGTAGGAAGGTGCACCGTTCCATGTGTACAGAGTGTTTCGTGAGTTTCCAGCCATTGAAGGTAGGAAGGTGCCTCATTCCATGTGTACAGAGTGTTTCGTGAGTTTCCAGCCGTTGAAGGTAGAAGGTGCCTCATTCCATGGGTACAGAGTGTTTCGAGAGTTTCCAGCCGTTGAAGGTAGGAAGGTGCACCGTTCCATGTGTACAGAGTGTTTCGAGAGTTTCCAGCCGTTGAAGGTAGGAAGGTGCCTCATTCCATGTGTACAGAGTGTTTCGTGAGTTTCCAGCCGTTGAAGGTAGGAAGGTGCACCGTTCCATGTGTACAGAGTGTTTCGAGAGTTTCCAGCCGTTGAAGGTAGGAATGGGCACCGTTCCATGTGTACAGAGTGTTTCGAGAGTTTCCAGCCGTTGAAGGTAGGAAGGTGCCTCATTCCATGTGTACAGAGTGTTTCGTGAGTTTCCAGCCGTTGAAGGTAGGAAGGTGCACCGTTCCATGTGTACAGAGTGTTTCATGAGTTTCCAGCCGTTGATGGTAGGAAGGTGCCTCATTCCATGTGTACAGAGTGTTTCGTGAGTTTCCAGCCGTTGAAGGTAGGAAGGTGCACCGTTCCATGTGTACAGAGTGTTTCGTGAGTTACCAGCCGTTGAAGGTAGGAAGGTGCCTCATTCCATGTGTACAGAGTGTTTCGAGAGTTTCCAGCCGTTGAAGGTAGAAAGGTGCCTCATTCCATGTGTACAGAGTGTTTCGTGAGTTTCCAGCCGTTGAAGGTAGGAAGGTGCCTCATTCCATGTGTACAGAGTGTTTCGTGAGTTTCCAGCCGTTGAAGGTAGGAAGGTGCTCCATTTCATGTGTACAGAGTGTTTCGTGAGTTTCCAGCCGTCGAAGGTAGGAAGGTGCACCGTTCCATTTGTACAGAGTGTTTCGAGAGTTTCCAGCCATTGAATGTAGGAAGGTGCACCGTTCCATGTGTACAGAGTGTTTCGAGAGTTTTCAGCCGTTGACGGTGGGAAGGTGCACCATTCCAAGTGTACAGAGTGTTTTGTGAGTTTCCAGCCGTTGAAGGTAGGAAGGTGCACCGTTCCATGTGTACAGAGTGTTTCGTGAGTTTCCAGCCGTTGAAGGTAGGAAGGTGCCTCATTCCATGTGTACAGAGTGTTTCGTGAGTTTCCAGCCGTTGAAGGTAGGAAGGTGCACCGTTCCATGTGTACATAGTGTTTCGAGAGTTTCCAGCCGTTGACGGTGGGAAGGTGCACCATTCCATGTGTACAGAGTGTTTCGTGCGTTTCCAGCCGTTGAAGGAAGGAGGGTGCACCGTTCCATGTGTACAGAGTGTTTCGTGAGGAGACACACCATGTCACCAGTTTTTTTGTACTTCTTTATTACACGCCCCTCAATAGTCACATACAAATTCTTGTATTTTAATTAGCTTATCTTTCCTTCCAGGTTCAGTTATATTTTCATATACATTTTTGCTGAGGTTTCCGCTTTTGTTTCATACACTGGATCAGTTCTTTGATTCTTGGGTGTGGTAATTAAAACATGTTCTTTGCTCAAACCATCAACTGCAATTGTGGAACTTTGCCGCCTGTTGTAGCAGTTCCATTATTGTAAATCTCTTGGTTCACTTCCATTAAATTTTCAATGAAATAATCAAACAGCCTGTTATGTTCTCATTTAGTAATTTTTTGTAGAAGATCTTCAATCAGCCATCACAATAATTATCAGGCTTGGGAAATGTTAGAAAATATACAAATTTGCATGAGTGTGGAGCAGGAGCAGGATCGTGAAGGTGTAGCTGGGAGCTACAGCTGTTGTAGGCACTAGGGACTCTTCAGCCTTATGAGTTTGGAGCAGGAGCGTGAAGGTGTAACTGGGAGCTGCGGCTGTTGTTGGCACTAGGACCTCTTCAGCCTTATGAGTGTGGAGCAGGAGCAGGATCGTGAAGGTGTAACTGGGAGCTATGGCTGTTGTAGGCACTAGAGCCTCTTCAGCCTTATAAGTGTGCGAGATTTTCGTCTTCTTTACAGTATCGCGTGAGGCATACATGAAGTGACATACCTTTACTTCTACTGTCGAGAAAGAATATTTCAAGGCCGATGTTGCTGTGGCTTCGAAATCCACATTAATTTGTCTTGGTGTCCAGTTAGGTATAACCGGAAACACTAAAGATTGGATACACATTTGTTCCCTCGGTCGTACTACCAAAATCAGCATGGTTAGAGTAAATCCTGTAACCTCTCTCTTATTTGATGAGTTACATTAGATTAAGTTTTTGTTAATTTGGTAAATTATTACTCAAATTAAAACGTGTGTGTGTGTGTGTGTGTGTGACTTGTGTGTGTGTGTGTGAGACGTGTGCGTGACGTGTGTGTGTGTGTGACGTGTGTGTGTGTGTGACGTGCGTGTGTGTGTGTGTGCGTGTGTGTGTGTGTGCGTGTGTGTGTGTGTGTGTGTGTGTGTGTGTGTGTGACGTGTGTGTGTGTGACGTGTGTGTGTGTGTGACGTGTGTGTGTGTGTGTGTGTGTGTGTGTGTGTGTGTGTGTGTGTGTGTGTGTGTGTGTGTGTGTGTGTGTGTGTGTGTGTGTGTGTGTGTGTGTGTGTGTGTGTGTGTGTGTGTGTGTGTGTGTGTGTGTGTGTGTGTGTGTGTGTGTGTGTGTGTGTGTGTGTGTGTGTGTGTGTGTGTGTGTGTGTGTGTGTGTGTGTGTGTGTGTGTGTGTGTGTGTGTGTGTGTGTGTGTGTGTGTGTGTTTGGTCTCAGGGTCGTTTTTTATGGGTAAATCGGTGAGGCTGAAAATTACAATAAATAAGACTATAGATTGAAAAAGCTAATTTATTACATTCTTTTAATTTATATATGAATTTCAATATTACAAAAATGAATCTATTTACTTTCTACTGACTCTTTAGAAACATAATTAAACCAATTTACAAACTAAAACTTATCTTTAGTTTTTTCTTTGTCTGTTGCTCCTCGTGGTCTGCTTTCTTCTATTTGAATATAATTTAATTACGTATAGCACAACCGATATAATAACGGTTCTAACTTGGATATTGTATAACTTTTTTAGATAGTTTACCGGTATTTTAAAATATGTTTGGTAAAAAATATTTTAACTGATTATTCGGGTTTGGGGTCAAGAGACCACCGGCGGTGACTTGTGCACTCTACATTGGACTGAAATGAAGTGGAAGAGTCGTTGACGAGGCTAGCGTGGCTTTCCTTTGTCTGTCCGTTAGAAACTAGGGCTCTGGGTTTAGGGCAAACTTCCGGTCTCTCCATGTGCTCTTGCTCTGGTTAGTGCTGCCTCTAGTGGTCCTTTTGTCAACTAACAATATCTTTTATTTATCTTGGGCTCAACTGTCATGTAGACTCCCCTTGAAATTGGCTCGTCCCAGACGACGCAAAACTGAACAGGTCTGTTATCTGTCTCGACTGCAATGTTTGGAATTTTGTTTACTCATGTGTCTCGGAAGACTGCCATGGAATAAATCTGCCTACCCAATTCTCTATACTTGTTGGCTATTGATTTGTTATAATTTCCGAATTTATTTAAATATTCTGTATTTGTTTTAATTAAATGTACATATTTTCTCATTTAAATAATTTGTATTTTATTTAAATTTAATTAATTTAATCGTCATTTAGGTGGACCTGTTACAATCCTCCAACCTAACCCTCTGGCTATCTATCTACTTTCTCTACAGTCATTGAAAATACGTGTAAAAGTTTTTAAAATTGTTTATAAAAATTAATTATGATTTTCAAACCATGATAAATATTGAAATAAAAATAATTAAAAGGTATTTAAACTTAAAGTAAATATTAACAGTAAATAAAGAATATTCTCTAGTGGTAAGATAACATTTGATTTCAGGAAAAGAATTCCCTTTTTTACGATGATCAGTGGTCAACGAATATTTAGCCACCATCTAATGAATAATTTACTTTTTGTTCCATGTCTCTCTAAATAGATATAGTTAGGCCTATATAAATTCGGAGGTAAAAAGGCTCTTGGTACACACGACTTTTGTATTTGGTACCTTATATTTCACAATGAACTCCTGCGATGTTTTCATTTGCCTACGTTTTATTATGTATATTATTGTCAACCGCATATAACCTTATAAAAAAGCAAATTAAATATAATATGTTTGTGTTACAACTAACTAATGCACTGTAACTCAACAATGCGATTGTGTGTCGTTGCTTTGTAAGTTGACATAGGGTAGCGAAAAGTACAAGAATCGGGGGTTTTTTATTCCACTGTACGTTTAACTACCTGAATACCGTGCTGCTCTACGAAATAGAAAGATTAACATAATAACCGTTTATTTGTTTAAGATACCGTGTAACAAAGAATTAAGTTTGACCGAATCTGATTATTGAAAGTTCGGCTGTGAACATGATAAATCAAAATATACTAAGTGTGGAAAATATCCATTTGTAAAACTTCGTCAACAGCTGATATTTATGCGTCAAAACAAAATACAAGTGACGTCAGAGCTAACGACCTTATCTACTAATAGTAATGGTAACTAAGCGGGCTGAGGGTGGAGATTGGGGGCACCCGAGGTGCGACATGGACTACCTGAGGGTCATAATTGGACACTCGAGGTGCGACATGTAGCGAAAGAGAACCCAAAACTAATACTCGAGGTGCGACATGGCGCTTCGGCTAGCAGTGTGGCCGTGTTGGTCTAGCGGCTAATAGTTGATATATTTACAGTGATAAAATTATCTTAAAACTACAGCCATACAATGAGACACATGATTAACGATTGTTACCAATACAACCAATGTAGGCTACGTGTATGGGAGGGTGGGTGGGTTAGGTTAGGTTAGGTTAGGTATATATATATATTTATGGACACAGAGAGAGAGAGCGCGTCTACAACCCCGCAACCCTTCGCCGGGCTACCTGAGGTGGCATGTCGCACCTCGAGTGCCAGTTTTATGGCCCTTTGGGTCGCTGGGATTAACACAGGTAGTCCATGTCGCACCTCGAGTGCCACCTGGAGATTCATTAGCCTAAAACTGTTTCATGTTGTACAGGTTATGACGCAAAGGTTCATAAAAAACTTTACTTTCATTTTACATGAATGAACAAACTAATCGTTACTAAGTCAGAAATCGACATAAGCCTCGTTTCAAATTTTCTAGTGCAACAGACGAGTACAAATGCAAGAGCTGCACTATTACATGCAATGCACTAACAAATCTATTATTATCTTCTGAAAAATGTCCATGTTTTGTTGGTTAAAAATTATGATTATAACCTGACAAATGTATAGTTCCTTGAAATTTATTTTATCATCTTAAGTGAATAAATATATTAAAATACGTTTTCGGAGCAATTAATACTAAAATCAATTAGTCATTGCAGAATATAACATATAATATATCTTTGTTCATCTCATACCCACCTTAAAATGTATTTCTTATATAAAGATAACGATTCTGTTCATCGCGTTATTTTAAATGTTATGTCCAACTCCATATTTTCTTCAACATTATTCATTTAGTTTTCTTAACAGATGGGCGACAATTTTAAAATTATATCCATACAGTACTTACAATTAGGCCTGCATCTCTCAGTCTTAGTTTGCAGTATCCTTAGTTATAATTTTATTACTGAAACAGTAACAATTTTTTTACAATCATATTTAGCGTATTCTTTTATTTACTACATTGCAAAGTGCAACAACAAGAGACATTGCTACGTACCACTAGGGGTCGACGTTCTGCGAGCTCACAGCTGAGCAATTTTCACGGAAATGTGCGCCTACTATGGTCAGTTTCCTGCGTAGTTCCGACCTCTGACCTAGGCTATCAATTAGGTTAACGAATACGTAATCGGAAACTTCATCGATGATTGGTTCGGTCGGGTGAAAACAAATAAATGCGTCAATGTGTGCAGTGACCTGCAAATAGTTCTACACTTATCACATAATTTCTCTGCTATGGTCAAGTTTCTTGTCACCCGTATTAAAAATATATTTTAAACTCTTTTGAAAAATGTATTTGGAACCAAAATAAAACAAAATCATAGCTGGTTGTCGTGGCCAGAGTGCATTCATTCCTTGCACTTTCTACATATCTACAGCCAGAGACGATGGAACTGGAAGCCTTGCGACCTTGTGCACTTTTATGGGTGTATAGCTCAGGAGTAAAGATTAAATGTTCATTTTTTAGAACTATTATTCTTATATTCACATTGTTTATAAGAATAAGATTGGAAATTAGGCAACCTTGGCTTTTTGTATTGGCGAGAGTAGGTAGAAACAGTGGAGAACATAACAGTAATAGGCATACGTGAGTCTGGTATAATATATTGGCGAGAGTAGGTAGAAACAGTGGAGAACATAACAGTAATAGGCATACGTGAGTCTGGTATAATATATTGGCGAGAGTAGGTAGAAACAGTGGAGAACATAACAGTAATAGGCATACGTGAGTCTGGTATAATATATTGGCGAGAGTAGGTAGAAACAGTGGAGAACATAACAGTAATAGGCATACGTGAGTCTGGTATAATATATTGGCGAGAGTAGGTAGAAACAGTGGAGAACATAACAGTAATAGGCATACGTGAGTCTGGTATAATATATTGGCGAGAGTAGGTAGAAACAGTGGAGAACATAACAGTAATAGGCATACGTGAGTCTGGTATAATATATTGGCGAGAGTAGGTAGAAACAGTGGAGAACATAACAGTAATAGGCATACGTGAGTCTGGTATAATATATCTGTTAACATGAAAGCTCTACCTTAAACTTTCCATGGTTATGAAATTATTCCTGAAATATGTTTGAAAGAAATTGTTCACACCTTTCATGTTATCTACTGAAAATTCAACTTACAACGTATAAAAGATAGCCGAACTAGCACGTAAGGTGTTTGTTAAATCGAAGTAAAATTGAACAATCCTAATTTTAAATAACAAATATAACGCTATTGTTTGAAAGTTATTTATTGGCGTTATATTGTTCACGACTGTTAATTTTTTGGACATTTCACATACTTAAAAAATGTTTTAAAATAAAAAAATCATAACATGAGACAGTTAGATTAGTTTTTGGCGGCGCCAAACTCTGAACACTATCGATAGACAGAAATATAAAACTAAAATCCAAAAAAAAAAAAAAAATAATAAAATAAAATAAAAATAAAAAGAACAATAAAAAACAATAAAAATGCTATAATGTTTCATAATAGTTTTCCAATAAATTATCATATTACATGTTCTCTTTTATTACATATTACATGTTCTCTCTCTCTCTCTCTCTCTCTCTCTCTCTCTCTCTCTCTCTCTCTCTCTCTCTCTCTCTCTCTCTCTCTCTCTCTCTCTCTCTCTCTCTCTCTCTCTCTCTCTCTCTCTCTCTCTCTCTCTCTCTCTCTCTCTTTTCCTCCCTCTCTCTCGCGCGCTCTCCCTCCCTCCCCTCTCTCTTTCTCTGACTTACTCGAAAAATAAAACTACATTGTACTCTTTGGACGGAGTACATTGTGCAAGGACGCTGAAATGTATTCGAAACGGCTCAACATTTCATATAAAACTGTACTGTATATGGATGGCCTCCACATGAAAATGCCACTCATCTATTTCCATCTAATCAGTGTCATAGTTTGTATACAAATATTTTCATGTCATACAATGTATTGTTGTACCTCGATTCAAAATAATTTTAAATAATTTACAATTATTTAACTCTTGTTTTATTTTAATTTTGATTTAAAACATATGTTAATTTAACAACCGGACAAAAGATTACATGAGAAGATTTTCTGCGAAAACGTGTTTGTTAAAATATAACGATAAAGTGGAATCAACACATGGACAGAGAACATATAGTGATAACAAGGTGGCTGACCTGATCAAACAAACAAAATACGAAACAAATCAGTTGTCACTGCCATTGCACAAGAGACAATTAAGCCCAATAACTGTGCTTGTCTCTTGATAGCACTCTCTCTCTCCACCCGCCCACCCGCCCACCCATACACGTACAGTGGTATTGACCCACCCGCCCACCCATACACGTACTGTGGTATTGACCTACCCGCCCACCCATACACGTACAGTGGTATTGACCCACCCACCCATACACGTACAGTGGTATTGACCCACCCACCCATACACGTACAGTGGTATTGACCCACCCACCCATACACGTACAGTGGTATTGACCCACCCACCCATACACGTACAGTGGTATTGACCCACCCACCCATACACGTACAGTGGTATTGACCCACCCGCCCACCCATACACGTACAGTGGTATTGACCCACCCGCCCACCCATACACGTACTGTGGTATTGGTACAGTGTGTAATCAACGTAAGTCGCACTGTACGAGAAATGAGATAACCATGCTCATTGTTCAAACCATTGGTAATAGTGATATCTATGGACCTTACAACACGCATTCGTTACATCTTGACCTGGCGTGAGGCAGCTGTTTTTTAGCGTATACCTTCTTCAGTATATATATTTTTTCTTTTAGACTTAAGCGGCCAATATCAACATGTATGAACCGTGAAATGAATTTAAAATAAATTGAGAATCAACTTCAGATATATTTCAAAATGAGCTGAGATACCTAGCCTAGAGTGAGATAGTTCGTGTGTAACATGTGAAAAAGGTTGCGCAATATCTATTTCGATAATCTGTTGGAATTCGGAGAGATCTCAGCCAGTTTTTAGAGAGGGAACCAGTTACAATATTCTCCTTCGATAATGCACGACTTTAAGAGGCCGTAGCCTGTATAATTTTTAAAATATGTAATGAGATTTTTGTGAGGACCATGTTTGACTAGAAAGCATCTTTGCTTATGACATGATAACAGTTTAGATACTGAACACTAGTTCCTTGAAATTTCATTCTTTATTTTTGTGTTTTCATAATTAGTACAACAAATAAATGCATAAACATATTTAGGACATATCCATATTAGGACATTCCTAACAAAAAATAGTTCTAAAATCAAATAAAAATTTGTGAATATTCATATAATCTCTTTCTTCGTTACGTATCCACCTTAAATGGGCCGTTTCACTCCAAGAAAGCATTAATTAATACTTATAATTTTAAAAAACTATGTAGCCTACTATGACGGGATCTTCGACACCAATGAACAGAGTTTGGTGACATTTTGAAGGAGGTTAGCTTCCTTTCCTAAGGGGTAGAAATGGGCAGGCATTATAAGTGCGCGAATTGACCTGAGTCAGGTAGCCGAGGTCTCCTGAGGTGCGCGAAGCACTCCAGGTGACCACCACCAGAGACGTTCCTGGAGTGCGCGAAGAGGAGGCCCCCTTGTTATAATTATTTTTAGAAGTGAGAATTTAAGATGATGTTATAAACGCCCAAGCCGTAAGAGTGTCTATTCATTACGAATTCTCTTTTGTAGATTTAGATAGTGAGCTCAAAGCAGTACCTAAGTCACTTCCCCTCTTCTGATTTTTTGTCTCTGTAGACCGCAGCTAAACCCAGTTTTGTATCTTTCGCCACATGTAATATAACAACATATTGCATCATAGTTTTATATATATTAGGATAGTATGCTAATGAACTCATATTATAATAAGTTTGCCTTGTTATTACAATTTACTAGCTTTGACTCGTAACTTCGTTCTAATTTAGTTTAATAATTAAGTAATACGGTTCTTCATATGTCGACACACTGATGGGCAATGAGGTTGTTAAGTAATACGGTTCTTCATATGTCGACACACTGGTGGGTAATGAGGTTGTTAAGTAATACGGTTCTTCATATGTCGACACACTGGTGGGTAATGAGGCTGTTAAGTAATACGGTTCTTCATATGTCGACACACTGGTTGGTTATGAGGTTGTTAAGTAATACGGTTCTTCATATTTCGACACACTGGTGGGTAATGAGGCTGTTAAGTAATACGGTTCTTCAAATGTCGACACACTGGTTGGTTATGAGGTTGTTAAGTAATACGGTTCTTCATATTTCGACACACTGGTGGGTAATGAGGCTGTTAAGTAATACGGTTCTTCATATGTCGACACACTGGTGGGTAATGAGGTTGTTAAGTAATACGGTTCTTCATATGTCGACACACTGGTGGGTTATGAGGTTGTTAAGTAATACGGTTCTTCATATGTCGACACACTGGTGGGTAATGAGGCTGTTAAGTAATACGGTTCTTCATATGTCGACACACTGGTTGGTTATGAGGTTGTTAAGTAATACGGTTCTTCATATTTCGACACACTGGTGGGTAATGAGGCTGTTAAGTAATACGGTTCTTCATATGTCGACACACTGGTGGGTTATGAGGTTGTTAAGTAATACGGTTCTTCATATGTCGACACACTGGTGGGTAATGAGGCTGTTAAGTAATACGGTTCTTCATATGTCGACACACTGGTGGGTTATGAGGTTGTTAAGTAATACGGTTCTTCATATGTCGACACACTGGTGGGTAATGAGGCTGTTAAGTAATACGGTTCTTCATATGTCGACACACTGGTGGGTAATGAGGCTGTTAAGTAATACGGTTCTTCATATGTCGACACACTGGTGGGTTATGAGGTTGTTAAGTAATACGGTTCTTCATATGTCGACACACTGGTGGGTAATGAGGCTGTTAAGTAATACGGTTCTTCATATGTCGACACACTGGTGGGTTATGAGGTTGTTAAGTAATACGGTTCTTCATATGTCGACACACTGGTGGGTAATGAGGTTGTTAAGTAATACGGTTCTTCATATGTCGACACACTGGTGGGTTATGAGGTTGTTAAGTAATACGGTTCTTCATATGTCGACACACTGGTGGGTTATGAGGTTGTTAAGTAATACGGTTCTTTATATGTTGACACACTGGTGGGTAATGAGGTTGTTTAGTAATTCGGTTCTTCATATGTCGACACACTGGTGGGTTATGAGGTTGTTAAGTAATACGGTTCTTCATATGTCGACACACTGGTGGGTAATGAGGCTGTTAGGTAATACGGTTCTTCATATGTCGACACACTGGTGGGTAATGAGGCTGTTAAGTAATACGGTTCTTCATATGTCGACACACTGGTGGGTTATGAGGTTGTTAAGTAATACGGTTCTTCATATGTCGACACACTGGTGGGTAATGAGGCTGTTAAGTAATACGGTTCTTCATATGTCGACACACTGGTGGGTAATGAGGCTGTTAAGTAATACGGTTCTTCATATGTCGACACACTGGTGGGTAATGAGGCTGTTAAGTAATACGGTTCTTCATATGTCGACACACTGGTGGGTAATGAGGCTGTTAAGTAATACGGTTCTTTATATGTCGACACACTGGTGAGTAATGAGGTTGTTAAGTAATACGGTTCTTCATATGTCGACACACTGGTGGGTAATGAGGTTGTTAAGTAATACGGTTCTTCATATGTCGACACACTGGTGGGTAATGAGGTTGTTAAGTAATACGGTTCTTCATATGTCGACACACTGGTGGGTTATGAGGTTGTTAAGAATACGGTTCTTTATATGTCGACACACTGGTGGGTAATGAGGTTGTTAAGTAATACGGTTCTTCATATGTCGACACACTGGTGGGTAATGAGGGTGTTAAGTAATACGGTTCTTCATATGTCGACACACTGGTGGGTAATGAGGCTGTTAAGTAATACGGTTCTTCATATGTCGACACACTGGTGGGTTATGAGGTTCTTAAGTAATACGGTTCTTCATATGTCGACACACTGGTGGGTAATGAGGCTGTTAAGTAATACGGTTCTTCATATGTCGACACACTGGTGGGTAATGAGTTTGTTAAGTAATACGGTTCTTCATATGTCGACACACTGGTGGGTAATGAGGCTGTTAAGTAATACGGTTCTTCATATGTCGACACACTGGTGGGTTATGAGGTTGTTAAGTAATACGGTTCTTCATATGTCGACACACTGGTGGGTAATGAGGCTGTTAAGTAATACGGTTCTTCATATGTCGACACACTGGTGGGTAATGAGTTTGTTAAGTAATACGGTTCTTCATATGTCGACACACTGGTGGGTAATGAGGCTGTTAAGTAATACGGTTCTTCATATGTCGACACACTGGTGGGTAATGAGGCTGTTAAGTAATACGGTTCTTCATATGTCGACACACTGGTGGGTAATGAGGCTGTTAAGTAATACGGTTCTTCATATAACGACACAATGGTGGGTTATGAGGTTGTTAAGTAATACGGTTCTTCATATGTCGACACACTGGTGGGTAATGAGGCTTTTAAGTAATATGGTTCTTCATATGTCGACACACTGGTGGGTAATGAGGCTGTTAAGTAATACGGTTCTTCATATGTCGACACACTGGTGGGTAATGAGGCTGTTAAGTAATACGGTTCTTCATATGTCGACACACTGGTGGGTAATGAGGTTGTTAAGTAATACGGTTCTTTATATGTCGACACACTGGTGGGTAATGAGGCTGTTAAGTAATACGGTTCTTCATATGTCGACACACTGGTGAGTAATGAGGTTGTTAAGTAATACGGTTCTTTATATGTTGACACACTGGTGAGTAATGAGGTTGTTATGTAATACGGTTCTTCATATGTCGACACACTGGTGGGTAATGAGGCTGTTAAGTAATACGGTTCTTCATATGTCGACACACTGGTGGGTAATGAGGCTGTTAAGTAATACGGTTCTTCATATGTCGACACACTGGTGGGTAATGAGGTTGTTAATTAATACGGTTCTTTATATGTCGACACACTGGTGGGTAATGAGGCTGTTAAGTAATACGGTTCTTCATATGTCGACACACTGGTGGGTAATGAGGCTGTTAAGTAATACGGTTCTTCATATGTCGACACACTGGTGGGTAATGAGGTTGTTAAGTAATACGGTTCTTTATATGTCGACACACTGGTGGGTAATGAGGCTGTTAAGTAATACGGTTCTTCATATGTCGACACACTGGTGGGTAATGAGGCTGTTAAGTAATACGGTTCTTCATATGTCGACACACTGGTGGGTAATGAGGCTGTTAAGTAATACGGTTCTTCATATGGCGACACACTGGTGGGTAATGAGGTTGTTAAGTAATACGGTTCTTTATATGTCGACACACTGGTGGGTAATGAGGCTGTTAAGTAATACGGTTCTTCATATGTCGACACACTGGTGGGTAATGAGGTTGTTAAGTAATATGGTTCTTCATATGTCGACACACTGGTGGGTAATGAGGTTGTTAAGTAATACGGTTCTTTATATGTCGACACACTGGTAGGTAATGAGGCTGTTAAGCAATATGGTTCTTCATATGTCGACACACTGGTGGGTAATGAGGCTGTTAAGTAATACGGTTCTTCATATGTCGACACACTGGTGGGTAATGAGGCTGTTAAGTAATACGGTTCTTTATATGTCGACACACTGGTGGGTAATGAGGCTGTTAAGTAATACGGTTCTTTATATGTCGACACACTGGTGGGTAATGAGGTTGTTAAGTAATACGGTTCTTTATATGTCGACACACTGGTGGGTAATGAGGCTGTTAAGTAATACGGTTCTTCATATGTCGACACACTGGTGGGTAATGAGGCTGTTAAGTAATACGGTTCTTCATATGTCGACACACTGGTGGGTAATTAGGCTGTTAAGTAATACGGTTCTTCATATGTCGACACACTGGTGGATAATGAGGCTGTTAAGTAATACGGTTCTTCATATGTCGACACACTGGTGGGTAATGAGGCTGTTAAGTAATACGGTTCTTCATATGTCGACACACTGGTGGGTAATGAGGCTGTTAAGTAATACGGTTCTTCATATGTCGACACACTGGTGGGTAATGAGGCTGTTAAGTAATACGGTTCTTCATATGTCGACACACTGGTGGGTAATGAGGTTGTTAAGTAATACGGTTCTTCATATGTCGACACACTGGTGAGTAATGAGGTTGTTAAGTAATACGGTTCTTCATATGTCGACACACTGGTGAGTAATGAGGTTGTTGAGTAATACGGTTCTTCATATGTCGACACACTGGTGGGTAATGAGGTTGTTAAGTAATACGGTTCTTCATATGTCGACACACTGGTGAGTAATGAGGCTGTTAAGTAATACGGTTCTTCATATGTCGACACACTGGTGAGTAATGAGGTTGTTAAGTAATACGGTTCTTCATATGTCGACACACTGGTGGGTAATGAGGTTGTTAAGTAATACGGTTCTTTATATGTCGACACACAGGTGGGTAATGAGGCTGTTAAGTAATACGGTTCTTTATATGTCGACACACTGGTGGGTAATGAGGCTGTTAAGTAATACGGTTCTTTATATGTCGACACACTGGTGGGTAATGAGGCTGTTAAGTACAGTATTGCAATGATTTCCAGTGTTAATCTTATGGAGGATAAATATAAATGTATATCTTGCATGTCTATGTATTTTTTAAGAGACAGTAAACTAAAAGGATTTATTTGTTATCAGTGCAGCTAAATATAAGAGAGCTGAGTAAAGTATTTCGTGCAATATTGAAGTCCTGTCCATTAAAATAGTTTTAGATTTGCAAAGCTGTCCCAGATGTGTTTCACATGAAAATACTGTGATTCCCCTTTCTTCATCATTTATAACTAAAATGTTTCCCACCTTTATTGTCTTAACTTACATCTGACCAAGAGCCGCCAAGACAAATTAAATCATGGTAATACGTACAGTATAACATTATATGAACAATTCAACTTGGTGAACATCTTCCGATAAACTCTACATTTTCAACAGATCTCAACCACTTTGTTACTTTTTTAAGAAATACTAATTTGTTTATAGTAAACTTTTAATATTCTTTCAATAGTTATATTGTACAATTATGATGGTGATTTCGGCAACCTCGTGAGAGCGAGGGTTCTTTGCTGTCGTACTAAGTTTGATATCAGTTCTGTGAGTAATGTTACCCCTTTGAAAACTTTACCACAACTGACCCATTATCAACAGGTTGGCGGTTGTTTTTGAAAATAATCTCAGAATGTTGATCCAACGTTGTATGCAGGAGGGTGTTGATGACACGTAAGTACGGATATTCCTTAGGCCGACAATCCTCCCCTACTTGGCTTGGGCTTGGCGCATTTCAGGAACATTTTTAGGGACCCTTCGAGGGCTTCGTGCACCTAAGGAACTATTTCGGGCACCTAATGCTCGACCGTAGGAATAGACCATCAACGTTTCCCATAAGCATCAATTTAATTAAATTATTTATTTCAAACAACTGATAAAAAAACATAAACATGACACAAAAGCTTGGCTAGTTCGGTTTTCATTGTAAAATGGTTAAGGTCATTTCCACTAACAGTGACATGATTGAATTACTTTGTTTGCACCCCCCTAAAATAGACTCTTAGAGGGTTACAATTTGTTATCTAAGAGAACGACAGCAGGCTGAACTTTTATATTGATCTGTTGGTTTCGAGCACCACGCAGGGAAGGGTAAGCGAGCGTAGTGGACGGCCCGTAGCGAAAGAAGGGATGTTAGCTAGTTTAAGATATAAGTCAAAGCACAGCTCATTAATTTCAAAATAGACCGCAATTAATTTTTGATAAGTAGAACCCCTATGACTTTCTATTTCCTTACCTGTTTTCATTAAGTTAGTTTAGGGGTGTAATTAGTTGTAATATCATAGAATGATTTAAAAAACATTAATTTAAAATTAGATTTAAACAAATTAAAATGTTTATAAATCGGTAGTAATAGTTATTTAAACAATTATTCTTCAAATAAAAGGCAGTTAACATATTTACTTTTTATTTATAGAATACCTTTTTTATAGTAAAAAAAATTTAAAACATCTTAATCACTTTAGTAATGTGTAAAAAACGTAGTTATAAAACAATACATTTGAACTCTGAACGGTTTTTGTCTTGTAGTTGATTCAAAATCAGCTAAATTCACCACTTCATAAGGCAACAAGTTCTAATGTTCTAATTAAAAATTTTTTGTTGTATTTTTCCTGTCTCAAGGGAAGGTACATTAACTAATTTTGATTATAAAATTGGGAAATAATTAACTCACCGAAAACCGATTGCACCACCTTAAAGCCATGCCCAAACCGACGCGGTACGCGGTAGTCTGTTTGTTTATACGGCTTCATACTGGCCACTTTGGTATGGTACTGAAAAGCGGCCGCGTCAGTGTAGGCCCTCCCTTTCTCATCAGTTGCACTCCAATACCCAGCGGTTTACGCGTACCGCGTCAGTGTAGGCCCTCCCTTTCTCATCAGTTGCACTACAATACCCAGCGGTTTACGCGTACCGCGTCAGTGTAGGCCTTCCCTTTCTCATCAGTTGCACTCCAATACCCAGCGGTTTACGCGTACCGCGTCAGTGTAGGCCTTCCCTTTCTCATCCGTTGCACTACAATACTCAGCGGTTTACGCGTACCGCGTCAGTGTAGGCCCTCCCTTTCTCATCAGTTGCACTACAATACCCAGCGGTTTACGCGTACCGCGTCAGTGTAGGCCTTCCCTTTCTCATCAGTTGCACTACA
This sequence comes from Stictocephala bisonia, assembly GCA_035578905.1. Lineage (NCBI taxonomy): Eukaryota > Metazoa > Arthropoda > Insecta > Hemiptera > Membracidae > Stictocephala > Stictocephala bisonia. Next base: position 320,316 of record JAQJVL010000520.1, on the reverse strand, counting down.
ATACCCAGTGGTTTACGCGTACCGCGTCAGTGTAGGCCTTCCCTTTCTCATCCGTTGCACTACAATACTCAGCGGTTTACGCGTACCGCGTCAGTGTAGGCCCTCCCTTTCTCATCAGTTGCACTACAATAACCAGCGATTTACGCGTACCGCGTCAGTGTAGGCCTTCCCTTTCTCATCAGTTGCACTACAATACCCAGTGGTTTACGCGTACCGCGTCAGTGTAGACCCTCCCATTCTTATCCCTTGCACTACAATACCCAGCGGTTTACGCGTACCGCGTCAGTGTAGACCCTCCCATTCTTATCCCTTGCACTACAATACCCAGCGGTTTACGCGTACTGCGTCAGTGTAGGTCTTCCCTTTCTCATCCGTTGCACTACAATACCCAGTGGTTTACGCGTACCGCGTCAGTGTAGGCCTTCCCTTTCTCATCAGTTGCACTACAATACCCAGTGGTTTACGCGTACCGCGTCAGTGTAGACCCTCCCATTCTTATCCCTTGCACTACAATACTCAGCGGTTTACGCGTACCGCGTCAGTGTAGGCCCTCCCTTTCTCATCAGTTGCACTACAATAACCAGCGATTTACGCGTACCGCGTCAGTGTAGGCCTTCCCTTTCTCATCCGTTGCACTACAATACCCAGTGGTTTACGCGTACCGCGTCAGTGTAGACCCTCCCATTCTTATCCCTTGCACTACAATACCCAGCGGTTTACGCGTACTGCGTCAGTGTAGGTCTTCCCTTTCTCATCCGTTGCACTACAATACCCAGCGGTTTACGCGTACCGCGTCAGTGTAGACCCTCCCATTCTTATCCCTTGCACTACAATACCCAGCGGTTTACGCGTACCGCGTCAGTGTAGGTCTTCCCTTTCTCATCCGTTGCACTACAATACCCAGCGGTTTACGCGTACCGCGTCAGTGTAGGTCTTCCCTTTCTCATCCGTTGCACTACAATACCCAGTGGTTTACGCGTACCGCGTCAGTGTAGACCCTCCCATTCTTATCCCTTGCACTACAATACCCAGCGGTTTACGCGTACCGCGTCAGTGTAGACCCTCCCATTCTTATCCCTTGCACTACAATACCCAGTGGTTTACGCGTACCGCGTCAGTGTAGACCCTCCCATTCTTATCCCTTGCACTACAATACCCAGCGGTTTACGCGTACCGCGTCAGTGTAGACCCTCCCATTCTTATCCCTTGCACTACAATACCCAGCGGTTTACGCATACCGCGTCAGTGTAGACCCTCCCTTTGTAGAACTTTCAAGACCCACCAAGTGTTTGACAATCACTCCTTCACTCGTACCTTATCTAAGTAGGACATTTTTGCGATGTTTAACAGTATTGATTGTTTATGGTTTCACTATAAAAATTATGTAATAGACAGGCAATTTAGATAACTAAATAAGCACTTATAACAGGGTGTGACCTAATTTATATATTAATAGGCAGTAAATATTTAAAAGTAAGCGAATGGAATTTAACAAATAAATCCACACTTACTATAAGTAAGTGCAAACTAGAAGAAGTTTTGTAGCCTAGAACAACGTTGATCGGGGCTTGGTGATACTGACTGAGGAATTATTAATGTAATAGTGATAATTTTTATTTCAAAAACAAAATAAATTAATAATAGTTGTTGTAACTTGTAAATGAGCAGAATTTGTCAAGCTGATTTGTTTAAGTTAAGAGAAGAAACATAATACATATTCAACACATTGGAGAGTATATTCCTGATTTTAATATATGATATGTTTTATAAATGTTGTTATTATATGCGTACTGTATATATTAAAATAGGCAAATTAATAAACAAAGCTCTGCTCACGTCAAAAAACATTTCTAAAACAGCATGGGCCATCATAAACAATGAAATCTCACAGACTGACAGACCAATTGAACTACAGATTGGAAATGAATGCATCAAAGACCCTCTAAGGGTTGCAGATTAATTCAACACTTTTTCGCCTCGGTCGGAGTTGATCAAGGACTTGGTTCAATTTCGCGTCATCCCCTCTCCTCCGTGCAAAGTCCAGTCGTCTCAATGTCTCTGGCTCCAGTCACACAGCTTGAAGTAGACCAGGTAATCAGAAACCTCCAATCAAAAAAGTCAAACGACTCAAGTCATATGTCCACATGGCTTCTCAAAAAGTGTTATAGACACTTGCTGAGACCTTTGGAGCATTTGATCAACCTTTCTTTTTGCAAGGGGGCTTTCCCTTCTGCACTGAAAACTGCAAAAGTCTTCCCAATTTTTAAAAAAGGTGACCCTCTTTCCACTCAAAATTACCGCCCAATCTCAATCCTACCAATCCTGAGCAAACTTTTTGAAAAGGTTTTCCTGACACGTTGTGTGGAATTCCTGGAAAGGCACAATCTGTTATCAAACAACCAATTTGGTTTCCGAAGCGGTAAATCGACCTCAGACGCCGTCGTCCGTCTGGTCGAGATGATAACAGAGGGAATTGAAGGTCGAAGAGAGACACTAAGTGTATTTCTCGACTTGTCAAAAGCCTTCGACTGTGTTGATCATACTTCACTTCTTCACAAACTGTAATATTACGGGATACGGGGAGTGCCCTTCAGGTGGCTTGAATCGTATCTCAGTAATAGAACGCAATTCGTTGGAATATCTGACGTTAGATCGAGAGAAGAACGGCTGAACTATGGAGTTCCGCAGGGGTCCATACTTAGTCCGCTTCTCTTCTTAATCTACGTCAATGATGTTGGCGCATCTGTACAAAACGGACATATGTTCAGTACGCAGATGACACGACTCTCTGTCTGAAAGCGAACTCAATCAAAGAACTCGAGCAAATTGCTCTCGTGGAGCTCAACAGCACCATTCAACATTTCAACGAGCTCAACCTCAAAACCAATCCAACAAAATCAAATTTCATAAAATTCTATTTGCACCAAAAAGACTCAGACAGTCTAGCGGTCATGTTAGATGGAACTGAGATCGAAGAGGTCTACATAACCAAATTCCTCGGAATACACCTTGATAAAGGTTTGACGTGGAATTGCCATGTAGACCATGTTTGCTCAAAACTTTCCTCATGAATTTATGTCTTGAGAAAACTATCAGAGTACTGCCCGACTCAGGTTCTGATGACGGCGTACTACGGAGTCATCTACCCTCATCTCTCCTACGGACTGACCGTGTGGGATGGATGCTCAAACAAAACCTCTCAAGAGTTTTTATCCTACAAAAAAGAGCGTTGCGAACAATTGCAAAATTTAAACAAAGAGAGTCGTGTAAGCCAGCATTCAAAAATCTGAATTTGTTGACATTACCCTGCCTCTACATCTTGGAAACTTGTCTCTTTTTCAAATCAAAATGTCATGCTATAAGAGGTTGCGACATACACTCTTATGACACTAGAGGCAGGGGCGACTACCGTTCTGTGAGGCACAGAACGGTAGTTTATGAGCGACTGCCTGTACAGGCAGGAGTAAAATTTGTCAACAAATTGCCAAATTCAATTAAAAGTGCCCCCACGCTGAAGGCGTGAATTTTAGGTGAAGCCACTGAATTTAGACGTGAATCTCGTCTAAAAGCAAAGCTGATTGCAGAGGCATTCTACAGCTTAGACGAATTTATGGCACACAACTGGGAGACCTAGCGAAATTTATTGGGTTAGACTACTGAGTGGGTTTTATGAGATGAATGCGTGTATTAATGTGTTTTGTATGTTTGAAAGGGATCTCGATGAAAGAATGAATCGCTAAACAATAGCGAATAGCAATAATGAATAGCTTGACGATTGCAATGCATATTTTTACTATGTTCTACGCAATAAACCATTTATTTATTTATTTATTTATAATCTCCAAATAATAGGGTAAATGAACACACTGAAATAAGCAATAATCACGAATTTTTAAATTTTTAGAAAACACAACAAAGACAGTTTTACTAGTTGGAATATCATATTAATAAAATTAAAAAATCGCTCTATTTCAGTTCAATTACACAAAAAATACAAAATTACAAAAGAATGTGTTTTGCATAGACTACTGGTCTGTGTGTAAGAGAGAGCTCCTCCAAGGCTCGTGTAATATTAATTACTAACTATGGTATTCAAGAGATATTTACAAGAAAAAAATTATTTCCTAATTATTTTGAATTATTTAATTCTAAAAAAGTAACTTTTACAATTTTGAAAAGATGTTTAACTATAGACCAACTGTCACCACCAAAACATCCAGGCTAATTAAGAGCTGAAAATTCTAAATAATATAAAAATAAATAATTAATTAATTGATTGAAAAACCTAAAAGGACTGTAAACCTTTAGATGAATATGCTAATGAAATTATACGTGAAAAAATTGGTAATTTTGAAAATCAATTAGGCAATCCGGTCTGTGCTTAACAATAATAATTAGAAAGTCATGTATTGGGATTGGAGCAAGTTCTCTACGTGATCCAGACTGAGTTGAAGTAGCCACTCACTGGTCGTACGCTTATACACGGCGACACTGGCACCTTCCAAGTCAACAATTTGCTGTGGTAAATTTGTAAATAGATAATGTGCAAGATAAAAAGGATTAGAGTGATCCAATCTATTAAAGAGTCGTGGAATTTTTAAAACCAAAGCCAATTCTATTTCTTGTTGATAGTTATGCTCAAAAAAAATATATATATATTATTCTTATTATTTCTAACAACTAAGAAGATTTTTTGCAAAGAGCATCCTAATGCTTAAAACAGGAAATTCAGTATGTATTTAATAATCTGATAGGATAACATTGATTAATTTAAAAAAATCAAAGTTATCATACCAGATTATAAACTACTGAATTAGCATATACAGTTGAGAGCCAGAGGAGGCGGCCAAGACTGTTGGCTATTTCCGTGGGGTGAGTCGAGGCCTAGGCCTACTCTCACCTGACCGGTTACGTCTGCGTCTCCCACTCTAGCACGGAGTTGAATGGATGATGCAAAACTTCTACACTTCGGCATAAGACGCCGTAGAAATACCAGGAAAGTCCATTCTACTATTTTTATCCCGCCTATGCTATTGAACGAGGATATGGAAAGGATATCAAGTGCCCAACATGCGATGGTTGCGTCCCGAATTTTTCTTAAAAAAAGATGGCAACCCTGCAGTGAACTGACAGAACATTACGTGTATAGCAGATATCCACACAGTTGAGCCACAGTGAATTGACAGAACATTACATGTATAGCAGATGTCCACACAGTAGAGCCACAGTAAACTGACAGAACACTACATGTATAGCAGATGTCCACACAGTAGAGCCACAGAGAACTGACAGAACATTACGTGTATAGGAGATGTCCACACAGTAGAGCTACAGTGAACTGACAGAACATATGAGTATAGCAGATGTCCACACAGTAGTGCCACAGTGAAATGACAGAACATTACATGTATAGCGGCACACAGTAGAGCCACAGTAAACTGACAGGACATTACATGTATAGTAGCTGTCCACACAGTAGAGCCACAGTGAACTGACAGAACATTACGTGTATAAGCGGCACACAGTAGAGCCACAGTAAACTGACAGAACATTACATGTATAGCAGATGTCCACACAGTAGTGCCACAGTGAACTGACAGAACATTACATGTATAGCAGATGTCCACACAGTAGTTTCACAGTGAACTAACAAAACAATATGTGTATAGCAGCACAAAGTAGTGTCACAGTGAACTGACAGAACATTACGTGTATAGCAGATGTTCACACAGTAGTGCCACAGTGAACTGACAGAACATTACGTGTATAGCAGATGTCCACACAGTAGTGCCACAGTGAAATGACAGAACATTACATGTATAGCAGATGTCCACACAGTAGTGCCACAGTGAACTGACAGAACATTACATGTATAGCAGATGTCCACACAGTAGTGCCACAGTGAACTGACAGAACATTACATGTATATCAGATGTCCACACAGTAGTGCCACAGTGAACTGACGGAACATTACGTGTATAGCGGCACACAGTAGAGCCACAGTAAACTGACAGAACATTACATGTATAGCAGATGTCCATACAGTAGTGCCACAGTGAACTGACAGAACATTACATGTATAGCAGATGTCCACACAGTAGTGCCACAGTGAACTGACGGAACATTACATGTATAGCAGATGTCCACACAGTAGTGCCACAGTGAACTGACGGAACATTACATGTATAGCAGATGTCCACACAGTAGTGCCACAGTGAACTGACAGAACATTACATGTATAGCAATGTCCACACAGTAGAGCCACAGTGAACTGACAGAACATTACGTGTATAGCGGCACACAGTAGAGCGAGAGTGAACTGACGGAACATTACATGTATACAGATGTCCATACAGTAGTGTCACAGTGAACTGACAGAACATTACATGTATAGCAGATGTCCACACAGTAGTTTCACAGTGAACTAACAGAACAATATGTGTATAGCAGCACAAAGTAGTGTCACAGTGAACTGACAGAACATTACGTGTATAGCAGATGTCCACACAGTAGTGCCACAGTGAACTGACAGAACATTACGTGTATAGCAGATGTCCACACATTAGTGCCACAGTGAAATGACAGAACATTACATGTATAGCAGATGTCCACACAGTAGTGCCACAGTGAACTGACAAAACATTACGTGTATAGCGGCACACAGTAGAGCGAGAGTGAACTGACGGAACATTACATGTATAGCAGATGTCCACACAGTAGTGCCACAGTGAACTGACAGAACATTACATGTATAGCAATGTCCACACAGTAGAGCCACAGTGAACTGACAGAACATTACGTGTATAGCGGCACACAGTAGAGCGAGAGTGAACTGACGGAACATTACATGTATAGCAGATGTCCACACAGTAGTGCCACAGTGAACTGACAGAACATTACATGTATAGCAGATGTCCACACAGTAGTGCCACAGTGAACTGACAGAACATTATGTTTATAGCGGCACATAGTAGAGCCACAGTAAACTGACAGAACATTACATGTATAGCAGATGTCCACACAGTAGTGCCACAGTGAACTGACGGAACATTACATGTATAGCAGATGTCCACACAGTAGTGTCACAGTAACTGACGGAACATTACATGTATAGCAGATGTCCACACAGTAGTGCCACAGTGAACTGATAGAACATTACATGTATAGCAGATGTCCACACAGTAGTGCCACAGTGAACTGACAGAACATTATGTGTATAGCGGCACACAGTAGAGCCACAGTAAACTGACAGAACATTACATGTATAACAGATGTCCACACAGTAGTGCCACAGTGAACTGACAGAACATTACATGTATAGCAGATGTCCACACAGTAGTGCCACAGTGAACTGACAGAACATTATGTGTATAGCGGCACACAGTAGAGCCACAGTAAACTGACAGAACATTACATGTATAGCAGATGTCCACACAGTAGAGCCACAGTGAACTGACAGAACATTACATGTATAGCAGATGTCCACACAGTAGTGCCACAGTGAACTGACGGAACATTACATGTATAGTAGATGTCCACACTGTAGTGCCACAGTGAACTGACAGAACATTATGTGTATAGCGGCACACAGTAGAGCCACAGTAAACTGACAGAACATTACATGTATAGCAGATGTCCACACAGTAGTGCCACAGTGAACTGACGGAACATTACATGTATAGCAGATGTCCACACAGTAGTGCCACAGTGAACTGACGGAACATTACATGTATAGTAGATGTCCACACAGTAGTGCCACAGTGAACTGACGGAACATTACATGTATAGCAGATGTCCACACAGTAGTGTCACAGTGAACTGACGGAACATTACATGTATAGCAGTTGTCCAACCAGTAGTGCCACAGTGAACTGACAGAACATTACATGTACGGCAGATGTCCACACAGTAGAGCCACACTGAACCGACAGAACATTACATGTATAGCAGAAGTCCACACAATAGTGCCACAGTGAACTGACAGAACATTACATGTACAGCAGATGCTTGTATCTAGCAGAGTTGTGTATAGAGGTTTCGTTTCGTGTTACTGACACTGAATAGATAACACAATTTTTGTTAGATGTAACAAAAACTGCAATATACAAACACTTGCTAATATTTTTTCGCTGTATAACTTATTAGTTGTTAGTGTAAACGTGCATAATCATGTTTGTATATATAGTACGTATACTACCATACAGTACGTTTTTTCTAGATTAATTTATTTGACCTTTTTTTCTGTTGAGGAAAAATGCGATCGTTCAAGTCTGAACATGAAACTGATCGTGGCCTCAAATTAATTATACCCAGAAGTTTCAAGTCCAGACTTGCAGTGGGGAGAGGAGAATCCATTCCATTCATTACGATCGGCTGGCCGTTACTGTGTCCACGTGGTTAGCGGCGCCAGATACGCTGGGACCGCCGAAAGGCAGCTGCGCACAGCTACGCGGACAAAAAACTGTCTACATCGGATACAAAACGACGGTTGCAATATTTCGAACCAAGTTGATCCATCATTGGTTATAGACGGCTCTAAGTATTCCTGGACTCCGCCTAAGTAAACGAAAGTAATCGCGCTTCGTTGGAAAACTTGTATCACAGTTAATTAAAACTTGCGTAAATGTATAGTACGGTATATAGAAGGATTATGTCAACAGTTGATATATATTGCTCCCAAGTCCTTCGTTTCTAGCAAACAAGTGAATATAATTAACAAAAGTGCTATATATAAGTACAAAAAGTACAGAATAACGGGTATCGATATCGAATGGCTACTCACTTTGACCACAAGCCTTACCCAAGGTAATCACAGGCACTACCGGTCCTACCTAAAGTAATCACAGGTACTTACCAATATTGACCACGTGTTACCTAAGATAATTACAGGTCCTAAGTTTATAGGTTCTACCCAAGGTATTTACTGGTGACTTCCCAAGTCCTGTCCACCACAGATCCTATCCTACCCAAAAAAATCACAAGTGCTATCTAAGTTGACCATGGGTGCTACCTAAGACAATCCCACATACTGAACACGGAAAATTGAGCATGATTATAATATATTATTTTAATTATAATTCATTTCATTCATACGGTTCGCTTCGGTTTTCGTCTCTGTCCGACTACAACATAAACATTAGTGTGTTTATGTTGTAATGCCATAACACTATGATAGTTTGTGAAATAATTTTTTATTTTGTTAAAAATAATTAATAACCCGTCCAAATTTATAAAACGTAAAATTAATTATCAGGTGGTATTTTTTACCATTACTTTTTAACATGTTTTATTTAGTTTTCAGTAAAGTGTATTTCCTTTGATGCTTTAAGCGTATGTTGAGAATTGTTGTGGCATTCATTTAATATTATTTTGTATTGGTCTTCAAACGAACATAAAAAGATACGAAATAGAAATTTTGTTGCAAATTGATACCTTTTATTAAATATTTAACTACATAAAACCAATATTTAGAGCACAATTCAACAGCTTTATAAAAACCATGCTTTGTAACGTAATTTACTTAGTTTTTAGTAAAGCGTATCTTTATGTTTATAAATCAAACTCTTCAATTGTAGAATATAAGTATGATAAATCTATGCCTAACTATGTTAAATTTAACTATTTTGAGAATGACCCCAGTGGGACAACATTTTAACAAGAATTATGATTTTGGAAAACGTTTCAAGTAGAAATTCAATATTTTAGTAGACCCCCAATTTTATTTCGCTGTAAAAAGTCTACATTTCTAAATAAATATTACTATTTTTACAAATTCAAAAACAAAATGACATAAAAACAGGTTAAGAAATAAAATACAGCAGAAATACCGATACTGACTTGAAAATTGACAATTGTTGAAAAGAATTGGCCTTTCTGCTCAACATACATTCATACAGTTGGCGTAGCAAACTGAGGAGGCAGCAGGTGGGAGGGAGGTGTAATTGGGGTTTCCGGTTGAAAATACTACGAAAACTTACTGTACAGGAAATGATTCAAGGAACTATATTGTACTCTGTCCGGCGGATTAAACTTCCTTCACCTAAAAAAACTGGACGTAGTTCCAATTTCTCTCGCCAGTGTTGCATGACTTATATATTTTCTTTCCTTTTAGAGCCCTCTTAAAATCACGTTTACCTCCTTCAGACCAAAGGGAGTCATAAACTAGCCTACCATACAGTAGTTAAACACACTGTGGCCTCACCTCAGGCAGAGTACAAATATAAAGGCCTAGTTACCTTACAATTAGTACTTGTAGTTTCATTTTATTCAATATATGCTAATGAGGTTATTGGGGGAAACAATCATGAAACGATTGAGTAGGCTACATACTATAATATATTAATTGATACATACTCGAGCAGTTTTTTTTACTGAAATGGTAAAAATTATGGATTAACATGTGCTTACTAACCTACAGTATGGTATAAACAAACACAGAAACACATTTTCACATGACACAGTGTCTTTGGAAGGTATTAGTTTCAAATGCACGCTACATTCTTAGTGTACAGGCATGTCCTTTATCTACTATAACTGTCGTACTGGCAGAGTGTGCTTTTAACGTTTCTGTAGTGGCAGGGTGCACATTTAGCGCACTGTTGACACGACTGCAGATACCTGCTATTATCTTACACATTTATTAAGCTACGAAAACGATAACTAATTTTGCTTTCTATATAAAGGCATAACATTTGCTGCACGGTGGCTGTTGCTACTGTAGATAATAAAAAATGTTTTGGGTAAAAATTTAGTTAGCTGTAATCGGTTAATTTTTGTAAAAATGTAATTGAGAGTTGAGCACCAATCATAGTATCCTGTAAATTCCTTATCCTGACTCTCTAATAAATACATGATAAAGTGTATAAATCAATTAATTGGCCTACATGCACCAGTTAAAATAGAAATATGTCCTTTATCGTGGTCTTACATTGGTAAGCCCATGAAACCCCCACAGTAATCCCGTTACGCTCTAGCGTATCTGATTCCTTTACATGAATGAATCTAATAAGGCTGTCCAGCCAATGACACCTGCAGCTACAGACTCCAAGAACAAGGGAGGGTGCTGTAAGAGGGGTGTGAGGTTATATGAAAGGTCACGGAACTGCTTGCGGCCATTCAACTCAGAAATCTAGTCCATTGGTAGTAGACCTACATTTTTAAAAGTAGTAATTTCTTGGAAATAATGAGAAATTTATGTCGTTAACCTGCATGTATTCTTTATTTTCTGGAGTCATAAAATTTTGTTAATGACACAAGAAGTTGTAGATGGCGTAAGTGGTAGATGTTATGATTTCTGAAGTCTGTGTAATTTTGGTAAACAAAGGATCCTCAAATACCATCGTTAGAAACAAAATACGTGTACAGTGAAAGAGATTTATTGAAGAATTTAAATAAAGGCGACTAGAACCCGTTGTCAGGTGAACTAAGATCGGATGTGCATTCTAGAATTTTAAAGCATATTTTGAGTGTTTGATTGTGATGATTATAAATGTGATTTCAAAGGTGGATAGCCTAATAATCATAGGGTACTTGTTCTAGTTCAAGCAAACTTTTGCAGTCAGTTTGCGTTTCTTAGCAGTGTTGCGATTCTTACAATCAACGCATTGTTCTTGTTGTTGTCTTCGATTTCGAGTTGGTTTTAATAGGACAATTTTGTTTTTCTATACAGTTCCATCCTGACCACTCCGTCTTCACTAACTTCTGGCCCTGACACAAAGGATACTCGGTATTGTATCCTTTGTGTTAGCATAACGTGTACTAACAGTTAAAAGAGAACTATAATGGTGGGGTAGGCTGCCAGGTAATTCCCATGGGCAAAGGGGTTAGCGGAAAATGTTTGCGGCAAGATTACTGCAACTTTTCTTGCCAACAAAAATGTTGTAGACAAATTTCGCAATTCATTGTGGAAAACAAACACTGAGTCTTGGTAGAAAACAAACATTGTATTACAGATAAGTGAAATTTGTTTACGACAAAGTAAATGTGGTTTGTACAATATCGTCATCATTTTAACGTAAAAACACTTTAAAACGTTGGTGTAAACATAGATTAGAATTATTCACCACATTCGATCCACAATCAAGGACATTTTTAATGCAACAAATATGGTCGACAACAGTTGTTTCAATGCTTTATCTGCAACGGTTGAGAAAATATTAATCTGCATCAGAACGCCCTGCTGATGGAGCCACTCCTACTTTATGACTGTACCAAAATTTAACTTTTACATTTTAAGTCCTAAAAAAATTGTGAAAGTGTTTCCATATTTTCCCCACCCTGTATATAAATAAGTACATTTGTGCGAACGGACACAGAGAGTTCATTCGCGTACAGTGGTACTGACCCACCCGCCCTTCCATACACACAGTGGTACTGGCCACCCGCCCTCCCATACACGTACAGTGGTAATGACCCACACGCCCTTTCATTCACGTACAGTGGTGCTGACCGACCAACCCTTGCATTCACGTACAGTGGTACTGGCCTATCCGCCCTCCCATACACGTACAGTGGTACTGACCCACCCGCCCTCCCATTCACTTACAGTGGTAATGACCCACCCGCCCGCCCATACACGACACTGTTGTCGATGGCTTGGAGGGTAAAGAACAAGTGCTTAGTATTTTTCTTGTCCTCTCCAAAGCATTTGATTGTGTGCATCATGAGACACTGTTGCACCTTTTAGAAAAATCTGGAGTTAGAGGTTTACCACACAGCTGGCTAACTTCGTATCTTAAAGATCGGAACCAGTGTGTACAGATTTCAAATGTAACTTCAAATAAAAATACAATGCTTCATGGAGTCCCCCAGGGTTCGATCCTAGGGCCACTTCTTTTTTTAATCTACGTCTGCAGATTGAATACAGTGATCCAGAATGGAGAACTGATTCAATATGCCGATGATACGACTCTCTGTATTAAAGGAAAAACATCCAAAGAATTAGAAATCACAGCTTTTATAGAGCTAAGTTCTTGCATTCAACATTTCAGTGAACTGAATCTAAAATCAAACCAAACCAAATCCAACGTAATCAGTTTTTGTCTCCGAATGCAGGAACTCCATTCTCAACCTTATGTTTTCTTGGATGACACTCTTTTAGAGGTGGTAAATTCTACAAAATTCCTTGGAATGTTCCTTGATAGGGGACTGACATGGGACGACCATATTGACCACGTTTCTGGTAAAGTTGCTTCAGGCATATACGCGTTGCGCAATCTTGCATAGTTCTGTGTACCTAACGTCTTAATCATGGCCTACTATGGCATGGTGCATTCACATCTGGCATACGGAGTGAGACTTTGGGGAGGTTGTGAAAAAAGCAAAATGGAAAGAGTTTTTAAACTTCAAAAAAAGGCTGTCAGAATAATTGCTAAATTGAACCACAGAGAGTCGTGCCGGAATTCTTTTAGGGAGTTAAAATTGCTGACTTTACCTTGCCTTTATATGTATGAGGTGATACTATACTGCAGATCACGTTCTTCCTTGATTCGTGGCAGAAACGTTCACCAATACTACACTAGAGGCAGGGACAACCTCCGAACACAGCAACACAGATTGGCACTATCAGACCACATGCCACATCAGGTTGGTGTCAGACTAATCAACAAACTCCCTGAAGGATTTCCAATTAATAACCAAACTCAATTCAAAACTCGACTTAGACACCTCTTGGTGTCTAAAGCGTTCTATTCTGTGGATGAGTTCATGATGAGTCGCTGGGAAGATTAAGATTAAATAGCAGGACAGGAAGGCAGTGTGATTGTGGCTGTAAGATTGTTAGAAATATATGTATTTGAATGTGGAGTTAATGACAATTTGTTGTTTAGTTTTAATATTTTAATACATTTTATATATTATACTTATATTATGTTGACGATTGCATGACATGTTAAAAATTGTTACTTCGCAATAAAAAGTTTATTTATTTATTTGTCATCTGCTTGAAACTTACCAACAGTCGTACTATGAGCTCATTTTGGGAAATGTATTAAGGAACAATTCCGCTCAAAGTGGTTTGGAGCTTTAATGATGCGTACAACTGAACCTTGGGTAGAAATAACGAATCCTCTTCAGATATTGTCAGTTTTTCCAAAAAAAGTTTGTAACCACTTTTTTTACTTTTCCAAATCTTTTGCAACTGATGGTGGGTCAAACACGCCTAAATACAAAGCCCAGCCCATGTGGTATTATTCGTCACAACGTTAAATTCAATCACACCAAAAAAACGAAGACTGAGACATAAGGGTGTGAGGTCCCGCCCTATCTCCCGCTGGGCAATTCTTGCGATACGACATTTTGTCACAATGGCTATGTGTACATATTTACGAGCAACATGTTCCAGCATTGCGCATTATGAGTTTGCATACTTGTAGAACTGATAAGTAGCTTCAGCAACACTACGTTCATCTTCATCATGGTAAGTTCTAACATCGTATTTTATCACTTCGCCACCGGCCGTAGTTGGCTTTTACTGCTCTTATTATGAAGTTTGTCACGTAATTCAGTAAATCCCATCTGTCTATTGTTTTCGCCTGAGCCAAGTAGCTGAGTTCGTCATTAGAGATGCCGGCGACCCACACAGCCACCCACCTAGACAATTGTACGGCCTCATGATTTACAGTAGATGAAATCCAGATCCAACCACTTGCTGTCTGGATCGCTCTGGGCAAGTTATACTAGAGCGAAGCGAGCTGGCTCCCAGAGCTGTAGTCACTAACTATAGGTTTTGATAACCATTCTTTTAATCACAATTCGTATCTTTCTGATAAACTGAACACAACCTTCCTTATTTTCGCATTATACAAGTAACCCAGTAGTGTTGTCCTGACCTACACCACGCGCATCTATGCGACTGACGTCATTGTTATCAATGTAGTGTCCGTCATAAGTTTACTCTAGATACCGGCGGGCTGGCGGTATCACTGTTATCAACTCTATTTACTTTCTCACTGAGTCGCGGCCAATAGAAGACAATAGAAAAGTGACTAGAACATTCATGTGTATCTTTGTCAATGAAGTTAATATGGCAGCCGTGTTTACGTCATTACCAATACAATGCTTAACCATCGTCCATAATAGCTTAAAACCTGACTTGTGTGCCAGATAGTTTCTATGTATTAAATATACAAGGTGGGAAAAAAATATGGAAACGCTTTCGAAACTCTTGTATGATTTCACTTGTAAAAGTAAAAATCTTGTTAATGATCATGGTTACAAAGCACATATTTTTGACGCCAATAGCGACATTTAGGAGTTGAACGAAAATCATCAACGTAAACCTAAGTCGAGATTGGTATCAAATGAAAGGTCTATTCAAGAAAAATTAATTGCCGCAAACCGGACTTCGACATGTCTATCCTTTGCAGAGTAGTCGTCATTTGAATTTCAAAGTAACTAATTTGAAGAACATTATTTCTCCGCTATTTAACGGTTTCAAGTAAATTATTCTGATCAAAAATAATACTAATAAAGACGAATAAAAAAGGAATGTTCTCGTCGAGATTTACAGACTGATTTTAGTTCTCAAGA
The DNA here is from genome assembly GCA_035578905.1 of Stictocephala bisonia. Classification (NCBI taxonomy): domain Eukaryota; kingdom Metazoa; phylum Arthropoda; class Insecta; order Hemiptera; family Membracidae; genus Stictocephala; species Stictocephala bisonia. The sequence goes on along the minus strand of JAQJVL010000520.1, from coordinate 304,788 downwards.
TGGGTCCGTAAAACTATAGTCAAGATACAAAAATAGGCCCTTTTCAGTACAATTTGAATTTCGAATGGTAAAATTCTAGAAATAAGAAACATCTGTTTTTTTTATTTTGTTAATTTGTTTTATTACGTTTTTCTTCCGATAAAACTTAGTCCAATAGATAGGTTTGACATTACTTTTAGTTTATCAAATCAACAATTAATATTGTATGATATACGAAAATAATGGAATGTCGAACTATTATTATCTTGTCTATCATTATAGACAAGATAATAATAGTTATTATTACAATACAATTAATTATTAAAGTGTCTTTGCGTGTACTGGCGACAGCTCTGAGCCGTGGTTACGTAAAAGGTTGTAGTGAACCGATTTCAACGAGACAAAAACGGTTGTTTTTCTTTTAAAAAGTAGATTATAAAATCATTGTCGTTGTTACTTAAATACAACATGCAACTTTTTTCATCATGTACTGGGGAGAGCCGTACTCAGATGGATCTGAGCCGTAGCTAATCGGATTAGGGAAAGTCCGCGCGTCGACCCTTTCGTCCTGTCATTACCCCCAGGTAGTGGACTCAAGTTAAGGTGGCACAGATAATAACAGGGGTCGTATGAATTCCGTTCAGAGGAAATCTCTGCAGTGGTGTGCGTGGCGGTGCACCGGGACTGCGCTGCAAGGGACAGGTAGAGCACCGGCACTGCGCCGCGACCTAAATGTACCCCCTCAAACGCACCGGTAATGCGCCTTCTTTTTGAAGATTCCATCCCTCCCTGGAAAATGTCTTGAAGTTGTTTTCTATTCATTTTCATCCTATCTCAATGCATGTTCATGAACTATCAATCAAATAATCAAGGCAATTAATTGTGATAATTAAATGTATAATAAGTTACGATCTATGCGAGGGATATTTTCGAATACAGCCATATAACACTCTGATTATTTGTAATAGCATAATATATATTTTTTCTTTAAAAACTAAATGTTTTAAGCATGACAATGATAGAATATGAAATTTAACACTCGTCTATTCATATAATTTGTTAATGTAAACTAATAAAGCAGAATTGTTGGAAATCAAACTAATAAATGAGGTTCGATTAAATACCTAAAATCTAAAATAATAAAAACGTATTAAAAAATCATGTTAACTAACAAATCAAACACGGGTACAAAAATGTCCAATATTCAGTCCAAGAGTCAGATAATTTTATATAGAAAATTACCATATGCCAAATGTATGGAGGGAATTCGGCGTCACATTCACCAATGAATACACATCTATTCATTACCATTCAATATACATCTAATAGATGTGTATACATTGAACACATTATTTCACTGACGTGTAGTTTGTTCATAGATTGTTTACATCTTACTGTCCAGCTTAGGTTTACCAGTGTTGGACGCGGCGCAGTCCCGGTGCATTCCGGGGTAGATCTTTTTAGGCCCTGCCATTAGGGATGGATATGCGGCGTAGTCATGGTGCACCCGTGCGTGGAAGGGCCCATTGACGTGGGCGCAGCGTTTTTACGTCATTAAAATGGTTATATTTCTCTGTGAGTTACCAGTAAAGGGTAAGATGGTTTAGTCATAATCTGATAGTTAAAATTGTTAATGTATCTATTAGATATACAACTATAAAATCAATTATGTGATTTATTTAAATAGAGCGTCTATTGCTAAAATATTTTGGAAATCACAGTAAACGCAACTTTCAAACAATAAATACTTCTAAAATTTAATCATTTTTAGATTCAATAGATTGGAATTTAAAAATGTAGGAACAAATGAATAAAATATATAGATGCACTAACAAACTACACATAATTAATATTTGATACCCAAATATTGAAGAACATTGAATGCGGCACATTCATTTTGTTGGCTTGCTATTTATATTGAATAACAATAATAATATGTTATATAAAATAAAATGACGCTCACTTACAACTTATATCTGAGTAAATAGATTAGAGTACATATAACATGTCCAAGTAAACACTAAGTGTGAGTGTCATAGTGTTGTGTCAGAATTATTGTAAAGTGTTATTGTGTTCTGTGAACATCTTCAAGTATTGTATATTATTAGCAAATGTAGATCTAATTGTAACCCTGTAAGAGGCTCATAACAGGACTGACTCAATTAAGATTCTACTGACTGTCTTACTGGAATTTAAAAAAAATTGGATACATTTATTTTCAGTTTAAATGTAAACAATTTCTTGCACAGTATGAATTTAGGTGGAAGAGAGAGACAATAGTTTAATAAATGTAATCTGATTATGAAAAGCAATATATCATCTCCTAGATGAAATAATTTAATGTATCCAATGTTCCATCGTCCAATATGACCAAGTAGGCCCTAATATTAACCAATCAATTAACGTAGACAGCTGTCAATTAATTAGTCATAGTATACCAGTATAGTTAGTACAAAACTGATTGCAATTAGCGTACAGCTCTCACGGTAATAAGTGATTTCAACTTCATCAAGTCTTGATAAAACTGGTTCAATTCAATTCAGTCAATAGCACAGGATCAGTGAACAGCTGACGTATAAATGCGCTAATATTGCTTTACAAGCCATGTCTCAAAAAGGAAAATAGTAGGACAACGAATTTACCTAACTTATATAAACTAATAATGTTTATACTAGACTGAAATTAATTAAAATAGTTGTTGGTCATAAAGACCTAGCTCAAATTATTCTGAATAATTGTCCTTGTAATGCACACGCACACAGCTCAAGTCAGAGTGAATATATTTGCCATAGTGATTTAGATCTACTTATTGTATACTTAAGCTCACATTATTGTATGTATTTGTCCTATGGCAAAGAACTAATATTTTACACAGTAACACGGAACATATCAGAGTGAATATATTGCCATAGTAACATAGATCTAGTAATTGAATACGTAAGCTAACAATATTATATGTATTTTTCCGGTGGCAAAGAACTAATATTCAAAGTAACACGGTTCAAATCAGAGTGAATATATTAGATTTAGTAACATAGATCTAGTAATTTTATACGTAAGCTCACATTATTGTGTGTATTTGTCCTGCGGTAAGGAGCTAATATTACACAGTAACACGGAACATATCAGAGTGAGTATATTGGCCATAGTGGCATAGATCTAGTAATTTTATACGTAAGCTCACATTATTGTGTGTATTTGTCCTGCGGTAAGGAGCTAATATTACACAGTAACACGGAACATATCAGAGTGAGTATATTGGCCATAGTGGCATAGATCTAGTAATTTTATACGTAAGCTCACATTATTGTGTGTATTTGTCCTGCGGTAAGGAGCTAATATTACACAGTAACACGGCACAAATCAGAGTGAGTATATTGGCCATAGTGGCATAGATCTAGTAATTTGATACGTAAGCTCACATTATTGTGTGTATTTGTCCTGCGGTAAGGAGCTAATATTATACAGTAACACGGCTCAAATCAGAGTGAATATATTAGATTTAGTGACATAGATCTAGTAATTTGATACGTATGCTCACATTATTGTATTTGTCTTGTGGCAAAGAGCTAATATTACACAGTAACACGGCACAAATCAGAGTGAATATATTAGATTTAGTAACATAGATCTAGTAATTTGATACGTAAGCTCACATTATTGTGTGTATTTGTCCTGCGGTAAGGAGCTAATATTACACAGTAACACGGCTCAAATCAGAGTGAATATATTGGCCATAGTGGCATAGATCTAGTAATTGTATACGTAAGCTCACATTATTGTGTGTATTTGTCCTGTGGCGAAGAACTAATATTACACAGTAACACGACTCAAATCAGAGTGAATATATTGGATTTAGTGACATAAATCTAGTAATTGTATACGTAAGCTCACATTATTGTATGTATTTGTCTTGTGGCAAAGAGTTAATACTATACAGTAACACGGCTTAAATCGAAGTGAATTCCCTATTTGGAAATAATAGTGACATTATCTAGTGAAATTAATACTGTAGTGTGATTATTGTAGATTTGTTTAATTTCTTTTATCGCTATATCTTATATATTTTTATGTATTAGACTTCTCATAGCTACATTTTATCGTGGATTAAAAATATGGGGAGATAAGAAAATATATCTCTTAAAATTGTAATTTCAATAATAGCAGCCGAATCAGATATAGCAAAAACATCATTCAACCATTCAATCTTCTAGCCAAAAACATCATTCAACCATTCAATCTTCTAGCCAAAAACATCATTCGACCATTCAATCTTCTAGCCAAAAACATCAATCGACCATTCAATCTTCTAGCCAAAAACATCATTCAACCATTCAATCTTCTAGCCAAAAACATCATTCGACCATTCAATCTTCTAGCCAAAAACATCATTCAACCATTCAATCTTCTAGCCAAAAACATCATTCGACCATTTAATCTTCTAGCCAAAAACATCATTCGACCATTCAATCTTCTAGCCAAAAACATCATTCGACCATTCAATCTTCTAGCCAAAAACATCATTCGACCATTCAATCTTCTAGCCAAAAACTCAAGTAATAGGCTACATCACTCTTTCCGTTGCAATGTTCCTTTTCAATTAGTTTTTTTTAACAATATCATGCACGTTCTAAAAATATGAATACTAAAGCATCGTAAAATAAACGCATTTAATTACTATTAAAGTTGTTAGTATCTATTATGTGTCATGAAACTTAAAAAAAAAAATACTTTACAAACAATAATTATGTTTTAGTAACACAAATCAAATATGCTAACCAATAAATGTACGTGTTAATTATTCAGAAAACTGCGCAAAACTTATTCTGCATTTCAATTAATAATTGATATAAAGTTGTTATGAATTTGTGGCAAATGTTCAATTCTAATATCTTTTTCCTAAAATATATTTTAACCAAAATCATAATCAATTTAATCTTTAACTCTACAAGTGTAATCCAAAATATATGTTATTAATATTGATAATATGTAAAGTGGATTGCTATTTGTAGTAACCTTGTTACCAGTAGTCAGTCAGGGACCCAGATGAATGTAAATAAAACAACTATTTAATATTAACAACTTTAATATTAATATACAACTAAACGAGTGTATTCTCATACGAGAATAAATATAAATATAAATATACGATTGTATCATTTACGCTAAGCAAACATTTGCTCCTTTAGTTTCAAAACTATTAATTGTCAGTTACTGATATCGATCGAAGAATGTTTTTAAATAAAAGTTCATGGTGTAGCTTGTGGTTTGTGATAGTAAATGTTACATCTGATACATTTACGTTTATGTAGTATATATATTTAGGTTTATGTAGTATATATATTTACGTTTATGCAGTATACATTTACGTTAATGTAGTATATACATTTACGTTTATGTAGTATACATTTACGTTTATGTAGTATATATATTTACGTTTATGTAGTATATATATATATATATTTAGGTTTATGTAGTATATATATTTAGGTTTATGTAGTATATACATTTACGTTTATGTAGTATACATTTACGTTTATGTAGTATATATATTTAGGTTTATGTAGTATATACATTTACGTTTATGTAGTATATATATTTACGTTTATGTAGTATACATTTACGTTTATGTAGTATATATATTTAGGTTTATGTAGTATATATATTTACGTTTATGTAGTATATACATTTACGTTTATGTAGTATACATTTACGTTTATGTAGTATATACATTTACGTTTATGTAGTAGGCCTATACATTTACGTTTATGTAGTATATATATTTAGGTTTATGTAGTAGGCATATACATTTACGTTTATGTAGTATATATATTTAGGTTTATGTAGTATATATATTTAGGTTTATGTAGTATACATTTACGTTTATGTAGTATATACATTTACGTTTATGTAGTATATACATTTACGTTTATGTAGTATATACATTTACGTTTATGTAGTATACATTTACGTTTATGTAGTATATATATTTACGTTTATGTAGTATATACATTTACGTTTATGTAGTATACATTTACGTTTATGTAGTATACATTTACGTTTATGTAGTATATATATTTAGGTTTATGTAGTATACATTTACGTTTATGTAGTATATACATTTACGTTTATGTAGTATACATTTACGTTTATGTAGTATATGTATTTAGGTTTATGTAGTATACATTTACGTTACGTAAATTTATACTAAAAAGTACAGTGTAAACTGTGTATAATGGCATTAAATTGATTACAATATTTTCAGCTTCAAATACCAAACCCAGGTTTAGTGTTATTACAGTGCAGTTATAGGCAAAAAACCGAGGACCTTTGTTAGTGGTTCAGTTTGTCCTCACGCTAAAGGACAACCTGGGCCACTTTCAAATTATGCACGCTGAAGACAAAATGTCCCAACGACAATCTCTCCCACCTAAACTGGCTCAGTTTGCCTTTGAGACTCTTTGTCGCATCTCCTGCCATTCGATGTCTGGAAACCTCATTGGATTTTGACAATATATTCGAAATTGGCTTTTTTTCAACCCAAATTTAGATTTTTTGAATGCTAGTTTTAACTACCTACTTATTTATTTTATTATTATTGATATTTGATCTGTAAATTAGATATTCTTATTTACTTACTTATCAAGGTACCGCGAGCAAGTGGCCGAGCGGTCTAAGGCGTCAGGACTTTGAGCTTGGATTAGAGATAGCGCTGGTTTGAATCCGGCCTGGACTGGAAGATTTATCAGTAATATTCACCGTTTACTGTACTGGCTCGCCCCCTTACTCTATCTGAATAAGTTCCTCGCACAGACAGTAGTCTATGAGGAATGGGCAGAAGAGTAAGGTTAAGAAGGAGATCGGCCTCTTCTTTTTTTTAAGTTTATCTATTATCATGTATATCAATAGTCACATTTTAACATATTATTTCTGAGTTTAAATTTACGTCATAGTATTTTCTGAATTTTATTTTAGCAGTACGGTATTAGTTTCCTACAGGTGCTGCAGAAAGCATTGGCTTAGAAAAGAAAAAAAAAAAAAAATAAATAAAGGAAATAAAAAATGGACTGAACTTGAGTTCAGTGTTATGTTCTTAGTAAAATTGTGTATACAATTATACATAAACGTGATATAGTTAAAATTAAAATATAGTGTTTTCTAGCTTGGCCATAAATAAAGCTAATAGTGGCCAGTTTAAATCCTATGTTTAAATTTTTATAAATATTTTGTAATAGGCCTACATTGAAGGAAGTACATTATTATCATTAGTAACTACTTTATTTGACAGACTTATCAACAATAGTTTTATTTGATATAGTCATACTGTCAAATAAATTTTTTTCATTTGACAGTATGACAAGTCGAAATAAATTGTTTATAGCAGCGGTTAGAATAAGGAGTGCGAATATAGTGGAGCTGTCCCTTCACTGCAAATACATACACATTCTTAAAAATTAAATTAATTTTGATAAAAATATATGAATCAATAATACAATTATACATAAACGTGATTTCTTTAGTGATGGCCTACGTATAAGTCTCAAGTGGCTTTAAGTGGTTTGGGAACCCCTGGATTATAGAATCCAATAAAATATTCTTTGTTTACAAAAATAAACAAATAAAATAAAATAATCCTATTAGGGCTATTATTTTAATATCAAGTAAGTTATACATATGTTTGACTTACAATGTTTATGATCCTTTATACTTGTATTATTAAAATCACAAACTTCAAAAAATAAGCTATACATTCCAATACAATACAATGTATGCATCATACTTACCATTAAATTGTAGAATTCTGTTGAATCAACAAATGTTAAATTATTAGTCACTCAAACTAAACAATAAGCTTAGCTCGAGTAGCTGAATGTGTGTGATGCTACTAGCTCGAGTAGCTGAATGTGTGTGATGCTACTAGCTCGAGTAGCTGAATGTGTGTGATGCTACTAGCTCGAGTAGCTGAATGTGTGTGATGCTACTAGCTCGAGTAGCTGAATGTGTGTGATGCTACTAGCTCGAGTAGCTGAATGTGTGTGATGCTACTAGCTCGAGTAGCTGAATGTGTGTGATGCTACTAGCTCGAGTAGCTGAATGTGTGTGATGCTACTTTTTTGTATACTGAAACAAAAACTTACTTTGTAGAATGATTAGTACTTAAGCAAATATTAGATTGAGCTAAAAATTTAGCCATCAGAAAGTGGACACTGTAAGAGCACAAATATATTTGCGTACGACGTTACAAACCACAAAGGTGTAAGATAAAACGGATGACTGGCAACCCTGAGTTGGGCCAACCCTCGTGGGCTTACTGAATTTATAACTGTATACCAACATCGGACCTCAATGAAGAAAAGGAATTTTTTGAGATTACAACACAGTTTTGTCTTCTCAGATAAGGCGATGAATTCATGTGTCCCTCAGTTGATGGACTGACTCACTTAGGACAAAGAGAAAGGAACGATTTCGACATAGGAGGATTCCTTTGGGTACAAATGGCTGCTAGTGGAAATCTAGAGAAAATATTCTTTTGTGATAACGTAGTTTTTACAAATATTATATCAATAGTAAACAAAAAGGTTATGATTTAGAATAAAAATTACAGTAAATAATTATTCTGAATTTATTTCTACAAGCCTAGGAGCCATTTTGTCTTCTGGAATGTCAGCAACTAGAATACTAGAAAATATTTAGTTTTAGCTGCACTAAATACTTTTACTAGTTTTTACTAGGTAGCTATGACCACAGAAAATACCTGCTTTATTATCGAAGCTGTGGCCGACGTGAGAAGAACGTTTGTTTTGGTAGAAACAAACTCTGGTGTCGCTGATTCACAACTTCCGTAGCTGAAGGACTACGGAAGACACAAAACTCCGTATTAAACTGACAAACTGTAAAGAGAACTGGTTCGATAGACCAACATCCAAATACAAAACCAACAAAACACTTTTAACAATTCTAATTACTTAAAATCCCTAAATTATATTTTTAACTCGTGACTTTCTACTAGTATAGTGCAACTTTTGCGGTAGACATATTCTTATTTCGATCGAAATATAAATATCCGATAAATAGAAGAGAAGATGACATGTACTTACTTATTTGCTAGCTCCTTAGATCCAAAATTGACGTACAGTCAATTAGACATTCTCTTGAGGGAGATCGGTTTGGAACGCGATAACTCTGCAAGTTGACATTGTTCAGTCACGTAGTCCCGATGGAATCTCAGATTGACTCAACTATCGACACAATGACTGGTACGTTGCGATTATAAATGACATTAGGAGAAACAAGAAAAACATTTATAAAAATATCTCCAACATAATTTATTTTCTAGGAATACTTAATACAATATTAGTACTGTAAATTTATCGTACAATTTTAGATTTAACAACAAGGTAACAGATTCTACAGAAATAAAAGCCTAAAATCCCAAGTTGTTCTGATTTTCAAAAAGGGATCAGCATATTGTTAACCAGTTATAGGCATATTTCGTTACTTTCTCTCTTTTCTAAACTGTTTGAGAAGATTATGAAGAGACGAATTCTTACTTTTTTAAAATTATTTACATTTTTGCTCTAGTTCACAATTCGGTTTCCGGGAGGGATTGAACAAATAAATTGCTTTGCATAAATTCATCTCTGATCCATTCGTTGATATAAACAATAATAATTTAGTGACAGGAATGTTTCTTGACATCCGTAAAGTTTTTGATACCGTTGATAATCCTATACTTTTATTTAAGTTACAACAGTTGGGCATTCGTGGAGTTGTGCTTGATTGGTTTAAATCTTATTTGAATGGGAGGGAACAATCGGGTCCAGTGGAAGCTCTGTTCGGGGAGTAACCCACAGATCCATACTTGGTCCAGTGGAAGCTCTGTTCGGGGAGTAACCCAGAGATCCATTCTTGGTCCAGTGGAAGCTCTGTTCGGGGAGTAACCCACAGATCCATACTTGGTCCAGTGGAAGCTCTGTTCGGGGAGTAACCCACAGATCCATACTTGGTCCAGTGGAAGCTCTGTTCGGGGAGTAACCCACAGATCCATACTTGGTCCAGTGGAAGCTCTGTTCGGGGAGTAACCCACAGATCCATACTTGGTCCAGTGGAAGCTCTGTTCGGGGAGTAACCCACAGATCCATACTTGGTCCAGTGGAAGCTCTGTTCGGGGAGTAACCCACAGATCCATCCTTGGGCCCATTCAATTCTTAATTAGTATAAATGACCGTTATTATGAATCTCTAAAAGGCAATACTTCTTTTACTGATGATATAGCTGATTCACACTCAGCCTGAACTCAAGTAGTATATCAAAGATAGATCACTACTTGTCTTATATTATTGATATTATGGCTTTGGTTTTCTTGATATATTAATGGTAAAAATCATATAAATATTGAATATCTCTTTTTCTTATAATTTTAATTATGACATACCTATTAAATTACATTCGATGAATTGTTCAGTTAATCAATGTACTTGTAGCAGTTTTTCACAAAGTAACTGTAAAATACCTAGGAATATCCTACAATTTGACGAGATGCTAAACTGGAAAGACATATTAATTACTTGAGGAATTAATTATTTATGGATGATTTTAAGAAAATTGTACTACCTAAGGCTATTATGTCCTGATGAATACTAATCCAAATGTATCGTGCATTCAATCATTCAAAACTCAACTGTGGTATTTAATTCTGTATGTGCGCATACTTTTCATATTATAAACGCTTTGTATTATACATTTAATAATTATATAATTAAATAATTAGAAAATATAGGCCTACTTATAAAACAATATAATAATTTTACAATTATTATTAAATTATAAGCATATTTTAGAATAATTTGAAGTGCGTCGGAGGATAGAAACTTATCCTCTATTTAAAAAGTTAAACATTTTATCTCTTATATACCAATTTTATTTTTTTTATTTTATTGTTTTCTGTATAGCGGGTTTACCAGAATTTTTATTTAACTCTGGGGAAATGACATTTTTGCCTCAGGGATCAATTGACATAACAGTCCCTTGAGCAAGCTCGTAATCTGATTAGCCATGTAGAAGAAAAAATAAATTGAAACAAATTTGTTGAGCGAATGGTGTATGGTACTAATTATAAACTATATACAGAAAACTAATAAAAAATATAGTAAAAACAAACATTTTATACAGTTTCATTCAACTAACAACTAGCAAAAACCATATATATGTTCAATACAATAATAAACTATACTATTTCTCCAATAAATAACTATACGTTTTGTCATAAAAATATACACATTTTTAGATCATAAAAAGGTTCAATATAAACTCTCTACGAAAACATAAAAAGCTAAAACCACGACATATACTAATGTTTTAAAAAATAGAACATTCTTCAAAAATAGACCGAGTTGGTCTATGTTTTCAAAAATAGACCAACTCGGTAGCTCTGCTTGACTATTTGAATAGTTTCAAACCGTGAGTTTTATTAGTGTATATTTATAAGTTAAATTTACATCAATTCATATAACTCACATAGGTACACACATCATACAACTCACATAGGTACACACATCATACAACTCACATAGGTACACACATCATACAACTCACATAGGTACACACATCATATAACTCACATAGGTAAACACATCATACAACTCACTAGGTACACACATCATACAACTCACATAGGTACACACATCATACAACTTACATAGGTACACACATCATACAACTCACATAGGTACACACATCATACAACTCACATAGGTACACACATCATACAACTCACATAGGTAAACACATCATACAACTCACATAGGTACACACATCATACAACTCACATAGGTACACACATCATACAACTCACATAGGTACACACATCATACAACTCACATAGGTACACACATCATACAACTCACATAGGTACACACATCATACAACTCACATAGGTACACACATCATACAACTCACATAGGTACACACATCATACAACTCACATAGGTACACACATCATACAACTCACATAGGTACACACATCATACTACTCACATAGGTACACCCATCATACAACTCACATAGGTACACACATCATACAACTCACATAGGTACACACATCATACAACTCACATAGGTACACACATCATACAACTCACATAGGTACACACATCATACAACTCACATAGGTACACACTTCATACAACTCACATAGGTACACACATCATACAACTCACATAGGTACACCCATCATACAACTCACATAGGTACACACATCATACTACTCACATAGGTACACACATCATACAACTCACATAGGTACACACTTCATACAACTCACATAGGTACACACATCATACTACTCACATAGGTACACCCATCATACAACTCACATAGGTACACACATCATACAACTCACATAGGTACACACATCATACAACTCACATAGGTAGGCCTACACACATCATACAACTCACATAGGTACACACATCATACAACTCACATAGGTACACACATCATACAACTCACATAGGTACACACATCATACAACTCACATAGGTACACACATCTTACAACTCACATAGGTACACACATCATACAACTCACATAGGTACACACTCGACGCGCCTAAACTTAAAAAAGATATTTACATTTTAAATATGAAATGAGTTTCATTAGTTACTACTAGCAACTACATTTTTACAACTACAGCCCAATGACATTTTATAGCACAAATTATTTTTTTATGACATGGGAAAAACGCCTTTGTGACTCAGTGCCTGTCACTTTTAAACTGGAGGTAAATTTCCAAAAGCATATAGGTAGTTATTACAAAGTTAGTTTCACCTTTATATGGAATTTCAATTTCATTAAAATATGTCTAACAAATCGTTGCACAGTGACGAAATGCCGGACTAATTGTTAGTCTGCCGAGAACGTCCTGTCGTCATACTTCACGCGCTTGGTATTGTCACCCAGTTTGTAAGATCGTATACGAGGCTCCATTACTAAATAATACACTTATACACAATAGATCCTGAATGTTCTTCAGCAATGACGGATTTAGACCTTTTGCGGCCCTACGCAAATGTCCCCCCCCTCCCCCCCCCCGAACAGTAGCAAACAATATTCAGATGTTCGTATCTTCAGCTAGTTAGGTAAATAATACTCGTATTGTAGGCTAGTATTTAGTTAACTTTGATTTTTATTTACATTTGTATCAAATTTATTTGATAAAACCTAGCAGATAGCTGTGTAGGATTATCGTAAGGACCACTTACTTAATGCAATATTTGCTGCCTCTTTGCGGCCCAAGAGTCCGTTCCGTTCTTCAGTCACTTGTGATTGTTTGTGATGGCATTCTGAAGATTTCTTAATAAAAAAATGTCAAAATACAATTTCAGCAAAAACGAAGAAAAAAACACGTAACAAAATCTGAAAGCTCAGTGGTTTTGGATACTGGACTGACACCTGAGTGGAGGGGCTCGCGCGAGTGGGGGAAGGTGCCAGTCTGTCTAGCGGGCCGGCCGGCCCCCTCCTCAGCGTCTATATAAGTGTTCATTGAGAAGAGCTCGCCAGTTAAGAGAGCCGTTTCGTCACTATGGACTGCTGTGCTACCTGTAGGAGGACCTTCCTCGTCTGTGTGCTGCTCGTGGCCGTCGTCTCCTCCGCGACAATTCATTTAACTAAGGTCAGTAACAATGTCCTAAACCAATCTTATAAATGTTCTTAATTTTACATGAGAAACATTTGACTTTGCTACATTGTTACTAGTGGTTTCTGAAATATTTATTTATGTTGACCATTTAGGACTGCATGGTCTCTTTCTATTTCTCATGACGCACAAAAGAGTTTTGGAAATTAAATACATCAACTATTATTATTTTGAATAAATAATGTAAACTTTTTAACGTCAGAATTTGTGTGAAAAGTACGTAACAGTCTATAAATTCTGTAGCGCACTAATTTAATATAAATTCTGTAGCGCACTAATTTAATCTATAGATTTTGACGAGCATTTCACAATCAATTGTAATGCAACTTCAAAGATAAGAGCGATTTGAACATTTTGTTTCAAGTTAGTTCACCAGATCTAGTACTAGACGTATAACGTACGTATATGACGTCATGTGGCATGAACAGGACGTACCGTAAACATCCTGATACGTTGCGTCAGCTGGTAGTATCCTTGGGGGCCACGTGGCCCCAGCCGTGCCCCTCCACCCTTGTACTACCACGTGGTCGGAACACACCTCCCTTATTCATTGAAGTTGATTGCGGTGAAATAAATATTTCAACAATATTCGCATTATATACAAGTATTTTGAAATACCACTATTAAAATAATTATCTTCAAATTTTATTGTTGAAAACTTAGTTGTTTTACGAACTGATACGGGGAACATTGCACCTTTAATGTTAGCTGAAGCCTACTATATGTACTTTAATACTGATTTAATAGATTAATTATATTCTCACATGCAAAATCATATTTTATTTTTCACATTACATGGACATATTTGCCTCTCTCAATAGTTCACGATGGGTTTTCAAACATGAAATTGACGAAAACAAAATAACTTCACACTAGGTAGGACCTGGCTGTTACTAAAAGGAAAAGGGTAGAACTATTAAAACTGAATATCTCGTAAACTGCATGCTTAAACTGAGGGCTGCAGTATTTTTCTTATATTTATGCATAATAAGAGGTAAAATAATTTGTTTGGCATTATTGATCCCGACTAACCAGTCACTATATTTCATTGTTACTGCATTTATTTAATTCCCATTAGTGTTTCTATTGTGAAAGTATAATGTCATTGGTGTTATATTCAATTTTAAAACTGAATCTGAATAAATAATACAATTTTACATGAAAACAACACATACTTCTCTACACAGGCAACGCTACGTTAATTGCTGTTAAGGAATTAAATACACTCATTTATGTTGCTCAATTTAAATTTAGTTTGGAATCTCGTGGCACGTCAGGTTTAATGTATATATAGACTACTATTTTCTCGATTATTAAGAATGCATTTTTAACTCGTGTATCTTAAATAATAATAATAACTTGCATTTTAAACTAAGATGACTTGTATGTTTTAATATATCCGTATGACAGAGAAAGTTTACGGACAATTGTGGAGGGAGGTAATTAAGAATTTGTTTGTGAAATTTAGTTTACAATAATGAAAACAAAACATGCAGAGTGAATGAGAGCTTCGCTTGTAACAGATTGACGAATGTATCTAGTGGATCACTCGGACCAACATAGACAGCTGGATGTGGTAGGTTATTAACTCGGGAAGAGGAGTCAGTTGTAGGTCAATTATAATCAGACTTGAAGGGTGAACTTTGGGGGGGGGGGGGGCGTCACGCCACCTTCCCCGCCAATCCCCGCTACCAGGCACTGGCTACGTGTGGGGTCGCACGTGGACGGGCTACACACTCATGTTCTTCTTGGACACTTAATCCCTGATTGTTGGCTGCGATTGTCATCTGTCAGACTTCTGCCTCTTGACGGCAGAATTGAAGACAATATGTTTTCAAAACTGCAAATTGTCTAATTAAGGATAGAATCAATACAAATTAAATTGTAGTTAAAACATACAAACCTTTCAAAATACGTTGATCATAATTTTATGTAACGTAAAATTGATGTATTAAGAATGTATATTATCACGTAACTGACACCACGTCAATCAGAAGGGTTTCGAGTTGAAGCTAATCTGGAGGACGATAATTTCATCAAATTATTTTGTCTGTCACTTTGGAAGGAATGCCATTTGTTCGCCACTGTATTACGTTAACGAGTAAGGTACTATCTACAATATTTACAAGATGACCAGACGTTTCGCCCATATTGTGATGTGGCATCCTCAGTGGTTTCACAGTATGGGCGAAAAGTCTGGTTATCTTGTAAATATTGTAGATAGCACCTTAACGCAGTTATCACCGGAAAATGTAGATTCTAGTTACTTTATATGATTACTTTTTTTGTAAATACGTCCAATGATTTGCTTTATTATGAACATGTTTCAATAGTTGCGTGTTAAAATTTCAACTATTTACTCAATATCTCTAACTTAACAAGATTTCTCAATACAAGGGTGGAAATAAATTGTTTCATTAGCACTCATTAAGCCTACACGTGAAATTGAAACATTTTTCGCGTTAAGTTTTGCTTCAATTCAAAAAATTATTGTTGAATTTTCATAAAATGTTGGTATCCCAACACAAACAATCAAAAAGAAACTGGTCTCTTGAAGTTACTGTACGAAAGTCACAAATGTGGCTATCGAATTAATACACACTCGGGGTTTCTTTAATTTTACATGTGATAAGGAAGCATAGATTTGTGAACTCTAGAATATACCCTTGGATGACACTGACCGTGGACTGAGGTATAAGATATTCAGCCACGTATATACTGAAAAGACGTGTTTATTTCAAACTAACTTTATCAGGTATGTTGCTTGCTCAGAAATGTGTAGTTCTTCCGCTCAAAAGGTTCGCCATTCTGAATCAGCACGTACGTCTCCTTAGCTAAATGAGTTAGGAGATAAGTGGTAGCCTGGGTGACCTCGGCGCGACTGTTTGGCCGCGGAAATCACTGACTCGCTGTGGGAGTGGCCGTGACCTTAAGTTTATTGGTCCGGCCTCGGTTACGCTAAAGTGCAACTGCACTAGACACTAAGCTGCATCTAATGTATCCAGCCGCTTATTAACCCATGAGATCAATTTTTTTCTGCGTAAAGAGATATTTTAGTTCACCCTACATTCTTGCAACGCGCCAGAGGGAATCCAGTAGGCATAGCCTATTAGTCTTGGCACATACTTAATTAAGACGAGTGTTTAGTAGTCATTTTGGGTTGTCTGCGTTGAACATTGTAACAATGAATGATTATTGCATATTCAAGACATACATTTTATAAACATCATGGGTTGCTGTGTTGAACATTGTAACAATGAATGATTATTGCATATTCAAGACATACATTTTATAGACATCATGGGTTGTTTGTGTTGAACATTGTAACAATGAATGATTATTGCATATTCAAAACATACATTTTATAAACATCATGGGTTGTCTGCGTTGAACATTGTAACAATGAATGATTATTGCATATTCAAGACATACGTTTTATAGACATCATATGTTGTCTGCGTTGAACATTGTAACAATGAATGATTATTGCATATTCAAGACATACGTTTTATAGACATCTTGGGTTGTCTGCGTTAAACATTGTAACAATAAAGGACTTTTGCATATTCAAGACAAACTTTTGATAGATATCCTGGTTTGTCTTTTATTGATTGTAAAATACCCAAGATGAACGTTTAGAATCTTACAGTAGTTTGGGTCAAACGTGGCTTTATTGTTGGGGTTGGGGGGCTAGAGGGATAATAAATTATGGTGACTACCGACCTGGATATATCCTTGTTTCTTTTTGGAAAAGCAAGAATGAAGTAGTGCATAAGAATTAAAATGTAGGTTGGCCAATAACTTGTATAACTGTAGCGACTGGTAAAAGACGTAAATGTTATACAGTAATAACTGTTACAGTATCTAACTATGTATATATGTATAAGAAATTCATAAGATATATATAAACGCAGGTCAATGCATATTGGATTATTTCAAGGAGAAATTTCATTATTTATTGTAAATATTTGGGAAAAACTTTGATAAAAGTAAATCATTGACAACTTTTAACTCCCAAATTTTAGTTTATTCGCCTGCACAGTTGTATACTCTGCCTGTTTTATTAACCGGTTGCTAATGCTATCTAGATTTGTTTGCATTCGCATAACCATAACCTCAAAATACAGCAGGTTTGAGAGTCATTGTGAATACAATGTTTTGTGTTTACAGTTGTGTATGGAGTAAAATAGTATGACGCACTTACGATGATGACCATCACCCACTTTAACCCACGGTGATAACCTAGCACACTTCATTACACACTGATAACATCGTCCCTTCCGAGAACAAGAGACCGGACAGTCCAATTAAATTTCTTATCGTAATCTCTCCTTCCAAACTTAAAAGAAGTTGCATCATTCATTCATGCACTGGTATGATGAATGATCGTCATCACAATAATAATTAAAAAAATTACAACTTGAAAAAGGAAATGCATTTTCCATTTTTAACAGTGTATTTGATTCACGATCCACTCTTTTTGTTCCGTATTTGATTTATCAATTAAAATTTTTAGAGTAGTGGCCAGACTGTTCCGTAATCTCACATCCTACTTTCCTTCTACGGGAGTTTTATCGTAAGACACTGCGTTTCATGTTTTTGCGCCGAAACATTTGTGTTCTTACTTATGATATATCAATGCGATTCCTGGAAGCGTTGAAATTGTTAGCATTTGATATGGCCCGAGTTTCCATATGCAGTAAAATATAAGAGAAACGCCATTTTATGTAAGTAACGTAATTTTTAAACTGATCGTACAAGCCAGACACTTCGACATTAAACAGTAATAAAGCACAATCTGCCAAGGAAAATGTAAACAGACTAATTTTAAAAGTGAAGATACAACTATTGTACAGATTCTAGGTGTGGTTTAAAAGTTATTGAACTAACTAATTTAAAAAGAGGTAAAAAATGGGGAATTTACTAAAATAAAATGGAGCAAACATAAAAGTAGTTTTGAGAGGCATTGACGAAGACGATAGATTAAATTTAAACATTTTAAACTCAGTTTTTTTAATCCAAAATATGATAAGCTTATTGTGAGTAATGTGTAAGGTAGTTCCTGTATGGGTTTGCATAATTGTAAGTTACCTCGTTTTCATATATTTGATAGAAAAAGTATGCGTGAGTTGTACGTAAGCGGGTGGCAAAAGTACCATATCATTTTGTTGGATATTCAACTAAAACAGCATCCATAATTTTGGTAATACAACATTTTCAAAAGTATAGTTTTCCTTTTGTTGCTAACAATGCTTTATTCATATTAAATGTTTTTTTTCACTCTCCTTTCATTGATAAGAATTCTTTAATACAAAATAAATTTCCTTTAATAGCGTTTTCGTGTTGTTCTTTTAAAATATGTTGTGAATGAATTTAAATAAAATATAAAATTTAAATAAAAAATTGCGTAACATATACGATCAAATAAAAATGTTAGTAGAAATCAATATATTTTATTTAAAAGATAATATTATTACTGATGCACACTAAAAACGAAATGAATTTACCGCGTATTACGACTAGGAACCGCTAAAACCATGTTATGGTTAGGTTAGGTCAAGGTGCCCTTCATTTCACCTTTTCTCACCTTCATTCATCTTCACAACTGCGCACCGGCGGACTGGTCCTCGTTTTAGTTGTATTTTCTTCACATGAGCTCACTGGCCCTTTTATTCAAGACGTCGTGACTGGTTTGCTTTCAGTATCTACGAAAAGAAGGCGAGACGCAATAATTGACGTCTGCTGATATCTCCTGATAAACGGTCATTTATTTTCGCTTAGTAACGGGAATTCACACAACTTAATTCACTACTTGTTTGATAAAACATCATACGAGTAAAATGGGTTAACATTAATAATTACTTTGTTTATATTCGTAAAGATTAACCTATTTCATTTTCTTTAACGAGATCCATTCGTCTAGTACAATGAGATTATCAAATATTTCATATCTTAAATTGCAGTAAAAAATATGAATGTTTCACACTTAAAAAAAATATATTCTAAATGTATCTATTATTGCTTTTATATTCAAAGAGATTTTACTAATCGAAAAATTCACCATTTTAGATAAATGCATTCTTTCCTTATTACTTAATAACGTACTCATTAAGAAAGATACGTACTTACTATCGTTAATTCAACAACGGATAACGTTAGCAGTTGAGACTAAATAACTAACCCATTATAAGTGTGCCCTGTAAGGTTTTTGTCAAGAATTTATTTTATCCTTCCTGATTTTCTTGGATTCACCTACAACTTGTGCTATTTTTTTAATACTGTCAATAAAAAACACCTTTCACTTATAAATAATTACCAATACTTTATTAAATTATCAACCTTATTAACTGCTATGTTTCTGTAGCCATTAAAAAAAATATAAATAAAAATCATTTCCAATTGTGATTATGAAGGAACACAGCTAAGGTCATATTTTTAATACCTCTCAGTAACATCTCTTTTTTACAGCTACAGTGTTAGGATAAGAATCTATCCTACAATTTAAAATTGGGACTGATTAGTTAGTCAGTAGGGTACTACCTCCAAGCTACCCATACAGTGTTAATGACCAGTTAGTCAGTAGGGTACTACCTCCATACAGTGTTAATGACCAGTTAGTCAGTAGGGTGCTACCTCCAAGCTACCCATACAGTGTTATAGGGTACTACCTCCATACAGTGTTAATGACCAGTTAGTCAGTAGGGTACTACCTCCATACAGTGTTAATGACCAGTTAGTCAGTAGGGTACTACCTCCATACAGTGTTAATGACCAGTTAGTCAGTAGGGTACTACCTCCATACAGTGTTAATGACCAGTTAGTCAGTAGGGTACTACCTCCATACAGTGTTAATGACCAGTTAATCAGTAGGGTACTACCTCCATACAGTGTTAATGACCAGTTAGTCAGTAGGGTACTACCTCCATACAGTGTTAATGACCAGTTAGTCAGTAGGGTACTACCTCCATACAGTGTTAATGACCAGTTAGTCAGTAGGGTACTACCTCCATACAGTGTTAATGACCAGTTAATCAGTAGGGTACTACCTCCATACAGTGTTAATGACCAGTTAATCAGTAGGGTACTACCTCCATACAGTGTTAATGACCAGTTAATCAGTAGGGTACTACCTCCATACAGTGTTAATGACCAGTTAGTCAGTAGGGTACTACCTCCATACAGTGTTAATGACCAGTTAATCAGTAGGGTACTACCTCCATACAGTGTTAATGACCAGTTAGTCAGTAGGGTACTACCTCCATACAGTGTTAATGACCAGTTAATCAGTAGGGTACTACCTCCATACAGTGTTAATGACCAGTTAGTCAGTAGGGTACTACCTCCATACAGTGTTAATGACCAGTTAATCAGTAGGGTACTACCTCCATACAGTGTTAATGACCAGTTAGTCAGTAGGGTACTACCTCCATACAGTGTTAATGACCAGTTAATCAGTAGGGTACTACCTCCATACAGTGTTAATGACCAGTTAGTCAGTAGGGTACTACCTCCATACAGTGTTAATGACCAGTTAGTCAGTAGGGTACTACCTCCATACAGTGTTAATGACCAGTTAGTCAGTAGGGTACTACCTCCATACAGTGTTAATGACCAGTTAGTCAGTAGGGTACTACCTCCATACAGTGTTAATGACCAGTTAGTCAGTAGGGTACTACCTCCAAGCTACCCATACAGTGTTAATGACCAGTTAGTCAGTAGGGTACTACCTCCAAGCTACCCATACATACCTCCATACAGTGTAAAGGACCAGTTAGTCAGTAGGGTACTACCTCCATACAGTGTTAATGACCAGTTAGTCAGTAGGGTACTACCTCCATACAGTGTTAATGACAGTTAGTCAGTAGGGTTACTACCTCCATACAGTGTTAATGACCAGTTAGTCAGTAGTGGTACTACCATCCTTACAGTGTTAATGACCAGTTAGTCAAGTAGGGTACTACCTCCCATACAGTGTTAATGACCAGTTAGTCAGTAGGGTACTACCTCCATACAGTGTTAATGACCAGTTAGTCAGTAGGGTACTACCTCCATACAGTGTTAATGACCAGTTAGTCAGTAGGGTACTACCTCCATACAGTGTTAATGACCAGTTAGTCAGTAGGGTACTACCTCCATACAGTGTTAATGACCAGTTAGTCAGTAGGGTACTACCTCCATACAGTGTTAATGACCAGTTAGTCAGTAGGGTACTACCTCCAAGCTACCCATAGTGTTTTAATGACCAGTTAGTCAGTAGGGTACTACCTCCAAGCTACCCATACAGTGTTAATGACCCCCCCACTCATACACGTACAGCGGTAATAACAGAAGTATAATATAGTATTAATAGTGTAAAGATAACAGATTCATTATAGTAATGTTATTATTTATGTTAATGTTGCTTATGTACAATTCCATAATTAGAAATAAACATTTCCAGAAAGATAAAATAAATAAAGATTTTGGATAAGGTGCTCTGGTAATTTCACATTACACTCAATCTTTTTCGTCACATTTAAACAGGTGTAGCAAGTTAATCTTGTATAAGACAAATGACAGCACGTCCTTCAATCTGACAATAAATTATTGATTCTTATTTCTTACTTTTAACCCTACTTATTAAACAGCACTTAACCCTAGAACTACAGCAATTTTGATCTCCAAAGTGAGACAGCTATTTTGCACATGTTGCGAGCTTTTAAAAAATCATTAAAAACCGCATTAATTATATTTACTGTAGCATATGGTTTTCTTTCTCAATAAACCTTTTTCTTAAAAAAGCATACATGAATTGTGGTAATGTTATCTCAATATTAGAGAGGTTAGCAAAATTAAATGGAAAAATGAATATAAAAAGTTGTAAAAATTTGGTTGTAATAATTCCAAGAAAGCCAACATGTGCTAAAAATATGAGGAACAGTAGCGTGTCTCATTTTCAACAATACAGTAGTGAAAAAACGTATTTTTGGCTTATTTAAAATAAAAAATCCATGAGCCATTTCAACAGAAGGTTATAAGAATATAAAAAGCCAAAAGTAACTTTATTGTATTAGGAATGGTTTTTCTACAGGAAAAAAATAACTGTTGCACCCTATAACTGCTACATATTTTTGTACAAAAATTTAAACATTTTTTAATTGTAAATGAAAAAATTTTAATATAAGTTTATAAATAAAACCCAAGATATGTATTTGTATTTGTTAGAACTCATATTCCAATAGTTAGGTTTATTAGCTACATACTATTGTGTTTTTATATGTACTTGTATTTTATATGTACATAACAATGTATTTATATGTAACATCTAAATATGATATAAAATAAATTTAAAAAAATATAAATCTATTCATTTTGTCAAAATAACTAATTAAACATTAAATGAATTGTAACTGAAAAATATATATTTAATTTATACTTCATTGACCGTGTTTTGCTATAAAAATTATCACTTGGTGATGGACATTGTACACCTTTTCCAAACTGGTTATGCCAACCATAGACCGATATTCAAACACAATCAAATATGACTGTTGCCTACATTTCTTCGGCTACAAGCAGATATTTCCCTTCATGTTTACTCAACAGATAATTGAGAATATATGTAATAATTACTTAATGTTTTTTCCAACCGAGAAGCTAAGCATTCCAACATCCTGAATCTTGTTGATGATCATTCTACTTTTTAAAATTGTTCTCTTAAATAAGGAACTAACAGTAGCTCTCTTGCTCCTTCCAGAGGGCAGTGTCTGCGGAATCTTTGTCAGCCGCAACCAACAACATGGCGGCGGGTGGAGTTAAAGTGTGCCATAACCGGACACCCTGTGGTTGGGCAGTCTACACACCCTTCACCCGGACAGTCGACTATTTCATGAAAAATACGTAAGTTTATTCAAAGTATTGTTTTATTTCTTAAATAATTTATATTTTCATGTTGTTAATTAAATTCATTGTAAAAATATTTGCCCATATCATTGATATTAATTGACAATTTATAAAAAATTAGCCTTTTTTTTTTTAAAGTGCCATGAGTAGAATTATACTATGAAATAAAGGCAATTTAAAATTATGGTGGCTGGCATAATATGTCAATATGCAAATTATGTATTCAGTTAACTTGGAATACCTATAAAAATGGTTTTGCTTGTCATTTGTAACTGTACAAAGAACCAATTTCTATGAGTCAAAAGTTAAATAAAAGTTGAAAAATAAAAAAAAACACTTTCTGTCAAATTTGCTTTAATCTATAAATAGTTTATTTAAAAATCACATAGTAATTTTGATCAGGTAGGCAAAAAAGGTTTTAGCAGGAAACAATTTTATTTAAATTAAACTATACACTGTAGGCTATAAAATGACTTGTTTACAAAAGATACAATATCAACACATACCTGAAGAGTTACTAATTACTATCAGGTATGATGTAAAGGAATGGAGATGGGAAATAAAAAAAGCATTGCATAATTTTAATAGCTGAAACACTAGTCTAATATTAAAATTAACCAATCACACCAAACAGGTTGTGATGAAACAGTATATTATACTCTTTTTTCGTCATTTTCAAGTTAAATGAGGTTTTCTTCTGGAAACTAAAATCATTGACTGTAGAAACTAACAGACTTTCCAAGGCAATGCATTTGTTGTAGACGTGCACATGTACACATCTAACAGTGATATATTTTAAGTAAATGCTCAGAAGACTATTTGCCGTACTATTACCTCAGCTATTGGTCACTTCAGCATCTGCTGGAGACAGACAGAAAGAGGGAGATCGCTGGCCCTACATGTGAAAACTGAACATGAACTAATTTCACCGAACAAGGAAACCAGTCTTCTTGTTTCTATAGTCAATGCTAAAATCAAGTATAGATGAGTCAGTTAATCAATTTGTACACTTTTATTTTTAGTGGTTTGAGCCTCTCTCTGTTACTTGTTGTCCTTTTCATCAACTAGTCATTGTGTTTCAGATGTGTATGTCCCAAGGGAAAGGCGTGTCTTCGCACAGATGATGACCTGTCGGTCAGTGCGTATGTTTACCGCTGCCGTGTTGAAGCGAGTCCGAGCGAAGCTGATACTGAACCCCCCACCTAACAGCCAAAGCTGTCTTCTCTAGAGGAATCGTAACACAGACAATTTGTGCTGGGAGGCTAGCCACCAAAGAGTGTTATGACTGGATCGTTATATTCACGCTTACACAAGCCAGATGTGTTTATTTATTTTGAATTAAGTTATTGTATTATGAGTAGAAGCCAAAAATATTAGTGTAAAATAGAACAAAAATGTTAGAAAGTAACATAGAAAGATAGTTTAGACAAAAAATATTGATTTTAAAAAGGACCATGACAAAAGTTATATTTAACTGCTAAATAAATAAACATTTTTAAAATATAGGGCTTATAACAGCTGTACATGCTGACTTGAGGATTTTACATTAATTCAAGTTAAATTTCAATATGGAAACATTATTGGGAACAAATAGTTCATATTGTCTATCATGAAACTTAGTAGATATTTGTCATTTCTTTATTCAAGTTCATTAAATCATTACTGTATTTAATGAAAAAAACATTTAGACCTAATACAATAAAACTCTTTGAACATTTGAACATAAAAACTTTCCCACACAAATATCTTTTGACGTTCCTTTATTTTGGGCCTTTGGTGGTCCATTTTAATTAATTTTTCTTAAGTTACTAGACTATAATGTTCCTTTTTGGCATTTCAATGCCAGTAGCATACAGAATTAATCGTATCCCTAATGGCATATTTATTTTACTAGGTAGCATTGTTGTATACGATTCTTGTACATAATAGAACAATTTTTAAAGATTAGATTTTTTACTTCTTTAGATTTATGTAGATAAAGTTATATTTGTGGTATAACAATTGAATGTGTGAATTACTTACTTTTGACATCTGGTCCATAATATTTGGTATGAACTAGTGATACAGGAATTATAAAAATACCTACTCTAATTAGAAGCTGTAATTTTTGCCATGGTTTCATTTTTGAGCCATGATTAAATTAAACAAACCCTAACGCAATTTACTAAAACAATATTATATATCTAACTACAGATCATTCAACTTGATACTTTATTTGAAATTTATAAGACCCATTACTAAAGGCTAAACATAATGTATAATTTTGAAAACACCATTAGATAACACTTTTCAAGTGTTATTCCACAATTTTGTTTAAGCTGGAGGGAGTGATGCAGTATTTTAGTATATGTACTTAAATCATACTTAATATTTTAGCATAGATATCGACAGAGTTTTGTATTCCCAATATAACATATGATGTGAACAAATTTGTCAACAGGAATGCCAATCACAACAAAAATTATGTTTCTATTAAGATTCAAAGAATAAATGTTCACATTTATTTAATTTTTGTGATGTAACATTGTCGTAACTATATTGTAAATTAATCAACCATAAGATGATTAATATGATAATAGTTGTCTGTTGACAAATTTGTTGATATTTTTATGGAAAATTATTTATGTTTTATTATTTATTTGTGACATGATACCAATATTTTTTTACATTTGTATTATATACCTCATTGTTAATCTTCATTTAAAACTAATCCATAGGCATTATAGAAGTAGATAATATATTATGAAAAAGTAAATCAAATTCTTTTTAACATTGGTTCTTGAGAATCTGGTGCATTGCTTTTATTTATATTTTATTTAAATTTTCTTAGTAGAAGGATAGGGACCTAATCATATGTTTGGCTTATATTTTCTGAACTAAAAAAAAATGTCTATATTTTCTATTTCCAAATTAACTAACAAAATCTTGGCTATCATTTCTGAAGTTATTGTTCATTTTTTAAACATCAGTGCACCATTTTTGCCAGTTATTTGCCTTTATAGTATTTTGTACTGTACACAATTTCTAACTTGTATTCAGACCTTCAGTATTGAGTTGTTGCTAATTTTGTAATTTTTTAAACATAATGAATACCTGTGCCATTTCACAATGTCTTAAATAAATAACTTCCTAAAGGAAATAAGACTCATTATTTATTCAACTCGCTCTTTCATATTTATTTTGGAATAAAATTCTGTTAATTGCTTAATTTACAAAATGATAGTAAAATGTACTGTTGTTTATGTGTTATAATGCTTAATCAACAGGATACTGCAAAACAAAATATGCCTCACTACTGAAACCACCCTCATATTTGATAATAATAGTAGTCCGCCTTAGTGGCGCAGTGTTGTAACCCAGCTACATGGGAACAAAGTGTTGTGGAGATAGCGATAGGTTCTATGCTCGTTCCTCTTAATACAGACATGGCTTTTGCACAATGATTACCATGGGCATGGACTCTAAAAGAGAAGTCTGGGGTGTCCATCTTGGGTAATAGCATTGATTATATAAACCTACAATAGATAAACCATCTAATAGGAATATCTGTGCCAGTAATTTTGTTAGTTTGTGTGGCCCGCAACCACAGCTGGTTTAAACTGCATTACATTTACATGGGACTACACTAGCGCTCCACAATGGACCACAAAAACAGCTGATATTTTGAGACTCAAAATTTAACATTGGATGGGAAATCTATTTGTGTATAAAATCAATGGTAATAGTCAGCAGGGGCGACTCGTGAGTTTTTTTAGTGCCCGTGCAAAGACCAACATTTCCGACCTCTTCACCATCCACTCTCCCCCACCGATC
Organism: Stictocephala bisonia; assembly: GCA_035578905.1. Lineage (NCBI taxonomy): Eukaryota > Metazoa > Arthropoda > Insecta > Hemiptera > Membracidae > Stictocephala > Stictocephala bisonia. Next base: position 277,418 of record JAQJVL010000520.1, on the reverse strand, counting down.
ACCAGACTCTTACACCCTTTCGGGTAACTCATGAAAAAACTAACAAGACATCAAGTGCATGCTTTGCCTCGATTTCACACCCAAGCTCGTAGATGTGATTTTTAAGTTGGCACCATTAGTGGTAGACCACAAAAAGATGGTAAACTGATGACCGAATTTAAAATGAAAAAACAATGGAATACATGCAGCTCAAAATCTTGAGTAATTGGAAGTCTTTTTTATATTATTGTTCTGAAAATGCTGAGTTTTGACAACTTTGATATAATTACAGTAATATTATGTGTATAGCTCTTCTGAAAACCTGAAATTTAAAAGAGGGCAACAAATAGGCAAACTTCATTCAAAATAGGAAAGTAATTTATTAATACTTTGTAAATTAATGTTCTTATTGTGTAAAGTAATTTCCTCCCAAATAATTTAAATTCCCGTTTTATCATTTATTACTATTAGGCTACTATATACAAATTTAGTTTAGGTTACTGTACCACAAATAACGGCAATAGTAAGCTATCATCGTAAATAAATGTTACATATTTCGCTAGAGTATACGTTCAATCTTTAAACGTATACTTTAACCATTAAAAAGTTTACATAAAATGACAATTTTATACGACAGTTTAAATATAGTAGTGAAAAAACATAGAATGTTACCAGTGAATACATCTAAACAAAATTAAAAACTAAGAAAAGCTTGTTTGCAAGATTAAAGCAAAGATGTTAAGCTACTATACGCATTTATATATATACAAATTGTGTTGATTTGTTAACATTCATGGAATTCTCAAATTTTAACACACATTTCTAGTTTGAGTGGATTTTTAAACTAGTAAAAGTACAGTATCCATAATGTTTTATGAATGCTACGTGACGCATACAAAGAAGTTAATAGAATGATAATTATTTTATAACAGATTTGAGTCCTTTATTAACGATAATGATGCTCCCTCCACCGATCTAAAGAAAATAATTATAAGAATAAGAATTGTTTTATTTCCATAACCATACAGTGTACAATTGAACTGACACATTTTTCACATAATTCGATATACCAAAAAACAACAACAAAATTGAGCATAATTCAACAGTTCATCTTAAACTTAGAATGGAATTAATTAATCTACATAAATAATTTGACATGAATATAAATAGAATAAGTAGAGTTACATAACTGTCTGTAAGGTACAATAAGATATTTAGGTGCTCATATGAATGAAAATTATGTCTAACAATAATGCCTAAAAATTATGGTTTAGAAATTTAGGACCTCAGGGGTCATAAAGACCTGTTTTGAGGTTCCCTCAATAATTAGAACAAAAATGTTATCAGTACTCATTTTTCCTTAATTTCCATGTGCTGCAATTCACAAAATATATAAAAATTTACTTTTGTTTTATGTTGACTAATATAATATTTTACTTATTATTTATGTTTATTTAAGTTTTATTTTTTCTTTATTTTTATTTAATCCCCTTAAATTCAGAAAATCTTTTAGTGTATTGTAGAATATGCCATATTTTCTATGTCATCTTGCAAAAAAAGCCAAGCCTTAAGTTCTTTTTTAAATCTTTTCTCATTTGTTATCTTTTTAAGAGTTTCTGGTATTATATTAAACATTTTTGGTGCTATATAAAAGTAGGTTCTCTGGAAAAAAGTCAAGAAAGGTCTTGGTGTATGTAATTGAATTGGTCTTCTTAATCTAGATCGATGAGTACCTTCACTACTGGACAAATTCCCACTCTTCCTATAAAACATTATTAATACCTTATATATAAACAAGTATCTTAGTGGCAATATGTTTGTGCGGCAGAAGAGAGGAAAGGATGGTTCAAATCTATTTTTTCCCAAAATGATTCTTATAAGCTGTTTTTGTTGAATGACGATTGGATAGATATTAGAATAGTATGAGCTTCCCCAACAAACAATACCATATTCCATCCTACTATTAACTAAGGAAAAATACACTGTTCGTAGAACATCTACTGGACACATGTCTCTAATATAATACATAAGTCTAATTTGAGATTTAAATTTTGATTTTAGATATTTTATATGTTTTTTCCAATTCAACTCTTGATCCAAAATAATACCAAGATACTTAGTTTCATTACTCCTACAGACTTTCACACATTTATCATCACAAAAACATTCATTACTCAGACATTCTAAACACGGATATTTTATGGTGTTGTGAGAACCAGAATGATGCCTCAATGAAAAGTTGATATAGACAGTTTTTTCTGGGCTCAGTATAAGTTTATTTTGTGTAAACCACCATCTCAACGATTTTAAATCCTGACCAATTTGAAATTCAACTTCATCCCAATTATTTCCCAAATAGCAGAATGCTGTATCATCAGCAAAAGATGTGATCCATCCATTCATACGGGCAAGACATAGATCATTTATGTAAATCAAAAACAGAATTGATCCCAACACCGAACCCTGCGGAACACCGTATTTAATTATACCCATATCACTAAAAGTGTTATGAATTCTTACACATTGTTTCCTTTGAGTTAGATAACTCCTAAACCACTTAAAACTATTTCCTCTTAATGAAACAACAAAGCATATTATATTACTAAGATATCAAATTAGGCCTACTAAGAACCAAAACCTTGCTAAACATGTTAGTTGTCCAAAAGGTTTATTTCTTGGCGATATGAACTCTTCGTGCTTTTCTCTCAGCAAATTCAGAGATTACAGAGTTGACGTCCAAATCATTAAGAATGTCAAATTGTATACAATACATTGTGTAACGATCAAGTAGTCCACTATATTTTCAATTAATTGCTGATTTCTTGAACTCTTTAAATGAATGTATTTTAATTGAGTTCAGTGAAGTTTTAATTCTAGATTCTGAGGCAAAACATTTGCAGTAATTCCATTTATTTATTAGTGTTGTTGAATCTGCGGGTTTGAATAATTTCTTACAAAAATGCAAATTTATGAAAGAAGGCGAAAATTAACGTCAGACAATACAATTGTATACGCTTTGAAAATGTGATTTTCACACAGCCATTTTATTTTTTGTATCATATGCTTTTAGAAAAAGGGAAAATGAAGCCAAGGGCTTTCTTAGAATGAATTAGGGTGCCTTCAGTTTTCAGACAAGATTTTTTTAACTTAAGAAAACTAACTTTTATTGCAGCAAGGTGTCCAAGAAGAGGGCGTATACATCCATAAAGAAGTAGGGCGTATACGGAAGTAGTGTGCCTCCTTGACACCTCTATACTGAGACAGAAGTAAATTGTTACATGTCACAGTATAGCATGTCCTTACAGCATGGCACCCATATTAAAAGGAGGGCACCTACAAGCCTAGGAGGGTGCCTACATCCTAAGGAAAGCACCACCATCATAGAAAGGGCGCTCAAGTCATCCTTGTATCTAAATGAGAGGTTCAAAATCTGCAACCAAGACCACTAGCCTGCTCTCTTGCCTCATTAAAGATAAATAGTTTGAAAAAAACTTCATTTACACTATCAAAATTGCTGTTTCCCCTCACTTTGTTTGGTTTTTCAAGCGCCCGCCTTTCTCTGACTCCCACCACCCAGAGCGGTACCCCGTGCGAGTGCACAGGCCACGCACCACTACTGGTAGTCAGGGTTCGGATATTATGTAGAGAAAATTGAGTATCATCATGCTTATCTGTTGTCTGACCAATATTACATGGTTTGGTTTTCACTTTAAGTCCCTTAGGTGTTCTGGCAACTTGGCAATTAATAAATGGCTCTTTCTGAAGAACAGTAGACCTTAATAACAATGACCAAACTCCTTCTTCTATAATCATAACACTTATTTGCCTTCTTAAACACCATATCCTAAGATTAAAATGTACTACGGATTGGCGTCTCAGTAATGAATTGCTAATCTGAATCTAAGAAATTTCTCTGGCTCTACTTTCATAAATATGGCTTTTGCAGTGTAACGTATGTTCTTTTCAATAAATTGTAATAGCTAAGAGCAATGTAAGGGTAAGACTGTTCCAGTGGGAGCTCAACAAGGATTGTTATAGTATACTAGTTTCATCAAACTGTCGTTTGTTCCTTTTCTAGGGCTTTTAAATATTTGTTTTTCAGTCTTTTGGATTCTTGATTTCAGCACTGTGCTCTTTTCTGTTACCTGTGTCTTGATGTTTTCAGTGGGCAGGTGTACTTTAGGGTTGACTGAAATTGGTTGGGGTTGATGTCCTAAAAAGGTATGAGCAGGATTAGATGTGTTTTTGTGTTTGTTAGCTATTGGATGTTTCTGTATTAATGAAAAATTCTTAGTTTCAGTGTGCTGAGCGAGTTTGCTTGTTTTACCATTGGCCTAATTTACGTTACTAATTGGTTTTATGTATAGAAATGAGTTGGTATGTCTTGAAATGCGATGATGCAGTGGTGCTGTGATTCATAAATATGTCTAGCAGATGTTTGAACGATAGCTATGTTTTCGGTTTGTCTACCTTGGAATTTATGAAACGTGGATGCTTTAAATCCCAGCTTGTTGAGTTTCCTTTTTTCTTGTTGTGTGAAAACTAAGTATTTATATTTATTATTTTTTTTTATATTGAGGTCTAGGCTGTACAGTCCACTGTTGTTGTATTTCAAGTTTTTTCCTATTTGGTTTGTTGTTTTCATTCCTTGTTCGTAAAACTTTGATAAGATGGCTGTGGTGCTTTTAGTATATTTGTAGGTCATGTAACATTTTTGTTGTCATGGCTATGTTGCGGTATTTGACTTCTAGGGTTTATGTGCTGTTTACAAATGTTATTTAGTTTGTGACTCCGATAAGAATTATTTACTGGCTTCTGATAGGGTAGCTTCAAATAGTATCTCCCTTGCATGCAATATTAGGGCTTTCCATGTTTTAAGTGTTGGGTAGAGTTTATTAAGAGTGAATGCACAGTCTGGAAGGTGTCATTGCATGTTGCTTGGGTGTGATCCGGATGGCTGCTTTTAAATTGCTTTTGGAATTCTATCGCAGCATCTATTGAGTGAAATAGTATGAAGTCACCGTTTTCATAGTTGTTAAGTATTAATGTTGTTTTTTCACATCCTGGTACATTTTGCACTATGGCTAGTTCTTTATTATAAATATTTTCGATCAAATTGATATCTGTTCATCAAGTAAGATCTCAAAATGTCTATTGAGTTGTTTTGTACTACATAAAACTACAACTTCTTTAGCAATATGTCAATAGGTATACAATCAAAAAGCTTTGTTAAGTCATAAAGAAACATAGACAGTTTCTTTGCCCTCAAAAGCATCAATTATATAATTTACTATATGCATTATTGCCATTGTAGTGGACTTCCCCGGTCTAAAGCCAAATTGGGAGTTAGGTATTAATTTACTGGATTCAAAAAAGGTATACAATTGTTTCAAAATGAGCGACTCGAATGCTTTGGAAAATATTGGAACACAGAAATTGGGCAGTAATTCTCACACTGAGTTTTATCACCCTTCCTAAAAACCGTGAGTGTTTTAGAAATTTTTAATTGGTTAAGAAAATATCCTGCTAATAGGCATTTATTGAAAATAAATTAAAGTGAATAATTTAAAAAATTCTCATAAATTCCAATAAAATGATTTATTTTGTGAGGCCTTTCACCTACAATGTAGGCATCATCAGACACCAACTAAATTCTTGTTTAAAAAAACATTTGTTTACAAAATATAATAATGTAAATATTTTAAACATATGGTAGATTAAAAAATAATTAAATGTAAAATTTGTATGTATAAATATGAATACATGGTAATTTTCGGTTAAATTATACTATATGAATGGAGAATTTTGAATGGGAGGAGGTTCCTTATTTACAATTAGTATGTTTGGCCATTGCTGATTTTTTCACATTGTCCATACTTAAAATTTGCTGCGTGTTCTTTGAATCTTGTTTTAATTTTTCTTTTTGTTTGGCCAATACACCTTATCACAATTAATTTTATATATTCCAGATTCATCTTCTTCATTTATTTTTGATTTTAGGTTTTCCAATAGTTTTTTATTTGATGACTTGTTCTGAAAAATAGATTTATATTATGTTTTTTTAAATATCTTCTTTGTTTTCTCAGAACAAACGGATTTCCAAATAGATTTTTTTTAGGATCAATTGTTAGAGTTGTTCTTTTATTTTTATTCATCGATATTGTCTTCTTTTGAATGATACTGTCAATTTAGTTGGGTATTCATTGAATTGAGAAATTTCTTTTATCTTTAATACTTCTTTTTGATAATGTTGTGTTGAGAAGTCTATGAATTAATGACAGCTCGTTTTTGAGATGGTGGATGAAATGAACTATTCATAATAAATCTATAATTTTGAGTAGGTTTTCTATAAAAGTGAAAGTTAATAATTCCAGTTTCTAAGTTTCATGTTATAAGTAAATCAAGATATGGAATTGATAAATTTATTTCTGTTTCATATATAATTTTTTTAGTGTTGTAAAATTTATTAAGTTCGATAATAAATTTTGAGAGGTCTTGTTTCTTGTTAAAAACTGCAAAAACATCATCCACATATCTAAGCCAAATTTGAGGGGAAAAATTCATATTTCTTTTTGCATTTGTTTCAAATGAACTAAGAAATATATTTGCAATTAAACGTAAAAGTGGGTTGCCCATTGCTGTTCCTTCTGTTTGATTGTAATACCAATGACTACAAATACACTAAGACGAAAAGTAGCCATGTTAAAATTTCAGACCAGTCGTCCAGGTAGAAACTCGAATTTACGCAAACGGCCACTAGGAGGCACGAGCGCTCGCCCGCCTTCTCCCTGTCTTTCGGAGCAGCGCTCGTAGCGGCTGTTTGCGTAAGCTTCCCTCCCGCTTGTCTGAAAAATTCCCATAAGAACTTTTCGTCTTAGTGTATTTGTAGTCATTAGTAATACTTATTTTCAAATTGGAAGGTATTCTGTGACATACATAAATTTATCAATAACATGTATTCTTCGATTTCTTGATTTGTTAAATTTTGAGATGTTAACCAAGTTTTAGTAATTTCAAGAGCTTCTTTTATTGGGACATTAGGGTACAGAGAAACTACATAAAAAGAAATAAGATATTCATCTTCTTTGATTTTAACATTTTTGATTTGATCAATAAAATCACATTTTGAGAAGGATCAGCTGATAACCACCGGCTGTTCATTTGTCATTGAGCTATTAATTAATGACACTTTCTAAGGAATAGTCGGCCTTAGTTTGTAACAATGACTACATTCGCTCATCTACACTCATTCGAAATCCATATTCGCCCATATCTTGACGATCGGCGTCTTATGAATAAATAAATATCTATCTTTAACAGAAAAAGAATTATATTGATTAAATGATTTTAGTTTTTGAACAAGGAATTTAGAAATTAAATATGTAGGTGAATCAATACAGGAAACAATAGGTCTCATTTTATTTCCTGGTTTGTGTATTTTTGGAAGACAGTATAATCTAGGAATTTTTGGTTTGAGACAGTAAATTTTTTAATTGTATCTTTATTGAGAATATTTTTACAGTCTTGAAGTGCTATGAAAATATTTGAGTTGAATTTGTTAATTGGGTTTTTTTACACATAACATATGGACCTTCTTCAATCATACCATTAACTCTGTTGTAGTAATCAGTTTTGTCTAATATAACAACTGTATTACTTTTATCAGCTTTTAAATAAAGGTGAGGTTTTTTTTATGTTACTCTCTATATCAATATAAAATTCATCTAGTGTCTTTGGCTGTAAATTATAATTTAAACCCTTTTGAAGTATTTAAACCCTTTTGTTTTTATCAAATGTGACTGAAGATAAGTTTAGGACTAGATCATCACTAACTATATTTGAAGTATTTTGTGGTTCAGCATGGTTGTAGTTCTTTAAAAGGTTGTTAAATTTTTTATTTAGTTTGTAACTTTGTGTTCATGTTTAAATTCAATGCTTTCTAAAATTGCTTGATATTTCATGTCAAACAAAGGGAAATAGTTCAAGTGTTTCAACATAAACAAGTGTTTTTAAGATCTTGTAGTTCAAAGTTTGCTTATAAAGATTTGATTTCTAAATTTAATCAATGTATTTAAGCACTTAGTAGTACTTTTTCAGTTATTTGGTTTTTAACGAAATTGTAATTTTTATAAAATTTGGAAATATTTTATTTTTCTTGCACTCTTTTAAGAAATAGATGTCATCTGAAATTAACCTCACCTTTTGTTTAAGTTGATGAAATTTGTTGAACTCCGTGGACCTGAGCGTCGATTCATCCATTTCGTCTTCGAGTTCTTTATTGGAAATTGTAAAGAATTCGAAAAAATCTCATAAATTCCAATAAAATAATTTATTTTGTGAGGCCTTTCATATATGCCTTTCATACGTCTGATGATGTCTACATTGTAGGTGAAAGGCCTCACAAAATAAATCATTTTATTGGAATTTATGAGAATTAAAAAAATTATTTACAATTTCGAAAAAAGAACTCAAAGAAGAAATAAATGAAAGTGGTTTGGCAATTGAATGAATGACCATTTTAATAATGACATTTGAAAGCCAATAATGTCATTAATAATTTTAACTCTATTATGTTTTTGTACTTAGTGACTTATTGCTATTAATTGACAATTTGTTTGTTACTTGTACAAAGTATTGTACCTTGAGATTGCTAACTTATATAAAATTGTGTGGACTAAATTTCTCTATTTTTATTAGGCTACTATTACATTTATTTTACTTTTTCTATACAGTAACAATGTGTATATTTGTTGTGTATTATTTAGAACTAAAACCTAATTTATAGCCTAAGAAATTAACGATTATAATGCATTTTGATATCCTCATATGCTTCTGCAATAAAAAAGTATTTATTTAATGATCCATGGTTTTTGAATTTGAAACATTTATACCTGTTCCGTGTGATGAGCCTCCATTGAAATTGTTTATCATAGGTGTGCTAGTCCATAGCTGTTTTATCTGTGCACTTTTTACCTACCAGCTCTGTGAGTTTCTGTACAGTCTGTAAAATGTCTATTGAGGTCCTCTGTGTTAAGAAATACGTCATGAGAGCATGAAGTGGTATTTTCTTGTGATATTATATCTCATGCAGCCTTGCATTTATTTTTGGAATTTTCAATGTATGATTCACATGCCAATTTTTTTGCCACCAATAATTCTTTTCTATATTTTCTCTTTAAAACCAAATATATACATTATATGCAGCATCAGCCTTTACAGTATCATAATCTATTAAACTCTCATAAGTATTATGGTATGCTTACATTCTTTCCCTACTAATTTTCAAATCGTCATTGTATCAATTTATTTTTTGCTTCTTCAATTGACATGGTTTTGTTTTCTTTTTAAGAAGGAATGAACACTAATACCGGAGATGGATAAACTGATCAAAAATTGTATCAAACAAGTTTAGCTCACTGTAAGTGAAACCCAGGTCTCATTTTGCACCAAAAGGTTACAAAATTGAAAAATATAGTTAGTATTTTGTTTCCATAATGTTATAGTATTATTTATGTTAGACCTTTTTTCTAAATCATTATGTAAAGTAGTTTTCTTATTGTTATAACTTAAAAGAAGTGGGTAAAAGAACGGTACAACCTTGTAAGAGTGCTTGCTACATTATAAAGATCTGACAAGATATTAACAATGATGTTATTAATACATGATTTGTTTCTGGTTGGTAAATTGTTTGTACAGACAAAATCCAATGATCTTAACAAATTAAGAAAATCTATGGAGGACTGAGTTTCACGACCAGCCATCTCAGTGTTAAACTCCCCACATAATGTTATTTTAAGAGAAATATTCATTACATATTTGATTAGATGTTCAAAAAGTTTAAAATACTTTCAGATTACCATTCAGGGATCTATACAAACTTACTAAGATAGTATCTTGATTAATTCATTTTATAGCACAGACTTCACAATCAACCTCCGTTGATATTTCAGTTAAGTCCACATTAGCAAACTCAACACCTTTTTAGTAAATATTACAGTTCCACCATTTTTTTAAAACTGACCTGCAAACTATGTTTGCAACTACAAAATTACTATGTACAAAAGCTATTGATTGATCAACAGTTAACCAATGTTCAGACATGCATACTGCATCATCCTCTAATTGACACAAATGTTCAAGTGCTAGCAATTTGTTTCTTAACATTGACTGTTAACCTGCAAGATATGCATACTATCTCCTTTCCTATGCATATTCACTGACTTAAGAATTACACCACTAACAGAATTTACAGTTTCACTGTTCACAAGTTTGTCCGTTCTTATGGACTGTCTTATTAATACTCTATTAGGCCTACTTCTAAATAATTACTGGACTTTCCTATTAAGTAATACAATCAATAGTTTCACGGCACAATATTAACTTGCCTTTTTTCTCAGGTGTTGCCCATGTGCAGTAAACATTTCATGCTTTAATAAATTAAAAACAGTTCAACATTTCCTGTCAAAGATTCCCACGAATCGCTGTTACAGCGATAAATCACATGATTAAGATTAGGCCTATCATATCTCATCGATAAGGTAGAGAAGATTACATTGGTGCTATCACCTAATTTAAATAACAAGTTTGTGATTTTACTGCTCAAAATACTATTTGTTATTTGAGTAATGTCATTGCTGCCACCAATTACCACTAGAAAATCGCTCTTTGTTAGCTCACTCATTAACCTCTGTACATCAGAGATCACCACATCCAGGCTTGCTCTTGGTTTACAAATAGAGAGGACTTGAAACCTATCATTTACAGTCGTATTAAGATAATTACCCAAGCCTCTACCATGGCTTGGTCATAGTTATTGGTCATATTAAGATAATTACCCAAGCCTCTACCATGGCTTGGTCATAGTTATTGGGCTATCAGTCCAAATAACTACCTTATTCTTTTGCAGTACGTCACTAGATGGTACAGTCAAGGTTGAATTAATACCAGTAGTTACAGTTTTTTGTCCTATGTTTTAAATTAGAGTCATACTTCAACACCATAGGTAGGTCTGTAGTCATATTAGATGGCCTGAAATCCGTATCACATCCAAGATTTAATTGCGAACTGCTCACGAAGAGATATCAGTTTGTTTCTGTTAAGGGGAAGTCTTCTTCTCTGACAGGAGTGGCTGCAGGAGTCTACAGGGATCGGCCCTTGGACCTTTCTGGTTCATAGTAGCAATCTATGATGATCTTCCCAGTAATCTACCTGTAGACTGTGTAGGGCCTACTTTATGCTGATGATTCTACAATTTTTTCCAAAAACAAAGACAAGGTAATTCATGAAGAGATGACCCTTAACTCTCAACTGCTAGTAATTGGTTGGTTTTCTGCTAATAAATTAATTTGCAATGAAATGAAGACACAAAATATACATTTTTCTACTTCTCTGCTAGTAAATAATAAAACTGTATAACTTTTAGGTGTCCATATTGACAGTAAATTGACCTGGAAAGTACACACTAACAATCTTTGTAAAAAAATATCAAGAGTGATTTATATTTTTTGGAAATTAAAATTAAGTCCTGAGTACTTGAACAGCTTACTTTGGACATTTTCAGTCTCATGTTTTGTATGGCCTGAATATTTGGGGTCATTCCACCTATAACCATGCCATTCTATTACTTCAAAAGAAAATTATTCATACAATGGCTGGGGCCGGCCCTGTGGAGCACTGCAAGCCGCTCTTTGTTAAATTGAAAACATGCACAATGTACTAGCATACACAAAAACTAATCTTCACAAATTTCATGTCAGGCACAAACTCATAACACTAGAAGGAAAGGTACGCTAGATATCCCATACCACAGACATGCTCAAAATCTTTCAACATTAACTGTGTGAAATTCTATAACAAGACTTGTGCCTGAGTCTCTAAGACTAGAATAAAACTCTACTAGATTTAAAGATAAGATTTGTATGTGGCTAGTACATAACCCATATTATTCCATTGAAGAATTTTTAGTCTTAACATATAATCTAAAATAGGAAATTCAATAAACTAATGTATGACCATGCCTATTTCATGTTCTATTGATCAACGGCTAATAAAGATTCTTAATTCTGCAATGTGCTTTTTGCTATTGTAGAGGCGGAGTTCGTTTAGGAGGAGTGTATCAGCTGAAACCAGGATGTTGTGATTTATAGCAATGTTGTTCTGGACAGTTTTGTATTTTCCACTTTTAGCCTTCGTGATTTGTACTAGGCCTGCTCTATCGAAGCTGAATTGGTATAGTGTTGGACTTATTGTTTCTTGCTGGGCGAGGAACTCTCCTGTGTTCAGTTTTACGATGACATATTTGTTTTTTGTTCTGTTGCAGAAACTGTATATTTTAGGGTTTATGTGACTTATGCTGTGTTCCCTGTATATTATGTTGAGTTGGTGTAGCAGTATAATTTATTTGGATTTACCTAATTCTCTTTGATCGTGCATTGCTGCATCGGCAAACATTTCCTTGCTGTTGTAAGACAAGGTTGTTGTTATTTGTTTACTCCTGTGTGTGTTCACCAGGTTGTTCTCCATACATTGTAGTATGAGTTTGTTTTTCTTATTGTGGGTATATTTGTTTTTTTCCTTTCTGTTTTGTCAACAATATCATCTAAGAGGATGTCAATTATTTTTTATAATTTCTTGATTGTATATATTTCTGAAATCAATGTGGGTAAGCATTGCACACATACTGGAGGAACATTTCTTCTACTTCTCTTATATATTATTTACTAAATTTGGTTGTTTCCAGAAGTTCAAAACCTGAAAAGTTTTTTCTTCAAGTTACCATGTTTTTTTTCTTCTTTTACTCTTCTCCAGTAAGTTTTTTAATTTAAGAGGGGGGCCGGATAGAAGCCGGCCGCCGCGCTCTGACTCCAGCCCGTTTAACATGGGAGAAATGTTTAGTTTCTTAATTACCGCCTAACCGACGGTTATTTGAGAAAAATGAAGAAGTAGCCCGAATCTACGAGTCATTTACTATTATTAGAGGTAAATAATTTGAACAATAATAATTTATATTTGTTACAAATTGACTTTTAATAGAACGTTTTTCCCATTTAAACCTACGTATAATTGACTAATTTGAAATGACTAGTTAAAACGTTATTTATTGTGATAAAAATATAATTTTTGCATCCTTAGAATCCTTATTATTGTTAGTACGGGGAGACTTCGATTTTTAAAAAATAATAATTTGTTAGTCGTTATTTTTGGCAATTCTAAAAAATGTTTGCATGTAGACGTTACTCATCGGGCGGTAGAAGTTCAGAGATGTCCTCACAGAGCGCTGCACCTTCGTTTGTAGTCTGCACTCTGCAGTCCTGTCTATTCCACGCAAGGAGCCAGACTGTCATTGATATATTTTAAAACATAATGCTTGATTTCTATCTTATGTGAATACATTTTTATGTGAACATAATAATTAATTGTGTTTAAATCTAGTACTATAACACATATAGTAAAGATTTAGTTCTCTATAGTAAAAGTATTTCCTTATGTGCATTTTTTTAATTCAGTAATATAAATGTAATAATTATACATTTGAAACATATAGTTTTTTAATGTTGAAAGTAGCAAGATCATTATTATTATATATTATTACAATATTAGTAAAAAAAAAACAAAAACATTAAAGTAAAAATAAAACAGTGCTAGAAGTTATTTACTAAATTTTCTACCTGTAATGAACGAGGCTGGTGGATTACTATATAACAATTCTTTGTGTTAATATATGTTACAATTGTATCTGACAAACTTATTCTCAAATTATTAACATTTGAAATTAATAACTAGGCTGAAATGTATGTGGTGCTAGGGGAGTTAAAATTAATAATACTGATACATGTAAAGGAGTATGAGAATTTTTATCTGGAGGTGTATATGTACCGTTGTATAACATAAACTGTGTGAATCCTGGCATCGCAACAACATATGGCGACAGACTTTCACAGATTTACAACCCATGCCGAATGTACAAAACAAAGCAAAGAGGGTAGTGCGGCGGCATCCTAAAGATTCCAGTCACAAGTGTTACTAGTCTTGACCAACTCATCGTGAGCGAGGTTCGATTATGTATTGAAACAGTTTAGACTACGAAACTTGTAGTTACTGTCCCTGCAACCAATAAAGATTTGTTCTGAGTCTCTTATTGACCTTTTTCTTATAAAACATGTTTATAATCAAGATATCGCGATTTTAATTATATCAATCGTCAAAGAAGATGGTTTACTCTAGATTTTTGATTTTTTAATGAGTTACTGAGTGATAAAGTGATCACAGAAAATAAAAGTCAAACCATGTACAGTGTTCTCAAACACCGCGCTCTGAAAAACAGGAAAACGCGTTACAAAATACGGAAATCTCCAGATTGATGAATTATAGCAGACGAGCCATAAGACGTAAATAAGACATTACTTGATAACATATGAAGACCTTACTAGGCAAACACATGAAGACCTTACTAGGCAAACCCATTAAGACCTTACTAGGCAAACCCACGAAGACCTTACCAGGCAAACCCATTAAGACCTTACTAGGCAAACACATGAAGACCTTACTAGGCAAACACATGAAGATCTTACTAGGCAAACACATGAAGACCTTACAAGGCAAACACATGAAGACCTTACTAGATAACACATGAAGACCTTACAAGGCAAACCAATGAAGATCTTACTAGGCAAACCCATTAAGACCTTACTAGGCAAACACATGAAGACCTTACTAGGCAAACACATGAAGATCTTACTATAGTCCCCGCGCGCTAAGTATGCATTTGAGATTTTTAGCATTTAACTTGAAACGGTATCGGCAACACCGCACGGCAGCGGTGGACATCCGCCGCCTTGTCCCTGACTCACGGGCGCGCCTCCTGAATAGCCTCTTTCAAAATTACGAATTATAAATTTTTTTATCCTTGAAGATTGTTAGTATTTTTTATTTTGAGACAATTTGCCTTACTTTCCTGATAATAAATATGTAAATATAATTCATATCGCACAGTTGTAAGCCTCATTATATACCCATAAAATAAAGTGTTAAATTACATGTATATGAAATCCTGTTTATACTCTCTGGCACGCTTCTTGGAAAGCCCAAATATGTGTAATAATTTTTTTTCAACTCTAGATGATTGCTAGAATTTTTTATTTTAAGATAATTTGCCTTGTTTTGCTTATAATAAATATGTAAAAATGATTAATATCGTACGTTTGTATGCCTCGTTATGTTTAAGCTTTAGGAACCACTAGTTTAATTTGATATGTTAAATTAAACGAACTAGCATAAAATGAAGCGTATCTGGTAGCTATACAATAAATTATTATTTACCTGTATATTTAATCCTGTTTCTAATCTAACGGTGAGACACCTAGGTCTTCAGACACTCCTGGAGGGAACTGGTAGTCTTGGAGATCATCAACATCTCCCTCTTCACTGCCACTGTCACTGTCACAGTCACTATATATGTCGTCATCGTCATCCACCCCCAGACTAATTATAAATTGTTCCACGTCCTTATGATGCAGCCCCTCTGCTTCCCGAGCTTTTTTCACCAGGGCTTTAGTGTGTGAGACGTACTTCGCCCACATCTCGGACGTAAAGTTATTTATAGAATCTCTAAACAGTTTTTCAACATCAGATAACTTATACGTAACATTCCGCTCTTTCACGTAATCTTTGAGCCAGGCCCATACCATTTCTATGGGGTTATATTCGCAGTGATAGGGGGGCAGTCTTAAAACTTTATGTCCATACTGTTCCGCCATCTTATCTAATACATACTCTGGGCGTGAAGGTTTATGTTTTTTAACTAGTTCTAAAAGTTCTAGTTTGATGGAATTAGGGCTAAACGATATACCTTTTCGCGTTAACCACTCAACTATATCACCTTTTTTATTTTTCATTGTTGGTGCTTTGTCTAGTATCCTAGAGTGGTAGGGGGCATTATCCATTACTATGGTACTTTCTTTTTCAAGGTTAGGAAGCAAATAGTCCTGAAACCAACGTTCAAACGTTTTTGAATTCATTTCTTCGTGAAAGTCAACGGTCTTTTTTGAGGTAAATATCAATGGCTGAGACTGTATCCAGCCCTTTGATGATCCCGCATGGCAAACAATCAACCTACTTCCCTTCCCTATCGGAGCTCCCAGACTACTCTGAACAGTGTCATCAGTGCAACCGGTCGTTTTTGTAGTATTTTTGTTAACCCACGTCTCGTCTAAAAATACAGTTTTTTCCCAATCAATATTTCTTGAAGCCCGTAAAAAACGATACCTGGCTAATGCAACTTCAGGTTTCTCAAGGAGTACCTTACGTTTATTAATTTTTTTATACTTAAAACCAATTTTATTTAAAATGTTTCGTAGAGAAGTGCTTTTCCCCCTAAAAAGTCCACATTCACATAAACTTTTTAACAGTTTGGGTACAGTAGGCACTTCCTTTCTATTGTAGTAGGAATACACGTGTCGCCTTATTGCATCAGTATCAAAATTATCAATGCCTGTAACTGGTTTCATTTTATTTCTTTTTTTTACCTGGTGTTGTCATTGCTGGCATCCCATTGGTGTTTCTTTCAGCTGTCTTCTCTTGATTTCGAATATTTATAACAGAACGTTCACTTATATTACAAGCTTCTGCGACCCGTTTTAAAACTTGATTTACGTTTCTGACCGGTCCATTATTTGTTTTCTCCTGTTGGAAGTATCGCACGACACTCAGAACAATCGTTCTAGCCTGACTATTAAGTGTTTTCCCTTTAACACTCGTCATTATTTTTCTAATTCGACCAACCCCACAAATGTATTCTACAAATTCTCGGACTCCATAGAACTCACAACCACTGTCACAGATGAGTAGAGATAGACTGAGATATAAACAGATGAAGAGGAAACACAAAATGTAGATGTAAATAGCAACAAATATGCCTGTATTTTTAAAATATTTATATTGGTTTTTTAAAGATTATTTGTTGTCCGATTGAAAATATTTTTTAATGACCATGATCGTGAGAAAATTCTCTTCTCAATGAACATTTTAAATTAATATTATAAGTATATTTAGAAAAAAAGTACACTTTTCAATAAAGGCCTAGTAGTGATTCATTTCCGGCCAGATGTCTGTAATAGGATAATTGAGGGGCTGGCGAGACCGCTGCGTTGCCAGTTTGTGCAAATCCCAAATGCAAACTTATAACGCGCGCACAATAGGCAAACACATGAAGACCTTACTAGGAAAACACATGAAGACCTTACTAGGCAAACACATGAAGATCTTACTAGGCAAACCCATTAAGACCTTACTAGGCAAACACATGAAGACCTTACTAGGCAAACACATGATGACCTTACAAGGCAAACCCATGAAGACCTTACTAGGCAAACACATGAAGATCTTACTAGGCAAACACATGAAGACCTTACTAGGTAATCACATGAAGACCCTACTAGGCAAACCCACGAAGACCTTACCAGGCAAACCCATTAAGACCTTACTAGGCAAACACATGAAGACCTTACTAAGCAAACACATGAAGACCTTACTAGGCAAACACATGAAGACCTTACAAGGCAAACCCATGAAGACCTTACTAGGTAATCACATGAAGACCCTACTATGCAAACATATGAAGACCTTACTAGGCAAACACATGAATGCCTTTTACTAGGCTCCTTGTACAGTCGACTTTCACATGTCCAACGCTTGACAACGCCATCAGCTATCTTTTTATATTCTGTGGCTGATAATTTAACACAATCTAAATTTATTGTATAGTATTATTATTTACTTAGTTTTTAGGACAATTGGCATTGCATTTGTATTTTGTGTTGTAGATATAAGCTGTTTATTTTTTGTGTATTTAGTTAGGCGTTCAATATTTATTTATATTCTCCTTGTATGTACAGTTAACATTTGCTAGAGCCCGAGTATGTTGATTATATAATGCTTTTATTTTTATTGTATTAAGTTAGGTGTTCCATGTCTGAAAACAGGAAATCATAACTGTACAAGTTAGAAAAATAAGTTATGTCAGTTTTATCTGTACTGTTGTCTACTATCACGGTATAACTATTTCATTGGGTTATTTATATTACTATTTTAAACTTAGTTTCGTAATACATCTAATATGTCAAAAAATAAGTTGTATTAAGTTTCTTATAATTGTTAATACATAAGAATTTGTTTAGTCATTAGTATTGTAATAGTAAATGTTCGTGTAAAGCTATACCTTTAAGTGTATTTGTAGTGCGATAGTAGCTAAGGAATGGGTGATATTGTTTAATGTAATAAAGAAGTAATTTTAAACTCGTTCCGTTCATTTATAAAGTACATGTTTAGTACTACAGTCAGGTTTCATAACCAAAGTATGGAGTTATTTGGAGTCATTTCCCTATAGTTTTGTAAGAAGGTTTTATCCGCTGTCAAATTATTTCAATATGAAAATAATTAATTATTAACGATGAAACATTCAAGTAGCAACTTATAGTCATTGCGCGAGAGTCATTAAGAACATTCAGGGTTGGGAAGGTCTACAACAACGACAGAAATACAACTAACAGCTAGAACTCAGGCTTGTGACTCTTGAGTAACCTTGACTCAAAAGATAAACAAACGGGGATCGGACGTTTGGCACACATTTTTGGACCTTCTGCCCATGGCAGTTTTGGCACAATCATTAGAGCGGAATAAGTAGGGTCAACTCGCCTGCTTGGAAAAGGCAGGATTGGCACAGTCGCTCGACCAGGTAGACGCCATCGAACGAGGGAAAACGGGAATTGTATTATTCCCGTCAACTCTGCGTGGCAGTCATTTGCCCGTGATATAACAAATTTTTAAATTTAAACCTCACTAGGTTAGGTTAGGTTAGATCATGATCTATTTGGGTAGCATCCGTGTTCCAATTGGGTAGCATCCGTGATCTACTTGGGTAGCAGCCGTGATCTACTCGGGTAGCATCCGTGATCTACCTGGGTAGCAGCTGTGATCTACCGCAGGTTAGGTTAGGTTAGGTTAGGTTAGGTTAGATCATGATCTATTTGGGTAGCATCCGTGTTCCAATTGGGTAGCATCCGTGATCTACTTGGGTAGCAGCCGTGATCTACTCGGGTAGCATCCGTGATCTACCTGGGTAGCAGCTGTGATCTACCGCAGGTTAGGTTAGTTGCTTACTTCAATGAGCACCACAGCAGGGAATTTGCGGGGGCAAAAAAGTTCCCATTTTCCCGCATTCTGGCCACCTGGCTGCTACTACCTGGCCGGGCGGTGTGTGCCAATCGTGTCTTTCTGAAACTTACAGGTTGACCCTTCTTAATCCCCTCTAATGACTGTGCCAAACGTGCCATTCCAAATCGGCCAAAAATGTGTGCCAAACGTTCTACGGCCAAACAAACTATGTATCAACCCAACAGGACGGCAACCTTTTCATCTTCCAAATAGAGTTAGTTCGATATTCCAACGGTAGTGGGAGTTCATTCGTTGGATATAGACAACAAATTAATTACAAATAAGTACATACGATAATATAACTACACATTACTGCATTGTAGAATAATACAAACGAAATAAGACATATTGGGTTTTTAATTATTGCTTATAAAGCATAGCCTAAACACATGCGCGATGTAGGCTACACTTGCCGCTTGTCTGTACTTGTGAAACGGTGAAATAACGTGAGAGCTGTGTTGTTTTCTATCGAGTATTCATTTGGAAGTTGGCAATGTAACGCATCTATCGTTTATATTCGTCCAAAAAAGAAAGAATATACTAGCTGAATATAATGTGAGATAAAAGGACTTATAAATTAAAAACATAATAAAATACCATTATATGAGTTTTTGAAAATAGTCAGATGCACAAATAAAATAATAAAAAGTGTCATGAAACACGGTAATCTTCCTTTCTCGTGAAAAGTAAACAAAATAAGCGTTTACTGATAAGACATGGGAATGAATATAATCATCACTTCGAAGTCAGTGTGCAAATCAGTATTATTTAATTTTTGTACGTCATTTACAAAAATACTTATATCATTTTATAGATTTAATAACGTAATAGCAACTATAGTGCATATTGATTAAATTATTAAAAAAATATTATATGCTGATGCAATATTTACTCTTTTATTTTTAAAATTATAGAAGTATAAAC
Source organism: Stictocephala bisonia (assembly GCA_035578905.1). Taxonomy (NCBI): domain Eukaryota; kingdom Metazoa; phylum Arthropoda; class Insecta; order Hemiptera; family Membracidae; genus Stictocephala; species Stictocephala bisonia. The sequence continues at coordinate 257,306 of JAQJVL010000520.1, read as the reverse complement.
TTTTGTACGTCATTAAGAGTTATTATTATTATTATTTTAAAATATTAACTTAATTTTTTATGCAAATTTGACTAAGTGTGAAGATTTAGTTTCAGGTAGTACTAAATGAATGTATACTATTGCTATACGCGGGTTAATAATTAATTACAATATCCTTTTTACTTAAACTTTGTAGAAGTTAGATTGATTACAGTTTGATGTTTGTATTTTTGTAAAGACAATATTGTTAATATTATTTGTGTTATTAAATTATTAAAATACAAAAAACCTGTGTAATATTTTAAAAACCTGAGTCCACTAAAAATATAAAAGGTAAGGCTTGTTAAGATTTAATTGCACTAATTTGTGTCATTCTTACAATGATTAATAAGCAATAAGGACTCTATTATAATTTTTCAGTTGTAATTGAAAAATGGTTTGATGATTTTGAGGTACTTAATCAATATTTTTGTCACGCCATTTTTGTCATCATATTATTATATTTGAATTATCAGATACTCTAATTAATTTCCTTTATTTCACATGTGTACCCACTTGAAAATTGTCATTAAATTTTTTTATTTTATTTTCTGTTAATTTTACATTTAGTCATTCATTTTATAAATTGGTTTCATTCGTTTGTGTCAGTTACTTGTAAATACTCGTATTTTAAATATCACAAATTCTAATTTTGTGATATTTAATTCTAACAAACAAGTTTTCATACTAGTTTCATTAACACGTTGAGTGCTGACGACCCGGTTCCGGGTCCCGCGTGGCCAAGCGCCGAGTGCGCGTGCCCCGGATCCGTGTCGCGCTGCAATGTTCTCTTATACTAGGCAGTGTGAGCTCAGCTCTTGTGGAGGGATTACTGTATGTCGCCCGCTCCTTCAGTGCAACACGTGCTATATTTTTGTGTTCGTCGTTTCCGCCTAGCGATTTTTTGAGTTTTCTTATACACGTTATTGTTTTTATAGTATTTAGTGAGTAGTTGCTTATATTATATTTGTATAAAGTTTATTTTTATTAGTGTTTTATATAGCTTATTATCATTTAGTGAAGTAATAGTGTTAATTTAAATAAAAATGGCTGATCGTAATGAAAGTGATGATGACCTTGGAAGTGACCGGAAACAGGAACAAATATTATTGGATGGCGTTGTAAATATTGTAAATATATAACAATTAGTTTTTAGTGAAATATAAAGTGTTTGTGACATTGTTTGGGTGCATTTTGAAAATATTGCCATACATTTGCCTTCTTGGCGCATCCCCAGGAGCTGACGACCCGGATCCGACCCATGGATTTTTACTGACAGGGAATGAACAATAAACCATCCCACCGACTTCCTGATCTCAAATTAGCATCTGAAAACACTAATGCTGAGTAGTTTTTTTGTTTTTAACTTTCAGATATAGACGTGGTATAGGTCTAACATGTATAGCAGTCAACGTGTTAAGTGCTGTGTTTATTAAATTCAACATAACAGAAATAAAGGTATTAGGTAAGTAGTATAAACTCTGTTTTATTAGTTTCAATAACAAGAAACTAGATGCAACTCTATCTAATTTATTTGTACTACTGGAAGGAATGAGGACAAGCGGACCGCGGAAGCCCCAGACAACCCTGTCGGCTGGCGGTGTCAGTCACTCGTCCCTTCCCTTCTGTTGTTCTATAAAAGATTAGAAAGAAAGTGAAGAGATGGTGCAAGGGGCGAACGGCCGAGCAATAAATGCCTTGACGGCTGAGCCAAGAAGCGCCCCTAGTGCCTAAAACGCAAACTACCAACACAGACAACGTACTGCACTAAACACCGCTCCCTGTGGCCGTTCGCCAAACTAAAATGCGATTTTCAATCTGACTCCGGAGCCCTCTTAACTTTAAACAATTGTTGTATTACATTTTGGGAAACTAGGTTTAGTTAGATATAGTTCCAGCATTTCCTATCCTTTTATTATTTAATTTTGTTCTGATATCTATAAGTATTAACATTTCAATATAACTCATCTTAATTTGTATTAAGTTGGCCTTATTTACTTTTTTAGGTATTATTTCATAGTTGTCTATACATTTAAAATATAATATGCTATTGTACTTTATCAGCATTTAAATTTACACCTAGTTTAGACATTACATTCGTATTTTGCTTTTTAAGTAAAAATGCAAACATTAATTGAAGTTCTATTATACAGTACTGCTTCATGTCAATATTAAAACTATCTCAAATTTTGTGTAAAATATAAAAGTTTATAACATCTATAGTAAATATTTTTATGTTCATCTTATTTTGACGATATTATAAAAAAATTGTACCTTTATATTAACAATGTTATGCCTTTTTTGGTATCAACACATCCCTAGTATAAATGGATATGACGGCCAGTGCCCCATTTACATGTTTGAAAAACATTAAACTGATAGTCATTTAATTCATGTTATAACGTGTTAACATGCCTTAAAACCACATATCTACAGTCACATACAAATTTATTTATTTTTCAGTTCTTTGTTTGATAAAAGATAATTTTTAGTTAGTTTTCTAACTAATAATGACCTTCTTGTCAATAAAAAATGCATAATATTAGGCAACCATAACAAAATTGCATCACTTTCTTACAATAATGAACTAAAAAAATATTGATTGGTTTTATTCTCTAAACAAAAGATTAAAATGGTTAATACACATATCTTAAAATGTAATGATCAAACATTAATACGCATCTTTTTTTGTAATTTAATCCATACAAAATTTAAAAAAAGTTCAAGAACTTTACTAAAGCCAACTACTATCAATATTTTGAACCTGTTTCATATAAATGTTGTGAGAGGTGGGATTTTCTAGGGCACATATCCAGCAAGCCTAGCATCGTTCACTGCTATTAGACCATTAGCCACCTTTGATGATAAAGTAATACATAAATGAATAAAGATACTAGGGCTCAACTACTTGATATTTCAAGAACTAACTCGGTCTAGGTCAAACCCTAAATCCAATCCTGAAGGTAGGTAATTATGATTCCAGAAGAAAGACTATTTACAGGACTGTCTTATATTATATTAAGTATTAACTAGACAAGAGTATTGCCTTGCTTGATTGGATCGGCAGCCTTAACTGCTTAAAACACCATGGCGTTTCTGGTATCACTCCCTCTAGCCCATGTGTTACTTAATGGCCATAATCCCCATTTTCACTTTTTTATTATTGCCCTAAAGTTGGCATACATATTTTGGGAAAAATTGCTAGCCATTGGAAAACATAAACTATCTTAACTGGAAAATTGTGTACTCTTTCTTTAAAAAAAATTACTATAAAAAAATTTGGCAATAAAATATTGAGGTCCTGGACTCTTAACAAATTGCCGTTATGGCAACATTCGAGCTAGCGGAAGTTAGGAGTAAGAAAAAAAAGAGCCACAACCTGGGCTCACATATTCATGTCAATGCACACTAAATTAATCTGTACCGAAGATTATAAACGGTGGCGGAATTGGCACAGTGTTTACAAAAAGTAATAAGGTTCTTCAGATAATCGTGAATGACTGATAAAAATACTATTTTATCTTGCACACATTATTAATTTTAGCGATTGCGTGAGTGATAAATTATTGTAGTAAGTTAAGTTATCCAGTAACACTGTACAGAGTAAAGGCTTTTTTAAAATCACATTTTTTTTCATGAAAACCACATTTACCTTACTCTTTGTACCTCTGAGTTTTAGTAAGAGTGACATAAATATAAGGATATAATTTAACCAAGACAACTTCAATGAAAATACTACGATAATACATAATTTTGATTTATTACTTAGTAAAATAACTTCATACTGAACATAATTTTGATCTGCATATAAAATAAATAGATTTACTGCCTGGTTTTGAAATAACATCTTTATATAGTCCGTCCATTTGTATTTCCGGTGGCAATCATACATTATTTTTAATAAATAAATAATTTTGTATTGCAGAAGCACATGAGGACATCAAAATGCATTACAATCATCAATTTCTTAGGCTATAAATTAGGTTTTAGTTCTAAATGATATACAACAAATATACACATGTTACTGTATAGTAAAAGTAAAATAAATATAATGGTAAAAAAATAGAGAAATTTAGGCAACACAATTTTATATAAGTTAGCAATCTCAAGGTACAATACTTAATCACTAACAAACAAAATGACAATAGCAATAAATCACTAAGTACCTACAAAAACATAATAGAGTTAAAATTATTACATTTAAAATACTTAAAATTACAACGCTTATTCGGACTAAACAAACATTTATCATCAAGAAATAAAAAAATAATAAGTAGTAATAATATATAGATCTATAAATTAAACAGCCATCATTTAGAACAATTTTTTTAACTTTGTACAAAATCTATTTGATAAAATTCACCTACGCTATACAAACAACTATTAATTAACAAATGTTTTAGAAACTCTTTAAATTTAAGAAGGGGCAACTCTCTAACAAACAAGGAAAGAACATTGTAAAGTTTAACAGATAAATAGTAAAATGATTTTTGCGTTTTACTGAAATTGCACCTAAATATAGCCCTAAACAATCCCTATTTCTAGTGGAATATTTATGATTGGAACCTAACATTTCATATGAGTCAGAATTTTCTTTAATTTAAAGAAGACTTTGGAAAACAAATATAGATGGAACAGTCATTATACCTAAAGCAACGAAGATTGATTTACAGTGAGCACGCAAAGGAAGTCCACACATTAACCTAAGACACTCTCTCTCTACTCACCTGAAGAAAATGCCAGTAGTGTTGAAAATTTGTGAGATTGTGTTATTTTGTGTTTGTTACTACTACTCTGGTGTTAGTGAACTTGTCTTTTAAGGTAAGTTTGCTGATGTTCTATCTCCAATATACTAATTCCTGGCCTAGTGCCCTTTAACCTAACCTAAAAAAACACATTAACCTAATACATTGTTTTTGCAATTTGAAAAACCTTTCACAAGAAGACTTATGACCCCATAACAATGTACCATAGCTTAAGTAACTGTGTATTTGAGCAAAGTAAACTGTTTTTAAGACTCTTAGACTCACAGAAATCTTTAACCTACGTAACAAATAAATTCCCTTACTTACTTTAGATTCTATTTGTTCAATATGGTCATCCCGGTTCAAACTTTCATCAATTAAAAACCCCAAAAAACTAACCGGATTCTGCTTCTGGCCAGGTTATTTTTTTTTCATTGTAAGAAAAAGTTAGATATTGGACTTTTTAGTTTAATACATAGTTAAACTATGTAATAATTAATCATTGGTAAGAAACTGACACCTAAACAAATAGTAACTGCCAATAAAATATGTAAACTTATTCATATAATGAGTTGCATATGTGTGTTGTTATCGACATTAGTGTGGTGATATAATGTAGGCTATTTGGTTTCCCTGGCATATATATTTCTACCAGTTCTCTTATAATCTAAATATGAACAAATATGAATAAAATATACATTTTCCAGTTTAATGGGTTTGGGAATTAGATTCCATCTCAATCTCATTGATAACATAAGTTTCATGTAGCATCAACTCATCCAAAGATTCGTCTTCTTCATGATTCAAAGAGTGGTCCTGCTCATACGAGTCACTTATTTCTCTTTCTTTGCTGACCCTTTTTTCTTGTGTGTAGCATTCTGGAAATGGTGAAACATTCACTCTTTCATTTTCTTTCAATAAATGTCTGAAGATGGAACCATCCATATCACCACCAGCACCAACCAATTCTTGGCACTGTAAAAAAAAGAACATTCTATATTGAAACAAAAATAATTTAAATATTTACTGTTTGATATTAAAATACAACATTTAACCAAGCAAATAAAATTATATTGTTAGAAAAAAGTAAGGACTTGGAAAATCAAAAGCAGACCTCTTGAATTTCTTTAGATAAAATGGTCTAATAAAAAAATGCTTGATTTTAAATGAGACAATGTTGACAAAGAATTACAGATTTGTAAAAACTTTTTAATTTATTACACGAATTTAAAAAAGCCACTTTTTCAAAAAAACCTTCATATCTACATTTGAACATGCAAACTCCCTCTTAACTTTTATCTTTTTTTAGATATCGTTGGAGAATAATGTTGTCTGAATATAGCAAACCTGCCAAATACTGCACCAACTAAATTCCAAAAACTATATGTAGCCTAGCCAATCAAAACTACCAAAAAACAATTGTACAACTAGGCTCAGTCTACAACTGATAGCTGTATTGAAAAAATAAATTTGTCTAGAGCAGCAGTAGGATTCTGCTTAGTGTTTAAGGTCCAATAGTATTAGTATTTTTTTTATGTTCACCAATATCTTATATATAAATGTCAGTGGTACATTTCTTATTATAACATTTAATGGTATTTACATCTTTTGATTGACGATGAAAAGAAAAAAATAAAATTTCTTGACACTACTCTTTTTAAATTTCATTCTTTGGTTCATTTAAACGAAATATAATACTTTTTAAAATAGCAAAGTAATGTGTACTTTGTCAATCTATAATTTTTTACAAGACCCATGGAATAAATAAAGACTTAAAAGGATATATTAGTAAAAACGATAGAAGAATCTTAGAAATTTTGTCAAAAAAGAGAGAGCAAAGAATATATAATACTTAAATTGGGAATTTCATAGTATTTTACTAGGAGATGAAGGAGTAACAATAGCTCAACTTGAAAACTAAATGCCCAAAACAGTTCAGGATACTCAATCAATTGATATGATTTGTTACTAGGAACTAATGGAGTAACAATTGGCTCCATGAACTTGTAGTGCACATGTGAAATATGAACAAAGAAACTAATTTTTATTTTTGTATCTTTTTATACTGCTAATTTTAATTTTTGTACTCCTTTAATTTTTTTTCTAGAGACGTTACATGTAGTGCGAAAGTATGTAATGTACAAAGTATTATATTAATTCTAATCTACGATTTTTGTACCTTTTTGTAGCACTAATTTTAATTTTTGTATTCCTTTAGTTTATTTCCCACTACATGTGAACTTGTAGTGAGCTTTTTGTAACATCTCTAGAAAAAAAAACTAAAGGAGTACAAAAATAAAATTAGTGGTACAAAAATCGTAGATTGGAACGAATATAATACTTTGTAAATTTTCAACTTTCGCACTACACGTGAACTTGTAGTGCACATTTTGTAACGTCTCTAGAAAATAAACTAAAGGAGTACAAAAATTAAAATTTGTGGTACAAAATTTTAGAATTGTAGTTGTAGATTAGAATAAATATAATATTTTGTACATTTCCAACTTTCACACTTCAGTGATAACTTGTAGTGCACATTTTTGTAATGTCTCCAGAAAAAAAACTAAAAGAGCACAGAAATGAAAATTATCAGTACAAAAATACAAATTTGTTTGTTTGTTCATATTTCACATGTGCACTACAAGTTCACGGTGCTAGACCAATTTCCCAAACTGAAAACTAAATGCAGCAAAACAAACCAGGCTGCCTGCTCAGTTGATATGATTTGTTACTGGGAAGTAAAGAAGTAACACTTTCCCAAACTGAAAACTAAATGCAGCAAAACAACCCAGGCTGCCTGCTCAGTTGATATGATTTGTTACTGGGAAGTAAAGAAGTAACACTTTCCCAAACTGAAAACTAAATGCAGCAAAACAACCCAGGCTGCCTGCTCAGTTGATATGATTTGTTACTGGGAAGTAAAGAAGTAACACTTTCCCAAACTGAAAACTAAATGCAGCAAAACAAACCAGGCTGCCTGCTCAGTTGATATGATTTGTTACTGGGAAGTAAAGAAGTAACACTTTCCCATATTGAAAACTAAATGCAGCAAAACAACCCAGGCTGCCTGCTCAGTTGATATGATTTGTTACTGGGAAGTAAAGAAGTAACACTTTCCCAAACTGAAAACTAAATGCAGCAAAACAAACCAGGCTGCCTGCTCAGTTGATATGATTTGTTACTGGGAAGTAAAGAAGTAACACTTTCCCATATTGAAAACTAAATGCAGCAAAACAACCCAGGCTGCCTGCTCAGTTGATATGATTTGTTACTGGGAAGTAAAGAAGTAACACTTTCCCAAACTGAAAACTAAATGCAGCAAAACAACCCAGGCTGCCTGCTCAGTTGATATGATTTGTTACTGGGAAGTAAAGAAGTAACACTTTCCCATATTGAAAACTAAATGCAGCAAAACAACCCAGGCTGCCTGGATCAGTGATATGAGTTTTTATTAGGAATTAAAAGAGTTACAATTGCCAAAATTGACAACTAAATGAAATGCAGCAAAGAATCCATTATATTTTGTTAGTTTGGTGGGCTAATTTTTAACCTGAAATTTATTTTTGCTAAAATATCTTACCGTATTTTAAAATTATTTTTTAACATTTTAAATTTTCTTCATTATTAAAAACTTAATTTCATTACTAAACATTTTTGTTTATTACTAATGAACTATTCCTTTAGGCAAATACTATTGTGCAAGCATGTTGCTGACTCTGGGAAACAAATGGATTGGGTAAGATGAAGCTAGGTGGTTAAGTAACAAGGCTAAACAAAACTATCCCAAGATAGAGTAGAAAATGCAAAATGGAGGTATCTCTCACAAGGTGAGACCCGTTATTGGATTACATATTTTGCTTTTATATGGTATTTTCATGTTTTTTTTCTTCGTGTCGTGTCTTCCTTTCTTTTTTTTACTCAGCTTCGAACTGAAGACCGTGTGTGCAAGGTTAAGGATCCTTTGTATGGCTACAACTGCCCCCTCATGAATACAAGGTTTATATCTCTTAAGCCAGGTTTGTATGACGATTATACTTACAATTTTGATATTCCTTTCTAGAAGGATAAAATAATAATAATAATAATAATAAAAAAAAAAAGACAAAAACTAATAGTTGGCAATTAGAAACTATTTTAGTTGTGGTTTTTGTACAAATATTAGACTTGTGGAAAAAAAGGAAACGGGTGTTATTTTGAAGATTTGCATAAATAATAAACACATTAACTTACATTAGAAACATTTGTATGCCTCTGCTTCCTTCTGTACCTAACCATCCTCTGTTTAACATTCTCCATTCTTATTTGGCTGGCTGATACAGGGTCCCTGAAACAACACAACATTTGTACTATTCCAGAATATATATTGGAAGAAACAGTAATGATCAAATGTTGCTAAGTTGTTGTTGGGACTAATTTTACTGCATTATAAGGTGGTTTCTATCATTTGTCAAACCAAGGACAATGTGGCTAAAACATCTTTATTGGTGTCTACGTGTTAAGATATATAAAATACATTGGTAATTATTACAATACAAAGCCTGTTTACTTTGAACTAATTGAGTCACACATCAAATATAGTTTAACAATTTGGTAAGGAACAGTTTAATCTACATCTGGCCTTAGTGAAAAGAGGAGTTGGAGTATTAGGCAGGGCTAGGGCTACTTGATAGTTGTCAGTAATCTTATAAGATCCTGGCAGTAACAACAGTGTTTGTTCTTCACATCCAGGTTTATATCACATACACATCTCTTTAGGTATACAATGATACTAACAGGTAACAACTATGTTTAACTGATATCACTCCTCCCTGTATCAAACTAAGGATCTAAGATGATAGACAGGGTATGACGTCAGAACACTAAAGGACTGTTTCATGGATATTCCCTCTAAAGAACTTAAGAATCTACAACCTGATATGTGTAGAAGTAGATTTATACTTAATACAGATATCAACTCTTTTGATAGCCTACTGGTTATCTAACCAGCACCCAGGCCTGGCCATGACTTTGCAGGGTTTCATGGGTTCTAACTCCAGGAGGTCCAACAAACATTTGCCAAGGTACTTTAGAAATTATCCCAAATAACATTAGACCAGTAGTCAAAAGAATAAGCAATGGTATAGAAAAATAATATCATTGATTATATAAACCTACAATAGATAAACCATCTAATAGGAATATTTGTGCCAGTAATTTTGTTAGTTTGTGTGGCCCGCAACCACAGCTGGTTTAAACTGCATTACGTTTACATGGGACTACACTAGCGCTCCACAATGGACCACAAAAACAGCTGTTATTTTAAGACTCAACATTTAACATTGGATGGGAAATCTATTTGTGTATAAAATCAATGATAATATACACAGTGAGTTTTGTCCTGGCAAACCTGGATATAATTTAAACTGCCTTAGGTATCAATGTGAGACGTTGACCTTACGTATTAAAACATACTGTTTTTATTTTTGCAAGTTGTTCAACATTTTGCCCAACTTTACTTAAGGGGGGCAAAGGGGGTTAACTAAAAATTTTCAAATGCAAGCCCCTATCATGTGACCCTTCATTTTAAAGGGAATAAAAAAAAAAAAAAAAAAAACAAATCCAATGATGCAAACTTTGTCATACTTCAATACCATAGTGTGGTGGTGTTCCGTCTTGTTGTAACCAAATGTTCTCCGCTTTTCCTCCAAACATAATTTGGGGTGCAGGCACAATCTGGTTTTGAAACATCTAAACACTTCATAGAATTAAAATGTTCATCAATTATAAATAGAACGATCAAGTGGTTATCCAGTATTCCTGCCCAAACATTAACTTTTAAAGAGAGTTGCTTTTGAGCCTCTATATACCAATGTAGGTTTTTTCTTTCCAGTAACGACAATTGTACCTACTGACGCAACCTTGGTCATGATAGTGCCTTCGTCACTAAAAAGGATAACTCAGGTTCAGCGTCTAGTTTGCCCATCATTATATCACTAAATTCAACCCTGTGGTCATAGTCGTCTTCACTTAACTCTTGTACAAGTTTGACTTTAACACTTTGAGTGCTGGTACTAAATACAGAAGCCATTTAAAGAATACTGGCCATTTTTAGTACTTTTTAGAATTTCATAGATTTATACCATTAAACAGACAAGTTATACTTATATGTCTGGATTCTATATTTCTTCTTCTTTTTATCATTATAGAAATAAAAAATAACATTTTTTTCTTCTCATAGTATCAGTTTTTTTAGTAATAGTGTTTTATCAACAACAAAAAAGTCAAACCAAGAGCAATTGAGCATACAAAATAATTTTGAACATAATTTTACTGTCCTATTTATGCAAAACTAAGTAAAAATAACTACTAATAAAATACTTGTTTCTTATTTACATGTTCTATTTACACTTTGAAATAGAGTCAGTGGAAGTCAATGGAACACTCGAGAGTGCACTAAACCATTGTTCTGAAATGTGTAGACAATAGCAGTGCAGTATAGCGGCTATAACCAAATCGTCCTTGCAAAACAACCGTACAGTTTGCACATTCTAGCGGTAAAATGGCTCACTAACATCACTAGAGACCATTTAGAGTACCAGACTTCGTATCAATACTCAATAGGCTATTTAACAAAATTAAAGATCTATCCTGTAAAACTACGGGATCCACAGTCAAAGTGTTAAAAGGTTTAAATTGATTACGTTTAAGGATTGGCTTTAACGAAGAATGGCTAATGTCATGCTACAAAGCAGCTGTTCTCGTAGATAAGTTGGGATTTTCAACAAAGGACATCATAACATCTAATTATTTATCTTTGTTGATTACAGAGGCCCTTTCTTGCTTGGGTATATCTTTTACAGAATATATATTATTACACCGTTGAATAATTCTTGCCACCACAAACCACGTTATGGAATTGTTTGGTCCGGACATTCCTCATTGAATAGGTCTGCTACTTCACTGTAAGATTTTATATGGTCGTCATAACCTCTCATAATTAACACATTAACTCTTTCAAACTCAGAACCTTCCATAATAGAAATAAAATAATTAACACTGTCAGAAAAGAAACCTTGAACTAAAATTTGTTAACAACCTAAGCTATGAACTGACACAAGAAGTCAAATGTGTCAGTTCATAGCAATGTCAGAACTGAGAATTTGCTATACTTCACAGTTCTGACAAAAGTCAAAATTAGGTTGTTGAAACTGGAAAGTTAAGAACAAGGGAAATTACAAAGCATGTTGACTCGTGCAATGAAACACAGGACAAGAAAGTAAATGATTTTATTACCCTAAATTTGTCTCTTACTCTGTTTAAATTAAACGTAGAAACCTCTAGTTTGCATCATTGGATTTATTTTTTATACCCTTTAAAATGAGGGGTCACATGATAGGAGTTTGCATTTTGAAATTTTTAGTTGCCTCCCTTTAGAAAAGGGGGGCAAAATGTTTAACAACTTGAAAAATTAAAATACTATGTTATTATAGGTCAAGGTCTCACATTGATAGCTCAGTCTCTTTAAATTATATCCAGGTGTGTCAGGACATACAACTCACTCTGCATATTTTTTAATGAAATGAATACTTTCTATCAGCCCAACACTCATTTGAATTAATTGAATAGTGGCCATAAAAAATAAGTAACATATTGACTTTTTCTAAGATTATCAACTTTAAAAAACATGGTCGACTACAAAACAAACATTTTATTACTGTACTACTTTTTCACCAAGCTTCACAATTGCAAAAATAGTCAACTTTAAGTTTTGACTATGTAAATTTACAGTTTCTTATAACTTTGCAATTTCCTTTTTAATAATTGCATAGAAGTAGCAGTACGAATTTAAAGTACTTTTATTTTATTTTTTTATTTATTCTTAGGACACTGATCGTCAAGATATGGGCGAATACGGATTTTGAATGAGTGTGATGAGTGTAGATAAGTGAATGTAGTTATTGTTACAAACTAAGGCTGACTATTCCTTAGAAAGTGTCATTAGTAATATCCCAATGACAAATGAACAGACGGTGGTTATCAGCTGATCCCTCTCAACGATCCCACTCTGATTGGGATCAAACTGAGAACCTTTAGAGTATGAAGCTGATTTTATTTACTTTTTTTATTCACCTAATTTCTAAGCAATTACTTTATTGACTAATAATTACTCAGAGTATTAGCTTTTACTTTTTTTATTCACCTTCTCGCAAGTATATCTTTTTTATTTACTATTTACCTAGTGGCTTCTTCCTGGTAAATAACACTGATAGGTGTGTTCTCCTCGGCTGCACGATGAGTAATGCGATGGAGAAACACGGTAAACTGTTTGCGAAGTAGGTCTGGTCCATGGTTGTGCTTGGCAAAGTTTGTCTGGATAATAGGAGCGTTCTCCTTACCAATCTCCATGTAAGCTCGGGCACGGCAGTTCTTTGTCAAACACTTCAGATACCTGGCAACAGTTTATTTATCCAGTATGTTATGTAAAATGATTCACTTCATTCTAGAGTTGTTAATTATTTTATTTATTACAATAAAATGTAATAAATTATTCATTTTGATTGTAAATGATTATGTCTACATATCATTGTATATATAATCCCGGAAGGTCCACTACAAATTTGCTTGATGGGTTTGAACCGTTATCCCATAACAATGTTTGTAGAATAAGTTAAAAATGCCACTGGCGTGGATAGACAAAAATAAATAACCAACGTTAAGAGTCAAAAACATGCCAAATTTCAATATTTTAGTCTGAAATCTATAATAATTATTCAAAAGTTTTAGATCCCAAAAATGAATCTAAGTACTAAATAGCAGATAAATAAACAATTGTACAATTCAATAACTTACAAGCACTTGATCTAACTGTTCAATGCATGTACTGTGCTTACCATCTCACTATCAACACTTACCGATTGTCTCTTACAAACACGCTGCAAGCACAGCAATGCACTAAAATAGACCAGAAGTATATTTGATCATAGATCAAACATAACACATAAACTTGCTTAATATCTGATGTTATATTCTTCATTTTGCTTATATAAAATAAACTGGACGCTTTTGTTTAACCCTGGAACTGAACTATGGTGCGCCATGAACCGGAGAGCTTTTTTGAGCGTGCACTGTAAGCCTTTTTTTTTTTGTTAATTGCAGAAAATAGTAATCGATGCCATGTATTATAAAACTGCGTATAGTTTTTCCTCAATAAACATACCTTTACATAATAGTATTAGAAGAGAGGTAGCTGGATTGTAAATAATTGAAATCTTGAAGAGTGAAAAAATTAATGTTGCATATTGTTTTTGTTATTTGCATATCATGAACCACTAATAACTTTATGAATAAAATAATAAATGTCTTGTCCTGCTAGAAACCCTATTATTTTTAAAAGAACAAAAATTATAGTGCTAATGTTATTTATATTTTTGACATACAAGTAAAAATAATAAAATAAGTAAAAATAAAATTTGTCAGGGATTTATATTTACTATTAAATTCATAATAGTTTTATATAATGAAATATTTATATATAATTTCTTATAAGTGATCAAAATCAATCTTTTGTCTGAAAAAATTGTTAAATAAAATAAAACCGAGGTCCAAAGGTTGTAATTTATTACTTTCTAGCATATATGTATATTATATATATCCTATAATTACACGTTTCTAACAACAAAATGGATATAGCATAAAGAAAAATAACAAAAATTGAATTTTTATAACTGTCTAAGCTGACGTGCATACTTTGACAAAATTGGAAAAAAGTACTATTTCAAACGTAGAGATAATCCCAAACCTGAAATAACTCACAACTTATGACATTCATTCAGCATTCTTTCCTTCATTGGAGTATTTATTTTCATTCCAATTTATAAATAAATAACTACTACAAACTAAGTTGTACAAGTACACTAAAAGAGTATTGAGCACAGGTTGACAAAATGCAGGAGGAAGCGTTTAGGGTAAAGGTTTTGGGAGAATGTCCCAACAAGTGTTCAGTTTTATACCATTGAAAATAGAATCAGTTTCCCCATCCATCAATAATAAACAAATATATAGTTTCCTCTGTAGCCTTCGATAAGTTGACCAGTTGTAGTGCTTTATGCAACCTGGTAGTGGGAGTTTTTGAATGCGCACTTGCGTTCTGCTTCTGCCTTTTGTTTGTGATCTATTTATTATTGCAAATAAAGTTATAAACCCTCCTCATATGTATAGATAATACATAAGTATAGTTCTGCGCCGAGTTATAAACCCTCCTCATATGTATAGATAATACATAAGTATAGTTCTGCGCCGAGTTATAAACACTCCTCATATGTATAGATAATACATAAGTATAGTTCTGCGCCGAGTTATAAACCCTCCTCATATGTATAGATAATACATAAGTATAGTTCTGCGCCGAGTTATAAACCCTCCTCATATGTATAGATAATACATAAGTATAGTTCTGCGCCGAGTTATAAACCCTCCTCATATGTATAGATAATACATAAGTATAGTTCTGCGCCGAGTTATAAACCCTCCTCATATGTATAGATAATACATAAGTATAGTTCTGCGCCGAGTTATAAACCCTCCTCATATGTATAGATAATACATAAGTATAGTTCTGCGCCGAGTTATAAACCCTCCTCATATGTATAGATAATACATAAGTATAGTTCTGCGCCGAGTTATAAACCCTCCTCATATTTATAGATAATACATAAGTATAGTTCTGCGCCAAGTTATAAACCCTCCTCATATGTATAGATAATACATAAGTATAGTTCTGCGCCAAGTTATAAACCCTCCTCATATGTATAGATAATACATAAGTATAGTTCTGCGCCAAGTTATAAACCCTCCTCATATGTATAGATAATACATAAGTATAGTTCTGCGCCAAGTTATAAACCCTCCTCATACGTATAGATAATACATAAGTATAGTTCTGCGCCAAGTTATAAACCCTCCTCATACGTATAGATAATACATAAGTATAGTTCTGCGCCAAGTTATAAACCCTCCTCATATGTATAGATAATACATAAGTATAGTTCTGCGCCAAGTTATAAACCCTCCTCATATGTATAGATAATACATAAGTATAGTTCTGCGCCAAGTTATAAACCCTCCTCATATGTATAGATAATACATAAGTATAGTTCTGCGCCGAGTTATAAACCCTCCTCATATGTATAGATAATACATAAGTATAGTTCTGCGCCGAGTTATAAACCCTCCTCATATGTATAGATAATACATAAGTATAGTTCTGCGCCGAGTTATAAACCCTCCTCATATGTATAGATAATACATAAGTATAGTTCTGCGCCGAGTTATAAACCCTCCTCATATGTATAGATAATACATAAGTATAGTTCTGCGCCGAGTTATAAACCCTCCTCATATGTATAGATAATACATAAGTATAGTTCTGCGCCGAGTTATAAACCCTCCTCATATGTATAGATAATACATAAGTATAGTTCTGCGCCAAGTTATAAACCCTCCTCATATTTATAGATAATACATAAGTATAGTTCTGCGCCAAGTTATAAACCCTCCTCATATGTATAGATAATACATA
Source organism: Stictocephala bisonia (assembly GCA_035578905.1). Lineage (NCBI taxonomy): Eukaryota > Metazoa > Arthropoda > Insecta > Hemiptera > Membracidae > Stictocephala > Stictocephala bisonia. The sequence goes on along the minus strand of JAQJVL010000520.1, from coordinate 240,986 downwards.
AGTATAGTTCTGCGCCAAGTTATAAACCCTCCTCATATGTATAGATAATACATAAGTATAGTTCTGCGCCAAGTTATAAACCCTCCTCATATGTATAGATAATACATAAGTATAGTTCTGCGCCAAGTTATAAACCCTCCTCATATGTATAGATAATACATAAGTATAGTTCTGCGCCAAGTTATAAACCCTCCTCATATGTATAGATAATACATAAGTATAGTTCTGCGCCAAGTTATAAACCCTCCTCATATGTATAGATAATACATAAGTATAGTTCTGCGCCAAGTTATAAACCCTCCTCATATGTATAGATAATACATAAGTATAGTTCTGCGCCAAGTTATAAACCCTCCTCATATGTATAGATAATACATAAGTATAGTTCTGCGCCAAGTTATAAACCCTCCTCATATGTATAGATAATACATAAGTATAGTTCTGCGCCAAGTTATAAACCCTCCTCATATGTATAGATAATACATAAGTATAGTTCTGCGCCAAGTTATAAACCCTCCTCATATGTATAGATAATACATAAGTATAGTTCTGCGCCAAGTTATAAACCCTCCTCATATGTATAGATAATACATAAGTATAGTTCTGCGCCAAGTTATAAACCCTCCTCATATGTATAGATAATACATAAGTATAGTTCTGCACCAAGTTATACTAATTAACCCTTTTCACTCCATTATTTGTTTACTTGTTTACCCCCTCAGATTATTATGACGTATTTTTGGTACTAAGAAGCGGTTCAGTATTTGTGAGGTTTATGCAATAATTAAAATGTTATAAAATGAATTTAAACACTTAAGTGTATATTTTATGTGATAGAATGGAAAGAAAACAAAAGTTAACTAACAAATGTTTGTTGTAATATGGTATATCATTCAAATATTATATATTACCATCACCACTATTTACAGTTTGGCCTACTTGTACAACACTGTCACTTTCTTAGATATTTTCTAATGTTGGAAGAATTATTTCATCATTACTAACACCTTCATCTTCACTTGATTCACCATATGATAAATCACGTTGTAATTGTTATATTACTTCAGCATCCGTAAGATTTGGACAACTATGAGCCGACATTTTTACACTACTGTCAAGTGTCAACTAACGAAACATTGAACTGAAGGTTAATAAACAAGAAAGAATAACAATAACATTACCTGACATTCCATTTCCCATGACGACCAATTATAGTGCATCTAGTTTCTGCATGATAGCAGCACGAATTGGGAATATCGATAACCAAACGAAACTTGCGTCATTGCCATGTCAGACGCCATCTGACATACAAGTGGAATGGCTAAATTACAATTCGGACATTGTCCGACATACGAGTGGAAAGGGTTAAATTGCATTATGTTGTTTCAAAAAAATGTTGTATTACCTCAAAAGTCTAACATGCAAAATATGTATTTGCCACAAACAAAAATAACCACTAAGTCTTAAGTTTTGACTAGTAAACATTTAACAGAATATAAACATTTAGTCCTACCACTCTTTTTATTTTCAAAAATCCAGACTGCTTTTAAATATAAAGTTTTACTTTTAACTAACCTATAGTAGAAGTGATAAATAAGACTTGAACAGAAGTTAACTATGCTAGTGAATTAATTGTTGCCTCCAGAAGACTTAAGTATTGTTTGCACAGGGTGAGTAAACAAGCGAGCATCCTCAGCCCAGTACTAGGATACTGGACCCTACAAAAAGACACCATCTGCATTTGGCAAGTAAAATAAGCTACTGTATTAGATATTAAAATGCACTATTTTAATCAGTTAATATGTTTGTTTATTGCCATATTGCTGCCTAATAATCAAAATTTTGGGTGGAAAGCTCTTTCATTACATTACAAGTGCCTGATAAATGAAGTGAATATTGCTTTTGAAGAATAAGTGAATAAGAACAAGATGAACTGGGTGGGGGACTGGATAAGAAGAAGAGATGATAACAAGAGGTAAGAGAATATACATGTTTTAAGAATGACCCACTGATTATTTTAACAAACTGTAAAAAGTATTCAGGGATTGTACTGATGAGACAGTCTTTAACCCCACAAATTAAATTTAAAATAAGACCAATTTTCCTTACAACTCGAAATAGTTTTTTGTATCAATACCTCAGCATCTTTTTGAGTAACCATATTGATAATACCTAATCTCATTTCTGAAATATGCAATGCTACGTAGAAAAAAGTAGGGGAGAGAGAGGCCACTCACACGCTGGCTCAACAGTGGGTGGCAGACCACTGGGTCACTGGTCTGCCACCCAAATCACTCGAGTCCACCAGACGAGCACTCGTCAGACTGTCCACACATTCCTAGTAATTTGGTGAAAACTTCTACCCTTTACACACCCCAAGTAAACAAGGGTTTAGTGCAGGCACCATAAGCTCATGTACCATGTCAGTGGAGAACAAAGACAGCTTGCCATTCTTGTAGTCGAATCCAGCAAAATCTATGATTTTTCCAAGAGGTACTAATGTTGCTGATCTTTTGATTTTTTATGAAACACCTGTTCAAATTTAAACTGGCCGATATCCAAACACAATTACAAACTAATTGGGACCTACAAATAAAATAAATTTGTTACTGTATACAGTGAAAGTGGATATCGTTACTCTAAAATACATGTACACTCTTTTTCAATTATTTTACATAAGAGTTTGGTTTAAAAAGTGGCATAAATAAGTGCTGGAGTTAAAGATCCTTTAAACACTCCATATTTGCATAAAAGATGATGACGAGCGACATACAACTTAACATGGTAAACATTTTCTATTTTAATGACAATTAACTTCCATAAAATCAATCAAACCATTAACGCAATTTATAAATGTGTCCTTAAGCAATCAGGAGCAGGATAAAGCTTGTCTTTTTATATGTGGGATACCTGAAATAACACTGATTTTAAAGGTTATACTGACTAATAGTAATAATTACATACTCTCATCCTACTCTAACAAATTAAAAATGGCAATGTGTAAATTAGAGAGAAGAAAATTAGATGTACATATTTTTAACGTATGAGAAACTCACCTTATGATGTGACTGACTCGGTTAAGCTCATAGTAAAATCCGTTACCATCATGATAGTTATTGGCATCCGGTCTCAGGCCGGGAATCACTTCTGCAGGCTTCAGAGGATATTTTTGTTGATCTTCATTGTAGTACTGGAGAAAAGGATCACATATTCCATAACAATTCATTATATTAATATTCGGAAAATAATGTTGCAAAATGCTTAAAAAGAATGTTCAATTGTCCAAATCAAAAGTGACAAAATACAGACAATTTTAAGCATTTGCTGCAATTTTCATCAGAGATAATTTTTATTATAAGTCACTGTTGACACTCACTGCTATTGAAACCAATATGGCATCCTTAAATTCAAAGGACACTTCCGATGTTCATTTTAAAGGGTCCCTATATCGTACCAGTGTACATAGAAAACTAGCTGTTCCCAGGTATGTATTGCTGTGGCCATATGCTGTAGTGCATCCGAAAACCCAAACTCGGGTCTACTGAGAAATCAGAAGAAGCGAGTGATTAGTGACAGACTTCATCCCCTAATTTAAATGGACATAGATGAGGAGTCTTTAATGAAAACATTAACCTACACAGACAGTTGCCTTGAAGAAATTGTTCAATCTGTACTCTGTTATGGGACCCATGAACAATGAGTCCACCTGAAAATTATCATAAAGGTTTTGATTTGCCTTTATTATATAATACCTACTAAACTAATATTATCAACACCAAATGCAAAGCTCTTGATGGCACATTGTACAGCTTCAACACATACAAAGGGAATACTGATATAGTTACTTTTTCAGGTGTAGGCCTATTTATAATTATGATTATTCAATGGATACTGTGGGCTTGTGCTGTGACTCAGCTATTTGGGAGGGGGGTTAATTATGTGGAGATTGTAGGCGATAGGTAGGCTCTGTTCTCAGCCCTCTTATTTCTTAACATGTGTGGCAGCTGCCATAGCTGGGAGATCACAAATAGGTGACAGTCAGCTACCTGTTTGTTGCCTCTTAAGTTCTACATGTGTGGCAGCTGCCATAGCTGGAAGATCACAAATTGGTCACAGTTCAGCTACCTGATTTGTTGCCTCTTAATTTCTACATGTGTGGCAGCTGCCAAAGCTGGGAGATCACAAATTGGTGACAGTCCTGCTACTTGATTTGTTGCCTCTTAATTTCTACATGTGTGGCAGTTGCCATAGCTGGAAGATCACAAATTGGTCACAGTTCAGCTACTTGATTTGTTGCGTCTTAATTTCTACATGTGTGGCAGCTGCCAAAGCTGGGAGATCACAAATTGGTGACAGTCCCGCTACTTGATTTGTTGCCTCTTAATTTCTACATGTGTGGCAGCTGCCATAGCTGGAAGATCACAAACTGGTGACAGTCCAGCTACCTGATTTGTTGCTTCTTAATTTCTACATGTGTGGCAGCTGGCATAACTGGAAGATCAGAAATTGGTGACAGTCCAGCTACCTGATTTGTTACATCTTAATTTCTACATGTGTGGCAGCTGCCAAAGCTGGGAGATCACAAATTGGTGACAGTCCCGCTACTTGATTTGTTGCCTCTTAATTTCTACATGTGTGGCAGCTGGCATAACTAGAAGATCAGAAATTGGTGACAGTCCAGCTACCTGATTTGTTACATTTTAATTTCTACATGTGTGGCAGCTGCCAAAGCTGGGAGATCACAAATTGGTGACAGTCCCGCTACTTGATTTGTTGCCTCTTAATTTCTACATGTGTGGCAGCTGCCATAGCTGGAAGATCACAAACTGGTGACAGTCCAGCTACCTGATTTGTTGCCTCTTAATTTCTACATGTGTGGTAGCTGCCATAGCTGGGAGATCACAAATGGGTGGCAGTCCAGCTACCTGATTTGTTGCCTCTTAATTTACATGTGTGGCAGCTGTCATAGCTGGAAGATCACAAATTGGTGACAGTCCAGCTACTTGATTTGTTGGCTCTTAATTTCTACATGTGTGGCAGCTGGCATAACTGGAAGATCAGAAATTGATAACAACTCAGCTACCTGTTTTGTTGCTCTTTATATCTACCATGGGCCTAGACCAATAATTATTTATGCTGTGCTAGATGCAATGAAAAATAGTAAATGACTAGGATTCATTTTAACCCTACAAGACTAACTTCCAGTATATATGAAGATATGCAATAATTTTAAATTTTCCCTTCTATAGCATATTTTTGTGAACATTTTTGCGAAATAAACATAGATATAACCAGGTAACAAAATTTAATCGATTCATACGAATTTGTTATTTCAAATTAGTATACTCCGTATGTTTACTTGTGAATTGCCGCATTACTACTATTTCTAAGTTTAGAGGACAGCTGTTTATGTCATTTACTGAATTGTGTTTACATTGTGAACAGTGTTATTTACATTCTGTTGTCTCTGTAATTAATTTCTGTATTTGACTGTATATTGTCTTTTGTGAACTCTGTTTATATTTGGAACATGATTAGCATGACAATACATAATTTACTTGATAATTGTGGTTTTTAGGGTTTTGTTTTAACTGGGAAATAATGCCACTTGTTCCGAACTGTGAATTTTCTTCATAGTAAAATGTATCTAGTCCCTTGGAAATATATTCTGTTAATATATATCCTTCTCAACTAATTGTTCACTATGGGGTGGTTTGAAAATGTTTCCCTCAAAAAATTTCCAATTTAGTTAAAAGTAGGCTTAAATATTTACCTAAGGTTATATTCAGTTTAACGCCAAATATTCCCAAAGCCATTTTATATTCTATCAAATAAAAAAAAATCAAGAAGTTAGATTTATGGAAATATAGCCATTACTCTGAAGGTCTGCTAAAACCCTTAAAATATGGTATTTCTGGTTTACCCTTTGTATTATAGGCAAATCCAAAAAGGATTAAATGATCAAATAAAAATTAATAATCAACTTACATCATCACTTGCTGCCTCATCCACTTCTACAGTATTTGTCGAAATAACAGATTCCTGAAAAAAGCATAGGCCTACTACATTTTTTTGTTCAATAAAAATCATGGTTATAAATATTACTACATTCAGCATCATTGAAAAAACTAACTATAAAATGTTGGTGAATAATATCAGAGATTCTATTATTCCTGAAGGTAAGGCACCCGGAAATTCATCTGAAAATTTAATTTAATATAGGCTTCTTGGTGCCATCCTTTCTTCAAGTCTGTGATTGGACAGTGTATTGGGATATGTGTACATGTATGGTTGGATGGTGGATCACTACCACTATACATGTATGTGTGGGTGAGTAGGTCACTACTACATGGCCCATGTTTCACCTTGAAACTCAGTACTATGACAGTGAGATGAAGTTGTGTTTAAGCTACTGACTCGATGTTTAGGATATATTTGTTATTGTTTATGGGGGAAGTGTAAAGTGGTGAGTCCCTCAATTAATACTTAAAGTGATCCACACATAATAAAAGCCTGGAATGCTGGATTTTGTAAATTAATGAAGCTGAATAGACTAGAACACCTTCATAAGAAGTTTGCTGTTTCTCTAACATATGATTACTAAAATTAACTCTTATAAAATTCTTTCCAAATAAAAAAGATCAAACACCAGAAATCTTTACAAGATTTTACAGGAAAGCAGGTACATTGTTTTTAAGTTTACTTTGAAAACAGGTAGAGAACACATATTTGGACATATTTTATATTTGTCCTGAAGCATTTTTTAAATATTTATTTCAGACTCATAAACAAGGTAAGCCTATTTTTCCCGTCAAATCTCCTAACAACTACATAAAATTCTACTGCTAATAAAGTTGAAAGATTCAGATGAAGTCGCTTCACAAATGTGCTCCAAGATTTAAGCTTAGCTAAATGCCCATAACTCAAATAAAAACAATTGTGAATTTGTGTTTAGTTGATAAACATTTCATATCATAATCCTAAATTCATCACTATACAAGGATACCTGGCTGAATACATTAAGTACATTGGGCGAGTGGTCTCAGTTACTTAGAGATAGCGCTTGTTCGCATCTGGCCTAGACTGGAAGAGATTTCAGTAATTCTCATCTTCAACTGTACTGGTTCACCCCTCTCTCTGTCTCAATAAGTTCCTCACACAGATCAACAATCTGTGAGGAATGAACGGTGTAAGGTTAAGAGGGAGATCAGCCTCTCCTTACAAAAATGTATGCTTCTTATCTAATCTATCACCTAAACAGTGTTCGATCTAAATAATATATGTCCTTCTGTTTCTTGATGAAATTATTCAAACTTACGTCAGTATCAATAGTGAGCTGAGGTTTTTGCCGCTGTCTGTAAGACCGTTTGGAGGAGATGACTTCCTGCAAGTGGCTCTGATCTCTTTGCTCTCTGTAATGATAAACGACACTAAGTAACCATCCATCTATTTTTAATATTCAGCAGAATGTATAGGCAAATATACAACATACTTAACTAAACTAAATATTACGGTATTGATAATCCATGAATAGGATTGTAAGGACTACACATGCTGGACAGCGTTTTCACTTAGAGATGATGGTTGGCACTTGAAACCTTGACGCTGTAAGTCCCATCATTTCTAATCATGATTCCTTACTGAATTCATAGCTTCCCAGTTGCCTCACAATGCTTTGTTAACTCCAGGGTACTTGAGGAGCAATTTCACCATCTGCCATCAAGGGAACTGAAGCTAGGAAGGAAGGGGAGTATTATACCTTTTGGCCACCAAGCCCTTTAATTAAATAAATTTAAAAAAATAATAATTATAATAATAATAATAATAAAAAGGAGACAAGGTCAATTTACAGTGAAATATTTGGGATAGAGCAGAATAGTACAAATAAATACTTACACGACTAGATCACGTACAAAAATATACTGTACAATCAAATCGTTACGCTTACGTATAAAACATAATACTAAAACAAAAGCAACAATGCTGGTGTTTAAAATAAATGAAAACTACAACATATTTTGTTCTGAAGTTAATGTTGATACCATAGTTTATTACAACATTCATTGATGTGTCTAAAAGTTGATACTTTCATCGTTTTAGTGGGAAAAGTTAATGCTGACAACATTTCTGGAACAAAATGATCCTGAAGTCAAAGTTTGATAATGCCATTTTTATTGCAACTATTACTGTGGCTACAAAATTATGCTAAAAATCAATGATTGCTGTGTCTACAAGTTTACTCTATTGTTGACAGCTACTAAAATTGATAAAGAAATATTGATTTGACTACCAGTTTATGCCATCTGGTTGATACTAACAGAACAGTTAACTTTGATTATAAATACATCATGACACCATTGATGGTTGAGCTGCTGCTACCATCATTGTTTACTGTGTCAAGTTTATGCTGACAACAATTTGATAACAAGATGCTGGTGGTGGGACCATTTGGTGTTTTCATATATGCTGCCATTATATGATATGTAACATCAGCAATAAGGTTGCCAGAAAAAAAAAGAAATTAGTTTGAGAAATGCTTTACAGTGGTGTAAGACTTAGCTGGGTAATGTGAGGCAATAGGGAAGCTGTGACCAGTAAAGAATCCTGGTAAGAACGCTGTACTAACCACAAATTCACAAACAAATATAGTCCAGCTTGTCCATACAAGCTGGACCATTCCTTGTGGACACATTTGTGGATTATTATTATTATTAAAGTGAGATATTTATCAAATAAGATGAAGCACTGGAATATGTAATAAACTAATTTATGAACATATCATAAGCAAGCCATTTCACTTTACATTTAGACAGAGACAGATTTTTTGATCCTCTGTCTTAAAGATTAAGAAAAACAATGCAAAACAAAAAACCAAGGAGAGTGTGAGAGGGATTTCAACTGTAAATAGTATTAAAAAACTACTGTAAAAGAAATGACTCAGGAATGAAAATGTACTCTTCCTGGTCTGAAACCTCCTTAGGTTTCTTCAGCTGCTTTCCCTGAAACAGAATCTAGGACTTAGTTCCAGCTTCTCTCACTCAGTTTCACATGGCTTCAGTGAAGAACCATTTTAGATTAGCCATTTTAAAAATATTGTAATTTTAAATAGGACAAGGTATTTTTTACATTACCAAGGAAGAACATTTTTAAATAATACATTTGGTGTTTTTTGCTACCTTTGGTTAAGATTGTTTGGTTAACATTTTCTGAAATTGGAGTTTTATTGTAAACATATATTTTGTACAGATGTTACATTCATTTTAAATATTAAAAATAAAGTTGGGTTGTTCTAACCAAGCACATGATGAATACTTTTTATAATTATTAAGTAATAATATCATGAAGATACACAAACATTTTGGTGACGAGGTAAATTAATTTCCATTTTTTGTTCTGTTAGTTTTGTTTTGTTTACTTCAATAAAAAATAGTTCATTATTTTATTATGGCTGATGAGAATGTTTTAGTTTTGACCCAGGCAATAGCCGCTCTTGTAAACAAACTTGATGCTGTTACAATGTCACAAGTTACTTCAAAGAATAAATCTCAGATAAATCAAACTGATACGTCTTTATCAAACATAAATTTTGATATCATTTGATGGCACAAGAGAAACTTTCACATGTTACAAGGAAAGATTGGAAAACTTTTTTATGTTAATCCTCCAAGTGCCGGACTAAAACCCCCTGAGAGCCTAGCCATTTTTATGTATTTTGCAGCACTCAGGGAAAACATTAATAAAAAATTACTTTTAGCAGATAACTAACTACACACACATATATATATTTTTGTAAACTAGACTGATTTGGCTATCAGAAATTATTAGGTTTATTAAACCTACTATCAGCCAACAAGTTTCTATATTTGGTGGAATTTTAGAATTTCCTAGACTAATTTTTATTTTTTTAAATTTAGATTTTTCTGTACTTTTTAGTGAATTATACAAAAATTCCAAAATAGGCATTTTTAAGGCAATTTATCACTGAACATAAAAATATATAAATTTATATACTTCAGGTCATTTTAAACGGTAAAAATAAACACAAACATACACATACACAACAACACCTTCAGCCATGACACATGAACAGCTGTGTTCACATGAAAAGAAATATTAGTTTGTCAGCTTTTTTCGCCAAATGAAGCACACATAACATCACCATGTAGCCTCCACTCTCTAGAATCTAATGGTATTCGGTTCATTATGGTGTAGATAGTAGAAACCGGTAAAATTGATCGAAAACAACGGGAGTGTGATATCGATAGAAATCTATCGACTTGCACTTCTAGGCGAGATCTTATCGATAGAAATCTATCGATTGGTACTTGGAGGGTTAAAGCTAAGTGCAGATAAAGAGAACAGTGATGGGCACATATACTGATCAATTCTATAGGAACTAAACATTATAAACTCCTCTCTAGCCTGACAACTCCAGTTTTACCAGCTAATAAGACATATCCAGAGCTTGTAGAGCTATTGGAACATCACTTATATCCAGCTCCAAATGTTAACACTGAGCAACACATGTTTCTTAGTCGATTTCAAGGAAATGGAGAGTCTATTGTCAAATTTATTAAAGACCTCCGAAAGTTGACAATTACATGTCAATTTAAATGTGAAAATGAGAAATGTAATACTTCAAATGCAAATCAATTTCTAAGGGCAGAGTTTATCAGGGGATTAAGTGATGCATATATAAGAGAAAAACTCTTACTGGAAAAGTCCCTACTTTTGATCGAGCATGAGAAATCGCTCTCGCATTGAATGCATGCAAACAATGGAATAAAGAAATATCTTCATCTTCTGTTGTGAACCAAGTAAACAAGGATTTAAACATGATACTTTTAATAAATCTAGAGCTGAGTCTACACAAAGTGTGTTCCATAAACATCTTAATTTTGAAGCTCTGGGAATTGACAAAAAGTGTTTAAGGTGTAGATAGACTAATCATGTTATTAGAGAATGTAAAAGAGATCGTTCTTCTCTCAAATGCATTTCTTGAGGACGATTGGGCCATGTATCAAAAGTATGCATCCAAACATTGATAAAAAAACTTAGTTTAGATTACAATCACACTAGTCAGAATGTCAAACATCTGCATAGTGAAGACACTGAATTTAATGAGCAGGTTCATGATTTTGACAAAGATGATCTATTGGATAACAGTATAAATAGAATAATCAAAATAAATCAAAGTTCATCTACTAATCCTAATGATTATTCTAAGTTTATGGTTCCAATCAAGCTTGGTAGGAAGACAAAACTTTTTGAAGTTGATTCTGGTAGCCCCGTGAGCATCATGAGTCACGAGGAATACAAGAAGATGGGATTAGGCATAGATTTAGAGCCAACTGATGTACGTTTTCGTACATTCACTCCTTTAGGAGTGTTAAATGTTCCAGTGCAATAAGAAAAAAACTATTTCCATGGAAGAAAAGCTATTTGTATTTGATACACCTTCTAACGTAATATTGGGCCGCTTATGGCTTAGGCATCTTAACATAAGTATTAACAAGATCAATGTAGATAATTTATCTTTCTAGATGTAGATAATTCATATCTAGAGAAGAAATATGTCAGAAAGATGTTTTCCAAAATAAAATAGGATTGATTCCAAATTACAGGTGCAGCATTAAAACACAAACTTCTTTAAGGCCAATGTTTGCTAAAGAAAGGCCAGTTCTGTATGCACTACGTGAAAAGGTAGAAAATGAACTGACTAATCTTGAAAGTCAGGGAGTTATCACCAAAGTGGAGTATTCTGAATTTGGATCACCCCTTGTTTTGGTACCCAAAGCTAATGGGGATGTCAGATTATGTGTGGACTACAAATAAACCCTAAATCCTCAAGTGATTGATGCACACTATCCAATTCCAAAGATTGAAGATATATTTTATAAAATGAAGGGAGGACGGTTCTATTATACTCTTGTTGTTCATTGGGCTTATTTAAATTTGGAGGTTGACGACAACAATAAAGTTTTACAAATAATATCTACACAAAAGGGAACGTATCTGATGAATCGACTTGCGTTTGGAATCAAGAGTGCACGAAATGAGTTCCAAAAGTTCATAGATGAGGCTATTGATGGTCTTGAAGGCACAGCCGCGTATTTTGATGACATAATAATCCAATGATCTACGTTATCAGAGTGCAAAAACAGGCTCACAAAGTGTTTGCAGCGAATGCGGGAACTGAATTTACAGTTAAATATTGAAAAATGTAAGTTTTTTAACAAGATATTGGCTACATAGGCCATATATTAGTGCTGCAGGCATGAAGAAATTTCCTTTAAAAGTGAAAGCCGTAACAGACGCTCCACGTCCAAGAAGTGTCAATGAATTAAGAAATTTTCTTGGCTTAACTGCTTGTTATTCAAAGTTCATCTTCAAGCATAAGCACTTCTACAACCTTTTATCAACTTCTTAAAAAGAATACCAGAATTAAATGGAATCCAAAGTGTGAAAATGCCTTCAATCGTGTGAAACAGGAAATATCAAGTGATAAGAGTACTTGTTCCATTTGACCCTGATCTTCCTCTAACTCTAGCGACAGATACAAGCACAGTCGGATTATCAGGTGTGTTATTTCATACTACTGACGGTTCAGAACACCCAATAGCATTCATTTTAAGATCATTGTCATCAGCTGAACGAGGTTACTCACAGTTAGACAAGGAGGCTACTGCTGTTTTCTGGTGTTTCCAAAAATTTTATCAGTACAGTAGAGTCCCGCTAATCCAAACTTCGGTAATCCGAAAATCCGCTTAATCCGAAACGCAAATTGGAAAAAGACTTTCAAAAAATAAAATTGCAGGTACTGTAAGAACTACTACTTTATATATTTAAAAATTACAAGAAAATATTGTTTTAAGTATTTAACTGCTAATACATTTTTCAAATGCTATTTTAGTTTGAACAAATCTGTTAAACTTCTTTGCTTTAAAGAAGAATTCCTATCCCTCGAAACTAAATTATACCAGTGTTTAAAAAACATGATATCTACTGGGGTTGCACAAGGATGTTGCTCTACGTAGCACAGAACTTCGAACACAACTGTACGGTGTGAAAATAACGAAACCGAGGTATGAAAACACACGAGTTCCAACTGTTGATGCGAGACTGACAGTAGGAATTAGGAACAGAGTGCTGTCAGGTAGCGTGAGAACACCAGAAATATGCACACAACTTTCGTCAACTGATTACGTGGCCTAGTGGTAAATGCAATGGCATCAAGTAGCGTTGGGCTCGGGATCAATTTCTGCTAGTGACTCCAACTTTTTGTCTTGAAAAATGGTTTTTGATTGTACGTCTCAGATGAATGTATTATTCTATTAAAGTGTTCATTATCTCCTTATTAATGCAGGCTCTTGTAGAGTTCAAAACAATAGTAGTGTACCTAACGATGTTATTTTTTATTAAAAGTGTATTTTGAAAAAATCTGTTTAATCTGAAAAATTTGGTAATCCGAAATGGGTTAGGTCCCAATTATTTCGGATTACTGGACTCCACTGTACCAATGTAGAAGAAAATTTACACTAATTGTAGATAATAAACCATAACAATCAATTTTTCATACAAACAAAGCCCTCCCAACCACTACTGCTTTCACAATTGCTTTGTTATGCAACATTCATTAATGGGTTTAATTATTCAGAAGTACACAGACGTTTGGAAGCATAAAAATGCTGATTATCTATCTAGATCATCTCTTATTGATAAACCAGGAGCCATTGATGATGAATGCATTATAAATGAACAAACCATAGAAGCTATTCCAATTAGAACTTTTACACATGAAGTTATTGTTCAATGCACAGACGAAGATCCCATTCTATCAAAGCTTAAAAATATTTGGAATCTGGAAAGGAACACAGCAACGAGTTTTATCTCTGTAGAGAGCAATTTTTTGTGGACAACGAGTGGTCATACCTTCAAAACTGCAATTTGAAATACTTTCTGAATTACACATCACATACCCTGGGATAGTCTAAATGAAAGCCCCAGCTCGAAGATACTGTTACTGGAAAAATATTGACAAGGACATCGAGCACACTGTCAAAAGCTGTCCAGCATACTGTGACATGAAGAACAACCCAAATAAAGTTACTTTACATGTGTGGGACCAACCTGAGGATAACTGGCAGCATGTCCATATGGATTACACTGGTCCGTATAAAGGACACAATTTTATGATTCTTGTTGATGCAAATTCCAAGTAGCCAGAAGCCAAAATATCAAACTCTTCACCAACTTTCCATTCCACCATTGAAATGCTTAGCAAAATATTTTTGCACAGTGGACTTCCTTAAATACTTGTAAGTGACAATGAATTGTAATATTTAATTCAACAGAATTCAAGTTGTTTTGCAGTAAAAATTGTGGCAAACAAAGGTTCATATCTCCAGGCCATCCTAGTACAAACGGGCAGGCAGAATGTTATGTTCAAATAATAAAATTAAAGTTGGCATCTAGGTATGGTGAAAAAGAATCCTTACAACAAAATTTAACATGTTACTTTTTAGATATCGAGCAACTCCCTTGGCCTGTGGAAAAGCAACATCTGAACAATTTTTTGGACGCAATGTACGAACAAAACCTGATTTAATTAGACCACAAAGGTCTGATAAGAACATGGCAGTTCAACCACACCTGAAACATTCACTAAGCGTGGGAGAAAAAGTACAAGCTAGGAATTACTCTCCTTCAGGATCTTGGCTCTATGGAACTGCAGCAGAGAAAATAGGCAGGCTACAAAATATTATTGTACAAAGGTTACACCATCAAGAGACACAAGATCAATTAAGGAATTGTGTATAAGACATCAAACCCAAAAACTGACTTGTCAATGAATCCAGCAAGGTTCAATATTTACTGTCCAACTTCACAACAGTAAACAGTTATTCCAGATATAGAAAAAAATGGAAGCCAAGGAAAAGTTAAACTCGAATTTACCAAAGCAATATTTAAAAGTTACTGATACAACAGAAGTTATTTAGACAAGGATCACAGTACAACTGCAATAGGGCCCCCACATTTACAGGGTACCAATTGTAATGCTACTGCATTCAAATCTCCAACCAAAACAAGTGAGACCAGCTTGGAACAATGTGAAACAACTCAGCTGCTGCGCCGCTCTCAACATTACAGACGTCCAGTTGTGAAAATTATTATAAACATATGTTTTGTACAGATGTTACATTCATTGTATTTATTAAAAACTAGGAGACACCCCTGCATGCTTCATGTGCCAACCCCGTCACTAGCTGCGCTCGTCACACCTTGGCATGTCACTCTTAACACCAAATAATAGTGGTTAAACTATATTAAGTAAAATCATATTATGCTAATTTATATTGAGTAAGTCACTTATTGCAATGTAAGAATGTATTTTTATAGTTGAAACATAAACAGCCTATGTTATTTCTGACGTTAACACATTCGCTGCGGCGGGTGACCCGGGTACACTTGGGTATGTGCGCGTGCAAGCGGCGGGTGACCTGGGTAACCTTGAGGCAATGCTATACAGTTGGTGTCAGTGTGGGGCCGCCACTCGAGGTATTCACATTGGACTAGTGCCGTATCGTTCGCAATTCCCTGCATGAATTTTTTGTGAGTCGTTCTCAATTATCAGTTTTCTGTGTGATGTGACAGTGTTTGTTTTTTACCATTTGTTTTATTGATATATTAGGCTAGTGTACAGTAGTTTTGGTAGTAGGAATTTAATATTTTTTATCCATTATGGATCCCGCTATTCCTGGGACTTCTAGACGTTATAGTGACAATAACTTAGCTACAAATCAGCAGAATTTTGACACCGACAGTTTGAGTGACGATGTTGACATTGGCGATTCAAATTCGTCCTGCTCTAATTCTGATAGTGATTCTGATGAATCAGAAGTCGCTGTTCTATGCCCGACATGGAGTATAACTACTGGTGGAATGCGACCTATTCAGTTTAGGAGGCAAGAAGAATTATTGGTCCCATTAACAGGTCAGGGTTCGCCTATTGATTTTTTCAATTTAATGTTAGATGACATATTGCTGGAAAACATTTGTCGATATACAAACGAGAATGCTCTACGAGAATTTTTCAAACATACTTTGACCTCTAAATCTAGAATCAACTCATGGAAAGAGTTAAAAGTTCCTGAACTGAAAGTATTTTTTGGTTTGTTGTTCCATACAGGTACTATTAGAATGAGTAGAATCCAAGATTATTGGAAAAGGGAATCCCCTTTTCAATATACAAGTGTTTCCTGAGGTGATGAGTAGAGATCGATTTTTATCCATTTTACGATGTTTGTATTTTTCTAAACAACCAAATGCTTCTAATGGAAATGTGGCTCATGATCATTTGGCAAAGATTAGTGAGATTATTAATTATTTTAATAATAAAATAATCAACATCTACTCTCCCCAGAGAGAATTGTCACTGGACGAGGCTATGGTTCTTTGGCGTGGCCGATTACGGTTTCGCCAATATATCAAAGGCAAGCGCCATAAATATGGCATGAAATTATACACCTTGACAGAACCCCATGGACTTATCTTAAAATTTTGTGTATATAGTGGATCTGATGACATTTTAGGAGGGGTCGGACATACAGAGAAAGTAGTTTTGTATCTATTGCGGGAACACCTAAACAAAGGTCACGCGATCTATATGGATAACTATTACAACAGTTTTTCTTTGGCTTCAAAGTTGTTATCCAACAAAACCTATTGTACAGGGACCCTTTGCATGACCAGAAAGTTCTGTCCAACTGAAGTAAAGGATAAGGTCTTACAGAAAGGCGAGTCTGTAGCTCGTTATGCCGAGGGCGTTATGATTGAAAAGTGGAGAGATCAGCCTTATGTCTCATATATTTCAACCGAGCATGACAATGAAATGGTTGAATTTATTGATAGAAGAGGACATTCTGTACAGAAGCCTTTAGCTATAGTTAAATATAACGCTTTTATGAAGGGGGTAGATAGGTCGGACCAGTTGATGTCCTACTACCCCTGTGAAAGGAAATCAATACGATGGTACAAAAAGTTATTTGTACATATACTACAAATGCTTTTATTAAATGCACACATGTTCTACAACAAATTAAGTCCGGAAAAAATGTCCTTTTATGATTTTAGATTGTCAGTAATCAAAGGCCTTCTGCCACAAAATTTACTACAAATAGAAAGTCCTGCCTAAAAACGACTAAGATTAGCTACAGCACACAAACCTGAAAAGATAACAGTCAACAGAGCTGAAAGCCAGGGAAACCGTCTCAAAAGAAAGAAATGCCGCATTTGCTTTAAAAACGGAAAGAAGAATGCAACATCATCATTTTATTGTTCAGTGTGTCCTGATAAACCGGGTCTTTGTGTAACACCCTGTTTCGAGATATACCACAACAATCTGTAAGAAAACAAATTGTATCGGGAGGGTTGGAGGGGATGTCAATACTGTAAATATAATTAATTATAAACATACAACATAGTAAATATAGCACAGAAACAGTTTTTATTACTGTGTTATTGAAATATGTAAGTGCGTGTCTATATTGTTGTGACGAACAGTAGCCGGGAACGGGACAACCGCGTCACGGCAACACGGGACTACAGCGTGCGGTACTGAGGAGTACCCAGGTAACCCTGAATCAAAATGGTGGAAAAATACAAAATAAATCTTCTAGAGGACTTTTATGGATCATATTACGTCTTATAAACACCAAAGGTAAGCTTTTATGAAATTTATTTTTTTCAGTTTTTCAGGTACTTTTAGTCAATTTATGCCGCAGTGAATGTGTTAACACGTTCGCTGCGGTATTAAAAAATCGAGTTGTTACCTGTGTGCTAAAATATTTTTTGAAAAATTAAACTTAAACTTAGTAACAACAAATACGAAGTAAATCCCAGAAACGAAACCTGCCAAATCGAAGCACAACTATCTAATAGGACGTGGAAACGTTTTAATCGGTTCTATCTAGCTCTAACGGCACAATGAGCAATCTCTCTTTGTTTGACAGGACCCTGTCCGGACAGTGCTGCGCACGCAGGTTGCGGCGACGACCACTGTCCGGACAGTGGCCCGCAGCGAACGTGTTAAGAAAGATTTATAACCTTATCAATATTGTAAGCATCATTATTTACATTCTAACAGATGTTGTTATAGATAATTGTAAAGAGAATAAATATATAGAAAAAGTATAAATAATTGTAAACTTGTATCAATAGGGTAAATGTTAAAGATACAAAATAAACATGTTTATTTATTTACAAAACAGCTGATATTAATTTACTAATAAAATCAAACCAATGTTATCCTCATGGAACAAACTTTTAGGAACAGTTTCTACCCCTTAGGAGTATTTTCAAGATGAAAATACTTTAGTTGTCCTATTTAAGACCTAAAGAAACAGTGTACAAAATTTCAGCTCCCCACCTACATGGGAAGTTGGAGAATTAGTAATGAGTGAGTGAGGGCTTTGCCTTTTATCTTACTATTATATAAAAATCTAATCGTGTCTGTGTGTGTGTGTGTGTGTTACTTAATCACGCAAAAACTACTGAACCTGTTAGGTAATAGAATAATTGTATATATGTAATATAGTGTGTCATTTTAATATTTGATTTATTTCATTTACATTTAACTCTAGCCAAATCTAGCTCAAGAATACACATCACCCCATATCATACTCGAGCTCTCATTGGTCATTCCAGATAGACTTCCCTCGGGTAAGGTCTTTGTGACCTCGTGAGCCTCACTCACAGTCCAACTCTTTGTTCAACAACTTACCTCTAGCTGTTCAGTCAAGTGTCTCTCTTGTCCTTGTTACGCAATTGTTATCGGTTTAATTGTTCTGTTTTATAAATTTGTTTTCAATTCTTTAAGAGTTTTCAATTTTTAAATTTTCAATTCACTTTACGTTAAATTCAGTGGCCTTTAGTCTTCTTCAACGCACTTCCAGACTTCCAAGACCTTCATTTGTGCAGTGCGCGATCGGTCTTCTGGACATTCGCTACGTACGTGCTTCTGCGGCCTTTCGTCAACCTCCTAGAACATCTAGACTGGACTCTCAGAGGTGTCACAACTACTCCTTTCGAGAACATCCTCTCTGGGGTGAGTCAATTCTCTCTGATCTTTTATTTCTGCTCCTTTGCCTCTCGTCTGCTCCGGTAGAGCAGTAGTTCTCCTTTTTCTAATTCAGCTTTATTAAATTTCTCTACCCCACAGAACCCATTCATCTGAATTTTGCATGGACATTCTTAGGGTCTCTGGTTAACACATAGGCCAATTATTATTCTGAAATTCCATTAGGAAACCACTCGAGGGGTTCTAAGAAGTATCAATGCAATCCCTATGGTAATACCAATTGGACAATTAATTGTATATAATATTTTCATTAATCAGCTGTTGGATTAAATAAACAGCTTACATAATTCTGAAGTAAATCCGGACCAAACCACAACCACCGTAACTAGAAAAGACGGTATATATCACGACAAGGCTGCGCAGTAGACTGTGACTTCACATGGGCAAAATCACCTGGTTTGATAATTCAATAAAATAATGGTAACTAAATCTATTAATCGCATGGAAGCATTCAGCTAAATAGTAAGCAAGTTATTTACCACTTATCAACTGAAATTGTACACTACGGGATTAAAACAGTATTTTTGAGTTTTTTGTTGCCATTTCGCCCATGTGAACATTAACCCACCCATATTAATACCACTGTACCACGTGTATGGGTGGGTGGGTCAATACCAATGTACGTGTATAAGGAATTGTACTCTTTGAACATGATACGGTTAAAGTTGCTGACTTTCCAAAACCCTCCAAACTGATGTATGGTCAACTTCTTCAGCAGTTGATATTATTCTTGTACTTGTGGAGGGATCTTCTAAGAAAGCTTGCAAGACTTGATGTTCCATGTACAAAGTTCTTTTTCTTCAACTTTGTACATGGAGATGTGCGTGATACTTTCCGTCTTCTTTCTGATGGGTACCGTGACTACAACGCACTTTTGCATTGTACAGATTTCAGTAGGTACATGTTTTGTATTATGGATGCAATAAGCACAATATAAATCAACATAAACCCTGCACGAAGGACGGGTACTATGCTAGTATAGAAATAAAGTTGAGTTGTACTAACCAAGAACATGGTGAGTATTTTTTATAAATATGAAGTAATAATATCATGAAGATGCACAACAAGTTTATAACAATAAAAAAAAAAAAAAAAAAAAAGAAAACGGTTGGAACAAAATATTGAATCCTATTAATATATTAATAAAACTGTAGTACAATGTAATAAATTTTAGAATCTGACAAGCAGTCTGAAACGTTAATAAACCACTGTAATATCTAAAAACAATATGAAATCAGTGTGCATGGTGCGTGTGTGCAAGTGTATGCATAAGAGCATATATAATAATAATAACATCTTTATTTGGAGCGCTTTTCAACATACAGTTGTTTTAAAAAAAATCAAGTCAAATAAAAATTACATGTATATTGCCAAGGACTAGGCTAAAATCACAAAACAAAATACGCAACTTACATTTTAAGATAATCATATTCCAAATGTAGCTTAATTTTATTTTTAAAAGATACAAAGTTGCATTCCGTTGTAAATCTGGGGAGCAAAGTAAGAAAAAGCATTCCTTTCCACCTCGAGTCTGACTTTGGGTACCTCCAGCGTGCGACTTTCTCTAACCTAAGAACGAGCCCGCTGCATGTTCCTCAAATAAGTGGGTGTACCAGATAGCAGAATCTTGTGGACTAAACAAGCCACTTCCAAACTAAATATATGCTTTATTGGAAGTGTTTTTGATTTTTCTTGAGCTTGACTGACATGGTCATATTTCTTAAGACCATACACAAACCTAATGGCTGAGTTTTGCAGTCTTTGGAGTGAGACGTTGTTGTCAAGGGATAACCTACTTCCAAAGACTGAAAGCGCATACAACATTGCAGGGAAAATAATACTATTGACTATTTGTAGCTTGGGTTGCTCTTAGAGCAACCCCTAAGCCTAAATAAAACTCAACCTACACATTGTGCTGTGGGTCACATTTCTAACATGAAAGGAAAAGGTTAATTGTGTGTTTAATGTTACGCCTAGAATCTTTACAGTCTTGGATACCGTCAAAGGTTCCCCACCCAAAGACACATACAGTGAATCATCCTTCATGATATTCTTTACTGCAGGAGGTTGGAAATGAACAATAGAGCATTTATTAGGATTTAATTTAAGACCGTGGTCATCCGCCCAAAGCTTGACTTCCAGCAGTTCCGCATTCATTTGCTGAACAGCCAAAGCTACATTGGAAGGATGGTATGATAGTACCAGCTGAGTATCGTCTGTATACGAGTACAGAGAACAATGAGTTAGTACAGATTTAAGATCCGCTGTGTATAGAAGAAACATAATGGGGTCCAGACAACTGCCTTGAGGCACCCCTGAGACTCTATAAGTGACATCCGAGAAATGATTATTTACTTTAGTGACCTGAGTTCTTCCTGACAAGAAAGAATCAAACCACATAAACGAATTACTACCAAACCCATAATAGTTCATCTTAGCAAGAAACATTTCAAAATCGACGCATTCGAATGCATGGGAAAAGTCAAAAGAGGCCAGACTACCACAGAGGTCTTTGTCCTTAGATGAAAACAGTTTGTCACTTAGATTCAGTAAAGCTGATGTGATGCTGAAGCCCCTTGTGAAACCTGACTGGCTGTCAGGCAAGATGTTGTTACAGTCCAAGAAGGAAACCAACTGATTACAAACAATCCTATCCAATATTTTGGGCATTGCTGGTAACAAACATGGAGATGGGTCTTAAATCAGACAAACAAGAAGGACTATCAATCTTTGGCAAGGAATCAATAATAAATAAGGCTCTTTTTCCGGACAGAGGAGAAATGGCCACTGATGGGAAAGATTGGTTATATGGGTGATGGCACTGATGCAGAATGGACTGGCACCTCTTATAATTTGGACAGAAATTCTGTCTGATCTAAAGGCAGTTGTTGAAATCTTATTTATTATATCCTTCACCTCGCTCTCACTCACTTTACAAAACTGAAAACTTGATTTTACTATGCCACTTGTTGTATTTTTGTAAAAGGCAAGCCTCTCTACACTTACTTTGTGTCCACTACCCATAGCAGCAAAGTAGCGATTTATATCATTGAGTGTCTCATTTAGCATTCCAAACTTGCTAAAATTATTGCCGGTTACCTCGCCAGCACGCAATGTTGCCCAGAAGGGTTGAGAATCCTTACAATTCAGCCATTCCACAAAAAAATCTTTCTTTGCCTTGCAATATGATTCTTTGGTGAGTATACTTTTACTGGAAGTAAAGCACTTTTTTTAACTTATCTTTGATCTGTGTCACACAGATATCGTATATACACGTATTTACGAATCAGGCATATAACCTTTTTTTTCAAATAGCAAGGAAAAAGTTCCGACACTGCAATAAAATTTGAAGTATTTCCTTTACATCTATTTTAACCAATTTTCCAATTCAAGATTTTTATTGTTAAAAAAACACATAACAGTGGATGGACAAAAGTCAAGATTTATACACTAAAATTTTACAAAACTTAAAAATATATAGATTTTATCCTAAGATAGAGAATATCATAATGCCATACAATGTACACAAAAATTAAAGTATATATAAAATACAATTCAGTATACAAAATGGCTAGAACAATCAAATTATATGAAAAACAATTAAAGATACATTAATATTTTATTTAAGATTTATAATAATAAGATTAAATCTCTCATCTCCCAGTCTACATGACTACAATGACAATTAATTATACAATATAGCTAGGCAACCATGAACTGTAATGATAGTGACTAAGAATAATATCTTGATAGTACTAGAGAAAAAAACATATCTGAAATCAAATGAATAAATGTATTAAGTGAAGTAATAATATTGCAACATTTACTTCAAGGTGCACTAGTCCTTGTGCAATATTTGTTTTGATTCAACTTTTTCAATTAATTGTAAATAACAATTAAATGGATTAAAATACTCACTGGTTTAATCAGAAGATGACTGATTAATTCTATGAAGGTTTCATAAAATTGTGAGAAAAATGATAACACAAAAATTGATTGTTATTTATTAAATACATACAAATATTTAACCTTGCCAAATTCACTGGTTTAAATAGACAACATATTTTTTTAGTAAAAAGTTTGTTTCATGTAAGAGACCATTCTAGATTAGACTTTTGATTTATAATGAATATCATCTTATCTTTAACACGTTCACTGCGCATGTCGCGGATCTGAGACGGGAGGGCGGAGCGTACGGTGCGCACGTCGCGGATCTGACACGCCCTGTAAAGCCATGTACAATGCCTTAGTATGAGCTCAGCAGTTCACGGGGACGGACTATACGTTGTGAGCATGTCAAGTTGAACCTATATAACAATCGTGCGCAGTTGGTTTTCAGTTCGGTGTTTTTATTACTATACTAATATTTATGTTAGTGTATGTGTAATTTGTGTCTTTTGTGTTGTGTTTTATATTATTTTCATTTTATATTACTTATTAGTTTAAAATGGTGGATAGTTGTGATTCTGAACATGAAATAAATAGTGATGTTGACTTTGACAGTGACTCAAGTAACGATACACCAGCGGAAAGTTCTTCGGATGAAGATGACAATGTAGACATAAACTATAACCCTGTTTGGAGTAACCGAACTCTAGGCCTAAGGGAAATCCCATTCACTAAAGAAAACAAACTTTTAGTGCCTATTCCTGGGGATAATAGGCCTGTTGATTGGCTCTTTTTGCTATTGGACGAGCCACTACTGGAGTCAATTTGTAAATACACAAATAAATATGCATTGGAACTGTTCTGTGGTCCAAATACTACTGATCAATCACGAATTACTCGTTGGAGAGAGTTGACTGTGCCTGAGTTGAAAATCTTTTTAGGCCTATTGTTGCATACAGGCACAATCAAGCTGAACAGACTTCAAGATTATTGGCGAAAGCATCGGTTACTAAATTTGCCATGCTTTAGGGAGTACATGAGTAGGGACAGGTTTTTGCTTATTCTCAGATGTATAAACTTCTCTAAAATCATACCACCTGGTCAGCCACAACCTACAGATCGTCTCTACAAAATCAGGGAGCTTATTGATTATTTTATTAACAAAATGGCATCAGTTTATTACCCGTCTCGAGAGTTGTACATTGATGAGTCAATGGTTCTGTGGAGGGGCAGACTCACGTTCCGACAATATATCAAAAACAAGCGTCACAAGTATGGTGTGAAGCTTTACTCAGTGACTGAACCAGATGGACTAATTATGAAATTTTTGGTGTATGCCGGTGCTGATGACGACATTTCTGGCCAGGGTCACTCTGTAAAAGTTGTGATGAAGCTCATGGAGAAGATGTTGAACAACGGCCACTCGTTGTATCTTGATAATTTTTATAATTCTTTTCATTTGGCAGCAACACTACTTCAAAACAACACCTACTGCACTGGAACTCTTCAAATGAACAGGAAACTCAACCCTGAAAAATACTGTATTGCGAAAAGGTGATACAGTGGCTCAATATGCTGAAGGAGTCATGATTGGTAAATGGCGCGACAAGCGTCTGGTAATGTATTTTTCAACAGATCTCGAAAATGATATGGTGACGGTGGTTAACAAAAGGAAACAGGAGAAACAAAAACCAAACCCCATAGTGCACTATAACGCACATATGAAAGGGGATTGACCGATCCGATCAAATGATGGCGTATCACCCTTTTGAAAGAAAAACCGTTAGGTGGTATAAAAAAATTTTTATCCACCTTATTCATTTGATAACCATCAATGCTTTTCATCTGTATAATATTGAAAACATGAAAACAGACAGAAAAAAAAGTGCCACTGTATGACTTTCGTTTTCTATTGTTGGAAGAACTACTGCCTCCTAAAGCTGGACCTGCTGTTCGCACCCCTCCTCAACGAATCACACTTCACAGACTAGTGAAAATACCTGATGTGGACAGTAAAGGATCTACTAAAAGAAAACGATGTCGACAGTGTTCAAAGCAAAAAAAGAAGCAGCTCACTACCTTTATGTGCTCTCTGTGCCCAGAAAGTCCTGGGCTGTGTGCAGTTGACTGCTTCGATTTGTTTCATAGGCAAATATAAGAAATGACGAACTGTGGGTGGTGGGAGGGGCTGTATATATTGTAAATAAGTAATACTACATACAGTTCAATACATATAGTGACAAACTATTGGTTTTCTCCACTTTTATAAGACTTGCACATTGGGAGACTCTCGTGGAGTGTGCGCGTCGTGGATCCGAGACGGCATCTGTGAGGTCACAAAAAACTCCTTTTTTGGATGTTTTGAACTTCAATTGATGGAAAATTGACGAAATCATACCTATTGGTAAGTGTATCACAAAAAATATTTTTTAGCATTTTAGGACCTACTACTAATAATTTTTAGCAGTGAACGTGTTAAAGCTATCTACAAAAAATTAATCTGACAATTTACTTAGTTAATTAAAAAGAAATTAAAATAGTGAGGAGTATAAAATAAATGTTAACTGCATGAAAATACATATGTGTTGTTTGATTCTTAACAAAAAAACAAGTATTTTGCGAATCATTATTTTAATGGAATACATTTAAAAAAATATTTAAATGATAGTGTGTCTAAGTACCAGTATAATTTGTAACTACTTGAAGTAGAAGTATTGTCAAAGATAGCCAAGATTAGAGTTATTATATCTTAGAAGGATAGTATATATATAAGAAGGAGAAATAATATATGGTCTGGTCATGACAATCTACTTTCTGTCCAACTTATTTTACACAGGATTTTCAACGTCCATGAATAAACTATTATCACTCACCCATTACTATACACAAGACCATTTTTCACAGTTCACACACTGACTTGTCATTAAACAAACCGAAATAAGGAATATTGCAAGAAGAAGTCAGTTGGGAAAATAAAAGTTACAGGATACAATTAATAGGTAAAAGAATGGATAGTACATATATTTATGAAATAAAGCAGAGTTTAGAGGCCACAAAGTTTCAAATAACAACATATAGATGATTTACTATATGTTGTATATAGAGCAACTTTATGTTGTCTGCAAGATCAATGTAAGTGCTATGAAATTTACACTTAAATCCGTTAAAATAACAAATAAGATATATGACTTGATCTTCAGATCTAGAGTTAGTATAATTTCATATAGAAGTGTGAAAATCAGCCTAGCATTTCAAGTCATAATTAAGAAAAGTAGTGAAGTTTCCTGAAGGAAAGTAGATGGAACAAGGATTTAGAGGATTCTGTAAAAATCTCGTAAAATGTGAAACATAGTAATAATAATTTACTGTAGTATAGTTTTACCTGCTGTCTTCCAACAACTGCCCAGGTTCCAACAGCATGGTGTACTTAGAGGGGTGGTTGTGAAACGGTGTCTGTCTGCTGAGTATAATAGCTGCACTAGTCTTTTCTGCTTTCATACTAGCCTTTACCTTGCAATCTTCCTCTATGCACTTGAGATATCTGAAAAAATAAATTTATCTGCGATAATAAGGATTCATACATTAGAAAATGTATTACCAACTACTGTCACTAGTCTTTGTCTCTAGAAGATAGGAAGATTTGATTTTTATTAGATAGAAGACTTTTTCCCTTTCTACATAACAATGGACTTTCCTTTATGCTTAACAATCAAGTATTTGTATTAGAGGTTGTTTTTCAATACAAATTTTTTATTATTTTCTCAAAAATATTTAATGTAAAAATAATAAAAGTATTTTGTTAAGCTCAGAGTTAACTAGGATGGTGGGTTGACGCAGCAACACCCTTAAGAAAAATGCATGCAAACTTTGTTCACTAGGGGGGTGGGGCAGAACCGTTATAACAACTGCTGTGCAACACTCTTTATCTTAGGAAACCTCTTTAGGTTGCCACTGCACCAACCAACTGACCTAGTGAAAGGAGGTCAGAATGAAATTTCTTGAAGTTCAGCTCTCACAAGTTACGATCAGGTGTATTCGGTATACATCACCACACACCAAAACACACAGCTAATCGTCATTACTGTTATGTTGTTTGTGGTTTCATTGATTTTCTATTCTTCATTGAACTTTCCTTAATGCTCTGCACACACTGACGCAGGAAGCGGGAGCGGTTGCATTCTAGTTCTTAGAACTTTGTACACAGGAAAATCGCTGGCGGGAATATGAGAAAACACACTGGGGCGGGCACGATCGCTTGGTCATAGCTAGTAAAGTTGTGAGGTGTAGATCAAATGCAGTGTTTCTTAACCAAAAGGATATATTTTGTTGAGTGTACAGTATTATCCTTTGTTTGTATAGTTTACATTTAATATTTTGTCCTCTGATGAAGAAGAGGCGTTACTATTGCTTACTATTAGCGATGATGTAAAGCCCAGAAAAACGTGGGGTACACAACATACATTTAATATTTCGTCCTCTGATGAAGATGAGGCGTTACTATTGCTTGCTATTAGCGATGATGTAAAGCCCAGAAAAACGTGGTGTACACAACATAAATAAAGAAAGACTTCAATTTGGAGAGTACCACATGCTCATGCCTCAGTTGACAAATAATGATCAAAGACTGTATATTTGTATAAAGAATATAAATTACTACCTCAGGAATGCTTCAATGAGTAATTGTATTCTATTGCTGATGTTATTGCAAAGGAAAAATACCAATTTTTGTGAAAAGATAACTCCTGAGGAGCGATTGCCAATAACTTAAAGACTAGGCGTACGTTATTGTGTAGGCTGTAAATTTATTTATATTAAAACCCTATTCAACATTAATTTTATTTTCTATATGACATTGATCATAAATGTCACTTTCAAAGAGGATTTTTATTATTAACTTTGACATTAAGAACCTCATCAATACACAATTAATTACCATTATAATTTATCTTAAAAACATATCTTCGCCCACAAAATCGTAAAAATTAAAAGTTGTGAAATTTACTTGGCTTACCGGTTACTTAAAGAAATGGCTTTAAAGACGTATATGTAAATGTGATTAATTAGTCAAACTGTTAACATTAAGGCTTATAGAAAAATTACTCAGATGACCAGTCACTTCAACGTCCCCCCCGATCCAAGTATGGCTAAAATTGTCAATGTTAGAGGGAATACAAACAAAGTATAGTATTTAAATGTTTATTCATGTTTGAAAAAACCATTATTTTCATTACAGTGTAAATATCGTACAAGTAAAGTTTGATGGAGTTATGATTTTGTTAGAGGCCTAACAACGCTCAAAGTACAAGTTTCAAAGCGTTCATAAAAAAATTGGTGCAGAGTATGTCCAAGACCCAAACAAAAAGCTAGTGGGCATTGAGATGTTCTCTTCTCGAAGTTGCTCCATTTTTTTCCTTCTTCCGTATATTCGTGAAATCCTTGTTGTTCATGTTACATATTACAGAATATGTATAAATAACTTCATGCAAATGTTCAATTAAATATGACATTTTGTAAGCACATTAGGCACGGGAAATGGTGCATGCAGCGTTCAGGCGGGAGACCGCTGCATTCTCCCGACCGCGCCAGTCATATCCCGCCATTGTACACATTTCCCGTGTGGTCAATTCCAAAAAAGATTATCGCTCCCACTCCCGCTTCCCACGTCAGTGTGCGCAGGGCTTAACTCTGCTTATTGAATCATTATAATCTGGAGGTAACAATATTTCATTTATTGTATCACTTAAACAAACAAATAAACATGGATATTGTATTTCAGAAAAGAACAGTTTTTTTTAAAGTATTCCACAAATTTTAATTAAAAAAATGTTTTCTTTTCTGAAACCCAATATATTCCACCAAGTATATACAACAGAAAATGGGTATTGTAGTTTTTGCATTTTTGATTTCACTCGAACAAATTTGATTTTAATTTCATGACATTATCCTATGTTTTCTGATTCTTCCACTTACATATAACTTGAATTTGGTTCCATCGAAAAACATATTCAAGGACTTAAAAACTCATCTTTCAACACGCCTAACACTAAAACCTCACTAATGTTACTAAATCAATAAAAATTCTAGTCCTCCCAGTTTTATATTCTAGAAAAACTTTACAAAAGTGTAATTCTTATCCCACATCCTATCACCGAAAGGATTTCTGCTTTGTCAATGATAAAAGCCAATCTCCCCAACCTAATAGCAAACTCTATTGAAAACAGTTAGATCTTAAACAGTTTGTATTGAAATACACTTCTAGAGGTCACAATGACAAAGACATTTTAAATCTTATAAATAATGCTTTACTTTAAAAAATAAAATTGAAAGAAACAGCTCACCTAATGCCCCTTCTAACAGTGGTCTGTTGAAAACAGAAACCTTCGTCATCACAAAAGTTTGGCTGCTGCGATGTGGACTCATAGAGGCAAAGTGGAGTTGTCTCAATGTCCTGGAAACAAAATCAAAAACCCATTCAACAACAGTATACTGTTCATAGAGAATTCACTTTTGTCTTTTAAAATATACAAGCGAAATTATCTATTACATAAAAATAAATAATATATGCTATATAATTATGTCTATAAGGTAATAATTTATCAATAACAAAAATGCTAAACTTAATTTTGTATGCCTGTATATGTTTACTAGAGAACAAGCTTTAGGCGTGTTATTATGAAAAATAAGAATTTTTAAAATGAAAACTGAATTTAATTTAATTTTTTAGCGATACATTATAACTTTAAAATATACTCATTATGTATATTTTTGGATATCTTTACTGTTTTTTGGCCAAATTACATTTTAAGTAGATTTTACAACATTTGCTAATTGCATCACTAAGAAAACGATATTTCCTTGTGATATATATATATTCAAGGAAATTTTTTATAAACTTTAAATAAGAAGTAAGACAAATGAAACAGTTTCTAAATGCCACTAACCAAACTGGGAAGAAAGTGTAGGAAGACATTTTTATCTCTGTGTTTTTTCACTTATAAACAAATGGCCAAATATGAAGGTTGAGTCGATATACATTTACCGTATGCAGAGGGTTAAGTAGGCCAGGATATTATACTCAATTATGAAAATTACTTTGGTGTGTTAGTTTTATAAAATAAAAATAGTGAAAGCGTATTGTTTTTCATCATAAAATGGAGGATGTGATATTAGAAATGTCAGATAAATAACAATAATAGCTATTTTTGTTGTTTTTTGAACTCTTAATATATTCCAGAGATCAAATCAATTCAACACAGTTATCAAGTGAGTTGCCAAAATTGTTGGGTGGTATAGTTACAAAAAAATATAACAGAAAACTTACATTGGCTATGTCACTTACTTGTCAAACAGCTTTCTAAAAATAGAACAGAGAAATCTAAAATAATGAGAAACATTTGTACAATAAATTTTGTTGTTGGCCAGTCAGAAGTTCACAACATTTTTTACAAGCACACAAAGACTTCTCATCTAGTGTTATATTTTGCGTGTAAAATCATTAGGTGTTTTGTGGCGTATTGTAAAGCGCTAGTGTAGTCCCATGTAAATAAAGAAATAAGATAAATAAATAAGGTCTTTATTTTGGAGCAGTTTTCAACAAACAATGCTGGTTTTCAAAACAACTCAAGTCATATTACAATTATTTAAAAAATTAAAAGCTAATTTTAATTATTCATAATTAAAACATAAAGTTATGTAAACAGTACAGTTATATATGGATATATTAGCTTGTATTATACATTAAATTATATACATTGTTTTTATATGTAGTTTCAGATACACCCTGGCCTGTTAAACTGGAGGAAAATTCATTAAATAATTTGGGAGCAAAGTACGCAAATCTATTTCTTTCAAATTCACGACGAACGTGAGGCATCTCCAAAACTTGATCCTATCTAGTGCTGCGAGATCGGATCTGAGACCTGTTTTTTAGTTTTTCCCTCAAATATACCGGCCTGCCAGTGGTAAGGATTCTATAAACTAGGCATAAGGAGCGCAGAGTACAGGTATCAGTTACAGTCAGCAAACTCATTGATCGTCGCGCCTCTGAAACATGGTAAAACCTTCTTAGTCCACATACATACCTGACACACATATTTTGCACCATCTGTAATTTGTCTAAATCCCCTTTAGACACAGTATTGCCATACACAGGGAGGCAGTAATCGATCACAGTGAGCACAAGAGCCTGGACAAGGTGAAGCTTGGTCTCTTTAGGAAACAAGTACCTATGTTTGTATAACATTCTTAGTCGACTAAGGGCCCGCCGACAAACAGCACTTACATGACCAGACAAAGTGAGGTCACCATCGAACATGAGGTCCAAGAGCTTTGAGGATTCACACTCATTTAGTCTGATACCGCCAAGTAACACCTCACCGACAGACTCCGAACCCACATTGGAAGGAATCGACAATACACAACACTTTTCCTTGTTCAATTTAATCCCGTGCCTCTCGGACCAATCATGGACAATGCTTAATTCAGAAATCAAAATAGATACAGCTGTGTCAGCTCTTCCGGCACCATATGAAACACAAAGTTGAGCATCATCTGCGTATGAATACAAGCGACCATTTTGTAAGCCTGAACCCATAGTGGCGGCAAACAGAGTGAATAGAATAGGCCCGAGGCAACTACCCTGTGGGACACCAGCAACCTTACTCAAAGATGAAGAGAAATCCATCCCAATTTTAACCTTTTGTCTCCCATTTACCAAATAGGAATGAAACCAAACAACCACTTCCGGTCAAAAACCATAAAAATGCATGACAGCCAATAACATACTGTGGTCGATAGAATCGAATGCATGTGAAAAATCCAGCAATGCAAGAAGAGGTGCTTTCTTTTCTGGCCTTGCTTGAAGTAACTCATCACAAACTAATAAAAGCGCAGTTGTTGTACTATGATCCTTTCTGAACCCAGACTGCAAGGCTGAAAGGATATTATTCAACTCCAAAAAGGCTACCATTATTATTTTAGAACTGAAATGGAGTAATGTAAAAACTCTAAAGACTTTTGGGCTAAAATAAGGACTAGTGGTGTTACTGATCAATTCGATCCAGCCATACCAAATTTTGTCAAAGATTTGGAGGAAATTAATAAGTATTTCGTCAGTATTGGCTTAGGTATCACGGTAAAAGCTGATTGTGTACAGTTCTATAAAAGAAACAAATCAGAGAGTGTCACTAGTGATTTCTATTTCAGGAAGATTACAAGAAAAGAAGTGCAGGAGGCTTTGAATAGTATCACATCAGAGGCTGTTGGAGCTGATGGCATATCAATAAAAATGATTAAAATGATAAGTCCATATTGTATTGATGCCATAACGCACTTAGCAAACCAGTCATTGGCCACTTCCACTTTTCCGGATGATTATGTCAGTAGTCAGTGGAGCTGAGTTCGTCTTTCACACCAATGTAGTGTATCGTTATAATGTTTGTTTGTGTTTTGTTTATCTAGTTTGTGAATAATTATTATTTTTTATCTACTTAAAAGTTTATTACAAAGAGTGACGATACACTTATTCCAGCAGAAGACAAAAGACTTTTGCTAACGCTATTAGAAAAAGTAAGTGATCTTGATACATCAGTTGCTAGCACTAGTAGGTTAGGCCAAAACAGTGTTGATGTAGATGACAAATGTATTAGTGATATAACTTCATCTGACGAAAACTCATGTTTATCTGACAGTGAGCTAGATATTTATAGCTCAGATTTTTTTATAGCTAGTAGTTTTGAAACCACGGTACGCTTAAGACAAGGCTGCATATTGAGTCCGTTAATGTTTTTATTATTTATGAATGAAAACATTAACGACATGAATGAAAACCCAGTCGACATTTTTAAAAATAAACACACCCGGAAATCACATTTTACACTAACCTAGCACAAACTTAGCATATAAGGGCAGTATATTTTATGGATATAATTTTTAAGTAGGCCTACTAGAAACAATGTTAGATAGCCTTATTTTATATTTTACCAAAGATTGAATATCTTTAAGTTAATCTAAAAGAGTTAATAATTACCTAATAGTCAAAATCTAACATAGGCTGTGCACTTACTTGTTATAAAATGCATTTAAAATTTTAGTAAATACGTATTGTTTTAGTTAACTAAACATCATAAATACATAACTATTAAATAGGTAAAAATATTTACAAACATTTTTAGCTATACAAACTCCTAAATAAATAAAAGATCGCGATTCATTTGAACTCAAGACAAATCCCAACATGGAACAATACCAACTATCAAGGACTATCGGCAATGAATACACATCTGTGTATTCATTGCTATCGGCCACATTAGACAGGTGGAGGACATTAAGTACTTCCAGAAAAGCAACTCAGAGAAAGAAAATGAGGGAATGAGAGGGATGATTGGTTTCCTTTACTACCCACAGGTCATGCTCTAAACAGTCGAAACTGGAGGCGATTTTGACTTCTTTAACTTGATTGACGATAGATAACAGCACTGACGCTCGCATATTCCTTACCTCAAAATTTAGCATTGACTGGAACTATATTCTCTGTATAGTAAATAAATCAGTGGTACTACTGGACCCTGGGGCTGGGCTACAAAGGCCGAACCAAATGTCGTGGTTGCGTTTGGAGAATTGAAGCCTCTGAGATGAAAAAAAGCAGTTGCTGGCCTTGCGTTCACTATCACTCATCATAATTTAGACAACTATAGTAAATGATTTTGAGGGGATTTTAAAATATATCTTTTTATTTCTATATCTTTTAGCAGTGTTTTTAATAAAACACGGTGTTGATGTTTTAAAAACTAATTTAGTAAATACATAACCAAACATTTGAACCTAAGCAGGGGCAGACTGGGAAGAAAATTCGGCCCAAGGCCCCTACCTACTGGGGGGTACACTATAACCCTCTCCCCCCCGAAAAATTGTATAAAATTAGAACACTTAAAACACGTTTTAGTGAGTAATTTTAATATTTTATCTATCCTTTCTTGTCAGTATATAGTCACGTAAAAATATACGTGAAACAAGAAACTAGGTATAAAATATGTTTATTAAATGGTTAGTGTAATTATAAAAGCAATTAGCTATTTTATTTATTTAAAGCTTAACACCAATTTGATACGCATT
The DNA here is from genome assembly GCA_035578905.1 of Stictocephala bisonia. NCBI lineage: Eukaryota > Metazoa > Arthropoda > Insecta > Hemiptera > Membracidae > Stictocephala > Stictocephala bisonia. Next base: position 206,848 of record JAQJVL010000520.1, on the reverse strand, counting down.
TCTCAACCGGCATTCATCAGTGTGGCCGACTGCAGTCTACCGTTGTTACGCCTGCGGTAGGGCTGGTTGCTTGGTTATACCAGGCCAGTTGCAGGATCGATCAAATCTCATAAATTTTGACCATCCCAATCGTCAGAAATTTGACTTATTTTTGAAGTAAGTCCTGAAATTAGGTACAGTATAATGGTCACCTGGCTCTATACTGTATACAGAGAAAGACCAATTTTTAGTAATTTTTTTAACTACTGCCCCTTTTTTATCCAAAAACGTATGGACCTGAACCTAAGTATATAAAGCAAACACATAGAATCCAATTTGATCTGGAATGTCATAGTTAACATTTAGCATTTAAATATTGGTGTATTTAAGTTGTGAATCCCTCCTGTGTATACTTCCCACATATACAGTGTGGAATGGCAGGTGTTCAAAGATTTAAACGGAAAAAAGTGATGCTTACTTACCAAATATTTTTAGAGTAAATGTTCGAGTTCCTAACACTTGTTCATGACTAACTTAATAATGTACATTTGTACAATAGGCATAATGTATGGGGCAGAATTTTTTCTTTTGATTTATTAGTGCACTTGAATTGTGGCCACTAATGCAATGTCTTAGGCCTACTACAATCTATAAATATTTCAAAATCTGCCATTTTGTACTGGATCAAGCTTTTCAATTGCTGTTTGTGGTATTCACCTGTGCTAGTCAACCCCTTTAAAATGATGTACATATTGACCTATGTTACATTTAATATTTTTGTCAAACTCCTTGTGGACCATCATCCAGTGGAAGTGAAGAGTCACCAACTACTCCAAAAAACTATTTCATAAGTCCGGTAGACATTTACATAGTTTAACTTTCCCAAATTGAGCTAAGAAAAGAATATTAGACCGTCTAGAACAGGACCTTCATTGTAACTTTTGAAAAATATAAACCAGCGTTATTTTTTAAAGAGCGAACCTTCTGAGTTTGGATTTGTGGGTTTATTACTACTAAAGAGTTTTAATTTGATGTACTTCTTAACCTATGCTCTCATTTAAGATTTTCTTCTGACTCCTTGCGGGCTATCCCACTGATGACAGAAAAATAGCAGTTACTTCAAAAAGTAGATAAATAGGTGCAGTAATGATGTACCAAGTTTTATTAAAGTCATTGAATCATATCAATGAAAATTCACAATAAACTGTTTCACAAAGAACTGAATTAATAAATATGATCAAAATGTGTTTTGCCATAAATTTTACAATTGGCTTTTGGCCAACCAATTTTACTCAATTGATGAGTTTTTTTTACTTTCATGTAATATCTTTTTAACAATAAAATAAATAAATTATATAAGTGTAGCAAAATGTTTATAAATTTTATAATATAGTTGGATGTAACTTAATTTAGAAAAGAAATGACTTATACATAAAAATAGAACCTAGACATGTCTTTAAGTATATAACTGGCTGTATAATTAACGTTGTCAATGAATGTAAAGTTTTTAAAGGCAATAAAATTATTATTATTATTGCTTTATCTATAACCGTTCAAAAACTATTAATTTGTTCCGGGACTTCTCTTTCACACTGTATATAGGTCAGTCATCGGTCACAGTCTATCTGTAGGGGTAACTCACCACAGGGCTCGTTACTCGTCTCTGGGCTGCACAAGCCAGTCATAGACTACACTTTTACATAAACTCCCATTTTTATTGCGCTTTGATCACAGCCATTAATCATTAATCGATCTATTGTTATTTAAAAATTGTTGTGTGAAGCTTTAAATTAGAGTATATAAATGATAAATTAACCAGTCACTTCAAATTAAGTATTTTGATTGATTAAGATATGATATCAAAATCAATGTTTTTACCATTTCTCAGAATTATTAGTATTCGATGTTTCTTCTATGACCCCCCTGACCCCTTCCTACAGTTCTTCCCCTGGTTCTGCCGCCACTGTACTGGAGAAGAGATTTTGGAGTAAGTACCAAGCCTGCCTGCTGCTGTTGGTAAAATTTACATTTTCTATTGAATTTACCCAAATCTTTCTTCTAGCATCACTGAGAGAGTGCAGCAAGGAACAAGATGTGTCAGGGTTTTGTGTGTTTTTAAACTTCTTGTATAGATCCTCAAATTGTAGGCTCCATCCTGGTATATATATAGTTTTCTGAGTTCCTAGGTATACATACATTGGTAAAGAAAACGACAATGCTAGTGAATCAATCATAATTCTTTATTAAGGATGGAATGAACTTAATGCCATCTTCAAGCCTTGATGAAAATAAAGGCCTTCCAGTTAGCTTTGTTAAAGTTCATCTAGACCGGAGAAAAACATTGGACAGCAGGAATCTTAATTCCTACGGATATCAGAACAGGCCTGTGTTATGAATGGGGGGAAGGCATTAAGAACACTCCTCCTAATATTTTGGGGTCTTAGAGATCGTTCACATGAACAGAAGCATAAGTCTGGGGAACTACCCCAAAGCTAACGAGCTGAGAAGAAAGTACTTGTATCTTTAGAATCAAATACAAGGAATAAGTTGTTGGTTTCAGCCTAGTTGGTTGGGCTTCTACCATTATCATAATCCGATGCGTAAACCAATTGGCTGTGATGAATATTAAAGTCCCCAACAGACAAAAGACAGGGTGTTCAAAAACTGGAAGTACTGAGTAAGACCATACTTGGGATTAACGATTAAACTAAATTTAACAATTAAATTTAATCGCTACTTTTTCTATTAACTTTTCAACTTATTCGTTAGTTTTGGTAATGTTTAACTTCTAGCTTTAACTAGTTGAAAATTTGGCTAACGGTTAAAGTAACTCAGTTAGTTTTTCAAATGTGATAAAAGGTGCCATTTGGTCCATGGAATGTGGACTGGGGAGAAAGTATCTAAAACTCAGGTCGACCGATTGTTTTCCACATCCCCAATTGTCACCGACAAGCAAGGTCACTGTTTTGAAGACGCACCCCCTCCACTTTAGTCACAATTTACTGCCTTGTAAATAAAAAAGGTGGACCAAACAGGTATACCATTGTTGTGGGATTAACATGTCCCTGGGGTGATCATTTCACTTGACTAGTTTATGTTTAGGGATAAAATTGAGATAGTCATTTAGTTATCTTGTTTTAAATCAACGTGTTGGGCCTAAGCTTGTTTATCTTTCATAAACTCTAATACTGTAATTTTACCTGTTTACCTATCTATCTGTATAATTAATTAGGAAAATCAGTTGCATTTTGACGTTAATGCTGTCAATACTTGATTAATTGATCATACAGAATTACATATCTAAATTGTCCTGTTCAATAGTAATCGGGAAAAAACTATTTAAATGGTTAATCAAACCAACATTTCCTCAAACGTTTACTTTATTGTAAATTAGGCTTACTAGGTAAAATCCATAAATAGATACCACGCAACAGAATAAACTATCTTCAAGATTGCAGAACATATTTCAAGTAACAATTGCTATATTTCGTTCTGTTTTCATTATTTTGCTATCAGCACCGTAGAAAAGAAAAGATAATGATAATACTATCTTTAATATTAATAATATTATCAATGATAATTAGTTTTGTATTTTTTTAATGATTTAGATAGTTTTCATAATTTTTAATTAACTTATTTCAGTAAGAATAAAACATGCACTCAGAATGGCAAATTCTTAAACATCTAATAAACGTAATTAATTGCTTATCGAAAATAGTATGAATAGATCTGCTTTCACTCACTTATAGAGTGAGTATATTTTGTTCAGTTTTTGTTTACCACTAATCGGCACATACTTTTTTGTCAGTGACCCTTCCTTATCATCTCCAGCCTGATAAAAATCACCTGCAGTCAACGTGTCACGATATTATTTGGCCTTTCTTATTATCTGCGCCAATTAAAAAAAAAAATGTTTTGTTACCGTGAATTTCCTATAAGATAGTTATTGATTTAAAAAAGATATATCTTAAAAATATAAAACTTTAATTTCAAAGACTTATGTCAGTTTTTGTTAACAATTTTAGAAATTAAATTAAATATTTAATTTTTAAGATTTCGGACAGTTATACAAAAAAAATTACTATAGTCTAATCAATAGTATTGTATGATAATTTATTACAAATAGGCCAATTTATCTAAGATATTATAAATAATAAAAGATAATACAGGTTAAGTATTTGTTTATGTATATTTTACTGTACCAAAACTAACTTTCAATTTCAGTAAATTTTCTAATAATTTAACTTTAATCAGTTAGTTTCAATTTATTCTAACTCTTAACTTCAATTAGTTACTTTTTTAGAGTATTAACTTTAACTTTATTCAGTTAAAAAAAATCATTAACTTTCCCAAGTATGAGTAAGACCATAGGTGGTTTATACACGTTCACTACACTAGTGTCAGACACTTTTACTGCCAGTATGAAGTTATTGTCATTACAACTTTTGTGTAAAGTTTTAATCTTATCAATGACAAGCTTTGTGTATGTTGCTAGACCATAAGCTCTATGTCCGATAGCTTCCACAAGTCTATTCCCAGAAATATTGCCTTGCACTGCATTCTAGTTTTTCAAAGTGTGTTTCTTGGAGTGCAAGGACATCAACATAGTTTTCTGAGTAGACTTTCCCTAAATAAAAAAAATTGCTCCAAAGAAGAAGGAGATCTGCAATTCCTTAAAAAAAATACTCTCAAAACTTAAATGGCAGATATTCCAAACAGAACCTACAATTTTAAAATGTTGCTGGCTTTTAGAAGGACAGGTTCATAGTTGGCAGCTGGCATATCACACAAGTAACAACTCAGCTACCAAAAATCGTTGTTCGTTTAGGTGACACTACAATATGACCATCTTACATCCAGCTTAAATTTGATGTGGACACAAACAACATTATCCCTCCTTGGAACCAATAACAATCCTTTTAAACAATCTGCTGATCAAACTATCAAAGCATTACAAAATAAATTATCATTGCAGTACATAAATGCATCCCGCTCCTTGTACATTTTCCTTGTTAAGAGTCAAAGTATAAGCCCAAAACTGTATTATTTGAACTATTATTTTGAAAACTATATATTGTAACGAAAAATTAGCATTAAGTTTATATTTAATCTTGTAATTTTACTTTCTTTCCCAATAGTATAAGGTTAGAAAAATACACCTGAATTGTCAAGATTTTGGAAGTCTTACCTCTTCATCTTGATTTGGATCATCCAATTCTTCTTCCAATGTGACAAAATCAGAATATACAGCCTCAGAGCAATTTTCGGAGTCAGAGTTATTCTAATAACATAAAAAAGTCACACACAGAAATTAATATTATATGGAGTAGTTGTAAATCTCCAAAAGAAATCACTCAAATAATATATCTCTCTTAATTATTTATTTCAGTAAGGAGAGGAATATTATTAAGATGGCCTTTTCCCTCCACAAAAAACTCCCCAAAAAATGGGTTTCTATTTCAATGATTCGGTCCTTATTATTGATCGTATCTCTACACTTGAAGTGTGATTGGATAGGGGAAGAACTGTTTTAGTTTGGAAAATTAAAAAACAAAAAAAAAAAAAAGGAAAACCTGCTTTTTTTGGAAAATTATGTGATTTTATTAGCACTTTGTCAGTGAAGTATGCAAAACTTCAAATGTCATTATTGACTATTTTAAATTTAAAAAATACAAAAAGCAGCTTATGGCCCACTAGATTGGACCTTTAATAAACAAATAGCACTCACTGCACCTCATTATAATAATATACACGAACCGTACAGTTGAAATACAAAAGCATGTTTTGCCCCCTAACCGCTGATTTGTGTGAACCAAGTGACCATTCTATAAACTATTTGCTCCAACTTACTATTCTCGCAACTTATTTAGACTTATCCATATTTAAAGACCAACCTAAAAACATAAATTACAAAAGAAATCTCTTTATAACCAAACAAAAACCACCAAATGAAAGTGTATATTTGTGAGTTTGCAGTTACATCCACAATTAATTATTTTTTATGTTTGATATTTAGTAAGTATTTGATATAAGTTATAATTTAATTATATGGCCTGCAATCAATATTAAGAGTCTACAGAGGCTGTCGGCCAAGTTAGTTTTAATCCCATAAGAATAATGTTATTTTCAAACTGGATATACGATCACACCTATCCAAATTCTAATTAATTTTTTCAAACAACCTTTATCTTGGCTTTTAGAGGTCGTAAAATTAATTAGATTGTTGCTGAATATAATCCAAGGGTTTTGTTGAAATTGTATTATTTATAATAATTACCAAATAAGATATCCAGTACTGGGTCATGATAATAGTTAATTTTGTATCACTATACTTCTGCAATGTTGTTGCTACAACTAATACCGTTACCTTTTTTATACAATCTCTTTATGTTTTCATGGCCTGCTAGTAAGTACGTACAGAGGCAAGAACAAACTGCACCATTTCTCTATAAAACTCTGATTGACAACGATCAGCCTCACAAGAGGACGGTTTTTCAATTCGCCTGGGCCTACTTGTCTCTCCTCACTCTCCCGGAAATAGACTTCCGGCCTGCGTTGGTAAGAAGGTATCCCTACTAAATGCATTATCGACTTTTCAGTGGCGACTTGGTGGTTTGGGAAACGGCCACTTAATATCTCAACAATACAACATAAAGAATGACATCTTTTATTTCATACAAGGAGAAAGGTAAAATGAGACCCGTAATTGTTTATTATTACTTTATATCCATCAATCAAACTTGTCGTTCAATAAGATCAGGTATTGTTGAAGGAGGGTCCTTGAAAGAGTGTTGTTCAAACTGTACATATAGCTATAGCATAATGTTTTCAATAAATCATTCTTGGTCACTTCATGTCATTCATAGAATCCTCTTCTTGATCATAAGAAAGCCATGGATAACTGAGCCAATTTTGGGGCGGAGGTCAGTATGGACTGCCGTGGTGAGGATTTGGTGAGTCTGGGTGGGGGTGCATGCAGGCAAACTCTGTAGTTGTGAATGTACTTAAATAGGCCAAGAAATATTAATTATTTGTATTATATTATGTAAAATACTGAATTTGAGTTGTATTGATTTTGTTTTTGTGATTAATTTTTTATATTTACTTTAGTTGTTGTTACTGTGTTTAAATGTAATACTGTGTTTTTTCTGGTAACGTTTTTCTGTGGTTTCTGTGGTTAACTTCATAAAGGCTTTTTTCATTTAATTTCATTTAAATATTGAATATAATGTAAGGGGTCTGCACAACAGTCTAAGCCATGATTCGCTCAGCCTATTTGCAGCAGATGGGCAGTACCATATCGACATAGAGTTAGAAGAAGTAAATTGCTGCAGAAACACATCACTTGCCAAGAATGAAGTATTCTGAGGTGTCATTAAGCATTCTCAGAGATATCTCTTGACTAAGATAGAAGAAGTAGTTTTGATTCGATGCATACTGTACATACAGAATTCATGGTTTTTAATTTAAGCTTTAGAAGTGGTAGAGCAACATTAATGCTTTGTGTTACAGGTACCATGGTTGTACAAAGAAAGATATTTAAAACATAAATTTATTTATCATAGACAAATGTTAGCTATTTAATAAATATAAGTATAAAATTAAACAGTATACAAAAGTAAGAAGGCCAATTTAAAATGATGTAGTAAATGCTAGATGTAGGGCTTCACAAAATGCTGTAAAGCACGTTAAATCACAATTATTTTAAAATAGAAGTTCAGAGCTTGATAAATTTATTTAACACTAAGCATGCTTTTGCAATGGAAAAACGTTTATTCTTTAAATTATCTTTATTTTGACCCATAGAACCAATTGCTGGAGTTTGGCACTTGAGACTCCATGAATAACTTAATTTTAATGTACTAATTTTGTTTTATATTTTATAAAACAAAAACAAGTAAACATAAATGTTACAAAAAATTGGTCTTCACCAGCCAGAAGGAGATCCCAGTGGCACAGAAAATGTCTGTACATGTGTTGTGATTTTTATACAATTCTTATATTTATGTTAGTGGACTTATCTTCTAGTCTATATTTGTTGATGGATTTTCACTATTATGTCAGTTCCTTGCACAGTGCCCTATAATCTAACTTAAGATAGACCTGAGTGAGGGAAATAACGCTGTTCTAGCTGTTCGACGGGTAGCGTCCACATTACACCGGTAGGTGCTATTGTCTTTTGAGGTACAGCACGGTTGTCTGTAAAGGACGCTCTCACCCTCAGCCCCTAGGAAATGGCAAGGGGTGCGGTCAGCCGTAGGTCTGCCGGTGTACAAAACTAGTAAAGAGGAGCTTGGCCGAGTTGAATTTTTATACGCGTACTGAAAGTATTTGTTACATCAATGCTACAGAGGTTAACATCTAAATACATATCAGAAACACCAGTGGTTATACGTAAACACATTACTTTCTTTGACCATAATTTTTATTGCCGTAAACCACTGATTCTTACAGTATAAATTATACATGACAAACAATCTACAGAATATTTTTAGTCAAAACACTAAAAAGTCAGTAAATGATAAAATTTTTTAGTTGATGGTCAAAAATATTTCACCTGTGTAAAAGTTTTATAAAAACAATTGAACTAAACTTTTTATTTCAAGAAATATTCTGTAGGGTTTCTTGGATATATCTTGTTACATATTACACAAATTTTCAAACAATATTGTATATATATAACATAAAATTCTGTTATTCAGAACTCTACATATCTTTATTTAAGTCACAAAAAATCTGCTTAGTTGCATAAATTTACATATTTTGAAATTACAATAACTTTACATTTAGCATCTTATAAATATACGAAATCTTTAACAGTTGCAACTCTAACAAGGCCAGAATATTGTTTAGATAAAAATATACTATAACTTGCACTGTATTGGGAATAGCACTGGTTTTAAATTTTAAAATAAAACTACTTCAGTACTACCTGAAAGTAAACTTCACCTCCATTGTGATAGGATCGCCAGTCTGGGTGAGTTATCTGTCTAGGAGTTGCTACAGCGGAGGGAAGACAATTTGCTCTGTATTTCTCATTGCTGTTATTTATACATTGTATCTTGTTAATTCATGTTTATTATTCTATTGTTTCGTACTAATTTATTGTTGTTATTGTTGTTACTCATAGTTCAAATCATGTGTACTTATTAATTTATTACGTTATTGTCATTCATAGTTTTATCCGTTTCGTCACTAAATAGTTATTAATCGTATACTTTATTTATCATTGTTATTGTCAAGTTGTTACAATTGTTTAATATTATCATACAACATTTGTTAATGTATTTCTATGTCAACGTCATTCTGTATGTAACCAACCCATTAGGGACCAATGTAATCCCCTTATCTGCCCTTTAATAAATATTGCTATAAAAATAAAAAAATAAAAAATAAAATAAAAAATTTTTAAAAAAAGCTAAAGAAAAGGATAGAAGGGGACCCCGCATTCTATACATCTCGCATATTGTATTTTGGTTTATACAATTACGCATGTACGTCAGTGTCTTGAGTTCACTCATTATTGTTCAAAACTGTAAAAATGGAGATGTCCGTTGAAATGTAAAATAAAATAAAAATAAATAAAAATAAAAAATAAAATAAAGTTGAAGGAAATAGAGTACATTACCCCCACCCCGGGCCTAGAATACGGGGTTAGTGAATCTACGGTATGCCCTGTGGACTCTCGGAAGGTACAGAGACGATACAGAAATTCATTTTTTTTTTTTAAATTGAAACTGCCAACCTACTTTATACATTTGCAAACAAAGTATTTACAATATAACCTACTTAGAACTATACACTTACCATTTTTGAATGAACTTACAACATTACAGATACTCAAAATATAAGGTAAAATATACATACGATTTAAAACAAAGTATTTACAATAAAATAATGATCTTAGTTTCCTATTTGTTGTTTATCAGTTTCCTTTTCAGGTTGTTCTGAGCTTCTTCAATCTAGGAGGGATTGCAAATGTTCATTGATTTTGGGTGTCGAGGGATCAATTATTTCTGGAAGAATGTAATTTTTATAAAACTTATCTAGTTTACAAATCATGTTATTCATTCAGAACTCATGGTCTACATGTAGGGTTTCAGTTTTTAATCATTTTGGAGTTCAAAAAAACAAAGTTCTAATAATTTAGTCATGTTCAGCTGCCCTTGAATCTGGAAGTAGTAGTAGTTGTTTTTTTTCAGATTTTCTATTTGACCGTCTTTAGTTACTAACCAGAAATCCACTATTTTAGTAGTGATGGCTTTATCTGGTGTTAAGCTTTTAGCAGACGATGGACACTTTATTTCAATTAATCCATCATCATCTATAAGACCATCTGGACTGGCACTTAGAAGTTCACGTGGTTTTATTGGCTTGCCTAAGTAGGAGGATACTTCCTGTCTAGCTAGGTCTTCATGCTTCCTCCTATAAGCCATGGTGTCACAGTCAAATGTTGAGTAGAGCACCAGTTTTACAATCGATTCGCTGGACCTGTGCTGGCCTTCATTTTACACACACGCCTAAAATTTGAGGTAGTCAATAGTGTCTGTAAAAGGTAGTTCTTTTACAGACACAGAGTTCTATTGCTCTGATTGATCGTCACCTTCTCAATTTGTTGTATTAATTTGTCTGTGTTTTTATCAGACTATCCATAAACTCGGTTGCCTCATTTTTGAATTGATTTCTTCTAAATCTGGGTGCTGAGCTAATGGTACATAATCTTCATTAATTATTTTATATTTAGAAAATAATGACTTTTTGCATTTATTTTGTTCTCTTTGTTTTCTGTTTTTCATTTCCTTTTCTGTTATTTTTGTAAATAATCCAGGACTTTTTTTGTACATGGCTTGATTTAAGCTATAAAGGGTTTTCCGGTGTTGTGTTGAATTACTTCAGCTGAATACTTACCTTGTTATGAACCTCTGGATGGAAAATTTACCCTTTTTCTTCTAATTAATTTAGCCACTATTGAATTATAGTGGTCAACGCAGTTGCTGGTAACGTCTATAAGCAAACTTATACTTTGTCTGGCCAAATCCCTTCCTATATCAGTAATTTGTTCATAGAGCCCGATTGTTACCAGTTGAGGCACCAAATTGAGAGCTGGATGAGCGGATGAAGTATTTCATCGTTAATAATTAATTATTTTTATTGTCAATTTGAGATGGAGTTGATATTGATATTCTTCTTTTTTTATATTTAAATAATTTGACTACATATAAAACCTTCTTACTAAAATATAGAAGAATGATCCAAATAACATTATACTTTGGTCATGAAGTCTGACTGTACTACTACTCATGTACGTCATAAATGAACTCCCCTGATGATGAGCTGTCAGAGTACAGACAAAGCGTTTGTAAAACATCAAGTTTCATGTGATTTTAACCAAAATAATGCTATAAATATACTGCATTATGGTATTATTTTCTACATGCAACCTAACTAAAACGTTATAAGTACCACATGTATTAAAATGTGTTTTTGAGTGGTTTTAAGTAGTGATAATTTTATATCTATAATCTTGGTCTTCTGGATCCAACCGTGTCAAAGAATTATGTACATTATATACATAGGCCGACATTTCAGGCTGCACGTTGAGTATAATCTTTAAGGCTGACGTGAGCTGAGTCCAAAACTCTACATAACCCTTTGACACTGTCGAATTCAGAAAACTAAGATTATAGATATAATTGTCACGAAGTGAAACAATGAAATAAAATAAAAAGTGATAATTTTATTTCATTTCACTTTACTTGGCTACTCACCATATATTAAAATATTTCAAACTTGGGAGATAAGGGGGCAGAATATGTGTTTTTGTAATGTTTTACTTGTCCACCGTCCTGGTCAACGTAACACAAAATTTACAATTTGTTTATTTGCACAAGGTGACAAAAGCTATATGCATTTTTATATCTTTGTACTATGTCAGATAAAAGTGGTGTTTTATTAGTTGCACGGACAGTAACTAAACAAGTCTCGGTTTACAAGTATTGTTTTCCAAACTGTGTCAAAACATAAACGAATCTCACTCACTATGCGGTGGTCAAGGCTATTCTATTGACACTTGTGACTCAAATCTATAGAATGCTGCCACGCTACCCTCTTGGCTTTGTTTCATACAGCCGGGATGGGTGGTAAATCTGTTAAAGTCTGTCACCTTATGTTGCTGCGATGCCAGGGTTCACACAGTTTATGTTATAAAAAGGAGAGTGTACACCTCCAGGAAAAATCCTCATAACCTACAAATATACCATTATTAATGATTATAATTTCCCTAGCACCATCATGTTAAACGGGCTAGTCAGAGCGCGCCAGCCGGCTTCTATACGGCCCCCTCTTAATAAGTATACTTACTTTTTTATATAAAAATAGAATAACCAAAACTTACTCACCTCAACTGAATGTGTCTCTTCCTCAATTTGAGCAATTTTGAAGAACTTTGGGCCTATTTTAATTTGAGACTTCACTGTAAACCTGAAAGAATGATAAGGCTTAAGTATTGTAAAAAATAAAGTGACTTCACAATCATTTGAATTGCAACTATCCGGAATCCGTCCTATTTGGATCAAATTAAAAGTTAAGTTATTTCTTGAACGGTAAAATCAAGTGGATTTGCACTACTAATTTCATGACATAAGAGTACAGCGGTACAAGTGTGCTACTAAATGAAGGCGCATTTAGTTCTCAATCCTTTTATTGTGCTTAACATTATATTTCCCCCCTCAGTATTTAAAGAATGTTGCACTGGACAGAACGTTTCCCACCCAATTTTATTTGTTGTAACCTTGTCACCAATAGTCAGAGGCATTAACTTAGCTAATTAAAGAAGTGTAACTACAACTTACTTTCTTTTTTCCAGCCATAAAAAAAAGCAATAAAAAACATGAATAAACAACGTAATAAACTAGAAAGAAAAAAAAAATATATATATTAAGTGATAAAAGAATTAAGGACACAAAACATTTAGAAGAAAAATTTATGTCATTAAACGGTTAGATTCTAATAAATAAGATCACTTCAGAATTAAGAGCGGGAACAATCACTGTAAGTGATAACAAAATTTACACTTGCCTACTTATCCCGAGCAGCAATATAGTAAATTGGTTGGTAGCGTATTTGGTTGAAGACCAGCTTCATAAGCTAAAAGTTCACAGTTTGATCCCAATCAGAATCATACAAAAATTGGAAAGGGATCAGCTGATAACAACCGACTGATCTTTTGTCATTAGGCTATTAATTAATGACAATAAGGAATGGTCAGCCTTAGTTTGAAACAATAACTATATTTGCTCATCTTCACTCATTCGAAATCCACGTTTGCCCATATCTTGACTATCGGCGTCCTAAGAATAAATAAATGCTATGGCCTACATTTTAGCATTAGGTTACTAACCGTAATTGAAGTATTTGTAACATAGTTCTAATCACAGTACAAGTTAATTATAAATTGGAAAACAGCATCTAATATCCATAGGTTCGGTTTCATTGATGTTTCAGTGGTCATCATACTCGCACGGACCACTAAATCTTGAATTTGAGCTTAAATGGATCTAAAGCCATTTAGATCCCTACCACATTAAAAACTTTAAAACTTTAATTTAACTTTAACCTTTTAACTTTGACATTTACCACATTGACGTTGTTGTTGTACCACATGTGACGTTGACACATAACGTTTTTTCTAATTTAAAGGCTGAGAGATGTTTTAGTCTTGTTCAGGACTTTCCTTACTCAGACCATTGTAGATTAAGCTTTAGTTTTAGCGCTGGATATATCAATACATCCAATGTGAGCCCTGCTATTAAGAAACCTAATATTAGGTACAAGAGATTTTTGTCAACTCAAAATATCATTAGTTTTAAATGTTTACTGAAAAGAACAGACTGGAATAGTGAACTTGATGGTTTTTTAAATTTTGACTATCAACCTCCAAATGCTGCAACATATTTTGACATTTTCTTTAACATGTTAATGACAATGTTTTACCAGTCGTTTGCTCTTAAGAGAGTTGTACATAAGACTAGTCAAAGAAAGAAAACAAATAAATGGTATACTAGAGACCTTCAAGTTATGAAGGAAAAGTTAATGGATGTTTATGTTTTGTTTAAAAAAACAGGCAAGGTTTCAACACAGAGATTATATAAGGACCTTAAATTTAATTACAAAAATGCTCTTAAAGATGCCAAGCTTAAATATAATGCTGAGATTATTGAAAATTCAAGTAATAAATGTAAGTCTGCTTGGTCAATAATCAATAGTAACAGAAATATTGATCAAGGCCTGCCAGTTATTCCTATTGATTGTAATAGTCTAAATACATTTTTCATTGACTCAGTAAAAGAAATAAGAAATAGGATTGCTAAGCCAATTTCAACATCTTTTAACTTCTTAGAAAATACCAATAAATCAATACATACCTTCAACTTTAATCATGTTAATGCTAATGTTGTACTGTCAGCAGTCTCTAGTCTAAAAAATTCCAAAACCTGTGATTTTTATGATTTCTCAAATAGTTTAGTTAAAGAGATAGGGAGTTTTATTGCAAAGCCACTTGCTAAAAGCATAAACCTCTGTCTTGAAGGGGGTGTGTTTCCAAACTGTCTTAAGATTTCCAAAGTCTGTCCGATTTTCAAAAAGGGGGAAAAGTCCAATCCTGTTAGCTATCGCCCAATCTCGGTGATTCCTTCATTGGCCAAGGTTTTTGAACACATCATATTTGAACAGGTGAGCAATTATTTTGAATCTCATGGACTCTTTTCGGACTTCCAGTTTGGTTTTCGTGCGGTTAGGTCAACCACAGATGCTATGAAGGCTATGGTTGATAACATTCTGCATGCTTTTGAAAAAAAGGACTTTGCCTGGACCACGTTCTGTGATCTTAGCAGAGCCTTTGAATGTGTCGATCATGGGCTTTTACTCCAAAAACTTGAGTACTATGGCATTTCTGGGACTGCTCTAAATCTATTTAAGTCTTATCTATCAAATCGAAGACAGGTGGTTTGTGCAAACGGCGAGCGGTCCTCTGTAGCTGATGTTGATTGTGGAGTCCCACAAGGATCTATCTTGGGGCCTCTTTTATTTTTAATCACAATTAATGACATTCCTATTAATATTAATGGCATCACTTACATGTATGCTGATGATACCAGCTTTATGGTGTCAGGTTCTAATCTTGACAAAGTGTGTTCAGATGTAAATGATATTTTAACTATTGCTGAAGATTGGTTTGCTGCCAACTCATTTTTAATGAATAAGGATAAAACACAAAGTGTAATTTTTAGTTTAAGGCCTGTACCTGATAGTTTTAAGTTGTTTGAAACAGTAAAATTTCTTGGCATCATACTTGACAACAAACTTACATGGGCTCCTCAAATCGAACAACTCATAGCCAGACTTTCCAGAGTTATATTTTTGATTCGTAAACTAGTCGATTGTGTTCCTTTACCTTATGTCAAGAATGCTTATTACGCTTTCTTTCATTCCTTAATTAGTTATGGCATTATCTTGTGGGGTGCTTCTCCTGAAGTTAAAAAGGTCCTGCTTCTTCAAAAAAAAGCTGTAAGGATAATTTGTAAGGCCAAATATTTGGATCCTTGTAGACCCCTTTTTATTGAATCTGGTATTCTTACGGTTGTAAATTTGTACATTCTTATTTTAACTGTATCTGTGTTTTGTAACCTCGACCAATATAAGTGTAGAAATGAGTTTCATTTCAGAAACATAAGGCAAAAAACTAAATTGGATGTCCCTTTTGTCCACTTAGAAAAAGTCAGATCCAGTCATATTATTTTAGGAAGAAAGTTTTTTAATAAGCTACCACCTGATATTAAACTGTTACCTTTAAAATCATTCAAAAACAAACTGTGCAAGTGGTTAGTTGCCAACCCTTTTTATGACATTCAAAAGTTTTTAGACCTTTCTATTGAAACATTGGATCTTTAATAAAATTGGATAAAAGACAACTGATTTTACCAAATGTATAAATATTGCCTTTGCATTTTTGTATTAGTTTGTATGTAAGTATATCTGTAATTATTATGTATGATATGGGTATCGTTTTGTATATTGTAACCTTTTTTTTTTTTTTTTTATATTGATGTAATTTTTTAATGTATATTGATTGACCACACCTATGCTTGTATGTAGTCTTTGGTGAATAAATGAATTTGAATTTGAATTGATCAGGGGTCACAAGTCCATTGTACTTATAATATCCTCAATTAAAACTATTCAAGTGACTTACACATAGGTTAGGTTTCATTGAAGTTTGAATGGTCATCATACACACACGGACTACTTAACCTTGAACTTGAGCGTAAATGGATTTAAAGCCATACGGATCAGTTCACCACCACATTGATCCGGACGACACAAGTACACTGTACTTATAAAATCTTAAATTAAAACAATTCAAGTGACTGATATATTTATACATGATAAGTTGCTCATTGACACTTAACACTAGGGTCATAATATCAGCTTGTGCTAGCTGTTTAGAGAGAGAGAGTGAGGGTTAATAACAATTATGTGTATTTCTAGGGAACCTGAATTGTATGCAATTTCTTACAAAACACATTGACTCTTTTAGCGCACTTTACTTTTAGATTTTGATGTCACAACCTGAAAACATGCCTAAGTCATTGACCCATAATTATAGTACAGTATACCAGTTGTGTTGTGCTTAGTGGTAATTGTTGTCACGTGCATTACGCTAATTGTTCGTATGAATATGTAAAGTGAATTAGTGAGTATAGTTACATTGTATTTACAAGTAGTTTAAGTGAGTTCAGAATTGTTTTACGATGTTGTTTTTTTTTAATTTTTTTATTAACTTAAAAAGATAACTGCAAGATCATTAAATAACTGGAAAACACAAAAAATATTTTACAAAATTTGCTTCAGAATATGGTGTTGAAAAATCAATAGTGTTTTATATTAACCAGTCAATGGAATAAAATAATTGCTCACTGTCTCACATGGAATGTGGTCCAGGAAAGGGAAAAACGTTGAGACATGCTGAAATATGTTGTTTTTTTAAAAGTAATTCTTTAGTAATCCAAACATATTACTAATTTGAAGGTTTTGAGCAGCAATGATCTACTTACTTTTTATTATCTTTTTTTGTTTTTGGTATGTCTTTATGATATAATCCAGAGCCATAATCAATGATCTTTTCTTCAAACTTTTCACTTGTAAAGAACTCGGTTGGAACTGCAGGTTTTGTTTTATTTATTTCTTCTTCCTCTCCCCTAAGTTCACTTATTTCAGACACACTTTCATTGTCATCATCAACACTATCTTCATTGTTTCCTGACATGTCTAGAGTTTTCTAGAAATAAACAAAAGAATAATATAAAAATATGACAGAAATTAATTACATATCACACAATCTATGATGGTCCGCAAGCTGTAATGTAACTGTGAAAAACAAACCCAAAATGACTATTTTTAACACTGCTAATGAAGAACTATTGTAAGCCAGCAAAGAGTCTAGGATCTGATGAGAGCTAGACTACATGGATTGTAGATGGATTACCATGAATTACAGTCACTGCTTAGCTGTGAGCATATTTTCTATCATGATTGTAATTAGATTTAGTTTGATTTAGTTGTAATTAGATTTAGTTAAAACATGCACAGAACGTAATGGATTATGGGAGTGTGAGATATGTATGGATGACCAATTTAGTATGATTACTGAGTTCAACTTAAGCTCCAATAGGGCCATCTATTGATATCCTAATGACAAGGCTACAAATGGACCTTCCGCTTTACGTGGAATCCAAACCACACAGTATTCATCTGATTTTCAGCAAACTGACAAACAAACTAAGTTATCTTCTAATGGGGTACTAGTTTTCAGTTCCCCAAACAGCATCTGAAAACTAGATACCACCCAACATGGACACCCCAAACTTTTCAGGTAGTGTCCAAAGCTGATGGCAAGCATTGAGTGGAGCCATGCTAGTATTAAGACACTATTAACCATAATTTTTTTAACTCTCCTTAAGCTCTCCACACATACTAATTTATAAAAATGACAGGAAGATAAAATAGAGAACTACAAATATACAGAAATAAGTTTAATTGCCATCCTGAATAATAAAATACTCCTTGATTTGAAAATCAATTTTAAATTAACAATCTTATCAGCATCTTGGATTATTAAGGAACAGTTAGATATAATTTTTGGGCTTTATATATAGCCCTAGAGTTTAGTATAGTGTTTTGAGCAATCCAAAAAAGTCTATGACCGATTTAACCACCATTAATAACACCACTTTAGAAGAGTTCTTGTGTACATGTATGGTTTAGTAGTGAGGTAGATGAGTAGTGAGTCTGAGATCCCAGTTGTGTAACAAGGTGGGTGGTTGCCAGTTGGTAGTCATGATCCTTACATGAATGGTAAATTTAAATTCATTCAAGCCCATGGAATCGTCTTATTTCCTGTTACATATCAAATGTCTAACTGTATCTGTGGTGCATAAATAACAGATTGCTTGAATGTGTCATACAAAATTAGAATCACCTCATTTAATTTAAGAATTAACATTCAAACAATACTAGCAAAAGCTTAAACATATAAAAATGACAGGAAATGTATGACAGACATATTGTAATTTTTTACATAATACACTAGTTATTATATTTCTTCTTTTTTCTATGGCATGTATGAAGTTCAGACTCTCTCTTACTGTAGGAACTTTTAGATTTTGTTTAACTGTTACAGAAAGATAATAACAATACCTAATATTAATAAATATAAATCTATAAATATAAAAATTGGCCTGTACATAACCATTGATTTTATAAACTATTGTACTCCCAAGTAAATATAATGCAGTTTAAACCAGCAGTACTCAAAACTAACCAAATTACTGCCTCTTAAATGAGATATCTGTTTGTACATAATAATTTAATCAAGGACGTAACTCTCTAACATATAATGTGCTTTTTATGTTTAGTTAGGTTTTCTGCATGGAAGAGAGGAAATATAAGGAATTCAACCATTTTGTATTACATTATTCTATATAAAATAATATTGGGACAGTTTCCTGGATTTGGGTGTTGTACATGAGAGATAATTTGAGTATCAGGCTTATCAGTTTGCAGATAATCAGACCAATACTAAGTGGTTCGGATTCCATACTAAGCTGTAGGTCTCTAAGTTGCCCTGACTAATTGGCTATTAATAAATGGCCCTTTTTAAGTAGTCGCCAACCTTAGAAACAATGACTATGCTCTTTCATCATCTCTAGTGAATTCCCCCATTAAGCACCAAGTACCAACCTGCCCACCAATATACATACAATGACGATGACCCACATGCCCACTCATATATGTAAAGTGATGATGACCCACCTGCCCACCCATATACGTACAGTGATGTTGAACCACCTGCCCACCCATATACATACAGTGATGATGACCCACTTGTCCACTCATTTATGTATAATAGTGATGGATTAACTTAAAAAACTAAATCAAATTAACCTCAACTTTCGTTTGGTAACAAAACAAGTGGAATGGGGAAGGGAGGGAGGGAGGGAGGGAGGGAGGGAGGGAGAGAGGGAGAGAGAGAGAGAGAGAGAGAGAGAGAGAGCTGTGCCCATGCAGTCCTGTCATAATATAGAGAGCTGATGCTTACTGCCTTTGCTTACAATATGCACTACTTTGTTTATCACTGAAGGGATGATACAACCTTCAATTTGGTCATAGTCATGAAATATGATAGTAAAGGAATGAGTTTTATCTTAATTATATATACACAATGGCGTTTATTTTATCTTACATTCAACTAGCAGGGTACCCTGTCAAGTTTCCATTTAACGCAACAGTCTGTCAAAGATTCAGAAAAATTATAGTAAAAAATTTTAAAAAAAGTTAAAAATGCTCACCAAATAAGCTTTTTTTGCAGTTGTCATTGCTTCCTTTACTCGACTGGCACTGAGTTGCTTAGCCACATGAGGGTATCTAAAAAAAGGATAGTTTTTGCTACACCAATAAAAACATTTGCTAAGCAGGTAAATAATACTGCACAAACAGGTTATTTGCGATAGCATTTCTCCACATGCTAATCGTCAAATAGACAAGTCATGATCTCAGTGCTGACTACGGACTACGGCTAGTCATACTTGCTTGACAGTTACTAGGTATTACTAACAATAATTTTGGTATGTATACAATGATTATTAAATGCTATCAATGATATTATGTACATGAAAACAATTGTTAATGAAATATTCCTTTAACTTGTTTGACACTTTTCCATAAATACATCATACAGAAACGCATGAAGCACACAAATCATGTGCTACAGCTTCTAAGTCATTATTCTAATTCAATTCAATTTGAGGATTTTCAATTACTGTCAAAATGAATTATTATGTAACTGAAGTTTAAAATGTTGTAAATTTAAACATACTGTATACAAAAAATTAAAAATATATAACCAATATTATATACATATATAAATAAACTAGAAAGGATAAGTAAAATAGAATAAGTCAGTGGGACTACTACATTGATTATGACTTACTTTGCTTCCTCTTCATTATAAATTGAGTCAACAGTACCAGAGCATCCAGCAGCTCGGTGCTTGCAAAGGTTTATGAACAAGAGCTGATCTCTGCGCTGAGGATCTGCTGGATGACTGTGTGCAGGATGGGTCTGACGGAAGGTTGGAGGTTCTCCTGGCTTTATTATGATCTGGCAGCGAGCACTACACCCCAAGTCTGCACACTTACATCGACTGTGAATATAAATATCAAATAGATAACAAAATCAGACCAGTGATTATTATTTTCTCTGCTACAATAGCAAGTTCAAAATAACCCTATGTTTGAGTTTTGACTGATTCACATCTGTAGTCATTATAAACCAGTGAAATATAACACAAGTGTAGCTTAGCCTTTTGAGGTCCATTTAAATGGTTAGTATACAGTCCCCCAGGTCCTATTTATTAACAGGCTTAATGGCCTGTATTTTCAAAACTTTTCAAAGTTTGTCGTGATTGACATCCCATATTCAGTAACACACCATGGAAAGCAATCATTTCTCTGACAGTTACATCGGTCCAACCCCACCAAATTGAATACTGTCGCAAAGGCATGATTTTGGCAACTTTTTCTTTTACGTACCTGTTAGTCTCCTGCACTATTTCAGCAAACAGTTGAACCGTGAAAAATAGTTGGAAAAAATCGATGGGCTTTGTTGGTGGTTCATTACCTTGATTTCTTGGAGGTACAAATCCAAAATTGGTATCATCAAAAGCAATCAAATTGAAATCAGGGGTGTTTTCATCACAAGACTCCCAGTCATTGTCAACTATTGGCGGTAGGTTAGGCCTAGGTTGAGCTCTCCGTCTCCGGCTATTATTTGTTGCATCACCACCACCGCCAATCGGTATTTCTGGTTCGTCTTCATCCTCTGATTCCACAATTACTTCACCTAATCCATTTTCATCGTCACTTTCGGGTTCAGAATAACAAAATAGGGGATCTGCGTCTTCATCATCACTATCAATGTCACTATCAAACAAAGCGTCTTCTATTTCACCATCATATAATGGTTCAGGACCAGTTTTACTGGTTGAAGCCATTTCAACTTCACTAGAAACTAATCAAAACAGATTATAACGTAATAAAAATAATTAAATCACAAACAAAAACTATTTTGAATAAAGGTAAATACGCAATCGAAATAAACTGCGACGTACTGCACAACTGAGGTTAGCGCACGAGTAGCGTAGCTGGCCGGCTGACGACAACACTGTGACAGCTGGTATTATTTTGCGTAAACAATAAAGTAAACCGTCTAAAAACAGACTGAAAGTAAAATATTTCGATTGTAAAACATCGAAAATATCGATTTTTTGAATAACTAATATCGTTAAAGTCGATATATCGCACTAATATAAGAAAAAAACTAGTGTCGGACTGAGTCCGACAAAGGACCTGAACTGTCATGGCTGCCATGTCGGACTCAGTTCGCCTATGGACCGCAAAAGGTTAGTAAAAGAACATAAAAGTAATCATGTATACCAACCTTAGATCAAAAAGATTCATAAAGGAAATTATTTTTATAACTATAAAAGAATATTAAATGTAATTTTTTAATTTATTTTTTAACCTGTTCAAAGCCAACGTACTTACACAATTTCACAGGGGCCTGAGTAAGAACTCCTATAGGGCAGATAGAAGAATCCAGCTGCGTGCCAAAATGTTTCTTTAGTTAAAGAAGGTATTTTTTCTGGAATTGATCTTTTATGTATATCTTCTGTTTCATGCACATGTGCCTGAGAAAATAGAAACCTATTAAATCAATTTGTACAGAATAAAAATAACAAAAAAGTTTACTTATTAATATTTGTCACAATGTAAAACAATGAAGGATCTGTTCATAATCTTAGTAAGCCTAGGCTCTTTAACCAAGTGTATACATAACTTGGTTGGGTCATTATTAAACTTTTTACCAATATATAATATTATGTTTCAAAAGCAAAATAAACTGGTATTTGACTGAAATAAGTTTTTTACCTCTTTTTTAAAAATAATACTTGCATATGTACATGGTAGGGATGGTATATCGATATCAATAATATTGAAATATTGATATTTTGTTTTCGTTAACTGATATTTTGATATCCATATTCTGTATTTGATAATATCGATATTTGTGTTTGATAGTATTGTTCTTTGCAATATTTTTAATTTAATGAGTTTTATTTGATATTTTCTCAAATACTTTGCTACTGGATTACTGGAATGACTGTAGACTGGGCTGAGTCAGGATTAGCTCACATCTTTGAAGTTTGCCGCCCTGGCCCTGTACTCTCCCTCATTCTTTCCTGCCAGAAATGACTGTGCCGTGCCTACTACTGTCAAAAACAAAACCAAGCAGCGTTGCCAACTAGACCCCAGACTATCATTATTCAAAATTGAACTACAATAACAGTCTTTTCAAAACAGAGAAGTTCCATTAATTTTTGTTAAAAAAATTATTTTGACAATAATTGAAAATAGAAGTATTATTCACATACTGAGGTTGCAATTAGGAACAAAAGCCTTTTATCTACAAATAATTTATAAATAAACTATAAACAATCAGAAAAATTAGTAAATAAATGCAATGTCATGCCACCCCTCCATTGGGATAGAGTATTTGATGTACTTGTGCAAGACAGAAAAAATATCAATATTATCAGGTGTTGATGTTAGGGCTACGATATTTTATAGATACCATTATCAATATTTTATTTCAATATCCCATCCTTAATACATGGATGCAGGGTGGGAATGAAACAAACTCAGACTTCATATAACAGGTATTTACGGCAAATGCTTGTTGAGCTAAAACAGTGTGTCTAAGTCTGTGTGGATATATACGCACACCACTCGCTTGGAGAAAAATGTTTGCTTATATAACCGGCATATGCTTGTAAATGGTTAAGTAACCATAACTGAAGAAACTAAACTTAAAAATACAATTTACAATATATTTTCAAACAGCAAAATCTAATTGATTGCTGTCTACAAAGGCAGTAGCCAACTGAGCCACTGCTCACTGACATCTAAGTACATATTTTGCTAGGCGATGTTAAACATTCTCAGTACATATTATCTGATTATGAATATACTCTTGGAAGACAGTTCTAGAAAAACAGAATACAGAAAGGTGAGCAGAAAAGAAGGCAATGTGATATTTGCATGTTATTTGTTAACACAAATATAAACTTTTTATTGAAAATATTTTGTTAGTATAAATATAAGTACTATCTGAAGTGCAACAGATTTTTATTTCATAGTAACTTTTACGTTCATTATAATTTAACCGTAGTAGTGGTGGCTTTAAGTTAGTGGGCTAAACGGTGGCATGCGTATTTCTGTCAGTTACACCGCACCCGATATAATCATTTATTATAGTGCATATGTTGACAGTATTTATATGATTTATTCACCGTAATCATCAAAAGATGCCTGATTAAGTGGTATGTTTTGATTGTTGCTACAATATGTTGTAATTGATCAAGAAGTAGGAAGTAACAAACACCAACTTATCAGGCTTATGATAAACAGTGATGGGCTCTAAAATCCTCATATGTTCAGTTTTTTCATACTACGGAATTATTAATTTTGAGAATAAACAATAATAAATGTTAATAATGAATCCTTTTTCATTTTGAACAGTCAAGAAAAAGTTTTTTTTCTAATATAACTTCCATTCCACAGAATTATTGATTTTGAGAATAAACAATAATAAATTTAAATAATGAATTAATGGAAAAATTATGGAACAGCCAAGAAAAGTTATTTTACTAGTATAACTTCATTTGATATTGCCTTCTGAAGTGTTACTGGCTGAGAATGGTCAAGTACTTAGTCAATAAGATCATCAACGGTCTCAGAGTCATTTGCCAGTGATTTCCCTGCACCTTTTTGGCTGTTTTTTTCATTTCTAGCTTCTACAGCTGCCAACTCCACAAGAGCCTTGCATGTAATCAAAAACATTGCTATATAGGACAAATGCTAGTAATGATGTAAGGTGCACATCTGTGAACCTTTATCATATCCAACTTAGGACAACCCATTCTTGGTATACTGTTCAAGTTTTAAACCTCATCTGCTTCCCCACTTAACTCTTTGCTACATTCTTCCCTGCAGCCTTTTATTTAGCTATGATTAATTTCATTTTATAAGACCACTGACAGTAGCATTTTCGTTAGTAGCATTATCTTTATAAGTTTCTTTCCTTCATACCATGAGCCTATGCATTATCTTGTAACAGGACTTTACTAATAGGAATAAAATGACTTATGAGTGACAATCTCACTATTGAAATATATACAAGACAGAATGGTTGAAAGAGTAAAATTAAACTATATATCTAATTTTTTACTACGAAAATAAGGTGTATGAGTTTTCTCGTTTTGGTCCCTTTTGGATCATATCAACAGACAAATTCTAAAGAAATCCATTATATTTACTACTAAAAAAACCCTAAAATATGGAAATCTATGTAGTAAAATTTAAACCTGAAACATCTGTAGTTATGTATATAAGGCATTGCAGTCATCAAGTTTCTACATAAAGGACACTTGGTTTTAAAAACTCACTTGATTAGAAACATTTTTATTTTCCTCGAAGTGACCAAAGAGTGCCAAGTCAAGGTCACCAAATTCACCCTGAAAGACAAGCAAACATTTTCAATAAAATAACAAGTACATTTATTGATAAAAAAACTATTTTGGTATGTTTCTTTGACAATTTAACAAAAATACATAACATTATGGTTTCCTCTTGACCATTAGCTCTAAAAAAGAGGACACCTGGAAGATAAGCTAAAAATTACACAGAAATAACGAAAATATTTATCAAAATTTTCACAAAAAAAAACAAAAACACAATAGTATCAAGTATCGAAGTGTAACAATCATTACAAAAAAATTGGAGGGGAGAATAATAATAATAAGTGTAATAATATAATAATAATAAGTGATAGCAAAAGTCTAGATGGTTTTCTTCTTCAGAAAACCAAGAATATGATATGGTCTTCTTGCTCTTGTAGCAACAAAACAATTTGTCTTTACTGACATGAAACACAGAGTACATTCATGGCATCAGGATTAATACAAGTTTACATTATTTTTAGTCAATCATTGGTCAAAAGTTTTTCAGGAAAAAAATCCTTCTCTGTGTAGAAAGGCCTTCTCTCTAGCCACTGGTTAAGTTTCTTCTTAAACGTTTAGTGTAGTTCTCTCCTCAAATGTTTTAGGAGGTTATTGCAATAAAGTGCTCCTTTGTAGCTTGGCTTTTTTGAAAAAAGACGCAAGTGGTGGTTGGGCAAGACATAGTTTGTTACATTGTGAGATCATACTGGAGCACATTCTGAAATTGAGGTTGGTCTATTGCTCTTGTGTGCATAAACAAACTATACAATTTAAAGATTTTACTCCTCTAAATTTATTATTCACTGTTCTAATCTGAATCAAATAAAAGAGAAATACGTACACACATCCAATACACTGCTGTTTTGATTACTGAGACTGACAAGAGTCAAAAACACAAATAAAATAAGGATCTCATGTAGGACAGACAAGGAGTGGTAGACCCTGTTTTTACAAGAGGATTAAGAAAAGGATGAGTCAGTGGAGTCCTGTGATATTTCCTTGGCAGGAAACAAAACAACAGTGCAAGTGCAGGTCTGTGATCAGTAGAATGGTCACTCATGCTACCTGTGGCAGAATAATGACAAAAGCTTTATAACATTGAGAGACTGCATTTAAAAATACAGTAATTACTTCCGTTTATTTTGACATGTTTACAGTGATCATGATAAGAAAGGAATATTTAGAAGTTTAAAATAAACTTACAACTTAGAAGTTTAAAACTGCTCAACGCTTTTTGAAATCCCCAAAATGTTCCATTTCTTTTTTGCTGATGAACTGTCTGAAGTACATTTTAATCAAATCAGTATTTTGAATTTCTAGACTCCTTGAGTCAGTGCCCTTCAAAATAATATTATTTTCCTTTAGATTAAACATAATAGAGATAATGATAGTAAATTTGCATTCGTTTAGAAAGTAGCTTTGTTTTTGCTGTGGATTTTTGTAAGTTTACATTTAACAAAATATAACTTAATTTCACTTTTAAATCCCATATGGTAATCTCTCTTTTTATTAACTAATCCCCTAAACAAACCTACAACTATAATATGTTGAGTATTTTAAACATGATAAGACAAAAATAAAGTTATTTGCACCTACCTCAACTGTTCTCGATTTACGGAGTTTGTATATGAAGTTTTTAATGGATACATCATTGATCATATCAGCACCAATAGGCTCTCTAGAACAGAATAAAATCAAGTTCACATAATGCTAAATATATTTGCTTTGTAAAGCTAGCAATTTGTTACTTGTACTTTCCACCAAATTTTAATCTTTGTCAATTCAATAACAGAATTTTAATTTTACATGTTATCTCCGACGTGAGCCTTGGAGATAACATGTAATGTTTGAGCACACTTTCAAAATATTGAACAAACCAAGTTACTGGTAATCAAATTGCATTATCAACTTAAAAATACGACAATACTATCATGTAAACAAAGAAGTTTTTTATAGGGAATTAATTTATAAATGTTTATTATGTATATTAATACTATTTCAAACTAGTCATTGTAATATTGTTTAACATGTACATTCTATACTCAATGAATTGGTTTGACTTTCACGCAGACATCATTAATGAATTATCTGGCTTCAAAGAACCAACTGCAGTCCAACGTCAGTTTGTTTCAGGACCCAGTGGAGATACAGCTCTTCAACTACAGCTTCTACCAAATAAAAGGCATCTACTTTGTGAATTTTGTGGAAATGGAGAAAATAAAAAAGTCATGAAGAAGTACTTACTGATGTCCAGGATGCAATTGTGGCATCTACAAACATTATTAACTGAACTTAGACCACTTTTGGAGGCCAATAAGGGCAATAACTATCTTATATGAAATTTACGATAACAAAACATTTTTTTTAATTGGCGCAGACAGTAAGAAAGGCCAAATAATATCCTGACATGTTGACTCCAGGTGATTTTTATCAGGCTGGAGATGATAATGAAGGGTCACTGATAAGAAAGTATGGGGATCAGCGGTAAACAAAAACTGAACAAAATATACTCACTCTATAAGTGAGTGAAAGCAGATCTATTCATACTATTTTCGATAAGCAATTACGTTTGTTAGATGTTTAAGAATTTGCCGTTCTGAGTGCATGTTTTATTCTTACTGAAATAAGTTAATTAAAAATTATGAAAACTATCTAAATCATTAAAAAATAATACAAAACTAATTACCATTGATAATATTATTAATATTAAAGATACTATTATCATTATCTTTTCTTTTCGATGGTGCCGAGAGCAAAATAAGGAAAACAGAACTAAATATAGCAATGGTTATTTGAAATATGTTCTGCAATCTTGAAGATAGTTTATTCTGTTGCGTGGTATCATATAATGGATTGATTTTACCTAGTAAGCTTAATTTAAAATAAAGTAAACGTTTGAGGTAATGTTGGTTTGATTAACCATTTAAATGGTTTTTCCCGACTACTTTTGAACAGGACAATTTAGATATGTAATGATCAATTAATCAAGTATTGACAGCATTAACGTCAAAATGTAACTGATTTTCCTAATTAATTATACAGATAGATGGGTAAACAGTTAAAATTACAGTATTAGAGTTTATGAAAGATAAACAAGCTTAGGCCCAACACGTTGATTTAAAACAAGATAACTAAGTGACTATATCTCAACTTTATCCCTAAACATAAACTAGTCAAGTGAAATGATCACCCCAGGGACATAAGTCAATCCCACAACAATGATATATGTGAGTAAAGGGGAGGGGGTGCGTCTTCAAAACAGTGACCTTGCTTGTCGGTGACAATTGGGGGATGAGGAAAACAATCGGTCTTTGATCTGATGCAGGGGAAAAAGAGGAATCTGACAGATGATAGCTCACCAGACTTAAAGTGAGTAGTAGTAGTTTACACAGTTGTTTTTCTTCAACTTCTTTTGTTTATAATGTATTGCTAAACATTACGCATATATTTTAATGTGAATTAAATTGCAAACAAATTGGCTATCTTGGTTACAAAACATGTTTTGAATTTTTCATTTCTCAAAAACTGTGCTAACTGAGCCAGAACCTATAAAATAAAATTCGGTATTTATGTTTTTTATATTTGCTGCTTATCATTTTCAAACCCATTGAACATAAGAACTCTAAATACATTTCTTGCTATAGAGCATTTTATACAAAGAGATAAATTGTTAACAGATTGTATAGCAGTAAATTCATACAATAAGATACATTTACTGCTACATTATATTTTAAATACAGATTTGTAACCTTTAAAAATACGGAGTAAAATTATAAGGATTATAGTGCAACAGTGGGAGAGTTAGTTAAGTTGAGTACCTGTTAGCTTCTTCATTATAGATTACATTGACTGGAGTGTCTTCATTGAGAATCCGTTGACGCAAATTGTGAACAAACATAAGCTTGTTGCGATAAAAAGGGTCAGCCTCATGGTTGTGCTGGGAAAGGTTTGCAGGGAGGTACACTTTGGACTTATCTTGCTCCAAGATGAAGGCTTGGGCTTTGCATAGTGGCCAGAAGCAAACCAAGTGTCTGCAACAGATGCAATAACAACTATTGAACTTAGGATAGTGAAACATGAACCTGAACCCACGGATCAACAAAAAGCTTGGGTGGAGAGAGTGATTGCTAAGATCTATTCAAAGGACCATTTACCACTTATAAACACAAAGAGAAAAGTTATTAACACATTCACTTCCCAAATGCTATATGGCGTTTTTGCACACTACTCAATATGAGGCGAATGCCAAATAGCGTTTCACATTGTTGCAGACATGTAACTGTAATATTTCAAATCCTGCCAACACCAATCAGATGACAGATGTGACTAAATACCTTAAGTGCTATTTGTAAGTTAGTTGATTACATGGGAATGTCTGTTCTCACTTGGTTGTAATGGTACTTAATGAAAATAAGTCGTGAAAATAGCACAATCACGATAATTTAACAATAAATGATAATATGAAATTGACAATCTCCAGGGAAAAAATATGGGAATTTTTAAGGAAAGAGGTGAATCAGAATGTTTGATTGACATAATACAGATGTTATATGAAAAATGTTATAGATGTGTTCTGATTTAAATGGTAGATCTGAGTAGTTTGAAACAGCAAAAGGCATACAGCAGGGGAGCTCCTTATCACCATTGCTTTGTATAATTGTTATGGAAGATAATAATTCAATCAGTTAACCCATTGAAGTATGAGTTTATTTACACTGCACAGTCAGTTATTCACCCTATTAACACTACATGACACGCCTGGCGGGGATTCCCCGCTTTCGTCGTTTTTTGTTTATTTTGTAGAAATGCGTACTGGGAGGGGGTTGTGTCTCAAGGACATGTTCCCTCCACTTCCCCTGCTTACGTTTTCGGCACTGCCAGTCGACCTTGAGCGCCGGGAGCTTATACACGTACATTTATCTCTTCTCTTGCGGGGATTCCCCGCCTACGCGTGTTGTGGTGTAACTTGTTAGTGATTGTAAATATTTTCTTACAAAGTGCAGCTATTGTCCTCTAAAGAACAGTATGTAATACTTGTCACAAACATATCTGCCGTGAACACACTAAAGCAGTTTGCAATAAAATTCATGAAAATGACCAATCAGGTGAAGAAGAGGACTAAATAAATCCAACATAAATACAATGTTTTGTTATTTTATAATCAACAGCTATTATATTTATGTATGTGTAAATAAAGTGAGAATTACAACAAATTGTTTAGTTTATTATTGTGACCACAATATTGGTTGTTTTCCATTAGTGAGGGAATCCCCGCCTACGCGTGTTGTTGCGTTACAAACCAAAACACTAAATAACAAGGTAAGTTGTGTTCATATTTTTGTCGTTAAAATCTAATTAAATCGAAGTAACATATTTGTAAATATTTAATATATAGTGCAATGCAAAATAAAATATGTTTAACTGGGCAATATTCCTAATCTGAAATAAATAATAGCAAAAAAACTAATGGTGAGGGAATCCCCCCCACGCGTGTTATCACGGGATTATTTCCACGCGTGTCACGTAGTGTTAAAATCAAGGAAAATGTAAGCATTTGGAAAAAATTCATAAAAAATACAATTTTTTAACTAGAGCAAAAATTGTTATATTTTTATAATGATACAGACTTCAAAAATATAGTTTATTTGTGCCTAAAAAGTAATTATAACATAATAATATAAATATAAAAAGGGGGTTGTTTTTATTTTTATAAATTTCGAAAGTATGTGTATATTTTTTTAAGTTAACAATTAAAAATCATTACTGTTGCTGTTGTTTTGTTGACAATTTAACTCTCTACAAGGAAATATAATATTTTATAGATAATATTTCAAAATCATTACAGAAAATTTTTTTCTAAACCAATGTAAAATTCATCATTTTGACTTTAGCCAAAAATACAAAACAATGTTTAACTAGAACTACAGGAATTGAGTGGGAGTTCAATTAATAATATATTTATAATAATAAATATTTATAATTTAAGAATTTCAAAACTATAAGATGAACTTTATACTATACAAATATAATAAAAATAAAAAATTACGCTAATCGTAATCCTTTAGTCATGATCCCGCCAAGACTAATAACCAAACATTTGCACTCGTCTGCTTGTGTTTACAATCACAAACTGAAAGCTAAAATTGATTGTAAAACAAACCAGCTGATTGTTACAAAGCTGACAAGGAGCAGAAGGCAATATTGAAGCAGATGGAGTAACAATAAGTTGAAATTATTGTCATACACATAGTTGTTTAGCTCACAAACATCGTAGTTTGGTGCGTGATATTGCCGATTTGCAATGTATTTTTAGATTATGAAACAATAAAGGTGGTAGCTTATATATATTTATACAGTATTTCGGTCTTCACGGATGGTTTTTATTAATATTTTTACTCATTTTATGAAATAGTTTATTAAAATAAATATTGAAAAGGCATTGTTACCATCACAGAACAGTTCCGTGATAACAATTTTGAGCCCAGATCAGCTGTCACATAATATTCCGTGAAAATAGGCCATTGGGTTAAAGAAGAAGGACACAATATGCAGGCTAAGGCATTTGCAGATGTCGTAATAGTTTTGGGATGAGACTGAAGATGAAGTACATATTAAACTAAATATTTGGAAGCAAAAATTTGATAGCTGTAACCTGAAAATAAGCTAGTCTAAAACAGTACAATTGATTTTAAGTAGAAGAGGAAATACTACAAACTTAATGTTAAATGAAGTTAAAGTTAATACAGTAACTGATTTTAATTACTTAGGAAGTATAATTACCAACAAAAATATACATAGGCAAGAAGGTACTAAATAGGACCAAAAAAGCAGTTGATTTTTATAATATGGTACAGAATTTACTATGGGATAGTGGAATCCCCAAAAAATCGAAAGAGACCCCTCTACAACACCTATTTTGTACCTATCTTGCCATAGGTACCTATCTTGATTATGATGTGCACGTTAAGTAAAAGGAATATAAGTAAGATTCAGGCCACAGAAATGAAATTTATAAGAACATGGTTAGATAGAATAAGAAATCAAATGAGTAAAGAAGAAGAGGGATTGGAGGGAGCTCTGTTGGAACTAGGAAAGTCTAAGCTAAGGTGGTATGGTAATTTAATGAAGATGGAAGGGACAAAAATGGCAAAAAAAAATGCTTAGAGAAGGAAATGCTTGGGACAAAACCTATAGGAAGGCCAAGAAAAAGATGGTTAGATTCAATCAAAGAAGAAGTAGAAGGAAGAGAAGCTAATTGGGAAGAAATACACATGGGCCAGTGGTATGCAGAAAGAACGAGATGGAGAGAGAGCTTGTAAACCACACCTAGGAAACTGGAGTTGAAAATGGATAAGAGTAATAATAATGATAACAGATTTTACGATTCGACGTCTGAATCAAAGGCTAAAGTAGTGGAGTTAGTAATAAATTATTCTTCTGATAGTTATAAAGGCAGTGTATATAACAAAAATTGTGACCAGGGTGACTTGATTAGTATGTGCAGAACTTACCATTCCACTTTGTGTACTATGTACCCATTCAAACATTAAATGATTTATGTTTAAAATAAGCGAGACGCTACTTCAAAAACAAATATAAAAGTAAGTTCATATATTAATAAAAGAGTTTTACTGTGTTATCAAACAGAAAATAAAAAAACTGCTCATGGTTGCCACATACAGCTTCAAATTTTGATGTCTTATGCGGTAGATGCCAAATGGTGCATTTTTTATTTTTTAACAAAAATTTAAAAAAAACCTCAAATGAGTTTAGAAAAACCTCTAAAGACATTTAATATAAATATTATTGTAAATTTTAAGAAATTTTATTTCAGCACACGCCATAAGTAGTATAAATATTTCAGCAGTGAATGTGTTAAGTACGGTTTGGAAGTTTTATATTCTGGAGTAATATAATATAAGAGTAAAGTCTAAAGTAAAATTGTCAAACTGAAATGTCACATGGCCAAACTTGATAAGCCTGATATTTTACTAAACTTACTGCTTCTGTGGTGTCCGACTAAGATCTCTGTAATAGAATCCTTTTCCATCAGAGTAAATTGGGTGGCCAGAGGTCAAGGAGTACAACATCTCAGATGGCTCTGGAGAACACTGTCCCAAAAAAAAAAAACGGTCAATAGCCTTAGTCACATTTTAAATTTAAATACTTTTTTGACTTGCATAATAGATTTATAATATAGTTCAACTTTTTCATGTGACATTTTCATATTGAATTCCAGTAATAATACCAATAGCTGTAAAAATCAATATTTTATCAATAAGGTTCTAAATGTATGACATAGGTGTGAATGTAGAGATGGATATAGGTCCTAAAATTACAGGAACTCCCTAGGAAATTACAATTCTTATCCAGTGAGAGGGACATTTTTCGCAATAGATAATATCAGTCAGAGATTTTCCACTCTGTAAGAGAGTATTCAACACTATTGACATTCATGGCCAAGCTTATTATTATTTTTTTTTTTTACTTTAGTACAAATTAAAGGGAAATAATGATAAACAAAATGACAACAGTCTTCTGAATAGAGGAACGTGATTTATGATGGGGAGTGGCAGTCAGCATCAGCAGAGATAAGCTTAAAGTCTATTTTGGTTTTATAGGCAAGAAATCACTGAAATAAAATTATTGTATGTTCCCATTTGTAAACCAACGTCTGTATTGCTAACATCAGTAGGGAATCATACAACAATCACATAGATAAAAAAAATAAAATCATTACAAACTATGGCATTCCAAGTATTGCATGATCATCTGAATTGTTTCCAACCTATTTTATACAGTATACACAACATATTTATACATATATATATATATATATATATATATATATATATATATATATATATATATATATTAATATCAAAGGAGTTTTTTTTGTATTAATATTTCCTTGCCTAAAATGATATTAAGGGACTATTATAATTGTCTTTATGAATGATCTGAACCACAATCATTATGACTGAATCAGTTGAATGTCACACAAAATTAATTAACTTTAAAATGTCATCACAAATTTTAAAATTTTTGATCTAACTATGGAGATACCATATGTGAGATCCTTTCCACTTCCAATTTATTACTAATCGTACTTAGAGCTAAAGTCAGCTATCCACATCTTGATTTTGAAATATTCAGTAAACAAATAAATCACACAACTTGTTTCAGCACAACCCAGTACTAAAAAATATCGATTTCAGGCTTAAGCTGAACAGTTTTGGTGATGACAAGTTCTCTTGTATCTGATAAGAAAAGGTCACAGGAAACCCCAAGTCTAATACATATACACAACTATCTAATATATATGCACAACTGTCTAATACATATGCACAACTGTCTAATACATATACAAAACTGTCTAATACATATGCACAACTGTCTAATACATATACAAAACTGTCTAATACATATGCACAACTGTCTAATACATATACACAACTGTCTAATACATATGCACAACTGTCTAATACATATGCACAGCTGTCTAATACACATGCACAACTGTCTAATACATATACACAACTGTCTAATACATATGCACAACTGTCTAATACATATGCACAACTGTCTAATACATATGCACAACTGTCTAATACATATGCACAACTGTCTAATACATATGCACAACTGTCTAATACATATGCACAACTGTCTAATACATATACATAACTGTCTAATACATATGCACAACTGTCTAATACATATGCACAACTGTCTAATACATATGCTCAACTGTCTAATACATATACACAACTGTCTAATACATATGCACAACTGTTTGTAAATTATTAAATATTATCAGGAGTGGTAGTGAACAAAAGGAAAACAAAAATACAGAGTTTGTGAATTGACTCTCTAAATGGTTAGACGCATAAATGCGCTTACTTTACATACACCAAAAGGGCAATCAGCGTAACTACGCAGACTTTCGATTGATTCCAAAAATAATTGTTTATAGTTGCGATTTTAAAAGTTTACGATTGTGGTAACAATATAAACGTCATTAGTTGCCCGATCCATTGACATCTTGGTCTGTTGCAAATATTACATTAGTGGAGGAAGAAGAGAAATAAACAATGCGTTGATCTATGAAAAAGCGTTTCTGAGTCAATTAGTCTCGCCATCTTGAAGACATACCTGTTGTTTACAAAATTATCGGATTATTTTGTCCGACACTTCAAAAGGTCCTAGGATATAAATACAAATAAGGTACTTGCATATTTGTAATAACTTTTTATGATTATAAATGCAAAGAGCCTAACCAAGCTTGCAGATTTTGTATTATACAACACATATTTCACAATTTATAATTTCATAAAGCTCTGCATTAAACATAAATCACTGAATGTAAATAACATAACGCTAGAAAAACTCTGTCACCTGTATTTTATATTTTTGATGAATTTTTTAAATATTGGTTACCATGGCAACACATTGTTACAATTTTGTAATATATGAGGTTATGTAACACTATAATATGTCTATGTCCATATATCATAATATAACTATCCATTAGAATAAATTTGAAACAATATAGCTATCTTGAAAACCTAAATAAGTATATATTTTACAGTTTCCCAGGTACAACCCCACCCCTTTTACTTTTGTCACACAAAATATTTACAAACATATTATGACATAAAAAAAGAATTGTATTAATTTATTTTAGAATTATATAATATCCTGGTTTGTTGTGAACATTTATATGCCAAACACAAGCATAATTTACTATTTTTTATACATTTTAAAACTAAAATCTGCAAATTGCTAGTCAAAAATTGCTTGCTATTTTGGTAAAAAACAACAGCCAAATCAAGGGTTAATGGAATCAATCAGTCCTAAGAACGTGGACTTAGAAGTAAAACTTAAGAACAATCCACATTCACTACTTTGATAATTTCGTAGACCCACTTGAAGGTCTTAATAAGGTCATACACAATTCAATGTATGAAACATGTTTATTTTAAAAAAATAGTTCCTCACAACTGAGATTTTTAATAATTTTTTTTCTACATGTTTATGGTTGAAAATTATACTGTAGTATACTATGATATTAATTAATGAAATATTTTTAATTAACTTACTGTACTGTCAGCAACAATATTGCCTACGTCTACCTGAAAAAAAATGTATGTATATAAATATATGTATATAAATATATACACAGGGTTGGGCAATAGTCTGGAATATATCTTTTAATTTTAAAACAATTAAAAGAAATGTAATGAAATTTTGTAGTTATGTATATGTCTCTATACCAAACCTTTAGACATATTTTACTCGTTTTAATAAAAACTAATACTACAAGTGCATTCTACACCCGTCTTGGAGCTTGTAAAAACATTCGGTGGACACTGAACACTTGTGGTAAAATAAGAGTGACCAAAATTGTCAGTTTATTAGGACACATGTTCGTTAAGGTACGTTAATTTCTTTTTCAAATTCATTATTCCACACCATTGTATTTTTTAAATAGGCCTATGTTCTTTTTTATGAAGGGTACATTTAATTACAATAAATAAAGAAGCATAATTTTATGATAAAAAGTTTTAATCAATAATTGGTAGCCCCAACCAAATAATAGCTGGATAACTAAAAAATATTAGTTATTTTGACATTATAAATTCTTTAAGAGGCTGTATTTTCTCATTGAGTGATCCTTTTGAGAATGGGTTTGCTGCACTGTTTTCTCCTAATAAAGACCTTTAAAATAAAGTATAACATGGGGTAGGCTTACTTTTGTAAGACTTCCATCGTGGGCCATCCATCCCCTGGCCATACGAAATAGGAGTAAAATATGTCTAAAAGTTTAGTATAGGGATATGTACATAACTACAAAGTTTCTTTACATTTTTTCAATTGTTTTAAAATTAAAAGATACATTCCAGCCTTTTGCCCAACCCCGTATATTTGTCGGCAATGGTGGCACAGTGCTGTAACCCAGCTACATGGGAACAAAGTGTTTGGGAGATTGTAGGCGATAGGTTCCATCCTCGGTTCTCTTAATACCGACACGGCCTCCGCTCAATAGTGGCCATCGATATGGACACTACTAAAGAAGTCTGGGTTGTCCATGTTGGATGGTAGTCAAGGTTTGGATGTTCTGTAGGGTTGAGAACTGAGTGTCAGTTCCTAAAAATTAGACCAACACTACGTGGTTCGGATTTCACGTAAAGCTGTGCTATTAATAAATAGTCCTTTCTGAGCTAAGTTGAACTCAGATAGTAACAATGACTACACTCGAATATATATCTACACTCATCTCAATCATTCTAAATCCATATTCGCCAATACCTTGACGATCAGTGTCTTAAGAATAAATAAAATATATTACTTTACTAAGACTGGACACACTATCAATAACGAATAGGACAACTGGGTTGGGAACAAAAGGAACTTGACTTTCCGGCGATAACAGCATTAAGAGTTGAAGGGAAAAACATGGGACTTCTGAGTACCAAGCTTATTGTAATATATTTTGCCAGGCTAATCCATCAGATAACATACAGTAGAAGAAGCAGTAAAGTAGGTCAAAACATTAGTTA
Organism: Stictocephala bisonia; assembly: GCA_035578905.1. NCBI lineage: Eukaryota > Metazoa > Arthropoda > Insecta > Hemiptera > Membracidae > Stictocephala > Stictocephala bisonia. Next base: position 169,132 of record JAQJVL010000520.1, on the reverse strand, counting down.
ATTTAGCACTTGGTGACTAAACAAAAACTGAGTTACATATTGTAGATGTGTTGGATCATGAAAAATAAAAGATAAGAGACATTTTTTTTTTATAAGTCAGATTATGCAATTTTTTTTAAAGTATATGATTGGTAAGCTTTTTTGGAAGTAAACTTGTTGCCTGTATTCAACAATATAATTTATTCAATAATTACACAAGGTGCAGTCAGTGGCGGTTACTCCATAAGAGCACATGAGCACGTGAACCCCCTGTGAGATTTGAAAAAGAAAATGAACCACAATTAAAGTTTCGGTTAAATTATTTATACATTGAAATTACGAAAAATGTGATTTTAAACTCTGAAACGTAAGAAAACTCAAAGAAGCGCCTTCAGCTAGCGTCCGCTAATCCCGCAGTACTGTTGCACAGTCCTGGTTGTGCTCCATAGCGTACAGTACATGCAAGGCCTAATCAGCTGGCCTGTGTGGAAGGCGGCGGTGGGGGCCGTCTTGTAGTAGAAGCCAGCGGTGCACACTTGCCGTGTGCTCCACTCCGACTCCTTTTAAAATCTGTTGTTTGGTTAAGTATGGTTTTTAACTACGTTAAAATATGTTGTAAAATATTTTAAAATGCATGTTTAAGTGTATAATTTTTACAACATTTTACTTGTGCGCTTTTACTTGTGAGGTACACCCCAAAACCCCCGGTGTGTGAACCCCCACTTTACTAGGTCAAAAACCGCCACTGGGTGCAGTGAATTGTGTAAATATAAGTCTTAAGTTAGTACACAATACATTGTTAGTGAAAGATATGTATAATAAAACAAATTAAATTATGTATATTACGCTCTACGATAATTATAAAAAGGAATAAAATGGTAAGTCTGTTAAATAGGCTTTAAGTTGGTTTTTAAAAGTGTGTTATTTGTGCAGTTTCTAGACACCTCCCAAATCTTGACTTTTTTTATCACCGTTGGGTAGAATCAGGTCTGTATTTTCTGAGAAAACACTTTTTTATTCCATGGAAATAACGTTTTATACCAAAAAAGTCGAAAATTCTAAATTTTTAAAAATTGCTATTTTCTATTTAGCTTCCTTATTTTTAATCAATTTTTTCATAATTTTTTAAAACTTGATGTACTTTTAGTGCTGAACATGAATTTGAAAACTATTTTGGTCTACGACAATTATTTCTTGAGATATTGCGGAAAAGCTATGTTCACGGCAAATCACCTGTGGCTACATGCACAATATTAATAGGAGCTGTGACTAGCCAACAAAAAAAAAGTGCCGGAGGCCAGGCACTTGAATTTAATGCAAATTATGAATTTTCGTTGAAAAATAGAGGATTAGGATAAGTTATGTTATGTAAGTAAAAAGTGTATTTTTCAGGCCAAATATCTAATTTCATTCAAAACCAATTACATATTTGTGTTCAGCATTAAAAAAACAAGTAAAATGGAAAAAGATACAAATTTTTTACTATCAAATAAAAAAAACTATTTTTCAATTGTTTGGTAAAAGACTAGATTTCTGCAGCTAAAATTAACCTCCTCAAGAAATATACTCATATTTCGCCACTCTTTCAAAAATAAATCCTATCCTCAGAGGTGTCTAGAACGTGCATAGTTACCAAAAGTGTTACAATCTGATATATTTCTAGGGCATTATTGTCCTCAATATATTTAGGTTTTTTACAGAAAAATTAGAGATTATATGTTTCTAAAGAACCTTACCCCGCTTTTTGTTTCATATTGATGATTCAATATGAAACTTCTATTTGATCTTTTACTGATATTATGGTTTCAAGTTATACATGCTAAAAACGATTATAATTCACGGAGCTGTTGTTTTGCAGATTAATTTCTTCTGAGTTCAGTATGAAGCTTTTTTTTAATTGTTAAAATTGAGTTTAGATTTTTATTTGATGACTCATATACCCTATACCAAAGGAATTTGTTAGGATGTGTGAAAAATAAATAGTTTTTAAAGCTTCAATAGAGCATAAGTTAAAAAATCATTTTAGAGAGTATAATCCAGAATTTCCCTGATAATTTGATTTTTCCACATGTTTATTCCAGCTCAAAGACTTATCCAAAATTAAACCTAAACATTTTGCTCAATCAACTTCAGAGAGCAAAATGTTATCCTTAGTAATGTTGGATTAATTTTGTTGTGATCTAAATTCCATGAAAATTGTTTTGCTTGCATTTATTTTTAGTTTATTATCCGTATTATTTTAAACGAGCTTAACTCGATAAACATAATTATGGCTGCATCATTTGCATAAAGGTACAACTTGTTTGATTTAGATATCCCTTTCAGACAGCAGAGAAACAGTAGAGGCTCCAATATGGATCCTTGAGAGACACCCAAGCAAGTAAATTTTGTACTTGATCTATACTGAAGTTGAACATTTTTCATTTACACTCATTTTAACATATCGCATCCTACCTTTCAAATATGACTTAACTCTTAAAGCGCCATTTATCCAATGCATATTTTCTTATAAGGGCTCATTTAAAGTAAAAAAATCAAAATTATATATTTTAGTTGCTAATTTTTTTCTGGTTCTGTATAGGAAAATAAAAAATATGATAATATTTTGAAACTTTTATTAGCTTACTTTATCTTTTTTTCTTATATATGAATATGCAAATAAGCAAATATTACTTGAAAGTAAGTCTCAGGCATAGATCACACATATGAATCAATACAAAATACTATTAATATTAATAAAAATGTATAATTGAGTAAATTTACATGTACTAAACTGATAAAGACATTAAGGGATTACATATCACACATATAATAAAAATTAAGTAAATACATAAAGTGTTAACAGATATTTTTATAAAGTATGAGTAATGATGATAAAACTTGTTATCCTATGACCAACAACAATGGTGTATATATTAGATGTTTTGAAAATGTAGATGTGTATATTTATGTGCATATTATATAATCAGCAAAGGCCTATACAAAGAAAATAATCTAAAAGTTAGGCTGTGTGTGATAGATCTCAAAGCATTCTTCAGGATGGAGGCCAGGATTTCCAACACATGCCTTGCACACATAGATTGTTTCTTCCCTATTCAGCCATTTTTTAGACATATGATACATCTTGATCTTCCACTATTCTGTTTCCTTGCTATGAAATCTTTTTCTGTGAAGTCGTTGGTCGGGTGGTCTTTGCGTAGGCCGTCCTATCTTGCTTGGTGTTGGTAGTGACGCCACTCTTTCTCCCACCAGCGCAGAGGTTAGGCTTTTCTGAAAATTCAGATGACCCATTGGCCTGTTGTGTTGAATCTGGAAGGTTTTGTACAGGATATATGAATAGACTGTATGATTTCTAAAATCCAGAAGAACATTTTCCTATACCACTTACGTGTCCTGCGCATGAATTGGTAGCTGGAAATGAAGTGGTTGCTTCTGTCTACAGCTCCCATATGCTTCGTGTAGTTAATAACGACATCAGGTTTTAGAGTCGGGGGTTGATTTAGCCCTTTACTAAAATCTCCGTCCTACAGGCATTGCTTCGTTTGCTAAAAGTACTAAAGACAGTAAAAAGTCTTTTGTCCTTCCAGCTTGCCACTGGTGTGCCACATTTTCTTTTAGACATAATCTGACCTTTCCTCAAAGTTTTACAAGCAGCTTTCAATTTTGAATGTCTACCCTTGTAGGCATTATAGTACCAGTTAGATTTACGTTCATTACTAGTAATTCTTGGGCAATCTCGGGCCCAGTATAGTAATGGTCGGTAAATATATTATGCAATATATTCCCAGCATTTTCAGTTTCATGGGAAAAATGAATGTTCCAATAGATGTTGAGGAATTCATAAAGAAAAAAAAACCTTTGAATAAAAAGGTGCATAGTCTACTTGATTTTTTGAAAAATAACTTTCTATATTTGGTAAGGGCATCGTCCCCACATATATACAAGAAAAGCCCTCAAATCACTACTGAAATGTTACTCCATTTATTTATTCTAGATAAATAAGGAGTTTTTGTTAGATTTTCGTTTGTCGGCAAACAAATTAGTTTAATAAGAAATGTTACTTAGTACTTTTTCACTAAAAAATAAATTGAAATATTCAACTAGTAATGTTTCCGAGTCAAAGTACTCAGGTAAAACTGGCCCTTGTTTAGCATTATAAATATTGGGATAGTGTTTGGACCTGGATCGTAATTGGTTACATCAGTCCATGAGTCAATATTTTGGCCTACCTTGTTGGTTTTGAATAGGATGTGGTTGCACAGGAATATCACTAGAGTCATCACTAGAGTTTGATTGACTAACAATATGAACTAGGATATCCTCATCATCACTTGATACAGTTTGATCTCCAATAGCACTTGAACACTTGAATACAATGTATTTAGTATCTTGCACAAAATCAGAACCGTCCAGATTATTCATATTGACACTTAAAACTAATAAATAACATATATTAAACTAAAGTAATGATAAAAACAACTAAATACACAGTTCCAAAAAGTTAAGGCGACAGACAATGACAACCGCTCAGTTTAACAGTAGTTGCATGTATGTGTGCTTGTGGTGTTGGGCGGGCCAGTGAAAATGTACTCTGGCAGACAAAAACCAGTCTTGTAGTGATTGACGGGCCATCAAAAGGTCACGCGTCGCACAATGTGTCTCTCATGAGCCAACGCCCATAACCCAAACGCTCTACCAGTTTAAATTAAACACATTATTTAGAAAATATTATTTTTGTAATTAGTACGCATACATGCCCTTACAGCGTTTAGAGCAAAGTCAATATATGTGCTAACGGCGTAATAAGGGTTAAACCATTCATACTCCCTTCCTTGATTCTAGCATACTCATTTTCAGAATTAGTTTGTCATGACACATTATCATACGCCATGCTCAGGTCCATAAATACACCCAATACTTTATGGCCTTTGTCAATAGATTCAATCACAGTCAGGAACATCTGTTGCAGCTGTGACTACAAATTTATTTTTATTTAAACAGATATATTTACTAAAATAAAGTTACTAGTATCAATTATCTCAAGATACAAACATTTGTAGCTAATAAGATAGTTCAGATATAAAAATGCTAATGAAATTATACACCGGTACATATACCTAAAACCTATGATTATGGCTAGGTTATAAAAATTAGATCCTCAGTTTACTGATGTTGATTAAAGTGAGGAAACGTTTCTCTGTTATTGCTAGTTCTAGCATCACACCAAAGAAAGGTGATAGGCCAACATTTATATTATTAATGAGTTAGAAGTCTTCATTAATCATAGAAATTTGGAGAAGTTACCTGCATGTTTAACAATTCATGTAAAAACAAAAAAGGGTACTTGTCTTCAAGACCATGGTTAAAATGAACTGCCTGTTTTATCAAAACAATTTAATGCTACAAAAAAGGCAATTAATTTCTTAACTGATGAGTCAAATAGTTAAAACAAACAACTATCAAGTTTTAGATAGACTATCAAGTAGAATAGTGGTTTTAACAATGTCCTTTTTACTTTCAAAAAATAGGAAAGATACAAATTTCCTTTAACACTTTGTTCTCCATAAAAGTTTATTAAAATGTAACATTCAATTAACACTTACCCTTGCAACGATTTCTTCTTCAATTTCAAAGTCATCCTAGAATCATTAAAAGATGATAGAATATAAAAGAACAAATTTTGAAGCTATATAATCACAATTAATAATTTAAACATTTAAAATAACCAGGTTTTTATCACTGAGATTTCAACATCTTCTCTAACATGTTAATAAGGCATAGTTTTTAGGGGGTATGGGTAACAGGGAGTAGTAGTACCTTACGAGCCGTTCCGACCACACAGTGGGTTCGGCAGACTGGTCCACAACTGGTATCAACTCTCATTTATTAGCTGCGTAGAACTACCCTCTGCCACTGTGTGTTGGTCCACCTACAGAACCAGGTGAGAGGGGCCCGTGCCAAAAATCTCGTGGTACTAGGGGCCTAATATTCAGTACCATTAACACAGCCATCTGGCAATCAGGGGGCACCCAGTCGTAATTCCCCTTACCTCCCTAAACGGGTCACTTGGGGAGTGGACTGCAGCAACCTGGTACTCGTGTGAATAGTATGGAAGTTGATGCTAATGCAATTGGTTTGTTACAGGTGGGGTCTCCCGAAGGCCTGCTTATGGACAACCTCAGCTTGTCCTCTCTGGCACCGGCTCTGCCTGCAGGAGAGGAGGATGCGCTGCTTCAGTCTGAGGATGAGAGTTCTCAGGGTAATCTCCAGAAGATGGATATGGGTGGTCCACCTAAGAGAGGATCCCCTGAGGCCAATTCCGAAGACTTCAGAAGGAGAAGGCTCTTGCCAGAGGCGAGAGAATCCTTTTGAAGGCAGAGAAGCGACAAGCTTGGGAGAAGCACGGTGCGAGGAACAAGACATCAAGTACGTCTGGCATCTCAGGGGCCAAGATGACAAGACAATCTCCTCACAGGTAGCTGCCCCCAAAACCAGCCTGCAGGCTTCGTCCTCTGTCGCCTCCAAAGGTCCTGATGTGAAGAGGTCGCTTTCGCAACTGACACCGGAGGAGCTTGAAGGTGAGAAGAAGAGGGCTAAGTGGCAAGGCAACACAGAGTCCTTTGCTGAGAAGTTGTCGGTGGAGAAGCTGGCCATTGTCAGGCAAGAGCACCCTGAACAGCTTCTGACGGAGGAGCAGGCGACCTCTGTTAAAAGACAGCTGACGTTACGTGCTCTCAAGGGAGTAAACGTTAATGTCACAAGTTGCAATGTTGAGGCTGGAGTGGTCGTGATTGGTTTCACCAATACTATGACCAGGGAATGGCTTGAAAACCAGGTCTCAGATATGAACCCTTTTCGAGGGTGTACAACTGAAGCTTGAACTGGCCAAGAACCTGGTTAAGATGGTGAAGCTGACCACGTTCGTTCCAGTAACAACTTGTGCTGTTACTACAGCTGAGGTCCTTTTGGGCCTGAAGAAGCAGAACCAGCTGAACACTGATCACTGGGTGGTTATTGGGAGCACTCAAAACCCCAATGGCTTATTCCTAGTGATCATGGTTGATGAGGACTCCCTTAGGAGACTGAATGCCCTTTCGATGTGGTCCTTTCTAGGGCTGGAGAGGATAACATTCAAGCCTAAGGTGGTACCCAAGCCCCACAGAAGTAATGGCAGTGCTACAGATCAACAAACTTCATCACTCCAGAGCGGCCACAGACACGCTCTGCCAAAGTAAGATTCTCTCCGACAACATAGTGGCTCTGATTCAGGAGCCATGGATCGTTGGAGGGAGAGTGATGGGGCTCGGCACTGCTAAAGGTAAGTTAGTGTATGATATTAGTTGCAATAACCCTAGGGCTCCTCTGATCTTCATCAGAAGGAACATCAAATTTCTAAAACTGACCGGTCTTTGTTCCAGGGACACGGCTGTAACTGAGGTATACCTGCCCTACGACTCCAAGGAGCTCCCTCCGTCCCCTATGCTGAGGAGGATCATAGACCACAGAGTGATGCACCAACGAAACTTGGTGGCAGGGTTGGATTCCAATGCCCATCACACTGCATGGGGGAGCACCAACATAAATGCTAAAGGTGAGTCACTGTTAAGACTATATAGCTGAAGCTAATTTAGTGACATTGAATTGGGGCCGCAAGCCCACTTTCCAACAGAGGAAGGGGTTAGGTTTGTGAACAGAGGTCCTTGACATAACCGTAGCAAGCTGCAATGCAGCTTGCAAAGTAGATGGTTGGACTGTACTGGACGATCCATCCATGTTGGATCACAACTACATTTCCTTTTCGATTAGAATGGCTCCCTTTAAGGCACGGTTCAGAAATCCTAAGAGAACTGACTGGGCTATATACCAGGAAGAGCTGAAAGCTTGAATAGACCATCCTGATCTGGGGCGAGGCGAGAGGGTAGATGGTATAGCTGACATCATACAATCAGCAATTGAGACATCTTAATTCAAAGCATGTCTAGAGACAGAGTAAAGTCTAACAAGAATGTGAGGTGACGTGAGCAAAACCGTCCGAAGACTGCGCAATGTTTTCAAACGTGCGGACAACTGGGATAGCTACTTGAGGGCTCTAGGCGACTTCAACAGAGCAATCAGCAAAGCCAAAAGAGACTCGTGAAGGAACTTTTGCAGGGACATTGACAGTGTCCCAGAATGTTTAAGATCCACAAGATCTTGGCTCGTAACCCCATTAATCCTGTAAAGAGAGTCTGCAAAGAAGACGGCTCCCAAACAAACAGCCCGGAAGAGTCACTTGAGGTTTTACTCAATACTCACTTTCCTGGCTTTACACAGATTATACCAGTTATCAAGAATGACCCTGTGGAAAGGGGGGACCTTGGTCCCCCAAGAGGACTGGCGCTATGCTACATCTGTATTTACATTTCAGGGAGTACAATAGGCATTGAAGTCTTTCCAAGCTTTCAAGTTTCCTGGTTGTGGAAACATCTTTCCTGCCTTGCTGCAGAAGGGTGAAGAAATTTTGATACCTTGCCTGCTGCAACTCTTTAGGACGAGCCTAGCCACAAGGTCTATCATGGGAGGTCTCCAGGGTGATTTTCATCCTGAAGTCTGGGAAACCCTCCTATGATACAGCAAAGGCTTACTGCCCAATAAGTCTTTTGTGTTTTCTCTTAAAGACTTTCTCTTAAAGACCATGGAGAAGTTGCTGGACAGGCGTGTTAGAGCCGAGGTAGCAATCAATCAACCTATGCATCCCAACCAGCATGTGTACCAGCTGTCAGATCCTATGAGACTGCTTTACACGCATTAGTCCGCAGGATCGAATAGGCGATTTCCCAAAAGTATTCCTAGACATAAAAGGAGCCTTTAAAAATATGAGAATTTCCTCGATTGTGACAAAGCTGGTGTCCAGGGGCACTGAAGGAACAATTGTATGCTGGGTCAGCAACATGCTCAGGACATGGAGACATGTCTCAACCTTACGAGGAGGGCATTGTCCATGGTGGAGACATGGTGCATAGCGGAGGGGCTATCTGTTCACCCTGGTAAAAGCGTTATAGTACCATTCACAAATAAAGGAACGTGGAGGTTGTCAGAGTACCAAGAATCTTTGGCAACTGCATCCAGGTGTCTAAGGAAGTTAAGTATCTGGGTGTATGGCTAGATGACAAACTTACCTGGAACCTCACCTATGCCATAGGTCGCTCTCGGTCTATATTGACGAGGCAGAGGCGTACCTTTGGATGCACGTGAGGACTAAACCCTCAGTTGGTACATTGGCTTTATACGAAGGTCATCAGACCAATGCTTGTATATGGAGCCATTATTTGGTGGCCCAAGGTCCAACAAGTAACTGCTGTAAAAAACCTAACCAAGGTGCAGTGGTTAGCTTGTTTGGGAATCCTTGGGACATTTAAGGGTACACCCACCACTGCAATGAAGGTGCTGCTAAATCTGCCCCCTTAATATTCTTATCATGGGGGAGGCAAGGCTTGGGGCATATAGGCTCCAGACCAGCGGACAAGCAGACAAGCTCACTATGCCAGTAAGCATACCGAAATCTCTAACATCCTACAATCGGACATTCTAGAGATGTGTTCAAATAGGATGCCTAGACAAACTGACTTTGACAAACCCTATCGTATTGCCATTGGCGACAGATTAGATTGGAAACAAGGTGAATCAATTGCAATGAAGAATGCGATCACGTGGTACACAGATGGCTCACGAACCAACCTTAGGTCTGGTTACAGGGTCTATGGTGCCAGGTCAAAAACTGAGCTCAACTGTAGCATTGGCAAACTGGCTACGGTTTTTCAGGCGGAAGTCGCTGCCGTAGCTACCTGTGCTCAGGTCAACATAGGTTTGGGCCTTATGGAAAAACAATCTATCTGAACTCAGACATCCAAGTGGCAATAAGATAACTTGTGTCTTTCGACTTCACCTCGAGTCTTGTTTATGACTGTCACGGGGTTCTTAAAACGCTGGCGCTTTCCATTAGGGTAAACCTGTCATGGGTGCCAGGTCACACCGGGGTACTGGGAAATGAGAGGGCAGACAACTGTACCAGGAGAGGTACTGAGGAACTTCTCGTTGGCCCAGAGCCGGCATGCGGGGTTGCTTAGAGCCTCGCTAAGAGGGTTACCTCTACATGGGTTGCTGGCAAGTTCCAGGAAATATGAGAGGCAACACTAGGTAACAGGCAAGCCAAGGAGGTCCTGTTGGGGCCGTCGTACTCCAACACGGCTGAAGCTCTTTCTTTTGCAATATCAGAACTCCGAAGGATGGTTGGTTTTATAACTGGACACTGGACGTTTCAGGCACAAATGAACAAAATGGGGTTCCCAACCCCCATTAGGAAATGTGGGGAGGAGGAGGAGTCTGGACGGCACAACCTCTTTCACTGCCCGGCCCTGGCTAGGAAGCAGGCTCTCACCTTGGGCTGTGTTTTAGAACGTGGCCAAGGTGTAGCACAAGAAAACCTCATCAAGGCAATCTGAAGGTTCTCTAAGGACCTTGGATTGGATAAGGTTTTAAGTCCTACAAAGGAGGGCGCACAAGAAGCCTTTTTTGGCTTAGGGGCCGTTACCAGGTTTAAAGCCTGGCCTTCCAAATCATAAAAAAAGTTTTTTTTTTAAAGCGTAGTTTGAGACACGTTTAATATAAAATACTGTTATTGTCATCTTTTAATCATTTCCCAGGTACATTAGAGCCTCGTTATCTGACATAGAGTGTTATCCAAAATTCCATTTTAATCCATCTCAAAACAATACTGCTATACAAACAATACTAATCACTTTTGTCATCTGTTGACGGAACTTTTAGGCCAGGCGTTGCTTGTAGCAAGAAGGAATAGGAATCGTGTGCTCATGAATTCTTATTCAGTAGTTTCCTGAACGGTCATAGTTATTAGTTTGTTATATTAAAGAATTTATTTGTTATTGTATTGTACAAGCCGTATTTATCATTAATGTATTTGCTAAGTTAGGTCCAAAAACAAAATTGTTTATTTTATTTGTGACTGTAGTTAATAAGTGTTTGTTTACTCCTTTTCTTGTATATTACTGTAGTTTTATTGAACTTAGGCCTAGTGTAATGGCTTCCAAATGTAAAAGAGTTGTAGTGTCTGTGGATGAAAAACATAATGAAATTCTTTTACTATAACTTGCTAATATCCAACATTTTATTTATCTGTCATCCGTTTATATCAGGTAAGTGAAGCTCTACTATAGGTGCTAATTATTTATCATGAAAGTATAGAAGTGGACTTATAAATAGGCCAGTACAGAATGCCTACAGGAATTATCAGCTCACCTACAGGAATTATCAGAAAATTGTTAAGTGTACAAGCAATTGCAGCATTGTCAAAATTCAAATAGAAATCCATAAAAATATTTATATACATATAAAACAATATATCTGAAAAATAATTTCATATTCCCGGCTAAAACTTAAGCAGAAAAACACAATACTTGTTCTCAGAATAGAGGCAATATTTAGGATTGTTCTAAAGAAATCTTTTCGTTAACAATGTTACTGAAAAAAAGTTACTTGGCTTTTTCTCTTATGTAGTGTTTTTATACATTTTATTATCTTACAGCATGCCCTGAAATAGCAGGATATTTAATAACTTTTCCTGGAAATATAAGTTTTGAAGTATTTCCAGGATAAATTTCAACTAAATATTGTAATGTTGTGTACTAATATTAGTTTATAGATTTATCTTAACAAAATGAAATACATTTTGTATTTAAATAATTAATTTATACTTTTTACAGCAGTCAAAACTTAAAACAAACATTACCTTGATAGGAAAATGTAAAAAATCATACCCTGAGAATAAATAAGAGGTTACCAACTTTCTAGTTTTTAGAATTTGAAAGATGTGGTTTTATAGTGTGTATTATGCTTAATATTGGAGAAATCACCAAAATACAGTACACTGTTCATAGTACAGCAATAAAATCTCTTATATAATCAAAGTTTTCTGAATTTGTTACTCACCTAACCTACATTACATGTTAGGGTAGAGGTATTAGCAATGAATACACATCTATAAAAGGGTTAACTGTAAGAGAGGACTTATTAGTCCTAAGTTCGCCAATTGTATAAAATACTTTTGTACAATAAAGCCATTATTAATATTATTATTATTATCTATAAGAAGCGAAAAGATAATATTAAAAAGTCAGACCACTTTTTTAATATTTTGCTATAACTGGCTGCTAGGTTGAGCTTGTTGCACGGTAGCGTAGAGTGAAACAGAGAATGACAGGAAGGGCAGCGTGGCCAACTGGAGAGAGCAGGAATATTACAAATTGCTATGAGAGTGAGAGAAAAAGGAAACAGCAGCAAGGGTATTAGGTTGGAAGAGGGGTACATGGCAAAAATCATCAACCAGGGTATATCGGCAGCTGCGCTAAGCTCATTTCATCTGCTACAGAACATCTGAATATTATCCTATCTCTTTTTTCTTCTTATAAATGTGTATTCATTGGCATAAGAAAGTTTTCTGTGACAAATCAAAAAACTTCTCAGAACCGAGAACCAATTTCAGTATAGAACCAAACCAGAATCAAACTGATAAAAAAAATGGGACTGACCTATTCAGTGGCAAGGCATTCGGTCATCTATAATCAACTGTCAAGACCTGCTGTGTTAAGGAAGCTAACTTATCTATTTGTCTAACAAATGGGTTGTATGTTCGGGTCCCTCCAGTTATTATCAGCTGCATTCACCACTAGTAGTTAGTAATTATCATCCTTATTTCTCTTACCTTCAATGATTATTTTGTTTTAGTGTGTTATTCCCTTAGTGATTTGTCAAATGGGGAAATGCTGAATTTTCTTTAGAAAATGTTCAGTGAAATTATCGTTAAAATGTAACAAGTTATCTTACAATCAACAAGATGTAGTAAAAACTGGGTAAAATAATTACAGTGATTTGCAAGTTTCAAATAAAAGATACCAATTTTTAAGGACAAACTTATGTGACATTGAAATACAACTTTGGCATCCAACTAAATTCTTGTAATGAGATAAAGCTTAAATTCAAATTGTAATTTTAGTTAGTTATATTAATTACAGAACAAATAAGTTTAGTTTCATCAAGAATCCATAGCTAATCAAAATTTTCTGTGTTAAATTTGAAAATTGTATTTTAAATATTAGCAAGTCAAATAGTCAATAGTCAAAAGTTCTTTATTTACAACAACATAAAGAAGTGTAATGGCGTCAAAATTTACAATGAATTAAAATCTTCAGGTCTCTTGCTTTACAATGTACTGTTTACAGAGTCAAAACATTTTGTCATGGTGTAAAAGGGTCTGTCCACGAGCCAGTCTTGAAGGCAAGTTAAATGTTAGTCTGATTGAAAAGTGAGCATGGTAGATATCTCCAACTTGGAGAGCCGCTTGGTATTTCTATCTGTACCCAAGATGGCAGTGGTGGCGAGAGTCACTGCAAGGTTAATAATAATAATAATAATAATAATATATATATATAATATATTTATTCCTTGCAAAGTTGTGCAATAATTACAATATATTTGTTAGGAATTTCAAGCTGTCTGTTCAAGTAGGCGATGGCTAGCGCAGACCTGCTTTGCAAGAACAATGTTCTTATCATTCCGATGATTATCACTTGACTCTGGGCGGTCACTGCAGTATGTGTTTGTCCATACGCTTTCTTCGCTGCATGAACGAATACTAAATTCTACACAGTCACAATGTACATATGAAATACTTATCACTAATCTAGGTACTACAACAAAATACTATCTCCTCGTATTTCTTAACAAAGGAAATTACTAATTAGGTTTAGATTAAGACGTCAAACATATAATCAATTTCATTTTTAGAATTAGTCAGCCATTGTTTAATTCTAGATATAAAAATATTTAATCTTTCACATTTTTTAAGGTCTTGTGGAATTTGGTTAAAGAGTTTAGGTCCTAAGTATATAACATTTTTCTTAAAAACATTATTTATTTATTTTTGGCTTAACAAACAAACCAAATTTAGTACCTCTGGTTCCATTATAGATATAGTAGATATGGTTCCTATTAACTGCCGTATTACCACTTCTGATATAAAATAGCTTTAAAGACAAAAAGATCGCGAATTGGTACAATATTAAGCTGGCAATAAAGAGGAAATTCATGCTCACGCTTAGCTCTAAAAGTGATTAGGCTAACATAATGGTTTTGTGTAACTTTTATAGGATTTATTGTTACGCTCTCAATTCCACCGCAAAATTCCAATCCGTACAATAATCTAAAATGTATGAAGCCAAAATAGAAAATTCACAGCAAAATACAAAAAAGAAATGTTTATGAAAACAATACGGACTTGTTTAACCGAAATCCTTATAAACGAACTTCTGAGTAAACTGAATTGGGTCTTGGTAAAATATTTAAAAAAATTTTTATTTCCATAAATAACACCATACTTAAATGATTTGATATAAATGATAAGCACTTTCCAGCGATGTGTGACAACATTCCGACATTATAACGACGCTTGCTAGAGTTCAGGCTGACTGAAAGCATAACTCATGTAGCGTGTTGTCGGGAGACAACAATGACGCACACTGTCTACTCAACGCTCACGCAGTAAGCATGCCTGCAGCGACTGTACACATACTGCGTTGACTGTACTTGTAAATCTTCATAGGGCTCAGTGGCGATGGCTCATCATCTACGTTTCCGCTTGTCACTGTGATTTCTCAGTTAATGTTTAGTTGATGCTTGTTGAAGTTTATTTGTGTGTTGTGCTATACTGTAATTTGTACTGTAATACTAAACTGTATGTGAGTTTGGTGTTGTTAATTTTTAAATACAGTAATGGCAGAAAAAAGAAAACGTGTTGTTTTATCAATGGAAAAGAAGCTAGAGACAATTTTAAGATTGGACCAAGCTGAGTCTATAAAGAAAATATCTATTGAATATGGAGTTGGTGCCACGACAGTATTTGATTGGAAGAAAAATAGGAAACAAATAGAGGACTTTTGTGCCAAATGGTGTCTAAAGACAGTTTAAGTAACAGAGGCACATTAAAAAAAGCTAAGAACGACGAAACATTAAATGATGCTTTGCATGTATGGTTTTTTTCCAGAACGAGAACCATTTTTTTTTTGGTGTGCCAATTTCAGGTCCTATAATCAAGGAGAAGGTGTTATCATTAAATAAAAGTTAGGTGGAGATACTGAAGTCACAGCTAGCGTAGGCTGGCTGTCAAGGTGGAAAGATCGCAATGGAATATGTCACCTTTCAATAACTGGGGAGAGTTTGACTGGAAGCGTAGTGGCCGCAGATTAAAAAAAAAAATTACAACAAACTATTTCTGATAATGAACTAACGCCGGCACAGATTTATAACACAGATGAGACGGGCCTAAACTATAAATTAATGCAAACAAAAATACTGGCGTCAAAAATTGAAGATTTGGCTAAGGGCCACAACAAAAATAATGAGCGTGTAACACATCTTGTATTCAGTAATGGCTGCCGCTTCTTCACATAAGTTGCCCCTTCTTTTGATAGGTTAATCTGCAAATCCTAGGGCCCTAAAGAATGTTAATAGTTCCTCACTTCCACTAGTCTATACCCATCAAAAATCAGCTTGGATGAAACAGCTTACATTTTTAGAGACTAGTTTTACCAAAATTTTGTACCTTCTGTCACGAAGTTTTTACAAAAACAAGGGTTGCCTATTAAGGTAATTTTACTTCTCGATAATGCTTGCAGTCATCCAGGAGCAAAGGAACTGAAATGTGTGATATTAGTGTTGTATTTTTTCCTCCATGTCACAGTACTTATACAGCCTATGGACCAAGGTGCCATAGAATATTTGAAAAGAATATACAGGTAAAAGCTCCTTGGGAAAATAATTGACTGTAATAATGAAGACGAAGACGATGACCAGCCTAAAGACATTATTACCACCCTAAAAAAGTGAACATAACGGAAGTGATTTATATGACAGCAGCGGCATGAGATGAGGTAACGCCCATTGCTTTAATCAAAATTTGGAAGAAGCTTTAGCCTGATGTCCCATTACCAGATCTGAATGAGCCTGAAGAAACTAATGATGATGAAAACTTGCTACAAATTTTACAAACTATGTATAGTTGCTCTGAAGTACAAATTGAGGATGTTTTGGAGTGGATAAATATTGACAAAAATGCAGAACTTAATTTTGACTGATGGTGCATGTTCAACTAGCCTTATTCAGACAGTGCTGCCGAACCTGATGTAGGCTGTTCAAAAAGTCCAAACCATACAGAAGCTACAAAAATGTTTGAAGAATTAATGGTTTATTTAGAACAGCAAGATGACACCTCACCTGCTGAACTTATGGTGTTAAAACATATTCGAGGTCGAGCAGCACGAAAACGTTCACTAAACGTAAAGCAGAAGATGATTAAACATTGAGGTTCATAAAGAACTGAACAGTATTCTTATTTACAGTTTTTTAATACAGTATTAATAATTTTCTCTTAAATAAGAACATTACTTCACTATAGTCAATTAATATTTATTACTGTAAATTACTGTATTTACTTATTCATTAAACAATAATTTACCACTAGGATAGTTCTTATTATGTAATTTTGTACTGTACAGTATTCATTCTTGTATTACACCACTTTTATATTACATTATGCATTTGACTTGTTAGTTTTTATGTACAGTATTAAAATAATGATCTTGCGATATTAAGTTAAAATTCAGTATTGTATTACCCTAACAATTTCGTACGGAATATTCACGCCGATTCAAACTTCGAATATGCCGATCGGCCATGCTCTCCTGACGTACTATTGTACAATTGAAGGCGCTCTTTACACGAACTCATGTTTTCACTCTTAAATGACGAATTTATGTATCATTCCGGACCAACCGAATTCTTGTTCAACTGAATTAACAATCCTAAAAAAAATTTGGTTAAAAGAGACTGTAGTGTAGTAGGATTTTTGTACCTTTCTCTTAAGTTCCGTCTGAAGTTTCAAATAATGAGGCTTCCATGAGATTTTTTCATTGAGAATAACACCAAGATATTTTAGTTTATCCACTTGATCAATTTTTTCACACTTACAATTAGGAGTTTCTAAACAGTTATTTAAATGTATCTTAAGGTCAGATTGAAAATAAAACCTTTGAGGTCAAAATTTACAAAATTTTTTTGTTGCATTGATTATCATTTTATTGTTGTCACGCCACATTCGAATTGTTTTCATGTTATTTTTCATACCGTCCCATATTTGGTCCTACGTATTTTTCCGGCGTGTCTTAGGGATACACATTTATAAAAAAGGCGTGTCCTCAAAGGCATTTATAATATAACACTGTTAAAATTATGAGTAAGTAAAACATTTATATACATTATAAATAAATTGACAGAAAGTACAGATCTCTGCAGAACACCAATGTTTGTTTCTTTACATTGACGAACTTGCAACGGACCTGCTGACTAAGATTTGAAAAATAACTGACAAACTAACGCAGCGCAAAGCCTCTAATACTTACCAATTCGAGTTCAGTAAATAAAATGTTTTGATTTACAAGGTCAAACACTTTTGAAAAATCTATAAAAATACCTGAAGATTTGTCATTATTGTTGATACTATTGTATAGACCCCCTCCTTAAAATCATGAATTGGAGTTTCAGTGTTTTTGCCCTTTCAAAATCCAAATTGTCTTTGGCTAAAAAAATATGTATATAGAGAAATTCTAAAAGTCTAGTTTTCATTGCCAATTCAATAACCTTAGACATCACGGACAACAAGGCAATAGGTCTATAGTGATGAACTAAGTCCCTGTCACCATCGGTTTGCTTATCCTTTGTGCCTGTCAAACTACAGTATTTACAATTTGCCACTGCTGTGAAACATTTTCTGCATTCTTCAAAAATAGATTATTGTAATATGAATTTTTTGTGTCTGAAATACGAATATTTAATTGAGCATTAAAATGACTAAAGTAAGTTTTAAGTTCTGTATCATATGGCCTCCTTTTGAGTTTTGAAACCAATTTATTCCTTTTTTCAATTTACAAAGTAAAAATTCATTGATCCATGGACTTCTGGATTTAGCTTTCTATAGTTTAGCACTTATACTAATGACCTGCTTACAGTCTTTAATACCATCAGCTAAAATATTATAAAACATTTCTAGAGCTACATAAACATTATTACACAAAAATATATTAATACTGTTAAATTCCTGTAAGTACTTATTTAATCTTTCATAGTTAAGTGTCTCAAACGTTTCTTGTAAAGCAGAATTACAATGTGACATTTTTTTTCAAATTTCATTTCATATAATAATTTTTTTAATTCATTATGAAATTTATTATACTATGATCGATAATATTTAAATGGAAAACACCATATTTGAAATTTTGAGAATGCTTAAACATCACAAAAATATGGTCAATACATGTTGCAGATTCATTAGTTATTCTAGTATACTCATCAATAAACTGAGTATATTAATGAGTATACTCAGTTTATTCATTAATATGTATACTCATATTAATGAATAAACATATTAATATGAGTATACTAGAATAACTCTAGTTCTTTATTTTTCATTAATGTTAAGTAAGACTGTGACTCTGGTTTAAAATTTTAAGATTGATATTTATGTCATCTAAAAAATCTACATTAGAAGATATAAATGTTATTGTATGCTCTAATTCGTTAATGATTCATGTTTGGAATGATCTTGTCATCTGTATACGCCAATTAAATAAAATATGAAGTTAAAAAATTTAATTTCCAAAACCAATATATCGGCAGTCACCATTTATATAGATTTATCTTTAGCTAGGATGCTGTCAGGAATGTAAACATCAATACCACCTGCTCTGTATGACTCGTTGC
Organism: Stictocephala bisonia; assembly: GCA_035578905.1. Lineage (NCBI taxonomy): Eukaryota > Metazoa > Arthropoda > Insecta > Hemiptera > Membracidae > Stictocephala > Stictocephala bisonia. The sequence goes on along the minus strand of JAQJVL010000520.1, from coordinate 150,289 downwards.
AATTAGTAAACATGTTAAACCTAGGAATTCTATACAATGACACCTCCTCACTATAAATCCAAATTACTGTTAAAACAAATATCTATGCTATTTACTATTTTGTGCATAGTTAACATAAATAAATAAAAAAATTTCCTTCAGCTTCGGATATTTTAATGTACACAGATTAGAGACTTATTGTGTTTACAAAACACATTTTGGTCTAAATTATTGAACACCAAACAAGTGTTTTCATTCATGGAAGTGGTCAAATATAATATGAGCTAGAAAAATGTGGTCATGTGCTTACAATAAAAAATCATCTTAAATACCATAAATTGAACAGATATAAAACAAAAACATAGCTTGCCCGACTTGAGCACAAATATTAGCCTAGAGCTGTGACAATTTTGGTATAGAGATTAGAACAACTATAAATACAAATTAAATTGAACCTCAACAAGTTTCTTGACTTATAGTTTAGCAGTCGATTCTTCTTCATAGCAGAATCACTTATCTTCATAGCAGTCGATTCTTGTGCATTTTTGCCCATTATCCTTTCTAACAAATATTTTTCCCTCTTTACTTCAGACATAAAAGTAACGTTTAGCTTTGACCAGTTCTTTTGTTTTTGCCATAAGTAATTTTGTTTCGGGAGACAGGTGTTCACTAATAAATACCTTGTTGTTGGAGAATCTGTTATTGATCTTGTCAGTTATAAGAGATCAGATGTTCTCAGATGCATTGAGCCAGAGGTCTCGTTCCTATGAACTTCACCACAAAAGGGGCGCTGCGCCTGTTGTAGGAAGGCACCTGGTGAGCTGCGACCATGGCCTCCTTCTTTAGGTTGATGTTGATAGCTCTTGCTATGTCCTCCAGTAAATTGTCTATGCACTCGTTCTACGTCACTTGAACACCTGATATTTCAATATTATCACGACAGGTTAATTGTTCCATATTCCTTAATCTCGTCTTGAGAGTGGCGACCTCCTTCCGTAAGACGATGTTTTCTTGTTCCAACTTGGTACAACTTTGTTTCACCTCTTTATACTGATTGTTAAGTTTTTCCAGAAGATGACTATTAGTGTCTAGTTTTCTTGAAACAAATTCCATAGAAGCTTTAACTTTGACAAACTCAGAGCGATAGTAACGGAGCTCCGTAAAAATTTCAGATTTGAATGCCTCCAGGGTGCTAATAAAAAACTCTTTTGTAATTACGGTGGTCTGCGATGAAGATTTGCTACTTCCAGATGATGCTTTATCCTTGCTTTTACAGGACTCACAGAGCAAATCCTTTTTTGCACCCCGAGTTTTAAAATATTCTTGAGTGTTAGCTCCGATGCATTGGACGTAAAATACATTTTTACAGACTCCTGAACACTTGACACACTCACCTTTGTCACTACACTGTAAACTACACATACCAGCATTGCTAAATAATTAAATTAACTATTGAAATCGAGTATGAACACGCCATATGTAGAGAGTGACCTGAGCTGAGCACGAGCAGATAAGATAAGCGTGCGCCCAACTCGAACGACTGGACTGAAAATTATACGTATATGCCCTTGTATGTTTATTTTGTGATTGTTGATGACCAACTTGCACTCTGAGATAGAGATGACCAGGCGAATACATCATGCTTCGCCACTGGACCCATCACTATATGACACAATGACAACTAACTAGATATGCTGCAACTTAAGAATTCATCATTTTACAAACAACTACAAATTTTGAAAGGACAGGCAAAAATACTAAGTTATTGTAACTAAGTATTAAAAAAAGCAGTTCGGGATGCAAGTAAAAATGAATAAACAAACTATATGGCATTAGAATTCAAGACTCTGTGCTGACAGACTCTTGAATTCTGTCAATACAATACATATACTGATATCACGGTACAGCATATGTATTGCTATTGAATGGGGGAACGATCTAGTTTAAAGAGATTGATACTTTCCTAACTCTAGTTATATTACATAAAAATTAATACTGTTGTGTCCTCATAGACCTTAATGTTTAAAAAAATGTTAAACAAGTACACCAATAAATATATAGATTATTTTATAACATTTAATCCTAGAGCTATGGTTTTAAGTTAAGTCTGATCTACTTAATTCAATACGAATGTATGTAAACTTTCATTACATTCATGTTCTAGTGTGCAAATAAAAAAAAAAAAATATATACATATATAAATAAAAATAAAACCACAGGTCTAGAATGTAAAGATACAATCAGAAAACATGTGCATTTTTCTTTGTAAATATAGAAAAGTGTGTTTTTAAATATCATATCCATAGTAATTATAGTTTATGTTTGTTTTACAGTCCAATAAAAATAAAGGGAGAGATCACTGTCAAGTTATTGTTTGTGAAAGCATATGATGTTTCTTGAATATATTTTTTAAAATCACAATAACTTCTTACCTTGAAGTATTTGCTAACATTTAGATTGTCTAACATATCTTTTATTTTCTCATCTGAAAATAATTTGGCAGCGTTAGGATCCCTGAAAAAATAACAACATTTAAAATTAAGATTATAGAAAATAATATATTTGAAAATTATTGAAATATAATGTAATACACATACAAATTATCTGGTGTTAGAAAAAGGTCTGGGAAATCGAATGTAACTATTTAAAAAAAAGAATAGTTACTATTGTGCCATAGTAAAAAGTTGGGTCATCTCTGGAGTAACCTGCCTTACTCTGTGTGTGTTTTATTTTGTGTGTCGTTGTCTTAGTTCTTTCCGTGTGTTTCTTTTCCTTCTTCCCAGCCATCTTTCCTGTTCACCTATCTTGTCGTTAGCCATCAAGTCAACCTTCATGTTCGGCTAAAGAGAATTTTGGCTTTTGGTTTCAGGGTCCGGGAGGGGAGATGGATCATCACCAGCATTGTCTTCCTCCTTGATGTACACTGGGGACGCAGATGAGGACCTACAGGCTGGGCCGACCACTTGGCCTTCTTTTCGGCCCAGAGAAAGCTGCCACCTTCTCACTGCGCTTGTTCACCGTTTCCCCAGGCAGAAGACTTCAGCATGAAGGTGACCACATTTCATACCTTGGTACCTCCCAGGCACCAAAAGGAAGAATGTAAAAAACTTTGTGTTGTGCTGTAGTGGGGGTTTCGTTTCAAGTCTAGGTGGGACAGTTTTTCTGGTGGGACTTGTCGTTTTAGGGTGGTTTTTTCTGGGTTTTAAAGATGAGAAAGTTAGATTTTATTTTTATATTTTTTTAATTTAATTTTTGTTTGCTTTGATAGGGTTTATTTGTTATTGGGGTTCTTAAGAGCTTGTTATTAATTGGCTTTCCCACTAAGAGCCACCCAGTTTCGCACGCTGGATTCGGCGTAAATATTAACTTAAATCTTTTCTTTAGGTTTGTTTAACTTTTCCAATTTGGCCTAACCTTGAAATTACTTTTGCGTTCCTGAGGCCCCGGATGGTAATGCTGCTGTTGAATATTTTGTTTGTTGTATTTATTAATTCTTTTGTAATTTTAATTTATTTTAAGTTATTGCTAAGTGTTTTTCTTTTATTCCTGTTTATTTATTCTAGTATTTGTTCATTTTTGAGTTATCTGTAAATGTTTTAAAAATTTGAAGATTATGTCAGTGCATAATATGTTGGAAGCATTTTGTTATTTTTCTATTTTGTTATACATTTTTCATTTAATCCATTCTTATATTTTTTTAGTTATATTTAAGCTGTATCTGCTTTTTATAATATTTTTATTATTGTTATTTGTTTAAAAATTTATTAATTTTAAAGTTTAATTAGGCCTACATAAAATGTGATGAACCCTAAAACGGGCAACAAGCAATTTTTGTGTTTTTTTAAATGTTTTTCAATTTTTTACTTCATTATTTAAAAAATCTTTTACTAATAAACTATATTTTGGCCATGGCTTGTGTTCTTTGTTCTGTGGCCTCCTGAGTTTGGTGCCTTCTCAACCCCTTTCGATGGGCCTAGTTTTGTTTTTACGAGGATGGGTCGCACTGTGAAGAAAACTATGTATGATTGGAAGTGACAGCTTTCTTATACATTATCAAAGCAAATAATGGAGAGTATGAGTATGAAAGGGATTAAATCTTAAATGTTACCATAAAATTGATAAAGAACACATTGAAGGAGTTACTTGTAAAAAAATACAATATGAAGAGAGAACTCATCAAAATGAAGACTACCAAGACAGGAAGTGTAAACCAGCAGAAAATGTTTAAATATCCTCCATTCTTCTCTAGTGTATATTATTTATCATTTTTCTTGTTATATTTTTTGTTTTCAATGTCATCTCAACAGTGATCTGTTATACTGTTGTAACATAAGTCAATTTCTGAATATAATACTATACCATACTAGAAATCAACTTAAGAACTGCATGCTACATGCTACAACAGTATAACAAATCATTGTTTAGATGACAGTAAAAAATAAAAGACTACTAAAATAGAACATGAAAAATGATATGCATGTGAGAAGAATGGAAACAACTTAAAACATTTTAAGATTGAGAAGTAATACTGATAATTGTTTGGATACATACAGTGAATGTGGATTGGACACTACCTAAAATACAAGTGGTAGAAGTGGAAGCTGAAGGATCAGATTGTCAAAGGGACAGTTGGAAGAGGAGGAAGATAAAGGGACAAGATGAAGAACAAAGTAGTAATGATTTGACAACACATATAATATTTTAAATCTTGTTTAATTTATTGTATGTGTAAAAAACTACTTCATTATAGTTTTATTCCAATTTATGTTGATCTTAATGTGTTTTCTAGTTAAAAGACACAATTCTAATTTAGGCCTACAGTCTTTGAAACAAGTAATTAAAACTTTTAGATTGATATCTAAGCCTTTTATCTGTAGAAAATATGATTATTAGATGTGGAATACTTCCCATTTAAGAATTGTTATTTATTGTAAATTTCCATCAATTTTATAGCTATGTTAAAGTTAATACACATTTAAGGATATTATTTTTTACAGCAACTACCATTTAAATATAACAATTCTTTTGAAATAACTTTAAAAGGTAGGCTTAGAGTGAGATTCTCGAAAACTACTGCAGTCTTCTTTATCTCCTTTTTAAGAATGGGCACTACTACTGCTTCTTGCCATTCATTTGGACATTTGTTTCCCCATATTTTATCTCCTACTGCAAGAATGGGCACTATTACTGCTTCTTGCCATTCATTTGGACATTTGTTTCCCCATATTTTATCTCCTACTGCAAGAATGGGCACTACTACTGCTTCTTGCCATTCACTTGGACATTTGTTTCCCCATATTTTATCTCCTACTGCAAGAATGGGCACTACTACTGCTTCTTGCCATTCACTTTGACATTTGTTTCCCCATATTTTATCTCCTACTGCAAGAATGGGCACTACTACTGCTTCTTGCCATTCACTTGGACATTTGTTTCCCCATATTTTATCTCCTACTGCAAGAATGGGCACTACTACTGCTTCTTGCCATTCATTTGGACATTTGTTTCCCCATATTTTATCTCCTACTGCAAGAATGGGCACTACTACTGCTTCTTGCCATTCACTTTGACATTTGTTTCCCCATATTTTATCTCCTACTGCAAGAATGGGCACTACTACTGCTTCTTGCCATTCACTTGGACATTTGTTTCCCCATATTTTATCTCCTACTGCAAGAATGGGCACTACTACTGCTTCTTGCCATTCATTTGGACATTTGTTTCCCCATATTTTATCTCCTACTGCAAGAATGGGCACTACTACTGCTTCTTGCCATTCACTTGGACATTTGTTTCCCCATATTTTATCTCCTACTGCAAGAATGGGCACTACTACTGCTTCTTGCCATTCACTTTGACATTTGTTTCCCCATATTTTATCTCCTACTGCAAGAATGGGCACTACTACTGCTTCTTGCCATTCACTTGGACATTTGTTTCCCCATATTTTATCTCCTACTGCAAGAATGGGCACTACTACTGCTTCTTGCCATTCATTTGGACATTTGTTTCCCCATATTTTATCTCCTACTGCAAGAATGGGCACTACTACTGCTTCTTGCCATTCATTTGGATGTTTGTTTCCCCATATTTTATCTCCTTCTGCAAGAATGGGCACTACTACTGCTTCTTGCCATTCATTTGGACATTTGTTTCCCCATATTTTATCTCCTACTGCAAGAATGGGCACTACTACTGCTTCTTGCCATTCATTTGGACATTTGTTTCCCCATATTTTATCTCCTACTACAAGAATGAGCACTACTACTGCTTCTTGCCATTCATTTGGACATTTGTTTCCCCATATTTTTACTGATGTTTTACAAAGTTTATCAACTGTAGTAGATACGTTTCCTCCTCTCTTAGTAGTTGTGCTGTTATTTCATCTTTCCAGATGCTCTGTTATTCTTATGTAACTGGTTTGCTTTCATCACTTCTTCTTCGGTATGAGGTTGTAAATTTTGTTGGACATTGTAGTATTTTATCCTATTTGCTTGATTAAGTAAATTGTCTTTTTTTACAAAATTTGATAGGTTACATAAATACTCCATATAGGTTTGAAGCGATAATTTTTTAAAAGATTTTGTTTAACAGCAAAACTCCTTAGAAGTGTCTAACAAAATGAACTCTTATACTTGATCAATTTATTCTACAAGAGCTACTCTTGGTAAAGGAACTCAACCAACTACACAGTTTTATGAACTGTTTCCAAAGTACAACGTGCACCAATTTACCTACGATCTGAAAGATAAAGTGCTTAAAGTGCCAATAATTAATCAGCTCCCCAAGATACAAGTGTGTCTGTGACAGCTTAGCCGTGAACCCCAGTTCAAATTAAAAAATATCAAACAAAATAATAACCACTTAGTACAAATTAACTAATATTAGGACTTATGTCCGAAGTAGGAACTAATGAGTCTTTTATTCAATAGTCAGCCAAAATATTTTATTAATCTTTCCTTATAGAATCACATGGAAATCACCAGTGGTGTTGCAATTTTTCAACAGGTCACTAACTGTGCACTGTAGTTGGAATGGTCAGGTAGCATTGGTACGCAGAAACCACTTAAACTGCTGACAACATGTCAGCATTGTCGGTTGTGAGATCCGACGTGGAGGGCAACAGCTTACATTCCTTGGTTAGTTCCAAGTCGTGCCTTACAGCCATACACAGATGGCAGCACTTGCTGGCTGTCAAGCGGGGGCGATCGTGGAGTGCCAAAAGTGCGGTAGCAAAGGCATTCTGTCAACAGGGGCGTAACATGTGGTACCAGGTCCTCTCCTCCCCCCTTTTTTTAAACTTAATCAAAATTCTAAATTCATACTCAATTAGTACCCTTTGTAACTAAATTATTATATTGTTATAGGCCTAGTAAAAAGAAATAACCATTTGTTTACACCCATACCGTTCTCATTTTATTAACCGAACCCGCTCCTCTAGAAGACCAGGCCTGAAGAAGAGAGAAGAGAGGTGACATGTCCATGAACGAAGGCATTGTGTAGGGGACCAAAGTAAATTTCAAACCTTTAAGAAAATAATTTGGTTAGAACAGCGGTACACCACTCTGTTGGAAACCAATATAACACCACATGGGTTTTCACGAATTAATCAGTACAAAAGATTTGTGTACTGAAAAGACCACTCTCCAACACTGCCAAAAAGTGCATGAGAATTGTTTCACTTACTTTTACAAGACTGGTGATGGATCTGCAGATGATTGTGCAATGAAGAGTAGTGTGCGTCGAATACAACCTGACTCGTATGAAACTAAACCAGACTATTGGCGTAACATATCCCCTTTTCTAGACATACATCTATACACGGTCAAAAATATTAAGTTCTTCAATATGTTTCCAATCTCCAGACATGGTTCCAATTACATTCAGTACAATTCCAACTGATTGTATGAGTTGATGGGATTTACCGATCAGCACGACTACATCATTCAAAGAAAACAAGCTGGTTCTCAAAGAACTTTAGATATTGCATCAGCACCAAAGGAGTGGTCCTGAATCCCTTCGTAGGAACAGGTTTGTTAAGAAAGTGAACTGATGGAGCCAAGAGAGGAAAAGAAGAACCCACCAAACAGAGAGTTCGGAAATAGTTGAAATGTCTGTTGGAAGACTATAATCGTAAAGTGACCGTGGGCTCCTGTGTTATGATTCCGACTGTCACATGTATCAGGTAAAGATTTCTCTTGTCAAACACTGAGTAATATCGTCTCATTGTAGAATCAAGAGCGTCATAGAAGAGAAAAGCTATACAAAATTACAACTCAACTCAATATGGAGTAAAGCGTTATTGAGATCTCTACAAAAAGCGTACACATTGAATTAAAATAGTTAGTCTGTACGAAAATAGAAGGCTGCAACGTATGAAGTTTGACTAGTACATGAACAATCAGAAGTGTACCAAAAGTATCGTTGGCGAGGATTTTGGTAACAAGAGGGACGATGAGATATCACTCATAGTATGTGGCTCTCGTATGAATTTCATGAACAGTTCGTCTTTCAGAGGACACCAAAAATTCCATCACAATGAGTTGCAAAACACTAAAAGGAGATAAGCCAATTTACATCTGATAGTATACTATGAGTTGTACACCTCCAAAATGTGTAGCAAATGCTATGTCTGAAAAGAATGTACAAACACTATTGCACGACTCCGAATACGGCTATGAGTATTGTTAGCACAATATTGAAAGTTTGTAATTTTTATATTATTTCTTTGCTAGGGCAGGACCTGATTTTATTTGTATTATTACTTTTTGGTGATGGTTCTTGATCCTGCAGGATGTTCTGTGGACCTCACTACCAGAACAAGAAGAACATGCATAGGTAAACCAAGTCACGCCGTGCTGATCTGTCCCGGTTCGTAGGTATGTTAAGTTTCACTGTACAAACAATTGTAAATAATGTAAATATTTAAATGTAACTTTATACTCCTACTTAGTTTATAGTGTCACTAGAATGCCACACTAGTGGCAAAATACGCATCTGAACCCAGAAAACCCTGCAAGATCTTGAGACATCACCAAAAGGTAATAGTACAAATATTGAAAGTAATTTTTTTAATACTTAAAACTTTGTTACAGTATAAAAATATTTGTTATTAAATGAAGCAATAATTAAATTAATAATAAAATTAACACACTGTTTTGAAATTCCATACCTCTGGATTTCCTCCTCCAAGATAGTAGTGAGAGGTATCGCTTCAGAACTCACTCTAGTGGTAACTCGATGCAGACATAACAGCAGTTCTCTTTTCTGCATGTCTGGACCATGGTTATGCAACACACTTCCTGCTGCTCTTGTGATGGCAGCCTTTTGTTTCTCCTCCAGCCAGGCTAAGGCCTTGCAATCTTTTTCACAACATTTCAATATCCTCCTACATACAAAACAGTTCAACTAAAAATAAAGTTGAAAAAAAGCTAACTTAGATATGTACTTTCTTTGGCAATAATTTAAGGAAACCACATCATTTGTAAAATAACAGGACTAAATGACAGAATCAAGAAAAGGTCTTTTTTTACATATAAAAACTTAAATGTTATAAAATCTGAATAAATAATTTGGAACATTCTTGCCATGTTTCTTGGCGTAAGGTCATGTGTTTTGTGAGGTTTACACCTTAACAAAACATTCATTAATAGCCAATAGCTATACATTGTAACAGGTCCACCAAATTGATGAATAAATTAATTAATTAAAATAAATAATAAATTGTTGCATTAAAGAAGGGATATATTTAACCCTCGACCTGGCAGTTGATTTTGTCTGTACTGGCGGGTGATTTTAGGCCTGTGTGTAAGCCTTTTTTAATAAATTCATAAAAATTAGTTATATACTGTAAATATACTTATGTTTGGTATCAAAATGATCACAATGAAGTAGACTATCAAATAGTATAAAAAGAAAAAAAAATTTTGTTTTAGTTTTTTTTTGTGACTTGTTACATTTCAAGTTTTTTTTATAAAACATGAAAAGGGCGGGGGGTACCCCTAGGAAACATAGTGGCGATAATAAATTAGGAAATGTGAGATAGCCAAAAGTTTATAAATTTTATCTAGTTTCAGGAAATATAAACATTATATATATCTTATTGGTAAAAATAAATTTTGGAAATTTATAAATGTAAACAGTACAAAAATCAGAAATTTCGTTACCGCGGATACTGTTATATTCAATAATTTCCTAAAAAAACTATATACACTACAGAGTTCATACTTATACCAAAATTTAGATAAAAATAAGAGCTATAAATTGAAAATATTTGTTGTCCTAACGGGCCTATTACACGTGAAGATATACCGTGAAACAAAACAACACCAGAGCACCGGTGAAATGAAACAAGATGGCTAGATCGAACGGCTTCTTCGTTGTGCTTCACTTTCAATCACATGACGTCACCAAAATAAACGATGTATTGACTATCGATGCATATCGTTGGAACCGGCCACTAACGTAGAATCCATAGTCATGTAAAACTTTGTCGTAGCGTGAAAAATACGTACTATAATGACAGTTATATGCGGACGTGTCAACAGTGCGCTAAAAGCGCACTCTGCCATTTCGACACACATAAACAGTGCGCTAAAAGCGCACTTCGCCAGGTCGAGGGTTAATTAAAATAATTAATGAATGTTCAAATAATATTCGAAAATCACTGTAAGCAAATAACCAGCCAGCCAGGAAAGCAGATACAGATGTTTATATCAGGGCTGTCTTCTAAGAATTCAATAAACAACATTCCTTTGGGTTGCGATCAACAAAAACTGAACATCAACAAAAACGGAAAATAGTGTCACCACAGGAATCGACATGACAACCCGTTGGAATGTCCATGTAGCCTTCACCCCGGGCCCCAACCGAACGAGAAATGATTGGTTAACGAAAATCTAGCCTCAAAAAAGGAAGCACGCTATAGGCTGATGGAATAGAGGAGAGGGAAAGCCACGCTGCTCATCGAAACGGAGGCGAGCAAGGACTCTCTCGGCGACACTCTCTTTACAACAAATCCACGAGTCACTACTTGGACGTCCTCGACACTCCAATTGTTAGAATAAATAGTTTAGAAATTTTCAGTAAATTGTTTAGTTTTCTACTTTCTATTATCAAATAACCATGTGAATTTAGAACGGTAATCACAATAATTGTGAAACATTTAGTGTCAGTTTAATAAAAAAAGTAAAATTTGTCACCACGCGGTTTTTCATCAAGACTACATGAATAATCCAGATAAGTTTAGCTATAAGTTTAGTTAAAACAATATGTTAGAAAATTTCAAAGCAAATTCTATGTAATAATTAAAGTTGTAGAAAAGAATAGTACAATGAATTTTAAAAAATTTATATCAATAAAGTAACTTAATAAACCAATCTTGATTTATTGTATTATACAGCTCCACCGAATTACTCACATTTAAACCCTGAAGAAAAAAGAGTCTCAATTCTAATTAAAATAAATTCTTATCAAATTAAATAACTCAAATTAAATTAATGTAACCTCATAAAAAGGCGGAAGGTTACAACATGAAGTGGATAGATGAGTTTATGCTTTGTTAAGTCTTTGATTCATATAAATAAAGTTGCCAATAGCCTATTTTCCAATGTCATTGAAAAAAATGAGTACACACCATTGAACAGACGTTCATCAAGGAGATCACACAATGCAAATGTATATAGTACGCTGTGAATCTTGCAAAGAGTACTATCATATATTTTATGGTTTGAAGAAAATAATATGAAATGGATGGCAGATTATAGGTTAGGAGAGATGTAGATGACTTGATAAATGTGAGTAAACTGTTTGCAAGACTTATTTTACTATAATAGCATCAATTGAGTGAAATTTACATTCAACGAAGAAGAGTAAGAGGAAGCTATGAGATAGCAGACAAAATACTGATTTCCTTCAGCAATTGGCTCCAGTGATTGCACACAAGCTTATTTTAAAAATGTTTTGGCAAAAAAACAAAATTTGCCAGCATAAATGTGAAAGCCACCAGCAAATCATAAAGAAGAATACATGAGTAACCAGCATCACAGCCTCTTTCTATCCATGATACAAGATTCTAAACTAATTTTGATTTGTATCTGAAAATGGCATCGAATAGATGGAGCTATACTCAATAGAGAGGGTGATTGATAATGTGATAAGACCATGGTTTACGATATCATATCCCAATTCTAATACTCCAGAAAAGTATCAATCACTCGCTGTTTTAGTATGTGATATACAGGGTGAGGCAGACCACCCGTGCAGCATGTATAGCAGGAGAACGGTTTGGTCTAGTGGCCTAAAACAAAATGCTTTCCCCCTATATTGCATATGGGGAGTCCATTAAAAATGTTTTCATCAACCTTTTCGTAAAGAGTGTTGAAAAACTAGGGGTCATGGGTTCGAATCTCTAAATTATCAAATGCAAACATATGGCAAATAATACATCATTTTAAAGGTCTTGTTGAAAGAAACTCATTGATGAAAACAAAATTCATTTATCATGACACATTTCAAAATGGCGGCCATTTTTGTGGAAAATATTGACGTTTACGGAATACCCTATAGTTTTCTTACTGTTTGAGATAGGTTCATTCCGATTTCAATTTCTTACTTGCAAAACCCTCAGCTTCACTCTGATATGCCGCATGACTACTTTTATCATTATTTTGATATTGGCCCCCTAATACGAATTTTGAAAAATTAAAAATTCCTTAAAGTCAAAATTTTTAAATAGCAACATGCATCATGTTGTATATCATTTTAAAGCGCTTGTTAAGACAAACAAATTTTGCATTACACTTTTTTTTGTATCTCCAGTGGTTTTTGAGAAATAAGCACAAACGTGTTTTTAATAATAATTTTCCCACCTTTTTACGTTACTTTGGCCACTGACATCCAAAACTGAAAGCACTGAGTCAAAATCTAACATTTTAATTGCGTAAATCGAAATAAGGAATTATGTAAGCAAATTTATTTTTTATTAAGATACTTCAATTTGACAAATACAGGCAAAAAGCGTTTTACATTAAGTACTGTGTTATCATTGCTAATAATACAGATATGGTATTATTACTAATCTGGTATTATTACAATCTGGTTTAAAGCTTATTACTAAGATAATCTTGAAGGGAATATGTGGCAGATGGCCTTTTGGTTCCAGATTTGTATGATTCTCTAAAATTAAGAGACCTTTGTAAAAAACTGAAATCACCATAATTGTAATTTTATAATTTAAAATTGTTTGTTGTATTTTTATACTTTAATATTATAAATAAATATTAATAGTTTTTATACACAGTACCATTACTCGCTTCGCATGGTTAGGTACCTTTCACAATTGGCCTTTACTGTTCAGTACAACCAGTTGATACTTTGCTCCTGGGTTACTGCAATTATTATTAATCTTATGATTGTTTAATCAGCTGATTATTTTCAGCTGTTTATAAAATCAGCTGTTCTAGTGCATTATTGTACACTTCATTTTAGTTCCTGAAACAAAACTTATTTTATTTGACAACCACTTTAATTCTCCACTTTATTCCTTATTTTGTTCTTTTATTGTGAATGATAGTTCTGTATTTACTGAAATGCCGTACACAAATGAAGAGGCTTTCCAAATGCTAATGGTGTTAGGCGAATGTTTCCAGAATTACTCAGCTGCTGCGAATCTCTACGCAGAACGTTATCCAGACAGAGAAGTTCAATCACGAATGGCCTTTCAAAGACTTGCTAGTCGTGTGCGTGAAAAAGGACAGGTTCAGCCTGATTTCAATAAAGGAAAAACCCTAGCTAGGCCTGTAAGAAGTGATACGGCACCAGACATTTTGGCAGCGGTTCAACTCAATCCAACTGACTCGTCCAGAAGAATAGCTCTAGATGCGGGTGTGAGTCAAAGGTCAGTGTTGAGAATCTTGAAAGATAACAAAATGCACCCATACAAGATATCATTACACCAAGAACTGCATGGTGATGATAGCCATCGAAGAATGACTTTTTGTTTGTGGGCTAGGGAAATGTTACAACAACGTGAACATTTTTTTCGTAATGTACTATGGTGTGACGAAGCAACTTTCCGCAGCAACGGTGAAGTGAACCGCCATAATATGAGGTACTGGGCCTATGAGAATCCACACTGGATGCGAGAGGTGGATAACCAGAGATACTGGACTTTGAATACTTGGTGTGGCATCCTTGGTAGAAAAATTATAGGTCCCTTTTTCTTCAGAGAACACCTAGTTGGAGACACTTATAACAACTTTTTGCTAAATCACCTGCCTAACCTATTAATAGATATACCCGACGAAGACATAGAAAATTTGTGGTTCATGAATGATGGGGCACCACCTCACTACGCCAACAACGTCAGACAAACTCTTGATGAACAATATCCTGAAAGATGGATTGGAAGAGGTGGTCCTGTCAACTACCCTCCAAGATCTCCTGATTTAACTTGTATGGATTTCTACTTGTGGGGTAGGCTGAAAGATTTAGTGTACAAAAGACGACCAACAACAATCGAAGATATGATGCAGAGAATCAGACATGGTATAAATTCTATCAGTGGCGAAGAAGTATTGCGAGCTGTAGATAGCTTCACCTCCAGAATAGAACTATGTATAGAAAATAATGGTTTTCAATTCGAGCACATGTAATTTACAGTAAAGTAAGTTCAGTTGGATTCTGGATATTTTTGTACGATACTCTTATTACTTATTAATTTTTTTAAGGTTGCAATTATGTTAAAAGTTGCAAATAAATACAAATAAATACAAGAATTTACAAATCTTGTAAAAAATACAAATCGTGTATTTTTTAAGAGACATTAAGAGTAAAAATACCAATTTATATTTTTATAAATCTGATCATTTTTTTAAATACAAAATGTATGGCCAAAGTAACGTAAAAAGGTGGAAAAATTATTATTAAAAACACGTTTGTGCTTATTTCTCAAAAACCACTGGAGATACAAAAAAAGTGTAATGCAAAATTTGTTTGTCTTAACAAGCGCTTTAAAATGATATACAACATGATGCATGTTGCTATTTAAAAATTTTGACTTTAAGGAATTTTTAATTTTTCAAAATTCGTATTAGGGGGCCAATATCAAAATAATGATAAAAGTAGTCATGCGGCATATCAGAGTGAAGCTGAGGGTTTTGCAAGTAAGAAATTGAAATCGGAATGAACCTATCTCAAACAGTAAGAAAACTATAGGGTATTCCGTAAACGTCAATATTTTCCACAAAAATGGCCGCCATTTTGAAATATGTCATGATAAATGAATTTTGTTTTCATCAATGAGTTTTTTTTAACAAGACCTTTAAAATGATGTATTATTTGCCATATGTTTGCATTTGATAATTTAGAGATTCGAACCCATGACCCCTAGTTTTTCAACACTCTTTACGAAAAGGTTGATGAAAACATTTTTAATGGACTCCCCATATGCAATATAGGGGGAAAGCATTTTGTTTTAGGCCACTAGACCAAACCGTTCTCCTGCTATACATGCTGCACGGGTGGTCTGCCTCACCCTGTAGAGTTAATTTGATCAATTGAAGCAAATATTCATGATTTTACAACATAAATTAAGTCAGAATTAAAGTGAATAAAGCACTATTTTTTATCATAAGTAGCTTCATTTTACACTATGCTGCAAAGTCGTCCAATAAAAAAGATTTTCAGATAGTTGGAGTTAGAATTAAAGGAACACCATTGTGCAATTATTATGATACTGAACAAAAAATTCAACTCAAAGGACTAGAAAGAAGTAACATCAAAAGACTTATTTCAAGTCTTAAAAATGATCGAGGTAAGTCTATCCTTTAGACATAGTTTCATGATAAAATAAATTCAATTACAGCTAGCTATTCTTTGATAATTATTTTTATGACAACAGAACATTTGAGTAAAGGAAGAAGATGTCATGTGTCCCCACCACTGTCAATTGGCTTAAAGTTGAATCAAGACCTGTACATCAAGAATATATGACGTCTGTGCATACCCAGTCCCTATTCCAATAATATGGCATACTCAAGAAGATTTAGAACCAATGACCTATAGCAAGAATGATTTTCATTAGTTTCTTAAAAAAAAAAAAAATGGTGAGGAAACTTGATGAATACCTTCTCAACAGTGCTCGACGCTCATCTGCAGGAGTAGTTACTGAAATAAATGAAGACAAGTTTATAACATTCAAACTATTTTGCATGAAACCATGCTAATGAGAAGAATGAGAACATGTAAAGAAGCAGATTATCCTAAATAAAAAAAATAAAAAACTGTGTAAATTATCTAGTATTTTAATTACAAAATACAGAATTAAGAGTCATTTTTAGGATCTAAGTTACTACAGTTCTCTTTCATGCTGCAGGAACCCCTCCTCTTATTAAACTTGTTGAGCGACAGGAGCAATTATATAAGGTAACTCTTTAATTACAAACAAAGGCATGTGCATTCTTGGGTGATATATTGAATGTTCTGCATTGAATTGCTCATCATCAAAATATTGATAATAGGATTCAAAGTATTCTCCAAACCTAAAAGACAACATAGAAGTGTAAGTGAAAACACTACTGCTGATGCTTATTGTCACGATATAGGAAGAATTGTCCTTAAACTGGTTTCTAGAAGTTAGTGGTTTAAGTGTTATGTATAGTAGGTAAAGAAAGGGAATAGCAGTATAAAACTGAATGCATAGTGAATGTGGGTAGGTAGTTTGTTAATTCATCAGCAAGAATAATTTCTCTTAGTTCTTATCAACTTTATTAATTAAGGAATTTCTTCTTTTACATCTTTCACAAACGAAAGTTCATTTCAGCTTTTTTTGCTGGAAAATGTTAATGCCTATACTGTACCAGCAATCAGAATAATACATAATTGCAAAGAACTTTATTTCAGTTCATTTTACTCTAAAAGTATTGCCTATATCAGTAAACTTTGAATTGTACTTGACCACTTTATAGCCTAGTACTTACTAGGCTTGGTCTTATGGGGAGGGGTTGGAGCAACATTAAATTATTTCAACAGAATATTTGCCTTACAGCAGAAGGCAATTCGAACTATACGTTAGGCATCTCCAAATGACAATCTCCAATCACTATTTAAAAATAAAGACATGCCTAGTTTATTCATTTTTTGAGATAAGACATTTCTATTCAGGGCCATGCAATATAAATAAATCATACCTTATAAATAAAGCATTTTAAGATTTTGTTGAAGAAGAAAATAGTTTTTTAATACTGTACATTGACGCAATACGACTTTGCAATAATTTATAGGTTAATTTTAGGAGCCAAGTTATGATTTTAGAAATTCAATTAAATAGAAATACAGTTTAATATATATATATATATATATATATATATATATATATATATATATATAACATACATTGTAAAATATACAATTGTTAATTGCAAATACTCTATACTAGTAAAAAATATAAATCAAAATATTTGGTTAAACTTGTACAAAAGACTTCTGTAATTTACTTACACCAATTTTAACCATTATGCTACAACCAATTCTTTTATCTTGCAAAAATGCACAGTGCTTTTCAAGTTCATAATTCAGCCAATAAAAAATGTATTTCATAAAAAAAAACCATTTTATATATTTAATGAACTTTGTTTTAGGATGGGATCACTGAATATACAGTATATTTGATCTTTATTGAAAGTAACAATTTCTAGTTTTGCAATCATGTTATAGTATTTAGTCTAAAGTCAAAGTCAAAGCAATCTTTATTCATCATATATACAATCTTGGTATAATTGAATAGTGCCAAGAAACTAATCTAAATATAAAGAGTCTTTTGGTAATCATTTTGATAAAAATAAAATGAAATATACTTAACATATTTACAAAGTTTCAACATTTAACATCGTTTAGCTAAGTCATAAAAATTTGAAAATGAGTAAATTACTTTACTTATTAGGTACTCTTTTAAGCATTTTTTAAAAATATGTCTCTTTTTTTCATTTTTTATTGTTTGTGGAATGAATTTTAAAAAGTAAATGCCCATATAACTAGGTTTGGTAAAAAATTTAAGGCAATGGCATGGAAGTATTTAGTTTTTTCTTCTTGTGTTGTAACGATGGTTGGGTTGGTAGATATCTTCATCTGTTAGTTTATTTTTTGTAAAAAGAATTGTATCCAAAATATACTGTCCATAAACTGTTAACATTTTTAATTCTTTAAAATGTTTTCTAACTGATTCATCTCTTTTTAATTTTAGCATGATGCGAATACTTTGTTTATGTAATCTTAATATTTTGTCAAGGTTTGAAATTTTAGTACCCCCATATAAACAAACGCCAAAAGAAATATGTGTATGTATGTATGAAAAGTATATTATTCTTAATGTCCGAATATCTACCAACGACAACATCCTAGAAAGTGCATAGAGCCCAGAATTTATTTTCCTTAAGATTTTTTGAACATGATCATTCCAGTTTAAGTTTTCGTATACTGATAAGCCTAAAAAATTGGTTCCATTTTTTCTTTCAAGTAAGTTATTATTTATTAAAATATTTGGTTGGAGTGTTTTTCTATTTTGTTGGATTTTAAATAGTACAAAATTAGTTTTCTCTGTGTTTAAATGTAAATTATGAGCTTTTAGAAATTGCCTCATGTTTTCCAATTCAACGTATGATACCACTTCAATTTCCTGTAATGTTTTTGCTGATACTTTCAGATTAGTCATCTGCATACATACATACAGATGCTATTTTTAGGGATATTTATAAACGTATCTGCCAAGTTATTTAAATAACATATAAAAAGCAAAGGGCCCAATATGGATCCCTGGGGGACTCCAAATTTTGTATATTGAACATTTGAGGGAATTTTAAGGATTGTGTTTTCTTTTGATAAATGAGTTATTTCAACATATTGTGTTCGACTTGTTAGATATTACTTAAACCATTTCAATGAATGTTTTGCTACCCCTAATTTTTCTAGTTTTACTACCATTAGTGAATGATTTACGCTGTCAAATGCTTTTGACAAGTCCATAAAGATTCCTGCGGTAATATCATTTTCATCAATTGAATCTAGCTTCAATAAAGTCGTTATCACACTAATCACTAATCACAGATCTACCTCTGCGGAATCCATGTGATTGTTGTCAAGCAGGTTGTTATTTTCTAAAAACGATTGCAGCTGGTTTGAAACAATTT
The DNA here is from genome assembly GCA_035578905.1 of Stictocephala bisonia. Taxonomy (NCBI): domain Eukaryota; kingdom Metazoa; phylum Arthropoda; class Insecta; order Hemiptera; family Membracidae; genus Stictocephala; species Stictocephala bisonia. Next base: position 131,126 of record JAQJVL010000520.1, on the reverse strand, counting down.
TATTATATACTTTTGAGATTGAGGATAGTAAAGCTACTGGACAATAATTTTTTGCCTTATTTGTTTCATTTTTTTTATGTATGGGAATGATTTTTGAAATTTTGAGTTTGTTTGGGAAATAACCAGATATAAAGGAGGAATTTATTAAATGACACAGGATTTGACTAATTTGCTGATTGACGCCTTTTATAACAGTAACTGGTATCTCATCAAACCCATATAAGCATTTATTCTTTATTCTATTTTCTCAATATCTTTTTTTCCTACTTCTCTCAAATAAAATTTTCTATTTATTGCATGATCTTCTGGCTGCATATAATCAATGCTATTCTCGTTTGTATCTTTTATAATATTGATAAAATAATTGTTAACAATATTACTCGCAACTTGAGGATTACTATAGACCTGACCATTTTCTTCAACATTAATATTTTTTGATCTTTTAGTACCTTGTTTCCAACTTCTGAATTTATAATGTTCCATACAGTTTTTGGGATATTACTTGAATTATTAATCTTTTCCTCAAAGAATTCTCGTTTTGTATTTTTTATGTGTTTTTTTTAATTTAGTGATTTGGTTTTTAGATTAGAAAAATGCTCTGGATTTTTGTTTAATCTTACAAATTTATTTTGTTTTATCAGGTCACTTTTTTCCTCTCGCAGTTGGTTTGAAATTCAAGCATGCTTTTTCCAAGTTTTTTTATTCTCCTTTTTAGGAAAGCTTGTTCAAAATAAAATTTAAACATATTTTGGAAGATTGTATATTTTTGTTCAACTTGTGCAAAATATACTTCTTGCCAAGTTTCTTTCCCTAACAATTTTGAAAAAAGTGCTATATTATGGTTTGAAAAGCTACGAGAATATTCATAAAATAAATTATTTGAATGGGGCAGTTTTTCTGGAATTTTTATTTCTAAAAGTTGACCATCAAGTTGACCGGTCAAAATCTGGTGTGCGATATAAACCAACCACTATAAATTTAAAATTTGGTAATACATATAATGTTGCACAGAATTAAAATTGTTTTTCTACTAATAACTCAGCCACTAAAGCTTCTGGCAACACCACTCGCTTTCCTATTAACTCTTCCTTGTTCAAGATCATCACCCCAACTTGTTCGTGGAGTTCTCTAGAAAAACTACTTGAAACTATATAGTTGTTTATGTTAAGGCGTTCAATTTCAACTTCCTTCATATGATGCTCAGCTAGAATGATTATATGAGGATTTAGTTCCTCTAGAACTATGTCAAGAGGTTCTACTTGTAATTTACGAATATTTTGGTGAAAAATCTTTACAGTGGGATTGCATTTTAAATTTTGAGTGTTTAAGGCGGTATTGGCTCCTTTTTTTACAAAGAGTTTACAGGTGAAGTGAGTGGTTCACATGATGTAGGTGGGGTACAATGTTGGTTTATATGATTTTCTTGTGTTTTGACAAGATTTGTGTTATGTGATGGTGTTACGTTAAGAAGGTCTGTACTAGATATGATAATGTATGGTATGGGGATTGTGTTATGTCAAGTTGTGTGTTGTGTGATGTTGTTTGCTTTGGAGATTTTGTTACGTCAAGTTGTGTGTTGTGTGATGGTGTATGTTGTGGAGTTTGTTTTGTGTCTAAGAAAAACTTATGCATGTTTTACATGATCCTAATCATACCATAATTATGCATGTTTTAGATGATCCTAATCATACCATAATTATGCATGTTTTACATGATCCTAATCATACCATAATTATGTTTTTAGCCTACGAGTAAAGGGACTTTAATAGCAGTATTAGAACATCTTACCTATTTAGAGCTTTGTTTATCTGATGGCAGTAATAGTAATATCCCTGACCATCGTGGTACAACCACCCTTGGTGGTCGTGGCTGGGCAGTCGTTCAGTTGGCTCATCAGATGTCCAAAGTGTCTCCTAATACAGTAATAATATAAATTCCTTCCAACTTATAAATGTAATATCAATAATGGATCAAGTTAATAAAGAGTAATCATATTTCTATTTTTAGGGGTTTGTGTCAAAATTATATGTAAAATATGGAAAACTTAAAAACTTTATTCATAATTCATGGTGAAACATACTAATTAGTTTAAATTAATAAATGCAGGAAACGGAAAGCGTCTTTTATGAAACACGAAAGTAAACAACAATTTTGGCAAGGTTAGGATGAAAGCCTCTCTTACAGCTAACCTACATTACGCATTGCGTAGTAGTTTCTGCCATTGTATACTTTGCACGTAACTCACCTTTACATGTATATAAGAAATTTTTTGAAAAACTAGAGTTGTTTAAATTTAAAAGAGAACATTTAATTATTACTGGTGATTTTAACCTTCACATAACTGGAGTAAATTAAAATCTGTCTTCTGATTATGAAATTTGTAAACAGTAATTGTTTTTTACAGAATTGTATGAAATTTATTTATAAAACAATGTTTTAAATGAATATGGTAGGACCTTAGATTTGATACTGTCTGATATCACAGATTTAACTATGACAGAAGAATCGGTTTCATTTTTAAAAATCTACAAGTATCACCCTGCGCTTTTTGTAGACTTTGAAATTAAGGGAAGGGGTGATAATAAAACGAATATACCATATATCAATAAATATTATAATTTTAGCAAACCAAACGTTTTTGGGCCTTTTTTTGGCACTTCGTTCATCAGTTATGTAGAATATACACAGTCTTGTTCTCACTGAAATTACAAAAGATGAAATATTAAGTAGGCTTAAAATATTGAAACCAACAATATTTTTGGGGCCAGATAACCTACTTCCATATATATTTCAGGGAGCTCTTTGTTCTTCCAATGTATCATTTATTTAACACCTCTTTAAAAAATAACACTTTCCCAGAAGAATGAAAAATAACTAGAGTTGTGCTGATACCGAAAAAAGGAGAACTTGGCGATATAACAAATCATAGACTAATAGCAATTTTATCTTCACCCTCCTAAATACTTGAATCAATTATATATAACAGACTATTTTTTCATATTAAAAATTCCAAAAATCTGAGTTCCAACATGGCTTTTTCCCTAGCAGATCAATCAATTCAAATTTATTAAATTTTTCACAGTTTTGCATTCTATTAATAGTTGACAATATTCAAGTAGGCATCATATATACTGATTTTGAGAAGGCATTCGAAAAATAAATCTTAATATTGTAAAAAAACTGAATTTCTTTGGATTAACAGGTAATAGCTTTTTTTCATATCTACACAATTTAAAAAAATATGTGAGCTATGAGGAGTTTTCTTCTGATACATTTTCTGTTCTATTTGGAGTTCCTCAGGGCTCAAATTTGGGCTCTCCCTTGTTCATAATATTTATAAATGACATAACCAGTTGTATTGTGCACAGTAATTTTCTTTTATATGCGAACTATTTCAAACTATTCAGAAAAGTTAATTACATTTCTGACTGTTTATTATTACTAAAAAATATAGACACAATAACTAATTGGAGTAACAGCCATTTAAAATTTAACGTTAAAAAATGTGCTGTGGTCATATACACGAAAAAGAAGGAGATCGATACAATTTATTTTAATTACTGAATGGGCAATGAATTTATAAATATATTATCTAAATTTAAAGATTTGGGTATTTTATTTGATTCTAAATTTACCTTTTGCGATCATGTAATAAGTATGTGTAAATTGGCTTATTCAGTATTGGGATTTGTCAAGAGATCGGGAAATTTTTTACAAAGTGTCAACACTTTAAAAACATTATTTTTCTCTTTGGTTAGATCCAGACTTGAATTTGGATCTATAGTATGGTTCCCAAATTTGAGTTATATTAATAAAAAGATCGAAAACATTCAAAAAAGGTTTTTAAAATATCTTTATTATAAATCATTTGGTCACTACTAAGATGCAGTCCCGTTTACAGAACTGATGGATTTATTTAATATAGTTAGCTTATTAAGGAGAAGTAACATCAGCCTGCTTCTTTACCTCCATAAGCTGGTGAATAGGGTGCTTGATGACCGTTATCTGTTGGCTAATCTGGATTTCGCTGTGCCTCGTTCCAACTCACGTAGCTGTATATTGTTTAGCCCACGTTTCTCAAGAACTAATCTGGGATATTATTCTTCCTTAAATAATATGTCTAGACTACACAATGTTTTTTTTTTTCACCATCAATAGATATTTCCAATTGTTTATTGTAGAAGTACAGAACAAATTTGCTACCTTGTTTCAAAGATTAACTTTTGCTGTTTTAAAGTTAAACATATATTTTGAAAGTTTCTTTTCCACGTGTGTGGATGAATAATATAATAGGCTACATATTCCTTCCTATTATTTTGAAAGATATTTTAATTGTTGATTGTTTTCTGAATATACTTAGTTGTTTTCTTATTGTTTTTAATATTAATGTTTTAGTTGTTTCTTATTGTTGTTAATATTATTGTTGATTATCTATTAATTATTGTTAATTTTGAATGTTATTATTGGATTAACTGGACTGGACTTCACTGTTAAATATTTTTTATTTTCAATTAGCTAAAAAGTAATAATCCTTAAAGTAAAGTTAAAAATGCTTGTTATTCAATTATTTTAGATTACATTTATTGCTATAATTGCTTTAGAGGACTGATATAAAACCTAGTGAAGTGCATCACTGGCTGCCATAGACTCTTTTTTTTCATGCAAAATTTACTACTGTTATTGAATTCTACAATGTTATTGGCATTGTTTGCTGTTTTGTAGCATTACAAATAAAATGAATAAATATATAAATTAGTTTCCTATTTTAACCCAATTACAAACATTTTAACTAACTGTCATAAACATAATTTTGTATGTTTATTGAATTTCCTACACTCATGTACAGAGATTAAGAATGCATTTATCGTTGAAATTGTTATCACACAAAGGAAGATAAATACATTATACATTGAACCATAGCAATGATTAAGAAAAACTATAAAAATATACAACCATGTATATACATCCATACATATGACTTGGTTTGCATATAAATTAACTGTGAAAATATTTGTTTTTGTGATTTACTGAGCTAATGTTAAGTCTGTGGACACAAATCAGGCATGGTATACAATAATAAAACAGATCAATAATGTATCTATCAAACTTAGTTTGGTTTATTCTACACTAGCTTTTTGAAGTATCTTTTCAAATATCTTAAATTGTTTTTCACAAGAACATAGTAGTGAGAGAAGAATTGATCACCAAATTAAAAAACATTCAAATAATAGGACATCAGAAAATGAGATTGCAAAACATTTAAATAGGTTAAAACTAAATCAAAATCTACCTCAGAAAGGATGTCTTTTTCCTTTCCCATTCTGATTGTAGAATTCACCTGAAAGAAAAATAAAGCAATAAACTTCAGTAATGACACAAATATTACTCGGATAATCTCTGAACAATTTTAAAAAGGTAACCGATTAAAGATTAAGGTTAGTCTAAAAATAAGTAACTGATTAAAAACTCAATTTTATCCAAAAATATCACACTAAAACAAAATGAAAGATTTTCATAAAAATTGTACTTTATTTTGGGAGTTGAATGAAAGTAACACTTTTTAACAGCCTATACAAAATAAATACTGTATATACAAGAGTTTTTAATTTCAATGGAATATAAAAACATTAACTGATTCATAAAAATTTGATAGGGTAATAAAACTACTTTTAATTTTTATTATATTATTTGTTGATAAAATTTATATTAATATGACAATATATTTAATAAAGTAATAAAAAGCGGTCGTAGCTAAGGCGGTGGCTGTCACCCAGTATATGAACGGGTTCGTTTCCATTCGTATAACACTTTTTACCCTTGTGATACTACCATGGTTCGGAAGTCACAAGAAGCCGCTGGTCTGACGAGCCTACAAATAAAGGGTAAAAGAGCCCTTCTAAACAGTTGAAGGGAACTGCATCTTAATTGGGCATCTCTTCCGATTAAAAGCCAAAAATGTAGTACTTGTTACAAATATAATATTGTAGTTATTTTTAAGTACAAAAAAATTATGCTATTAATGATTGTGTGGGAATTAAGATAAAAAGGAGGAACTGTTTGTTTTGTGTACATATATAAGATATACAGTAAAAAATTAATTAGAACTACAGGTTTGGGGTTTTTCCATATCCACGGTAGTCATGGCCCCAATTACTTTGAATAATCACAAGCCTACTGTAAAAACTTAGTTTTTATTATTATTAAACTAATTCAAGAATTAATGTTTAACAAATATTTTAGATTGGAGCACGTACGTACTTATAAGGGGTTTTCTATTAATATAAGTCAGAGTAAGCGGATAATCTATAACCTTCCTACTTTCCAAACTGTCACAGATGAATAAATTTATGAATAAAAATGGTATGGCCAATTCTCCCACCCACACATGAACAATAATATTGACCCACCCTTCCACCTATATCCAAACTGTGACAATGAAACACCCTTCCACCCATATCCAAACAGTAATATTGACCCACCCTTCCACCCATATCCAAACAATATTTTGACCCACCCTTTTACCCATATCCAAACAGTAATATTAACCCACCCTTCCACCCATATCCAAAATGTGATACTGACCCACCCTTCCCCCCATATCCAAACTGTGACAATGACCCACCCTTCCACCCATATCCAAACGGTAATATTGATCCACCCTCCCACCCTCCTACCCATATCCAAACAGTAATTTTGACCCACCCTTCCACCAACATCCAAACTCTGATATTGACCCACTCTTCCACCTATTCCCAAACTGTGATAATGACCCATCCCTCCACCCATATCCAGTGATATTGACACACCCTCCCATCCATATCCAAACAGTAATATTGAACCACCCTTCCACCCATATCCAAACCGTGATATTGACCCACTCTTCCACCTATTCCCAAACTCTGATGATGACCCATCCTTCCACCCGTATCCAGCGCGATTGACACACCCTCCCATCCATATCCAAACAGTAATATTGAACCACCCTTCCACCCATATCCAAACTGTAATACTGACCCACCCTTCCCCCCATATCCAAACTGTGACAATGGCCCACCTTTCCACCCATATCCAAACAGTAATATTGACCCACCCTCCCACCCATATCCAAACAGTAATATTGACCCACCCTTCCACCAATATCCAAACTCTGATATTGACCCACCCTTCAACCCATATTCAAACTGTGATATTGACCCACCCTTCCACCCATATCCAAACAGTAATATTGAACCACCTTTCCACCTATGGATATGTCCAAACTGTGATATTGACCTACCCATATCCAAGCAGTACTATCGACCTACTCTTTCACCCATATCCCAACAGTGATATTGACCCACCCTCCCACCCATATCCAGTTATATTGACACACCCTCCCATCCATATCCAAACAGTAATATTGACCAACCCTTCCATCCATATCCAAACAGTAATATTGACCCACCCTTCCAACAATATCCAAACTCTGATATTGACCCACCCTTCCACCCATATTCAAACTGTGATATTGACCCACCCTTCCACCTATATCCAAACTGTGATAATGACCCACCCTTCCCCCCATATCCAAACTGTGACAATGACCCACCCTCCTACCCATATCCAAACTCTGATATTGACCCACCCTTCCACCCATATCCAAACTCTGATATTGACCCACCCTTCAACCCATATTCAAACTGTGATATTGACCCACCCTTCCACCTATATCCAAACTGTGATAATGACCTACCCTTCCACCCATATCCAAACAGTACTATTGAACCACCTTTCCACCTATGGATATGTCCAAACTGTGATATTGACCTACCCATATCCAAACAGTACTATCGACCTACTCTTTCACCCATATCCCAACAGTGATATTGACACACCCTCCCATCCATATCCAAACAGTAGTATTGACCCACCCTCCCATCCATATCCAAACTGTGATATTGACCCACCCTTCCACCTATATCCAAACTGTTACAATGACCCACCCTTCCACCCATATCCAAACAGTAATATTGACCCACCCTTCCACCAATATCCAAACTCTGATATTGACCCACCCTTCCACCCAAATCCAAACAGTAATATTGAACCACCTTTCCACCCATATCCAAACTGTGATATTGACCCACCTTTCCATCCACATCCAAACAGTGATATTGACCTACCCATATCCAAACAGTACTATCGACCTACTCTTTCACCCATATCCAAACAATGATATTGACCCACCCTCCCACTCATATACAAACAGGGGTATTGACTAAGAGTCAATACCCTTGGGTCAATCCCACTGTAAGTGTATGGGTCGGGAGCTGAGGAGGGTTGAGCATGCACTTTTAGCTGCAGGTATTTTGATCTTTGATTATTTAGTTTGATAACATGGGGGGGACATCACGTAATTTACTGTTCAAGAAACCATATATATTTCAATAACGGTAATAGATACAGGTTTAGTAAAACCATCGTCTGATTAAATCCATAACTTAATTAGAAAATAGGGTTTAAAATGTAATTGAATCTAAAAAATATTAACTGGACCATGTGTTTATATGCTGTACTGTTTGATAACTTACAGTAAAAGCCTCCATTTTAAATAAAAGTGGAACATTCTAATTAATTTCTGTGAGTCTCTCCACATTCTCCTTAAGCACAAACTGCTCATACAGTTTTTAAGTTCAAGATTTTAATTCACTTTCCATTATTATAACTGAACTGACAATAAACTTGACTTAAAGCAAACTTGATATTATTTTAAGAATCAGTAGTAAATCTTACCATTTCTTCTGACTTATAAATATTTTCCAAAATACTAATAAGCGACTTCTTTGATAACTGTGGGACAATTGTAGGTTCTCTGGAACAATCATTTCAAGATTACAAATACTCTTATCTCGTAAAATACTGCTGGGCTACAAAAAATAAATATTATTTACAAAATTTATTTTAGTTAGTAATAATCAAGCAATATTTTTCTTTGGTACTTATGAATATAATACCAGAAATAAAAATAAAACATTTACCAACTTTTCCAAGACTAAGTAAAACTTATAACAGTCAGAGTAATTCCCTTTCAAATGTATAATAAAATGGAACAATTGGTTGTAAAACACCCTTTTATAAGTTTGAGAAAATATTATATCATTAGCTACTCAAATTTCATTTTTTTTACTGAATTGATGAGTTTTTTACAATAAGATTTTGTAACTTTAAATCTATATGTTAATTTTCTTTTAAAGTCTAAAAGATATTCCAATATAGTTTTAACCCATATATGCCCAAATTAATTTTTTGTCATTTTTTTATATTCATACGAATGATTAAATACCTCTTGTTGAAGCTATATTTAACAAAATTAAGCGTCTTAATGTTTTAAGTACAGAATTAAAGAGTGCCCCATTATTGGGGCAATAGGCACGGAAGGGTACGTGAAAATAAGAATATTTATAACCAGATATCAATGTTTATTAGCCTACTATTAGTAGTATTATACAAGTATATGACTGTTTAGGTAAAATAGCATGCTATCTATTAATAACATTACATAATATAGGGACTACAAATACAATACATAATAAGAAATGCACACTTCTAATTATGCCTATATGATATTACCAATAATATATAATCTACTAAATAATTAGGCTTATTTGTGAAATTCTACAAAACAATTGACATTACAACCTACATTACACTTTCCACTTTTTTTGTTGTTTTTCTGGCATTGTCCACATCTAACTTGAATTTCAGAAGAAACAACAAACTGGTTTTTACCATCCAATCTAACATCATCTGTAACTCTCTTTTTAGTTGGTTTTGGAGTTCTGTCAGCTGCTGGACGTTGTCCTGCAGTCATAGCCATGTATGTCTGTACAACACTTCTTATGACGTCAAAATAGATTCTTTACTATGACCTGTTAGAGTGAGCTGGTACAGTTGATAGGTATGTGAGCTGTACTGGACCTATGTGATTCCACTTGAAGAGTCGGTGGTCTGGAAATATCCACCCCTAGGCATTTGTTTACATTCTTCTTTTCAAGAATAGGAGCATCGCCTACCCTATTTGGCCTGATTGTTTTTCTAATTCCTTAAGAAGCCCAAGCAAGGTAAAGAAATTGTCTAAGAAAACACTGAACCCGTTATTGGTGGGCAACTTTTTCACCAGATTAATTACAAGCAATCCACCAACAATAAGTTCAGGATTAGTATTTCCTGTAGCGGCTCCTTGATATAGCTCAACTTGCACCAACATAACCAAGACGAGTACAAAGAGACCACACCTTATATCCAAAACGGATTGGTTTTCCATTCAAATTTTGTTTTGCACCATGGCAACCGTAGTAACCCTCCTCGTTTGGGAAATACTTTAGCCAGTTTGCACTTATCATTGTAAAAAGTGGCCTAACCTTGGTGAACTTATCATTTTTGTCAAGAGTTGCATTATTATTCACATGGAAGTAGCACAAAATTTCCTCAAACCTATTAAGGACATAGCTTGGCATACACCAGCGTGGTGGCAGGTATTGCTGCCTTCGTCCCAATACAGCCTACGGCGAGAAACTGAGCAATAGCCATTCAGCAAAAGAATTGAAATAAACACCTTTATTTCATCAATATTGATGCTAAAACCATGATTTCCTTTTTGAAAAGCATAGTTAATGGTTCCTGAAGAATATGATCAATAATTGTTGAGTCCCAAAATAGTTCAAACAACTCAGTAGGTGTAATGTCGTTATTTAAAAAGCATGGCCTTTCTTACTCCCTCTCTTGATTTGGAATAGTATCCGTATGAACCCATTTTCTATCATATATTTTTTTAATTTTCCTATCCTTGTGTGGTTTGTTAGTCTGTTTCTTTCGCTTATTACTACTAGCAACTACAATGCCTATGGAATCTTCTGAGGAGGTAGTTTGTCTTTTACCAGAATCTTTAGGCCAATTACAAAATCTAGAGTTAGTGTTAGGAATAATAGTAGTATCTGATACCTCCTGGGGTGTTGGTTCAGGAATGATGTTTTGACTAGAACTTGTTGTAGGCTTACTTACATGAAATGAGCTGTTTGCAATGTCCATCAAGTCCGAATCACCTTGTCTTCCTAGATGAATTTCTTTAAATCCTGAAGAAGTTATTCTCTTTATGGTCACTTCTTAATGAGCTCTAAGCTGATTACCACTCAAATGGTTTATATTGAATTCGTCCTCTTCTCCACTATCTCTATCGCTGTTCCGCTATATATATATATATATATCGGCAGAAGTAGTAAGGTCATCATCCTCAAGAAGCGACAATATCTCCTTAATCATGTGACTGAAACAAAAACTTAGCCTATAGCAACATATACATATTTTTTTGTTTGTTTCTTAGTTTGAAACAAAACACAATATAAGTTCAGGTCATACAATATAAATATATTCATAAATAAGTATATAAATACAAAAATAAGTATATACGAGGTACGTCCAGAAAGTAAGTTCCGTTTGGTAATAAAAATAATTTGTCTACAGATATAGAAAAAATATTTATTGCACTAAAATCTACAACTCTTAAACTACTTTTCTACATAACTGCCGAAATTTTGCAGGCATGTGTCATAGCGTGGCACAAGTTTTTCTATGCCTTCTTCATAGAAGGTTGCCGCCTGTGTCTTCAACCATTTGGAAACATTTTCTTTCAGCTCTTCGTCATCGTTGAAGTGTTGACCGCCAAGGAAAGACTTCAGATGTAAGAACAGATGAAAGTCAGGGAATTCCATAGCGAGAGCACTCATTGTAAACTTACGGTTTTCCTTGATCTTCTCATCAATCGTGTGAACCAGTTCTTCTGTAATCAAAGATGGACGCCCACTTCGTTCTTCATCATGCACTCATTACGTCCTTCATTAAACTGTCGGACCCATCTTCTCACCATTGAATCACTCATCGCATTTTGTCCGTAAACCTCGCAAATTTGCCGATAAATGTCAATCGGTTTCACTTTCTTAGCATTCAGAAAACGAATCACAGATCTGATTTCACAAGCGGCGGGATTTTCGATCAACACCGACATTTTAAACAAGCACAATAAAGCGTACGAGACTGACAGCGATCTCAAAATGGCGCACGTTTCTTCTCCTTGATACAGAGCGTCTGCCGCGCATACGCGGAACTGCGATCGCAGCGCTGCAGCGGATATAAATGGAAACGGAACTTACTTTCTGGATGTACCTCGTATAAGTACATTATATCGTACTACACATAGTAATATGTATTATAGAAACCCAGTACCTTTCCATTCCCCTTGCCCCATTTTTGGGAAGTAAATATTTAGAGGTTATGTAAGATGTATTTATTTACCAACTTGTCAACAAACGTATTCATATCATTGTTTATAGTATACTAAACATATGTGTATTATAAGTAAGCTAAAACTAAGAATACAATATTATGACACTTACCTGTTTTTGGAAGACATCACTGCAAGTTGATTTTCAGCAAATTAATCAACATATAGCAGCCAAACAATGAGTATGATAAACCAACTGCTGTTAGTAGTAAGGTTCAGTAGTACCAACTAAGTAAGATATAAGGAAAAAATGTCCCTAAACACATTTCTAGAATTTTATGAAACATGTATTCTTAAGCCCCCAATAATGGGACAATGGGCATGTATGGGTTAAGTTGATGAGTTATTTTAGTTGTTGTTAATCAATTAACAAAAATTAAGTATTTTCCGATTCTTATGGTCCTTTATTTAAATTTTATTTAATTCCAGTTTATTGGTACACAATTCAATGTTGTATGGTTATATTTAATCTTTTATTTTTCCCCCCAATGTTTGTACGGCTAGTTTTGTATTCCTCCTGGTAAACAACTAGTTTAGATTATATATTAAATCAGCACTGTGATTCTCTAGTTCAAATTTATTATTTGTGCATGTATATGACTTGGTTTCAGACCATGATGTTTGAAATTATTAGTATTATGTAAAATAAGTCAATGAAAAATAAAATATTACTATTAAAAATATTATTAAATATCTACAAAAATTGTCCATATTTTTTAATTAATTAATTGTTTGATAAGTCATAATTAATTGTTCCCTAACACTAATAAAGCTTTTTTCATTTTATATCGAGATGGAATAAATAACTAACATGTTACTAATTACAACACATAGGACTTGTAGGCAATTTTGCCAGAAAATGACTGATCTTGTTGGATAAGTTTCAATTGTCAAAATAAAACATTAATGAGATAAAAAAATATTTACTCAGTTGAAAATAAGATCAGTATAAAAGAGGACGGGTCTGTTATTTATTTATTTATTTTTTTTTTTTTGTCAAGAAGAGGCCGATTTCCTCTTTTACTTTACTTTAGCCATTCCCAACATAAGTAGTAATTACATGTACAACAGTGATCACACACAGTAATCAATACTACTGTACAAGTAGGGGACAATACCATTGTACAAGTATGAGTGGGTAGGTAGGTCAATACCAATATGTGTACCCTTGTATTTTGGTACATAAAACAACTTCTTAAAAGCAAGGCTTTATAAACTGTACGTGTTTAAGATTTCAAAGAATATTTAGAATCTGTCGTACTTTAGGTATATGGATAAAGAACATATTAAGTCGGTATTTGCATTAGTGTATAAATCCACTCACTTTTCAACAGCTTCCTGGTAAATATCTCTGGCATGTTTACTTCTTTGTGAGTGAGCAATGATGCTAAGGGTCTCCATGAGCTTGAGCATATTGCACTTTAAGGGGTCAGCAGAATGGTTATGGTGAACAGCACTGAATTGAGGAACTATAGGGGCCCCAGAAACCAGTAACGTCTTTGCTTGCGCCAAGCACTGTGATTCGGCACACATCAAATACCTAAAGAGAAATGAAATTAGTGAGAGAGATAATCACCAATCTGTTAACTATCACATCTGTAGACACTACTTAGTTAGTATCAGCGAGCCACAACTAGAGCCCTATACTTAGGCATGAAGGCGTCAACTGTTCAACTGATGGTTAACAATTTAACATTTTTTCATAACTTTACAAATATTTTTTGAAAGCAATTTCTTATTCTTAGATATCTTCATTTATTTCTTATTAATTATTATTTTATGCAATCTAATAAACATTTGTATTGACTTATAATTTTCCTATGTATGTACATTACATGTATATATAATATACACAAGAACAACAGCCAAATCTAAATCTTGCATAGACAATTATTTTTTTTAATTTTGAAACTATTTCTAGCAGTGTACTTCAAACAGGATTATCAGATCATAATGCAAAAATAGTGGTTATGAAAACAAAATAAACTACCAGTAAATAACCCACTTACCGATAATAAAACCCGCTCTTTCTCAAAAATTAAAATTGACAAATTCGTTAATTTACTAAAAAATGAAGATTGAACAAGCCTACAAAATGATTAAGCAACTAATATCAATCACACTTATATGAGTTTTCTCAGTACTGTATTATTCAATTTTGAAAGAGTATTTACTTTAACTTTAATTAAACAAAGGAAACAACTAGCAAATAAAGGATTGGTAACTAATGGAATCTGAGACTCTAGTGCCAAAAAGAGGGAGGGAGGGAGGGAGGGAGGGAGGGAGGGAGGGAGGGAGGGAGGGAGGGAGAGAGAGAGAGAGAGAGAGAGAGAGAGAGAGAGAGAGAGAGAGAGAGAGAGAGAGAGAGAGAGAGAGAGAGAGAGAGAGAGAGAGAGAGAGAGAGAGAGAGAGAGAGAGAGAGAGAGAGAGAGAGAGAGAGAGAGAGAGAGAGAGAGATAGAGAGAGAGAGAGAGAGAGAGAGAGAGAGAGAGAGAGAGAGAGAGAGAGAGACACATGGCTTCTCTGTTGGCATGATCAGGCACCTCCCGTAAAGTGGTAGTCACACACCCGACCATCCATATGCATACAGTGGTATTTCCCATCTGCCCACCCATACACATACAGCGGTATTTATAGGTGGCTAAACACCCCCACCACAGCCACCTACCCAGGAATAGTGTAAGCCATGTCAGTCTCTCTCTACTCACCTGAAGAAAATGCCAGTGGCATTGAAAATTTGTGAGGTTAAGTGTTTATTTTGTGAATGTTACTACTACTCTGGTGTTAGTGAACTTGTCTTCTAAGGTAAGTTTGCTGATGTCCTATCTCTCCAATATACTAATTCCTGGCCTAGTGGCCTTTATCCTAACCTAAATATGTCATCAGTAATTATTGCAATGTTCAGTCAGGAGTACCTCAAGGGTCGGTCCTGGGACCTCTGTTTTTTCTTATTTATATTAATGACCTTCATTTAGTTGTTAAAAATTTGAACCTTGTATTGTATGCTGATGACACCTTGTAAGTTGTTACTGGTTGTAACAAGTAAGGAAAAAGACATTTTACTATCTAAACTGAATGAAAATATGCTTAAAATGACTGAATGGTTTGACGACAATGGTATATAACTTAATCCAGAATAAACCAAAATTATTAACTTTCATTGTAATTATAAAAATTCTCCTTTCTCTGATAGCTCCTACTTGCCAGACTCTTTGAGATTTGTTGAGTTCTGTGAGTTCTTGGGGGTAAAGCTGGATAGTAGTTTCACCTGGGTGAACCATATTAATAATTTGATATTTGAATTAAATAAGGCATATTATGTAATTGCTGTAGGTGTATTTTGCTATGTTCAATCCCATTTTAACTATGGTATTCTTTTCTGGGGAAATTCTCAAAGACGTATGGATTGTGGAATGATGAATTTACAATAGCGTTTATATCTCCATAGCCCCAGTTATGGGTAAATTATTGGAGGTTGTAGTCTACAACCAAATTTATCACTACCTTGAGACTAATAACATTCTAAATTCCTTTCAATTCGGTTTTAGGAAAAATAAATCCACTTTTCAAGCTTTAGACAAACTTGTGAGAGAAATTAGTCAAGCCTTTGAGAATAAATCCTTCGCTCAGGCAACTCTGTGTGGCCTGAGCAAGGCTTTTGACTGCGTGGACTTTAATGATCTTATTAAGAAATTGTCATTTATAGTTTTGGAGACATGCGTCTCTCTTTTCTAAAATCCTATCTCAGTAATAGAAAGCAGAAAGTATACTTTAATGAAAACTACTCCCAAGAGGCCACCCTAAACTACGGCATAGTACAGGGCTCTGTCCTCAGCCCATTGCTTTTTCTAATTTGTATAAATGATCTACCATCTTCAGTCATTGCTACAACATTTCTGTATGCTGATGACACAACATTCCTAAATATTAATGAACATCTGAATGAACTGAATCGTGTAACAAATAATGCCATTGCAGAAGCCTCAATGTGGTTCAAATGCAATGGTTTTCTTCTTAACGAATCGAAAACTCAAAATATATTGTTTAGTTTAAGACCTATTGGTGACAATACGTCTCCTATCTGCCAGTCAGAAAGTGTAAAATTCTTAGGAGTTTATAGACAAGAACCTGAAGTGGGACACTTACATTAACTATATCTCCTCCAAACTGTCTCAGGTAATTTATCTTCTTAGGCGCCTCATGCAGTGTGTTAATAGTGATTATGTAAAAACAGCCTACTTTGCTGTTTTTAGATATGGGCTGGTTGTATGGGGTAATTCAAGTAAGATTACTGATGTTTTAATTCTTCAAGAATTAGAAGAATAAGAAAGCTGTAAGAATAATATCTAATACAAACGACTGGGAACATTGCAAACCTCTTTTTAAAAACCTAAAAATTCAAACTGTGATAAATCTGTACCTTTTTGATTCGGTTAAATATATTTTTGAAAATGCATATTTAATACAGCCTAATAGTGATAACTCATTCCTACAATACAAGAAACAAGAACTCAGCTGCCATAAATTTCAATAGATTACGCAAAATTTTAAATAGTCACTTAGTAACAACATTGAAAGTATACAATCATTTATTACCTTTCGTTCATAAGTACAATGAAAAGGCTTTCTTGATGAAATATTATTTATGGCTTTTAAATAACCTTTTTACACTCTTAATGATTTTTTCTCAAAAACCTGTATTGTGTTTTAATAACTCAATATTACCATTCATTGCATTTTTGTATTATTTCTTTTGTTCTTTTTTCTCAAGGCTTGTCTCTATAACATCATGTCTCTCACTATTTAGGTTTAATATATTGTAAATAGGTTAGATAAAGTAATTAGTATGTATTTTATACTTAATTTCAACTGTTTTGGCTTGGCTATCATAATAGCTATAACTAAACTTTGTCAATGATCTGTATGATTTGTACGACAATAAAAGGATTCTTATTATTATACACACACGTCATTTTAATTCATGACACAAACTTTTCTACATGCTGGAATTTTTTTAATTTGTTGGTCAGGTAGGTTTGACTATCATTAAATAGTTTGCTAATTAACCAAATTAATTAATAAAACAATGATATTAATTAAACCAAATTAATTAATAAAAGAATCAGGATATTTCTAATAGACATAGTTTTTCACAGTAGGGCTTAAAAATGTAAACTGCAACTTAACGTGTCGAATTAATCCATTTTCACAGTATTTATTTTTTCAAATTAACAACAAATAGTTATACTGGCTTTCAGGAGAAGAGGATTCTTGATTCCGGCTATGCCTGACGTATCTATGGAGGAGTATTCTACTTTTCTCGGGGTCATTATAGATAACAAAACCTCTTGGACTCAACATGTAGATGCCTTGACAGCCAAGCTCAGCTCATGCATATATGTCTTAAAACGCATCAGACAAACAGGTAATCTGGAAACTGCAATGACTGCCTATTACGCACTTTTTCAATCACACCTATGCTATGGGTTAGCTGTTTGGGGGTCATCGACAGTAACAAACATACGTCGTGTCCTTATATTGCAAAAAAAAGCTGTAAGAATCCTGGCAGGCCTAAACCATCTAGATACATGTAAAGAAGCCTTTACATCATTAAAAATAATGACAATCATCTCCCTTTACATAAAAGAGGTTGTGCTGTATGTTGATGCTAAAACTCTCCTACAAGGCTCAAATACCCACAACTATAACACCAGATTTGCCTCACACTACACCTTGCCACATCATCACCTCACACTATACGAGAAGACACCAGTATACATGGGCCGGAAACTGCACAATCTTCTGCCAGATGAAATTAGGACCCTGACAGGAACAAGACTGAAGACTGCCCTGACTGCCTGGCTGATTGAAAACCCTTTTTACACTTTGGAAGAATTTTTGGAATGGAAGAAATAACAAACTGTAAATTGTATAAAGTACTGACGCCATTGTATTTCTTGAGGAAACTACAAATAAAGAATAAAAAAAAAAAAAAAAAAAAAATACAAGTTCTGAACAAGTCCATATTGTTTTCTTTAATACAATATGCTGTACTTATTTTTAACAGTAGCAATTATTATCTTATTTGCTACCTATTTTTATTATATTAATAATTAATAGTAGTAGCCTATTAACGGTATCATCAATTAATTATTACATTGTATGTAAGAGGAATACTAAAACATATTATCATAAAATATAGCCATAAAAATAAAAGAACAATGGATAAAAATTAAAAATACACGAAATAAATTAAACACAATTATAGAGATACAGTTAATTGTACAATCAGAATAAAGATATTGTCCATCTAAACACTAAAATTTAAATAAATGGAATTTATTCCCTCACCCTAAAATGTAGCTAACAGTTTAAGCCCTACTGTCAAAAAATTATGTGTAGTAAAATTTACTGATTTTTATAAAATAACTAAGTTAGTTACACATTTTTTTAACCCTGGTAAAACTTAAATGATAAAAAATAAAAATTTCCTCAGCTATAATATTTCATATTACAGTTTTTAGATAAATAAAATAACGTTTTCACATAAAAGCTTATATAAGTTATTGGTTGCAACCACGATATAATAAATTGGTACCATTATAATCGTTTCTTCCAGTAATAAGGATATGCCATATGTGTACCTTAAAATTAGTTTTATTGGTTAATCAACCATTGAAATGAACTGTGCTATGTATGGCCGCGGTTGTTCCTGTTATTCTTGAGGGAAATTTTCTATTTTCAACCCCTAAAAACAACCCTTATTTATTGGAAATGTGAGAAATTTGGCCTTTATTTTAGATCGAGATGGTTGGATCTACCTTCAGTCCAAATTTCAAAATTTTACGACACTGAGGTGGTTAAAACAAACATCTATTGCAATGAGTGATTAAGTGATCTAAATCCAGCTTTATATAACAGTGTAAAAATGTTATTGATAATGTGGTTTATATATTTATAATAATATTTTTAGCCCCCACCATGCAATTCCGTCCATAATAATGATCGTATTGCAACACTTGAAATGTCATTTAATAAGTGAAGATGAGTTCTAGTGGATCATAAGATGATTTTGTAAGCTGGATCCTCGACGTCCAACCAATGAATTGTGGCAAAACGATTAGAGTGGATTAGTCTGTAAACTGGATTCTCAACATCCAACCAATGTATTGTGGCAGGATGATTTGAGTGGGTTAGTATGCAACGTCCATCCAAGTGACATTAGTCACTCAGTTAATAATATAAGTGAGTTGTATTTTTCATACTGCTTATATGTTTTTATTTCTTAACCAACCCATTGACGACATCACAAGACAACTCTTGACGGTCCACTGAGACCCAAAACCACGATCACGAGTTTACCTGAGATGCTGACAATCTATATTAAGAAACTATTATTTGACACTAAATAATATTATATGTTCAACAATATGATATATTTAGTTTCTTAAGTCTTTACACATTATTATTTAATGACCATAACTTATTAAATTGATATTATAACATATTATATATTGAGTATATTAACAAAAACACTATTTTGACATTTCAGTACTGATGTGTAACCTTGACTGTTGTCATGCATTGTTGTTTGTTTATGTGGGGTTAGTTTGTAAATTGCTATGACGTTTTAGTTCAAAAAACTATTGTTGTGTATTATTCACAGCTGTAACTTTATAAATTACAAACATAATAAGGTTATTTATTTAGATTAGGGTTAGTTATATAAGACGTTCTGTTCATTCACATTTGTTTACATAAAATTGCTTTATTCTATATATAGTAAATATATTCATTTTCTGAATTTTATTTGTGAATATACTTTTTCATATAAATTAGAGAACATATATACATAAAAAATATTATAATACACACATGCCCATAAAAAAAATTTATTCAAAACCCAGTGTTTGACATTTGTAGTATTTTTAAAAATAATTTATAAAAAATAACTGAATGAGATACGGTACCAAAACAAATAAAAGTTTTCCATGTAGAAAATTAAATTCTGTAGAAGAATATATTATCAAAACAAGGTATACAACCGATTAATTACTTTTTTAAATATCCTACTTTCAAAAAATTTAAAAAAATCATAAAAACGTTTGTTTCATACAAAATATTTGAATTTTTAGTTTTAAACCATTGAAAACTAGTATAAATTGTAGACAATTTGCTTGGGATCATGAAAATATAAGGATTTAACATATTTAAACAAGAAATAACAAATTTATTTAATTTATGGCGAAACATTGCACTTTCAGTATATTTAATAGGATTCCTTAGGGTCAGCTGACTGCATGATAACTAGGTTGCCAATGGGTTAAAGAATCAAATCATAAAAATTTTCATCAGTTCAAACATATTAGGAGACACTAAAGATGATAATATTACACTTTAAAACCATTTAAAATAAACTTTAAAAATATTCTGTTAATGTACTTTACATTTCAGATTTACAAATAATGTTTTTATTTATCTATATTACAACTAAGGTCATAAGTAGTTCAAATTTAATACCTGAGGGTGTCCGTACTAAATGTTTCAGTAAAATAGTATCCATTGCCATCATGATAAATCGGCTTAAATCTGCCTTGTAGCACTTCTGATACTGAATCTGAAGGCTGATACTGTAAAATACATAAATTAGGAAAAACAAAGAAAATATTTCTAAACTTCAACTACTTTCACATAAATATGAACAATCAAGCAGTCCTTGATCATGGCAGCTGTGGTTTGATATTATCAAGAACAGATTTATCGTTTGCATTGTTAATTGCTACTGAAAGATGATTAATCAATTACAGATTACAAGAAAATCTTACTATACACTTAATATAATAGATATATTAAAGATTGCTAGTAATCGAGAGATGGGATAAAAGTCTACCAGATTATTATTTGTAGAAAAGTCTACCAGATAAAAGTTGATGTAGAAATTAGATGAGTAATGTGACTTCTAATGCAATAATAAATAAAATTTGTTTAAGCTTAGAACGAATGGACTTAAATAGTTGCCGTTAAATTACTTAGTAGCAAAGCAGTGATCAAAATCCTGGTTAGAAAATTGTACCTGCAAATATTAGTTTGTAAGCATGTCAATTGTGTTACCACAATTTTGCCTATGCTCTGATGAGGCATCCTCTATGGCAGTTCTGTATGGACAAAAGGTTTGGTGATGTAAACATTGTATATAACACCTTGACACGGTTGTTACCGGAAGTTTCAGTTTTTACAACATTATTTGTTGTATACTAGCTGTTTCAACAACAAATTACTGTCACTGCACCAAATACTGGTAGAATTAATTGGGCCACTCTGCTACTGCAGAACACCTTTTTAATCAATATTCTCTATGGCCAGTCATAGTGTAACCCTTTATCCACCTATTACGTTTTTCATTATTGCCAGGTATTTTTTGCACATTACAGACATTTTTTATAGAATCCATAAAAAATTGTAAAATTTCATAAGCTTTTACGGAGTCATTTTACCCACAATTAAATGGTATCTTTTAATGTATTAAATATGAAATATTGATGAAAAATCTTTTTATGGAACCTCAGTAAAGCGTCAATAATTCAAATGTGAAAATACGGCTCGTTAATAATCCGAATTCAATTCTGGCAAAATTTGTATTAATAAATAAATATTTTATACTATAAATTAAAGTTTAAACACAATAAACAGTCTGCACTGCGCTATAACAGGTGTATCTTTAGGTGTAGTGATGTTTAGTTCATGAACGACAGAATTAAATGAACGAGTCAGTGAACGAGTTAACTAGTTCATTCTTTATGATTTAAACTAGTTCAATTCAAAGTGAACTACAGAGCTGGGAAGGTAGTAATCATATATGATGACCGAGTCTCTAGTCACTTGTAACCTAACCTAAAACTGCGTGAATGGAACAAGAAAGGACGCAAGAAAGACTAGACCAACGAAGGAACTACATAGAATGAACAAACTACGTTGTAATAGGTAGACGAACTACAGCAGTTGTAAATTGTGACCAATATGGCTTTGTTCGAAAAAGAGCATACATTTTAACCATTGCAACATAGCTGTAAAAGATTTTTTTAAACATCTAACTGTATAACTGTAAAGCGTTGGTGATATGGTTTTCCTTCATAAAATTTTAAGTAGACAGATTGATTGTCTTGCCTTGCTTGTGCAAGTGGAATTCCGAATACTAACTGGAACCCGTTCTAGAGAGCTGTTTGGCAGGCGTCACTACACTTGCGGATACAACTATCATAGTCCCACAGCAAGATTGCTACGTCTTGGTAACAAATTCAGAGACATCATTGACATGTTCAAGGATAAAACGGAGTCCGTCCGGAGAAAGGTGCTAGCCCAAGCAAGTATCTTGGATGAACATTAGCATAGAGCATAGCATATGTTAGATCTACTTAGATTTTTGTTTAATTCTAATTGTAAAACGGTCTTGACTGTTGGAATGTAATAAATAAATTTACAATAACATTTTTAGAACTGTGTATTATAATGTACTTAGTGGGTTAAATATTAAAATCGTAAGTCTTTAATTGAAATATATGTCAATACAGTAAACTTAAGTGTTAGAGTAATTTGGTACATTAATGATTTTTATTCATTATAGTTAACAACATTGTAAGTAAAATAGTTAAAAATCGTCATTGTTTTCATTCATCCGCCTATTTCCTGTCAACCGCTAATGTGAAAAACAGCTGATTTTAGGTTTCTTTTTACTTTGAAGACATCTACCGGCTATTATTTGAGTTAATTTCCAAAATCTAGGAGGGGTCCGGTCCTAATTAATCCGGATTTTCAATGCTCTACTGTACTTTGAAAAAAATATCTAACAAAGAAAAAGGGTTGGGAGTATGCCTAGGAAACAATATTATATTAATTATTTCAATATTCTGTTCAGGTTACTTCTGAGTTACTTATGCATGACTAATTAGGTTACTAATTAGCCATGCAGATATAAATAATTAGTTAACTACTGCTAATTAGTAACTAAATATAAAATATTTTGCATTAAAGTGTTTTCGAAAAAGTTCCTGAACCTAAAATATTATTTTGTCAAACCACTAGTATATATTTAGTATTGCACATATTTGATCAATACAATACGGTTGTTTTTTTTTAACAATTTATTTTTTCTTTATATTACGTTTCTAAATATTGTTATTATAAATATATGTAATTTGATGTTTATGTGGTAAATATTGTTAATGTAATTTATGTATACATGGGTGAGAGATTGCTTTCTATATTTGTGTCTTGTATTTTGTACTGTTTCTTAAAATATATAAATTGTATTGTTTATACAGGTGTACACTTTAGATAATTTTTGCATACTAGCCTAATAATAATAATGTTTATTGCATCAAACCTCAAATGAGGTATTACAATATATAATAAATATAATAAAAATTGATTTAAATCTACATATAAATTACAGTTGAATTTAAAAATAATCTTCAATATTGTATAAACACTCTTCTAATAAATAGTTGCATATATTTTTTTTAATTGTTTCATTTACAGACTTCTTAATTTATAAGGTAATTTATTATACAATTTAATAGCCATAAATTCATGATTTTTTTGTGTTGTTGAGTATTTACATTGTTTAATTTTCAGTTGATTCGAATTTCTTGTGTCGTACTTATGTATATTTTTGTTCTGAGGAAATTTATGTAAGTTGTTTTGGGTGTATAATAAGCTTTTGTAAATGAATAGTGAAGGAAGAGTCATTATTTTTAGTTTTTTGAATAGAGGTCTGCATGAAGTTTTAAAAGGAAGTTTTGCAAAGCTCCACAAATTAGTCGAATTGCTCTTTTTTTGAATTTTAAATAATTTAACTGAATTTGAAGACTGTCCCCATAATATTATTCCATAACTCAATATGCTATGAATATGCGGATAGTAAATTTGTATTAGTATATCTTCACTCACATTGTACTTTAGTATTCTTAAACAGTAGATGCCTTTGTTCAGATTTTTTATCGTATAATCCACATGATTATTCCAAGATATCTTATGATCAAGGAAAATTCCTAAAAATTTTATTGTATTTATTTTAAGGTCCAGTCTCAATTTATTTGAGTAGGTAAAATATATGTCATGTGTTTTGATTAGATTGAGAATTAATTTACTAGCATTGCACCAATTGATAAATTTTTTTGTAGGAAAAAAATCATTTCTTTGTAGTAAAAGAAATCATTTCTTCTAATTTGTCATAACAATTTGATGAAAATACAATCCAACATCGTCAGCATATAAGAAACATTTAATATTTGTGGAGTTCATATTTTTCAGAATATCGTTTATGTAAATATTAAAAAGTAATGGACCGAAAGGAGATCCTTGTGGTACACCATATTTAATTTCTTTACCTTCTGAAAGTTGACCATTAATTTCTACAAATTGAAATCTATGTTCCAAGTATGATTTCATTAATTTTAGTGAATTACTATCAAATCCATAGTAATTTAACTTTTGGAGAAGAATTTCATGGTTTATACTATCAAATGCTTTTGAATAATCAAAAATTCTTAGAGCAAACAACTTTCCTACTTTCAATAATTTGAATGCAGTTAGAAAGAAAAGTTATACTTTGAACAGCATCAATTGTACAGTCTTTTTTTCTAAAACCGTATTATTTTTCAGTAAATAGATTACTATCTTCAAAATAAATGTAAATTTGTTCCAACAGTAGTGATTCAAATATTTTTGAAATAGCTGGAACAATAGAGATAGTTGGAAAAATACACATACCTGTAATTTTTGTATGTCATTTCTCCATTTTTATAGATAGGAATAACTTTTACTTGTTTAAATGTACTTGGATATATTCCTAAATCAATACATTTATTATATAAGCATGTAAGTACTTCACATATATCAACAGAAGCTAATTTTAAGATTGTAGTATTCATATTGTAAATATCATAAGTTGAACTAGTTTTAATCATGTTTATGTTCTTATATACCTTTTCAACTGTAAAATGATCAAATTTAAAGATTTTTCTTGAATGAGTAAAATTTTTTAAGAGTTGAATAGAATTTGATGAATTGTCTGTAGTTATTGATAGAATGAGAGTTTCAACAATTTCTATGAAATGATTATTGAATCCATCTGCTGAAAGATGATTAGGAATTGTGTTCTTTTTTAAGTTCCAGACAAATCTTTCACTATACTCCAAATAGTTTTACATTTGTGTTTACTATTTTGTAACAATTGTTATTATAATTTATTTTTGCAATCTTAATGTTTTTTTTTATATTCCTTTTTCAATTTTT
Source organism: Stictocephala bisonia (assembly GCA_035578905.1). Lineage (NCBI taxonomy): Eukaryota > Metazoa > Arthropoda > Insecta > Hemiptera > Membracidae > Stictocephala > Stictocephala bisonia. The sequence goes on along the minus strand of JAQJVL010000520.1, from coordinate 105,517 downwards.
CGTAGATATTGTTATTAGCTTCATTTATTGAATTTGTATTTAATAAATATAGCTTTTTACATTCATTTTTCATATTTCTTAATCTGGTACAATACCATCTATTATTTATTTTATTATCTAATCAAGTTATGTTACTTATATTGTTGTTTTATATATTGTATATTAGATATAGTTTTAAGTTAGAAATAGGGAATATTTTTAAGACTGCTGCACAAGTTCGTTTAGTTTAATTGTTTATAAGCAGGCAAATCTTATGTATTTGTTATGTATTACTAGTCATCAAGACTGGTCAGTGATGACCAGTATTTCCATGCCAACAATGTAAACAAACTTTGTAATTGTTATAAAAAAATCATTATTTCATATTCTAAGATAGCCAAAACATTAAAAATTTTATTTACTTCTAGAAAATATAACGTTGTTATATGTTATTTTCATACAAAAATAAGTTGTACTAAAAACCCTGTATATCGTAGAACAATAAAAAATCTTACCATACAAACTATTTTTTTCAACAAAATTTGGCAAAAAAATAGGCTCTATAAAACAAAGATATTTTTGAAATGATTATCTTTGTGTACATAGGTTTTCTTCCTTGGGGTTCATTGAAGATCGATAACATTTTTCTGGCATATGCACAAAAAATCAGTTATCCTAAATAACATACAAAATATATTTTTCTTGACTACTGTTCAATTAATCTTATTTTTATTGTTTGTATATGCTAATAAGAAGTGACACAGAACATTTGGCCCAATTTGCATTACGTGTTGCACAAAATGTGTGTTATACTAGATCTTCTTCTTTTCCACTGTTGCATTCATTTTAAAATCAAAACAAGTGTATCCTGAATCACAGCAACTAATTTGTTTCCAGTGGTTTATAAGTCATATAGATATGATGATAGCCGCTATGGTGACATATTTTATTGGCTAAATTTAGCCAAAGTCAAGAAGAAGGGTTAAGGATGGTTTCACTGGCAAATGAACCAACCAATAATAGGTTTGCTGTAAGGTTGGCACTGGAATAGGTCCTTGAGAAAGATTTATCAATGAGAATTACCTTGTTATAAAAAATATCTTGAGCAGTAGTTTCCTAAACTTAATATGACACTTTTTGTAGAAAAGAATTCAAATATACTTACAAACAATATAATGCTATCTTTGAGTAAATGTTAATATTACAATTTGAATTAATAAATTACTGAATCCTATTTAATTTTGTTTGTATGCTATCTTGTATTTCTTAGAATCCAAGAGTTATTTTAACGAAAAAGAAACTAAAACCAATTTACAAATGAGAAACATATTTCATTTTAAATCTTATTCACAACATAGTAAAAATAAAAAAATAAAATAAAAACTATGCAACTTGTATTAATTATTTGTTTTAATGTAATTATGTGGTAGGTTTAAGTGGCCGGTGTCATTACTAAAAACTAAGCTTTCGGTAACAACAACCTCAGGGTGCTATTTACAATATTCACATCACCAAACACATTTTGCCTGTTCTCAGATGTGGCATCCTAAGTGGTATCTCTGACTCTCCTGATATTAGTTGCCACATCACAGCTTAGACAAAACGTTTGGTGATGTAAACATTGTAACCAACAACTTGACGCTGTCGTTACCGGAAGTTTCAGTTTTTAGTAAATTATTTGTTGTAAACTAGCTGTTTAAACATTCTCTTAAAAAAATTATTGCAATTGCGTTCCTAAAGCTACTGGTCAGAATTAATTGGGCCACTCTGCTACTGCAGACCACTTTCTTGCACTTAGTTAATTTGAAATAAAACATTTGGCAGCCCAACTGGACTGAGGACTCAACTGGAAATGAAATTGTTAAAAAGGAATTAAATAATGTTTTAAATATATTTCTTCCATGTGTCAGCACAAAGCAGAGATAGCAAGTTGGTTAGTAAAGAGAACATTATTATCGATATGACAAACAATAAAAAAATTCTAAACATTACTGTAAGATTTTTGAATGCTTATATGAATATCAGTAAGCATTTCAATACATATATAAAATAATTTTAGAGAGGCTTCTGGAGCTGTTTAAAAATGTAACTTCTAACGTACCCTAGAATTTTTATAACTTATTTCTGACATAATAAAATAAATTAGAGTCAAGGATATTAAAACATAAACTTAAAATTACCTTGTTACACATCTTTTTTAGAGTTTCTAGCAAAACTATCACATTAAAGTAAATGTGATTTGTATAGGTTATTTTAGAAATAAATCTACTCACAGAGGCTCTAAGGTAAATTCCAAAGATCCAAATAGCCTAAATTCTCCTCATGCCTAAAAAGAATAATGTTACGACTTATATGAAAACCGTGTTTTCCTTTCCTATGTCAAAAAAAGAGCATCACAAAAATTAGGATAGGGCCCATTTTGTATTGCCTGATTTAAATATGAAAAACTTACTTTGCCGAAGCAATCTATAAACAAAAATCATATTTTATTATAAATAAAGCTTAACAAAGCCTTTTGGGCTCTTTGGTTAGAATTCTAATAAATTGTTCAATTTTATACAACATTTAACTACATTAGATCTATACCCTTACCAGTTCTGGATATATCTCTCTATTATCGACATCATCACCTTCAGCTGAAATCCCCATTTGCTGAAAAATAAACAAAAAGGTATCACAATATAAAATTATCCCTTTATACGTGGTAAACACATATTAAATCCAGCCTCAACTTTGCTTCAAAGGCGGTTAACAAATACATCCCAAATGAAATATTCTGTTGATAGAAAAAAAGGATGGTTCCAAAAACTCTACTAGAGTGCAGCAAAAACTTATACATGTCTTTAGCTAACTCCCTCAGCCTATCAAAAATGTAAATTATCTATGAATGAAAATGGGCGGAGCAGCCAATCAGAGCGTGCATGGGAGGACAGTAATGCTACTGTCTCCTGCCACTGCACACACATAAAACGAATATATCCTTAGTCTGTCACTCCACCCTATAACATTGTTTTTATCACTTATCGTCCTTATTTTGTTTTATAATTTTCAATTATATTAGTGTAGTTATTATTAGTGATGGGTCGGTTCCATTTTTTTTCGGTTCCCGTTCGGTTCTTTACTGAAATCGGTTCTTGGTTCCCAGTTCTGAGTACTTTTTGAGAATGCCTCAGAAAATTTTTCTAATATCTTTATGCCAGTTAATCAATGTGGAATCAGTCAGTAAAAACAGTGTATAGTATTTTGGTGATTTCTCCAATATGAAGTATAATACACTCTAAAAACCTATAAAATGAATGATATTCAATATTTCCAATAACTAGAGAATTGGTAACATTTTATTTATTCTCAGGGTATGATTGTTTACATTTTTTTGCACAAAGAAAGTATTTACTTAAAATTTTAAAAAGTATACAATTTAGCTAAATGGAATTTAATGCTCAAATTAGTATGCAATTGAAATTTACCTTAAGGAAATTACAAAACTTATAAGCCTGGAGAAAATTAAAAAATAACCTGCCATTTTAGGTCTGGTTTAGTAATAATACTTATTCAAAAACAAATCACAACAATTGATTGAAATTACCAATTTACTAAAATTAAGAGGTTGATGTAATTGTAGTATGTCAAAAATAAACAGCAAAAACAAATAATAATACAATTAATTTAAAAAATGTTTATTAACTATTGAAAAAAACTATTTTTACTAACTATTGGTTCTTTTCTCAATCAGTGATAATACTGAACTAAGAATATAAATGCTACTCACATTCATAAAAAAATATACAGCCAATAATACCATAAATGTTTTTAAAAAATTACAGTATACATTTTATTTTAAATTTAAGAAATAATAAACTATTTTGGGTCAGTAAATGTTATGTCAATGCAATTTAAAACCTCAATCCTTTAAACATTAATCCAATTTAAGACTTTGTAAAAAGAAAAAAATTATTAAAATAAAATTTAACTATTTTAATAAAAATGCTCATTTTGTTTAGTTTTGACACAATATTAATCTTAAATATTTATTTTTCAATCCAATTCCCTAGGTTTTGTATGCATTGTTTATTCGTTACAAGTCTAGATAAAAAACCCTAATATCTTAAGTTCATCATAAAAACCTTTTATTTTTCAAAATTCACAATAAAACAAGAAGCATAATTAATTTCAGAATGTTAGATGAGTTGTAAACAGAATGGAATGTGTCCACAAGGTGTTTTTTATCAGACAGGAATAATAAGAAAGGGGCGATAAACAGGCGGAAAGGAAGACTGGACTCTTATATATAAATATGTAAAAATAAAATAAAATAAAATAAAGATAAAAAGTGAATGGCTTTAATTCACTGCCTTAGCGTGTGAATTCCTATTCATTAATGTTATCTGTCTCTTTTCACATGCTGATAAGGAAGTGGCCAGACTATGGGCGAATATTTTCTGACTTAGATATTTTGTTTATCTAATGACCAAATCACATACTGATAAGGAAGTGGCTTTCTTCAGGCAGATATTAAAGATCTTGTGGCCCGACGTCGTTTGATTGTTCTGTTTATCAGCATTTTTCACACCTGAAACATTTCTGATATGAAAGCCATCTCTCCATTTACGGTTTTCTAGAATCAGAACCTCAGAACTGAGATTTTCTCATTAGTTCTTAGTAGGGGTGTGCGAGTACTCGAAACTTCGAGTATTTTAATACTCGAACTCGGCTCGAAGCTTCTGAAAATACTCGAAGTTCGATCGAGTCGTTGTATTTCACAAAATATGAGATTTACATCTTAATTTAGTTTTAAGAGTAAACAGTTTTATAAGTTATGAATAAAAAATGTGCGCTTCCTTGTGTTTTATTTTACCCTTAATCATACATTATCAGTTTGGTACGCATAATTATGAACTAAACAATACTGCTAAGAATAGGTAGTACACGACAACAGTCAAATGAACTAGTCGGCGTAGTGAACGAGTTCATTCATTATGATTTAAACTAGTTCAATTCAAAGTGAACAACAGAGGGGAAGGTAGCGATCACTGTAAATATTTACCGTAGTAGCGATCACACATGTTGGTTGTAGAGTCTACTATTCACTAGTAACCTAACCTAAAATAGCATGAATAAAACATTACTGCTGGTTAGTGTCTTTATGGCCCAAGTAAGGGGATGAGAGATCTAGTTCGATGCTCAAAAAGACCTGTTAGCAATACAAATCTAATGATCTGTACGCCGTGGAAATTATGCATATTTTCGTTCATATCAATAATACTGTTCAATCAAAAGGGTCCCGAAAACATGTCTATTGAAATCCCAAGAATCGAAATTCCCATCTTTTCTAGGCGAAAGTTCATCTCGATTGTAGTATACGTACGTGCAAGGAACCGTTTAGCTCCTTTTCGGAACTGAAATTATCATCGTATATTTGTCGTGAGCCAATTGATGTCTAGTATGTTTTTTAATCTGTGCAGGGAATTGTCCGATGATTTAACGTAAGAAAATACAATATCATACCATATAAAATATGGTAATGACGTTCTAGCAGCGTCTGTCACAACATTATTGATTTATTTTCCGTCAAATAATATATATATATATATATATATATATATATATATATATCCGTGGCGAACATCAATTAATTATTATTCTGAAAACACCTTAGATCACCAAAACTGTGTGTAATATTTGCGCCTACAATCTTCCTGTCAAATTGTTGAACGGTTTTCTGACTAGGTTAGACAACGGTTCCTGTTAACATTGACGTCGATGTAAACTTTATAACAATCACAAATCAAGTTAATTGAGAAACATGTTGGAAGACCTTTTCTAAACAAAATACTACATATTTAGAGATTCGGAAAATAGTTTTTATTGAACCGAAGCCTTATCAAACGTCTCGTTTTTTATTCTTAAGTTTATAATTTAGCTGCCCAAAAACTTCACTATACCACTAGTTAGCACTTAGTTGATATTTCAGACTGCATCTCGTAACCAATATCGGCCAGACCTATTATATTAGCTGACAACGTCTATGGTTTTCATTCGATTACACCAGGTTTTCATGAATTTTACGTTATGAAATAATTATTTATCTGTTGTTCAATGTAGCCTCATGTATCGAAGTAGTTTCAAATTGCACACATTTCATTACCAATCATAATTTAAAAACTAATTCAACCTAAGCGACTTACATAATTCAGAGTTTATTTTCGGTTAGTTGTTACATTGTTATTACTGAATTAAATACCCACAGAATACAGATCCACTCTTCTTTGCATGTAAACAATCAATTTTTTGTTGAGAGGAGGCAATTCTGAAAGCAAATGACTGCATTTGGCGATGACGCCTGAATTTTAGCATCAGTTTGGTTGGATGCAGCTTTTGCCAACAAGCTTCGCAAAGTGTACCTTTTCACGGTACACTTTGACCTGAACCACCAGATAAACATATCGGACGGCTGTGAAACAGTATAATTGGCTTGCATAGTAAATCTGATCTGTGATATGAGTGAACAGATTAAATCTTTATAATCCACGTTGTTTCAATTAAATAATATCCTTTCTTATTTCTTACATAATATTAGTTATGAAAAAAGGTTAAATAAATAATGCCACATAAAAATGTAGCAAGGCAGGAAGTAACAAGTTTTATTTATCAAATGTTACAGTTACAAACAACAAATCAAAATTATTGTGTTCAGTTTAGATTTATATATTTACGAATCTGGCAAAACTTAACATAGACTTAGGATGGTGTCTGCCTTATACAGTTGTCTTGGGTGAACAGGAAATCCTTCTATAAATACTCGCTCGAAAATACTCGATACTCGAAAAAATGCCAACTACTCGACTCGACGAGCTCAAAAATCACTACTCGCACACCCCTAGTTCTTAGTTCCAGTTCTTTGGTCAATAACTGATAGAACCGACTTTAGGGACCGACCCATCCCTAGTTATTATTGTATCATAATAACTGAACACCTGTTTGTTGTTGAAAACAACAAACAGGTAATGTTTATTGGTTTCAACTAAGTTGTTAAAACTTTTGTATATTTTTACTTTTCAAAATAATTGTACATCTACACTAAAATTGCATCAAATTATACTTTAAATTTTAAATATAAATCTTTGTCTTTTTTATGTTCCTTTATGGTACTAAAACTAAAAAAAAAACTAACCACCTTTCATGGAAATTTATTTTTTAACATAATTAAGCGTTACTTTAAAATAGGGTAAAATAATTTACGCACGAGAAGGGTTAAAAAGTTCAACAAGAAATTATCTGGTTCACTGACTGTAACATTTTCCACATTCCAAAAGGACAAAGACACTTTCTACTAATTATCTTTTCAACAAAAGACAGTTCCTCCATTTGGACAGTTAAGTCGTATCCTCCCCCTGGACCGTGGATCCAATACTGACATTTTGAACACTTCAAAAAATAATAAGCAACAATCCACTCATAAATAAATTTGGACTGCAGAAAAGCTTAAATGAGTTTTAAGCTTAATTTTATTTTATTGTTTTTTTTTTCAAATCAATATATATCTGTGGTGTGATAGATTTAAAATTTATTAACTATGTGATAGTTTACATGAATGCACTGAAATGTCTTATTCAAACATTGAGTAAATATTTAATATACAAATAGAATGTTTACATACACATATAACATATCGACGAATCTTGACTAGTTCAACTTTCACTTGATTTTCTTTAATAGTTGCAGCTGCATCCGGGTATCTGAAAATAAACTGCTATGGTTTAACTTTGCTTTCCATTCATTAACTTATAAAGTACATAAGAGGTACACAAAGTTTTTGTTTTTAGGATTTCACTAAATAATTACATTAGATTCATTATTGTCAGCAATTTCAAACTTCGAAAAAAATTATTTCATAAATGGATAAAAGAATTATGAAAAATCCAAGAATTTCTTTTTCATGAAATTCATTTAGACTCTTTCCCTGACTAACCATTTAATGTTCATAACGCTGGTTATAAACATATTCAATTAATTGACATGGTTAGTTTAAACCAAAATTTTTGTGTATAACATAAATAAATGTGGAAGCCTTTTAAAGTATGCTTTGCAGATCATTAAATAAGATTATTACAAAATCTAAAACAGCAGTAAAATACTATATTTACAGTTCGGCTTCTTTGATTGCGACCTTATTAAAGAACCTGTGTGAGAGAGACAAAGCTAGTCATTAAAGTGAGACAGCGAATAAGTTTTCTCACACCACTGAACCAACATGCCACTTTAACATTTCGTTGTCATGGATACGCTGTGGGAAGCTCCGCATACTAAGTCATAATACTAGGTGACCATTGGTAGGCAAGGCACGTGGTGGGAACTGGAATCTAGTACAGCTGGAACTTGGCATAGGGGGATAAGGCACTGTGATAGGAGTATGGAATCAGCTGATGTAGGGTGGTTTGTTGTTATTACCCAGTTATATTGAGGTTAAATTATAATTTGATATGCTATATTATTGTGTTTTAAATATATATATTTGAAATACCTGTAATGTGATTGATATGTTCAGTGACCTACCTTCAAACTGAAATAATATTTATCACTATTTTCATTATGTTTTATTTACTATTACTTTGTATCCAATAAAAAAAGCGTGCTTTGCTAACTGTATAAGTAGAGCAAGAACTTACTATCCAATTTCAATATGATTTATAATAACTACAAAAATGACAATACACAAAATTATGGCTATATTATATTGACTTTATAATTCAAGCCGTTTTCTCTACTACCGTTAACATAACCTACAAATAATGAGAACGAAGGGGATGAAGTGCCACGGGCATCATAACCCACCACAATTTTACCAGTGATTATGCTCCCACTTCACATTTATGAAGTTATACCTTCACTTGGTGTGATTAAAAAGGTAGTTCTACCCCATAGTTGTACTTTCTTTTTTTCCGGTTTATTAGTTATAACTCCACTTTTGATGTGATTAAAGTGAAGATATATCTACATAGGTGTAGTTATAACTTCATTATTTTGGAGTCAGGGGACAGGCACACTACACTTTGTCATTTGCCACTCCACTTCATAATGGCAATGTTTATACGTTTAAGGGAGAGAAGAACGTTTCGAGAAATAAGAGTGCTAAACAGGTGCAAGGAACTTATGCGTTTTGAAACAAAATATATCGATTTTGTAACATCCGAATTCCTGCCACAAAGTGATAAACTTGTGGGAAAGCACCCTCCGCAAGACAACTATGAAGATTTTCCTTCGTTACACTGCTGACCCACGCTTCCAGAGCGGAGTAGCCGAAGGCATTGGAGTTGACCGTTCAACAGTGTGTAAAAATATTAATTATGTGATGGGTTGTATACTGGAAAAAGTTGATAACTAGATTCATTTTCCTTGCACAGTGCAAGAGATCAACAACTCAAAGGTTATGTGGCAAACACACTTTATTCTACCAACTGTTTTAGGGGCATTAGACTTCACCCACATTGAAATAAATAAATTGTCCATGTTTGGTGATGAATACATCAATCGGAAAGGATATGCAAGTGTTAATGTCCAGGCAACCTGTGACGCAGATGAAAGGTTTTCGAACATTTCTGTTGAATGGCCAGGGTCGGTGCATTATTCAAGAATATAGAAAAGGAGTGATGTTAAAACATAATTTCTCGATATAATGGTGCTGCTTGTTTGCTTGGTGACTCTGGCTATGGCATCGCTCCGTGGTTGATTACACCTTTCAAGACACCTCAAGAGAATATTCAGCAAAGATTCAATCGCATTCACGCAAGAAAAAGAGTTATAATAGAGAGAGTATTTGGGCAGTTCAAGAAAAGATTTCCAATTCTTGGCAACTGCGTTAGAGTGTCACTAGAAAGAATACCAATACTAGTGGTATGCTTTGCTGCTCTACACAATGTTGCTAAACATCTAAGACAATTTAAATTTCGAAGAAATGGTGAAGATATAAATGAGATAATTGAAGAAGGAGATGAAGAGATGTATGATAGTGTAGCAACAAGACAACATAGTGAACACAAGTGAAATGACATGTTGCCTTTTATTTAAACCTATATCTAATTGTCATAGTTATATATGGCAACTTATTTTCCATTATGTCTGACTTTTTTCTTATGATGTATTATCAATGTAATTTTAATCTACTTGTATTGTATAAATGCAACCTAAACCTACCAATCCTGTTCCTTGAGGCGTTGGACATATGGGCACTCGTATAAGCCCCGTGTACTGTAGCCCATTGTATTTCAGTGCCACCTCCTCGTCCCTTGCCCAGTTGCCCGACCTGCCTAAAGAGCAACATGCACAGATACAGTGGGCAACAGTATACTGTACTAGGGTCTATTGCCATGTGTACAAGTACACTTCTTATCTAATAGTTCTTTTTTGGTTTTTATTTTTATATTTTTTATATTTATTTACTCAAGGAACAGGAATGGTAGGTTTAGGTTTCATTTATACAATACAAATAGATTAAAACTACAATGATAATATGTCATAGGTAACAATTTCTGACATTTCATTAGTTTGTGTTTCCTTTTCAGCTAAATCGTTCTTTTTTTTAGTTGAATCTTTTCTTTTTCAATTTGAATTTTATGCAATTCATATCGTTACAAGAGAACAAGTCTCTGTAGTTGATTGAGGAGTTGTTAAATCTTTAGTTTCCTCGATTTCGTGGGTTAATAACCTTTGGTATTAGGTCTTACATAAATTTCATCAGAATTTGCATTTCTGACTTATTTATTTTGGTAGATTTTTTCTGACTGGTTACATGAAATTTTTTCCTAATTAAATCCGATTGTTGCACTCCTGCTGCACAACTTCCTGGTACTTTGTTAAATACTGGGTTGTCTGTTTCACCCAACAATGACAAAAAGAGCATTTCCCAGTCTTTCCATTTAATTTTTTTTGTTTCCCATTGCGTTTACATCTGATTTTTTTTTTTTATTTTTGTTTTCATATTTTGCAACATTTTGGACATTTGTGACTGCGTAACTTCTTGGCCTGTAGCTTAAAAGTAAGTTGCGAAAATGTTTACCCTCGCTTTCTTTTTTTCGAAAAAACTTTCGGTAATCCAGATTTTTCCAATAAAACACTGTTTTCTGCCAGCAGTTTAACAAATAAAGCCCTGTCTGCGAGTTGACGGCCAACGTCCCCTTTGTCTTCCAATGAAGACATGGTACTATTGTGTACAACTGATTTAACAATTAATCCAACAATTAAATATTACTAAACCCTGTACTAACTATGCTGTAGCTGTCAGGTGAATGATGATCACACGACAGACAGCGACGGCGCAGAGTGGGGGAAACAAGTACAGACTTTAAAGGAAGTTACTGCTACACTGGAGTTGTATCTACTTGAAGATATATCTTCAGTTTTTCCGGTTCGGGGTAATTGTAACTCTGAAGTGTTAGCATTTGTTTAGACACTCCAATTTGGGATAAAGCTGTCACTCCGAGGTAGTGACTACTAAGTAACCCACCCGCCCACCCATACACGTACAGTTATACTGTATATTATGGGACTGTACTTAGTCGTACTTAGTTACTACTAAGTAGTCACTACATTTTAATCACTTCACTGACTACCCCTCACGCCAACTAGAGACGGAGTGGTGGAACATTTTCCCTCTGCTACTGGAACCCCTATATGAGCTAAATTTATCACGCAGGTCGCTTTCAACCCGGCCCAATTATAAATATATTTACTTACTTAAAATAATCTCAATAAAAATAATGTAAAATTCTTAATGACATTTATACAGAACTTTCATATATTGTAATGGGACTAGAGTCTGCAGCAATTACTTATGGTTCTTTAAAGTTCTTCATAAGAAAAATGTCTTCCCAAGTAAATTTGCTAAATTTCCTTTCTCCACATACCCAACTCAATAGTTCTACAAAAGTCCTATTAAGCATCACTATATATAACCCATCAAACACTATTTTACATGTTAATGTCTTCCCAAGTAAATTTGCTAAATTTCCTTTCTCCACACACCCATAGTTCTACAAAAGTCCTATTAAGCATCACTATATATAACCCATCAAACACTATTTTACATGTTAATTTAATTCATCCATGTAAATCATCAGTGGGTGGGGAAAAGTGAACATGCTAAAAAAAGCTCAGCTCTTCAACCAATAGGAGAAGCACTGAAATCACAATTAGGTGAAAGCAGATTGTAATCTTGGTGCATATTGAGAGCCTTTATGATTGTAATCTTGGTGCATATTGAGAGCCTTTATGATTGTAATCTTGGTGCATATTGAGAGCCTTTATGATTGTAATCTTGGTGCATATTGAGAGCCTTTATGATTGTAATCTTGGTGCATATTGAGTCTTTATGATTGTAATCTTGGTGCATATTGAGAGCCTTTATGATTGTAATCTTGGTGCATATTGAGAGCCTTTATGATTGTAATCTTGGTGCATATTGAGAGCCTTTATGATTGTAATCTTGGTGCATATTGAGAGCCTTTATGATTGTAATCTTGGTGCATATTGAGAGCCTTTATGATTGTAATCTTGGTGCATATTGAGAGTATTTATGATTGTAATCTTGGTGCATATTGAGAGCCTTTATGATTGTAATCTTGGTGCATATTGAGAGCCTTTATGATTGTAATCTTGGTGCATTTTGAGAGCCTTTATGATTGTGTAAGATAAAAATAACTTACTTGTTTGCTTCTTCTGAATAAATTATCTTGAGAGGTGTATCCTCATCACGAGCCCTTGTCTTAAGAGCATAAGTGAACAAACAGTTTTGGCGATGCAAGAGATCAGGTCCATGGTTATGGCGGTATTTAAGTGTAATGGGCGCTCCTTTCTTGTTGGGTAGAATAGCCTTTCCTGGACAGGACATCTGACAGACACACCTCAAGAACCTATAACACATGGAGAAGCTGTAAAAAGCAGTTGTTTTCATTTTTCCATGGGCTCAAATATGAGCTAATACTTAGTTCCTTTAATGGTACAAAGGAACAAATTTGCTGCTTATTAAGAGGGTACTGTGTTTAAGCTTTGTGAAAGTACATTACTTCCTTTGAACATGAATCCAATTGAAGAATTCAATAAATTTATACATGCAAATGCACTTTCCCACAATTGTGTTGAGTCAATCAAACTATCAATAAAAAATTAACACTCTCATCAAAGTCACCCAGATTTTCATATATACAGCCAACAAAAAATGTTATATTTTAGAGTCAATAATAAGGGCAGAACAGTCAAGGTCAGTGGCGTATGCATCATAACTCACCTGCTTAATGAATCTAACTAACTCGCTCAATCACCAGCAGCATAGTGCTGCTCAAACTGATCCCCCTCCACAACAGTTATAACCTCACTTATCAAGGATTGATATTGTATTATTTATGAAATTCATTCACCTGACTACAAGCAGTACAGTACATTTTTTGGTAGAACTGTAAACATTGTATTTTGGAACAGTTTGTCATGTTTGGGATGTTTTCATTCCGAGATTACTGGACCGTGTCTTCTGCAATAATACAGCATTGTTGCTTAAAGCTATTGTGTGAGAGAAAAATAAAGCTAGTGATGTAGTCTCAGTACGTATTAGCAGTAGCATTGGCATTTTTTCAATATTTTAATAGCCTAATTTTCTGAGTACAATTGAGTTGTATGAGTTCAAAATGTATGAGTTGTGTACTGTCAGCACAAAAATTATGTGCACCCGAGTTTAAAGGTTGTTTACTAAGAAACTAAGAGGCCTATGAAAAATCCTGTAACACCATTGCCTTGCTTGTTGAGTAGTGCATTTGACATACACACTTTTCAATTTTTTATAAGTTGTATTTTATCATTTTTATCATTGTTGAACAAAAAAGTAACAGAATTTTCACTAGTTTTCACTATGCATTAACTTTACACTTTTATTACTCAGAAATCCAATTAATTAATTATTTGGATGTCTCCGAAGACCTTATGACATCACTCTAAAACTACTTTAACCCAAGTAGTGGTGACCGTCCGTTTTCGGACGGTCTATCACTCTCAACAAGTGGTGACCGTCCGTTTTCGGACGGTCAAACGTTGCCGCGAATATTGCTTATGAAAAAGTTATAGATACATATCTCATCGAAATAATCGATACCATTCGAAAGTCGGTTAAATTACCTATCGAACGATATCAGTTTCGATAGTTTTATTCATATGACAACTTGATGGAGAGAAGAAGAAATCATTGTTTACTATTTTCAGTTCGCCATTTGTGTTGTAGTTGTGTGTTAGTAAACTGTGTGTTAGGATTACATCTACCAGGATGGATATAACTTTATGGTGAGTTTGGCAACATTATTCTATTTTATATCTATACACAAAACATTTTCTATTGATAAAATTATAACATCAGGTTGAGACACTAATTGATACACAATTATAACATGTTGCCATAGTAACATCAATTTTCAGTACAATGCACTATTTATGGTTCTGTTGTTATAAATGTATAAATACCGGTAATAAACCATATAAACTATACATTTTCTGAAAGATTATGAAATTTAGAACAACTTGTATATCTTGGAATTTTGAAATATGTAATGCACATTACCTTTCCAGGTAGAGTCCCCCCCCAAACAACAAAATTTGATAATATTTTTTTTTAATTTTATGATAAGGAAAAAAATTACAAATGTTTATACTCATGTTATTTATTTTATATAATAATACAGAACTTTACAAGTAAATTGATGTAAAATAATACCAAATCTAATAATTAGAAGTATTTTTAAATATTTTTCAAAAATAACCTTGCAAAACATAGAAAAACGGGCTGCCACTAGAGGGTTTTTGATTGCCACTAGTTGGGTTAATAAATTTTGCTCTGACCTTAACAATCAAATTTTTTTCACAAAAATAATTTTTATGCAAGAAAAATTGAAAGTTGCTGTGGAAACATATCACAACAGTGGAAAGTAATAAATAGTTTGACAGGAGAGGCCTCAAACAAGAACATAGAGAACATTGAGTTGCATGACAGAACAATCACGACAGACCCAAGCGTTATCGCAGATGAGATAAACAAATACTTATCGCTGTCCAGGCCGACCGACCTCGTACAGTTCCCACATTGACTCTCCCACCTATTCGTTCTTATCAATATTCATTCTTTATAGAGCCAACTACTGTAAATGAAATAAAACAAATTGTAAAAAATTTAAAAAATGAAAAATCAACAGGTTTTGATATGATTAATGTTTATTTATTAAAATTCATTATAGATGAAATCGCTTCAGTACTGCTTTATTTAATTAACGTCAGTTTTAGTAATGGCATTTTCCCTTAAATGTTGAAGTTAAGTTCAGTTGTTCCAATATTAAAAAAATATAATTCTATTCACTTAGACAACATAGGACCCATTAGTTTGCTCTCTATTTTTTGCTAACTTATTGAAAAAATAATGGTCAAGAGACTGCAAAAATATTTAGATAATTTAAATTTTTTAGTGAACGTCAATTTGGTTTCGTCAAGGGAAAATCTATAGAAGATACCTTAACATCCATAACACAAAACATTTATAGTAGTTTGAATTCCAGATTGAAATGTACAGGACTTTTTATAAATTTCAAGAAAGCATTCGATTTAGTTGACCATGACATTCTGTTAAACAAGTTAGAATACGTAGAAATTAGAGGTATTGTTTTGAGTTGGTTTAAAACTTTCATTATGAATAGAAAGCAACAAGCAAAGTTTCAAAATACCTTCAGCTCAGCTAAAACAGTTGAATATGGAGTTCCTCAAGGATCTGTGACATCTGCTGTCATGTTCTTAATTTTTATAAATGATTTGTTGACACTACGTTTTAATGGAAAAATTGCAGCTTTTGCGGATGATAAAGCTATTTTTTACTCATTGCAATAATGAATTAAATATTAGTGAACAAATAAATAGTGACCTATTATTATTACGTAAATGGTGCCTCATTAACAAAATGCAAGTTAATGTAAACAAAACTAAATTTGTAAATTTTAACTTTCAAAATTTTTATTTGCCAATTCCTCTGAAATTCCATTCTCCATCTTGTAACACTAAGTACATGCCAACCATTAGAAAGAGTAATCAGTTTCAAATATTTAGGAATTACATTGGACGAAAAATTTACTTTTGAACAACATATTTCCAGCTTACATAAGAAAATTAGAACTGCTATTAGAAAGTTTTATTTTTTAAGAAATGTCTCTAGTATCAAAGTGTTAAGATCTCCTTATTTCGCATTGATTAATTCCAGATTGCAGTATGTCCTATTGTGCTTGGGTGGAAGCTACAAATATTTAATAAACAAATTAAGAACAACACAAAATTACTTCCTAAGGATAATTCTAAAGAAAACTAAGAAAGAAAGCTCTTTCCCTCTTTACTGTCAATTAAAAATTCTACCCCTTCAGCACCTTTTTATTTTTAAAGTCTTGAGATTGTTTTTTATTAGAAGTGGAAACATAAGGAACACTAATTTATACTACTCAACAAGATTCATACAGAACAAAAATTACAGACTGCCAAAAGTAAACAAAGCCATTTTTAAATGTTCACTTGCCTACTTAGGACCAACATTTTTTTAATTTTCTTCCACTTGATATTAAAAATGCAATTAATTTGAAAACTTTTTGTAAAAAATCAACTACTTGGCTTTCACTGCAACAAGACATAAGCTATTTTAATATTGATATATCATAAAATGATTTGTTTGTTTTGTTCTTGACTAGAAGCCATTGTCATAAAACACATGCACAACTCTCTTGTTCATGTTTTCTTTTTTTTTCTTTTTTTTTTTTTTTTTTTTGAATTATTTGTGTCTATAATTTTTGATTACTTGTATACTTTAATTAAATTTATATTTTCAATAATGTAAACACTGCAGGTGGCGATTGTTGTCTTTTATTTTGCAATTATATGTATTGCTAGACTCAATTAATTAATTCTATGTTTTTTAGATATATATTTTTGTCTTTACTCAAACTGGTCACATAACTCTATATAGTGGCCAGTTAATTTCCAAATAATTACTATGTAAATGGATAATTGTCAGTATTAGTTGGGAATAAATTCATTTATTCTTAATACCAACTATGTACCCTAACACATCCAGTGGTTTATTACTTTATATATACACCTGGATAGTGGTGTTTAAACTATAGTGGTATTAAAAAATGGTTTCTGATAGTTCAGAACTTTGTAAATCTGGATCACTTCCAGTCACTATTAATTCGTATTAACAAGTTAGACTGTAATATGTTATGCTACCTGTAAAACAGTTTCTCAAACATATATTGATTTAACAAAAAATTAAACTATATACATGAATTAGATGTATCTATTTTCAATACTACCGTAAATGTATGGGTAGAAGGGTAGGTCAATACTATTGTACGTGTATGGGTGGAAGAGTTGGTCAATACCAAGTTGTAAGTGTATGGGGGGGGGGGGGGTGAAACAATACCAAGTACATGTAGGGTGGGAGTTTGGGTCTATAACACTATATGTGTATGGGCGAATGGGCCAATACCAGACCGTACGTGTATAGGTGAAATAATATGAATCATAACTTGATTTTGAGCTATATATATATTGATGTTTGACATAATCGCTAGTTCACTGGCATAATTCAGTTATGGCTCATCCCACCCGCCCGCCCCTACACGTACAGTAGTATTGGCTCACCCACCCTTCCATACATGTAATCAATCAATACCACTGTATGTGTATGGGTGGGTGAAAGCCACTGTACGTGTATGGGCGGGTGGGTGGATGAATGCCATTGTACGTGTATGGGTGGGCGGGTGGGTGAATGCCATTGTACGTGTATGGGCGGGTGGGTGGGTGAATGCCATTGTACGTGTATGGGCAGGTGGGTGGGTCAATACCACTGTAAGTGTATGGGTGGGTGGGTGAATGCCATTGTACATGTATGGGCGGGCGGGTGGGTCAATCAATACCACTGTACGTGTATGGATGGGTCAATGCCACTGTACATGTATGTATGGGTGGGCTCACAGTTCGGCAGGACTGGTTGACAACAGTTGGGCATGTATGCCACAAGTTCTTGTGGAGCACTCACAAAGTATTCGTTATACAGCTCTGCAATAGCCTGCGGGTCCTCAACAATGCTGCCATCATTATCTCTAATGTTATCTATTGCTTGGTCACTGGTCTTATCTGTCAAACTGTTTATTAGCTTCCACTGTTTCTTTACATCACCTTTTGAGCTATATATTACATAGGTCCAAGTTCCGTAACTTGATTGATTAATCTTAAACAATTTCTCGTATCTTAGAGTTATCTGTAAGCAATATAATTTGGGTGAATTTAAATTTATTGCCAACAATAACTCATCAAATTTATTTAACTAAACAGTGATTTATCATAATATATAATATTCTTGCATCCTCATACAAATCTACATTTTATTCAGGAAAATAACTAAATACATTATTTAAATTGCAGACATTAAAATCTTTTTTGAATTTTTGTATAAAACAGAAAAACGTATTTATCTGTATGTATTATCTTAAATTTAAAAAACTTCCCCACATACATTATTAAGATTTTAAAAATCAAATTGACTATATATCCAGGTACACGCTTAAAATTAAAAATTAATTTAACGTTAAATTTTTATTCAATTTATGTTTGATCATGGTTTGCTATACTTGTAGATTTTGAAAATAATAATAATCCAACTTTATAGCTAATCAAAATGTGTACTGTATCAATTATTATGTTATTATTTTGACCAACTCACCATATGTTTGCTTTGTCAATTTTCTTATCAATATAGTAATAAAAGCCCTGCCCATCATGGTACTGAGGGGCTTTTCCAAACATTGGTAGTCTTTCTGCTGCCAGCTTGCCAGGAAGGTGCACCATGTCTGATGACTTGCATTTCTGAAGCAGGATATATATCTAAATGGCTCACAATGGAAAGTACACTGTAAATGATTTTTTTGAAGATGACTTCTATTTAATGACTTAGAATTAATTATTATTATTTTTTTTTGTAGCTAAGAAAATTACTTTTCTCATTTACAGCCCTGTTTTAAAGAGTAATAAATAATAAAGAGATTTAAATTTTATCAACATAGATCTCACAAACAGTATTAGATGTTAAGGTATAGGGCAATAGGCCAGGAATTGATATAACAGGAGAGATAGGCCATTTATTAGTAAATTTATCAGGAAAGATAAGGTCAGGAAACATAAACACAACTAAAAACTATGCATCAAAACACTCACACAAATGTTGTGTGTGAAACATATTCTTCAGGATGGAGGTACAAACAAAATATGCATCAAAACACTCACACAAATGTTCTGTGTGAAACATTCTTCAGGATGGAGGTACAAACAAAATCAATAATTCTACACATCCTTACCATAACTAAGTTAGTTTTAACAAGAATATACAGATTTTAGTAAAAATAAAATTATTCTTACAGAAGGTATCAAAAAATTGGGTTCGGGGAAAGAAGAAATCAAATTTTTTCATTTCAAATAAGAGCAAGAAATATTGTACATGAAATTTGAGGTTCAATGTGGGAGGGGAGGGGCCTAAAAACAATTCATAACTGGATAATTTATTATTTGTTGGCTAATTTTACATAGTGTTTTTATTAATAATATATAATGTTATTAAATTTCCATTTTATACTCACTCTGTCAAAGCATAGCCTCTCCACTAAATTTTTAATATCCTCTTCTGAAATAAGAGCAGCACCCTCAGGATCTCTGAATAATAATATCAAACACTTTAAAATTAAACAATATGAACACCAGCACTTAATTATTTTTTTAAATAAAATCTTGAGAACAATTCTACAATCAACTTGTTAAGATGGATTCTGGATTAGATGAGCAACAGAGATTTCTGAACTGATCCTGGTGTAATGTAACTAATAAAAAGTAGACAACTATCAGCTAGAAACATCTACAAATGGTCAACCTTCAGACGTGTGGTTGAGCAAAATATGAGAACCTATGTGGCAGCCTAGCTACTTTAGGAAGACAAAGTAATATCTCTCTTAGGAGAAAGAATAAGGTAGTTGATGATCTAACAGCAGAATAAGACAAATAAAGTCGAGTTACGGTGAGGTTAAAAAGCTTTTTAGTTTTGAGTGGTAACCTGTTTTAAGTTAATGAAGAACTTATTTTCAATGTAAATTTAAACTGATAGGCCAGCTATTGTTATTTTTTCGTGACAGAGTTTTCTTTCTATAGTTGGATATTCAAATATCTTTTCAGTATTCTATCTGTATAATTATAATTTAAAAATAAGAGTTCAACCTCATTTGTTTGGCTCTTTCTAAAACACTTCAATTCATTTGAAAATATTATAAAAATTGCAGCTTATACAAATTTATTAACAAATCAAGTCTGAACTGTGCCTAGTAATAGTATTGAATTGTCTTAATGTATTCTTTTAAATGTGTTACAATATAACTAATTTTACATTTTCCATTAGACTGTGCAGTTTACTACCAATGTGTACAATACAGAAATATCAATACAGTATACCAGAAAACCAATGTAAAATACAGAAATATCAATAGAGTGTACCAGAAAACCAATGTACAAAATCAATGGTAGCTGGCAGATAATGACACAAATCAACATTTCTCTTAAATATTTGCAAGATCTCAGTGCTATGTACAAATAACTTAAAACTAACAGCGTTTTTAACAAAAAAGTATTGTGATCTAAATAAGATTAAGTAGGTATAGTCAAAAAGTTCCCGGAGTTGGTTGAAATATCTTTATTGGGCAAAGATAAAAAGTTACAAACCTATTTTCCTTCAAAATGCTCTCCTCCTGCATTAACACACCTGTACCAATGATCATACAGTTGTTCAAAACAGTTTTGGCACTGATTTAAAAAATGTATTTAAATGATTTTGTCACATTTTTCTGACAGCTTCAGCACCTGAAACTCGTTTTCCTTTTTTTTTTTATGTTTTCGTCGTGTAAACAGGAAAGAATTGGCCGGCACAAAGTCAGGCAAGGTCTATTGTGGTAACACAGAGCTTGACTAGGTAGGTAGTTATGTACTAACAGGGATCGGATCAACGTGCAGGTTTATTGCCACACAGCAAAGTTCAATTGTTTTCTGCCCATTTTCAGGCCATTTCCTCCTAATGACGTCTCATAAGCACCTAAGAATTTTTGTGTGGACACTGCCAAGTGATAAATTTACCTCATATGCAATTTCATTATTCTTCTGTTTGCATGGACAGTTTGCCGAACTTGCTCAATGTTGTTATCTGTGGTTGCATTTGAAGAGCGTTGAATACGAGAGTCATCTTCAATGTTTATGTAACCTTCACAAAAACATTTATGCTATTTGTAAACTTGGCTATTCTTCATGGCCTCAACTCTGTACGATTGAATTAACATTTTAAGTTTCTCAGAAGATGACTTGAAGTAAAAAACAAAATTTAATATTTTTTCGCTGTTCATTAAATTAATTTTTAAAAAGCAACAATATAAACATACAAATACACGAAAAGCGCTCCCCACAGGAAAACAATGGTAGCTGAGCGATACTTGCACTAGCGATATCCCTTCTACAGGAGTAGTACTAGCTACTACAGAACAAAATTCCCACCGGTATTTGTTTGATTTAGATTTACTGGCTAATTCTAACATTTCGCAGAAAAAACGGTAAAAGTCGGAATTCATTCTCATATTTGACTTTTACTGGTAAATATTAGGATTGCTGCACAGGCTTGGTAAAAGCTAAAATTATTTTAACTATAAAGTGTTTCAGACTCTTACCATCTCATTATGGTGAATCTTAAGATTTCCCAGCGGGAGCCAGTAAAGGTTGAATGAGTAAGGAACAGTAAAGGAACAGGAAACAAATAACGAACAAACTGGATTTGTTTACCTTTAGTATATGCATTTAATAGAAAGTCAAATTAATAATGTAGTAAATGAATAGGAAATTAGAATTACGAGGTACGTCCAGAAAGTAAGTTCCGTTTCCATTTATATCCGCTGCAGCACTGCGATCGCAGTTCCGCGCATGCGCGGCTCTGTATCAAGGAGAAGAAACGTGCACCATTTTGAGATCGCTGTCAGTCTCGTACGCTTTGTTGTGCTTGTTTAAAATGTCGGTGTTGATCGAACGAAAATCCCGCCGCTTGTGAAATCAGATCTGTGATTCGTTTTCTGAATGCTAAGAAAGTGAAACCGATTGACATTTATCGGCAAATTTGCGAGGTTTACGGACAAAATGCGATGAGTGATTCAATGGTGAGAAGATGGGTCCGACAGTTTAATGAAGGACGTAATGAAGTGCATGATGAAGAACGAAGTGGGCGTCCATCTTTGATTACAGAAGAACTGGTTCACACGATTGATGAGAAGATCAAGGAAAACCGTAAGTTTACAATGAGTGCTCTCGCTATGGAATTCCCCCAAATCTCACGATCATTCATTCATGAAATTGTTACCGAAAAACTGAAATTTCGAAAACTTTGCTCACGTTGGGTACCGAAAATTCTTACTGAGCAACACAAAACACAACGGATGGGTAGTGCACTTCAGTTTTTGAACCGTTATGATGAAGGCGGTGAAGATTTTCTGTCACAGATAGTCACAGGAGATGAAACTTGGGTTTCTTATGACACCCCAGAATCTAAGCGGCAATCAATGGAATGGAGGCACACTTCATCTCCAGCAAAGGTTAAGCCGAAACAAATCTTGACACCTCGAAAAATCATGTGCACAGTGTTTTGGGAAGGGAAAGGCATCTTACTGATTGATTTCTTACCGCGAGGTCAAACAATCAATGCAGAAGTTTACTGCGAGACACTGAGGAAATTGCGCCGCGCAATACAGAATAAGCGCCGAGGATTTCTGTCCAAAGGTGATGTTTTTCTTCACGACAATGCACGACCACACACTGCAAATGTGACGAAAAACCTCATACAGGGATTTGGCTGGGACGTGTTTGATCATCCTCCGTACAGCCCTGACCTCGCTCCTAGCGACTTTCATCTGTTCTTACATCTGAAGTCTTTCCTTGGCGGTCAACACTTCAACGATGACGAAGAGCTGAAAGAAAATGTTTCCAAATGGTTGAAGACACAGGCGGCAACCTTCTATGAAGAAGGCATAGAAAAACTTGTGCCACGCTATGACAAATGCCTGCAAAATTTCGGCAGTTATGTAGAAAAGTAGTTTAAGAGTTGTAGATTTTAGTGCAATAAATATTTTTTCTGTATCTGTAGACAAATTATTTTTATTACCAAACGGAACTTACTTTCTGGACGTACCTCGTATAATTATGGAATATTATCAAATAAAACGTTGGTTACTTGTTGCAATATGGTTGGGAATTGTGGCACTGGCACTTAAAGTTGCACTTCATGTTTGCTGCCTTGCACATACACTTCCTCGTGGAATACTTTCACATACAGTAACATTTTCTCTAACCCTGGCCGCCAACCACTGATTGTCGATGAACTGCGGAGTAAAGGCTTATCTCTTCCCCAAGTACATCTTCAGGTGTTATAAAGTCTTCGGCATAAAATGTAAATTCATTGCGAGAATTCAACGTATTCAACTCTCATGATGAAGTTCCAAGGTGGTAGAAATCATCTCCTCTCTTGAATACGACAGCAATCATATTCTTGGGGTAGATTTTCGAACGGTCAATATCTGGAATTTTGATCCTAACATTCTGCCCAACATTGGGGTTGGGGGTTGGGTCATTGGACTTTTTTTTCTTTTCTTCACCTGTAATTCATGTGCTTCCTTTGCAGATTCTCGAAGTCCTTTATTAGTGTCGTCACGAGATTCTATTTCAGTAGATTTGGGAGTTGGTTTCTTAGAAGTTGTAGAAGTCTATAGTCTTTGCCTGAGCTGCGTAAACAAGTTGCACCAGGTTGGGACACGTATACATTTTGCCATCAAGAATCTCTTTCAGCTGGTTCCTCTGAAGTTTCACGATCATTTCACGAGGGAGTTTTGAGGTAGCCAACCCCATTTTCATTGATACTCCAAACATGGCTTCATAAGGAGAACATTTAATGCCCTCATGGTAGGCTCTATTTTTAATGGCCTGTATAAATCGAATCCCTTCAGACCACTTTGGTATATTGTTCGTTTCTATCCACGTAGCCAACATATTCTCAATGCCCTGATTCGCTCTTTCATCATTGAGATTTGCTGTGCCTTGGTTTTCCATGCCAACCTTAATATCATGCAACATGTCACACAAACTATTGATTACTTTATTACAACATTCATGCCTATTGTCTGAGTGTAAAATACAAGGAGCACCAAAAGTGGAGAATATGTCAAGGAGGTAGTATGAGACCTCTTCAGCTCTTTCAAATAAAGTAAAGCGTGTACAGTTACAAACTTAATAAGATGGTCTTGATAAACTAATATAAACTTAACAATTGGCTTCAAAACCAACCCTTTCTTTAAACTGTCTGTTTTTTTTCTAGCATGGCTCACAAAGTCGTAGGTAAATAATAACCTCATTAGTAGTTACATTTTTGTGTTCATGGTTAACTTCCTCTAAGGTCTGAGTCCTCCCTCCAAGGCCATTATTGATGTGTGACAAATTAATGATATTGTAACGAACATAATGAATGTCATCATCTTTTTCTGATGAGATCGTGAGGATCAACTTTCCCTCACTTCTGATTGCCACGATTTCATATATTTTCAAGTGCCTATAGTGAACACTCTCCTTTTACACCACCACCTTAGCTTGTTTCACATCATTTAACAATGTGTGATACTTTTCGTCCATAATGTAAAAATGATTTTCGTGCTTACTGTTCACAGCATCATTAAAATGCTCATAGAATCGATCACACATTTCATCCATTGTGATACACAATTATCACACCAAGAGCAGATTATCAACTGAGGTCGGAGCGAATAGATAGAGAAGGGGAGGCAGAATGAGATCTGTCTGAACATGAAACACTAGATTTACCAACAAGCATTAGGAAATCTGCACATTTACCAAGAACGGTTGGGTTGGTATAAGCCAAAGCTCCTCATTTCCTCCAGATATTTCAGACTTTTATCAAGTTGGATGGTAAATCCAGAGATTAACCAACACCCAAGAGGTAAAGGCTTGATTTCCATTCAGTTTTCGAACTTTAACCACAGATAATCCCTTAAGAATTATCTGGTAATTCTTATGATTTGCCACACTTCAGGGTTTTATGGTAACATGTATAATGTACATACTCATAAATTAATTATTTTAAAATAACTTTTACTATACTTAGTGTTATTGTTAAATTTTCTGATAGTTCAGAACTTTGTAAATCTGGATCACTTCCAGTCACTATTAATTCGTATTAACAAGTTAGACTGTAATGTGTTATGCTACCTGTAAAACAGTTTCTCAAACATATATTGATTTAACAAAAAATTAAACTATATACATGAATTAGATGTATCTATTTTCAATACTACCGTAAATGTATGGGTGGAAGGGTAGGTCAATACTATTGTAAGTGTATGGGTGAAAGAGTGAGTCAACACCATTGTAAGTGTATAGGCGAGTGAGCCAATACCAGCATATATGTATGAGTTGGAATTTGGGTCTATACCACTGTACGTGTATATGGGCAGATGTGCCAATGCCAGACCGTACGTGTATGGGTGGACGTAATATGTATCAAAACTAGATTTTGTGCTATATCATGTGATCTATTACATAGGTTCAAGTTCCATAATTCTTCGTTTGCTACACTACGGTATTGTAGATAAATGGGCAGACGTTTTGAAATCATGTAACTAAAGTCTAATTATACGTCTTTTAAGTCTATTTAGGTATTCATACTATTATGTTTAGTACTGGTTAGACTTTTAAGACTGAAATATAAAAATGCAATAGTTTAGGATTACCTACTTTGAAGCTTCTTCACTGTAAATCTGTATCACAGATTTATTTGATATTTCAAGAAGCCTGATTTTCATCTTGTAAAGAAACCATAGCTCTGTTCCATACTTGGAAGGTTGTGGCTCATGATTATGGGGCTTGAGAACGTGAATGGCACTATGTGGCTCCAGAGACATCCATCCCCGTACCTTGCACTTGGCAACTGTACACTGCAAAATCCTGATGTCATGGAACAGAAAAAATGGGTTTCAAAGATAGTAAATATGTAGTATCGTGCAACACAAATATCATCAATTTAGAGAAAGCATCAAGTACACTCTTTAGCCCTTTTAGGACAAACATGCTATTTGTAACCTGCACTGTAGTTACCGCCAAAGATAACGTGAGCTTTATGTAGCCAATAAAGACTACCTCTGCACGTGTAGGGGTGGGCGGCTGGGTCAGTACCTCTGCACGTCTAGGAGTGGGTGGGTGGGTCAGTACCTCTGCATGTGTAGGAGTGGGTGGGTGGGTCAGTACCTCTGCACGTGTAGGGGTGGGGGGATGAGTACCTCTGCACGTGTAGGGGTGGGCGGCTGGGTCAGTACCTCTGCACATATAGGAGTGGGTGGGTAGGTCAGTACCTCTGCACGTCTAGGAGTGGGTGGGTGGGTCAGTACCTCTGCACGTCTAGGAGTGGGTGGGTGAGTCAGTACCTCTGCACGTATAGGAGTGAGTGGGTGGGTCAGTACATCTGCACGTCTAGGAGTGGGTGGGTGGGTTAGTACCTCTGCACGTCTAGGAGTGGGTGGGTGGGTCAGTACCTCTGCACGTGTACAGGTGGGCGGGTGGGTCAGTACCTCTGCACGTGAAGTAAAAATACTTTGAAAGGTGCAAAGTCCCTCACTACTTCTAATTAACACTGGTCAAATTCCGTTGGTGAAAACACTCAACTCATTTTTGTTGCGGTGGGGGAGGGTCAAGGGTATGTGTATGCGGTCTGTATACATGCATAGTTGCTGGAAAAGACAAGTAGACTATTTACAACCCACCTTTAATTATAATTTTTACGGCTCATATAGCAACATAATAATTATTTTCTATGTTTATGAATGCTGAACGAACTTCCAATGAGCATATTATTTATAATGTTAGCAGCACAACTTACATTTTGACATATATATTATTCTTATTTACTTCATTTAACAGCTGATGAATCATAACTTTGTTCCCACCAAATCTTATGTATGTTTTGTCTATGTGAAGATTTTTCAACAAATGTTCATGTCATTTTTTACTTTCCAAAGAATCAGACTAAAGAACAGAAAGTATTGTTTCTTACTGTATATTTAATTTAAGTATTATTGTATATTTTAACCCTTAAAACGCGGCATCCGTATATATACGCATGTTTACAATTGCCCGTAACGCGTTATACGTAATATTTCACGAGCTGATAACAATAATCCTAGAACAGGCCTAATACAACGTAGCGAGTTCTAAGATTCAAGGTCAAGACTATTTTCAGGTTATTATTCATTTTCGAGACCTTTGGACTGGTTACTAGGCAACGAATGTAAATAATATGAAGTTTTCATTCATTATTGCCTCTATCGAGGTAACCGCTAGCGCTCGCAGCAAATATATACGCATTTGCTAGTCACATGACGCGGCGACCGGCTGGCGCTCGTCAGTCTGCAGTTATTTGTTGTCTGTCTCGTGCATTGTACTAACCTCCGGTGTGTAAACAAACAGATTATGTACACAAAATAAACACTATTTACAACAAAAATAAAACTAGACTTCACAATGAAAAATTAGAGTAAATTCAAAATAATAAACTTTGTAAAATCTGTTGTCTTATTGAGTTATATTGTATATATTTTTATAATGGCTATACAATTTTTAGTTTTGAAGTTTTTCATACAGCTGCTACTTTCTAAGGAAGAAATTGTCATTCTAAAATCATATTTCAATTGAAAAATTTATTTTTGCAAGTATAAAATTTTTTTAATTGCATCCAATAATATTTCGTTTTTACAGTTTTGACAAAACTTTGTAATGAATAAAAAATGAATATAAAAATACAATATCTTTATTATTATTTTTTTTTTACATTGTACTATCCTGGTTTAGATTTAAAAAAAATATAACTTTACAAAAACTAAAATTATATATATTCAAGAAAATTAAGCGTTAATTGAAAAATTACAGAAAATTACTCAGCGTTTTAAGGGTTAAGTATTTTTTATTATTATGTTTATTGTTGTAATTATTACTGTTATGTTGTTTATTGGCAGTATTTTTGTGTACATTTTATCTACTGGGCTATTAATCTTATTGATCATTATTCTCTTATTGAAAACTATATTCGATATTTTGTATGCATTTCATAGCAAATGTTGTCACATTTGCAGTGTACCACTACTATTTTTTTACTACTGTTTACATATTTTTTATTTGTGTGTGTGAGTTTATTTTCAAGTAGAGGTAATGAAAATGTGTTTTTTTTAGATAACAGACTATAAGAGTTGTTTCCCACAGTAACATTTCTTTTTATTTTCCAGCAATTTTTCATTAATTATAATAACAAAGCAGTAAAAATTAAATTCATAATATTTATTTTATGTTTTTTGTTTTTATATGTTATATTTAACGTTATAAATGTTATAACATTACATATTACTTCATTGTGAACAAAAGCATTAAAAAAGGTGTATATATCTGTCATATAATCATTTTTATGACTTTTTAAATAAAATTACTGCTTTTTCTCATTTTTTGCCTTTGCTTCTTAGGTAGGGCCATAATACAATTCACACACCTTAAAAAGTATAAATAATCGTTTTTCATCCAAAAAATGTCAACTTTCTAAGGTGTTTTTAACACTTGCTGAAGAGTTCTATTGTAGGCTGGCCCTGGACAGAAAAACCAGCTACATTTCAGAGCATCCTACAATTTAGCTTATTGTTAGCTTTAATCAGACTTGGGAAAGTTACTAAAAAATTTAACTGAGTTACAGTTACTGCCCCAAAAAGTAACAAAATTACAGTAACAGCTAAAATATGTAACTCAGTTACAGTTACAATTACATTTACTTTTACAAAATATTGTTTAACCTTATTTCTTTTATAGTATTATTGATATTAACAAAAACTTCTTAGGAGATCAATACATTTATTTATCTCGTAATAAAGATTATAATATTTGACCCCTTGTTAAACCCAGCTATAAATCATACATACATTTTAGGTAATTACTCAAAACAATTACCTTGATATGTATCTTCAAATTATTTGAAATACTTGTTACTAAAGCACTTGAAATGTTGATTTTCTGTATACACAGTAAACATCGAAACTTTAACCGATTGTCCTTATGTTTCAGTTGCTTCAAAGAAAGTTACAATTTCTGGCCATATAACTTCAAATGCAGCCATATTTTTATAATTAATTAAAAACTATTAAGTAACTAAAAAATATAAAACTAAAAACTATTACTAAACAAAAAATAAATTAATTTAATTCAAAAGTAAAACTTGCACTGAAGCACATGAGATGATTCAGGAATCATTTTCATATTCAATATTGTTATAAAATAAGTATGTCCTGAAAATGACAAAAATCATCACCTCATAATTTTATCAAATATTAATTTTAATAATTTGAAACTAAGTAATTTATTATGTCATATTAAGTTTGATATCATTTATGATAATAAATAATTTCATTTGATCATAGCCTCAATTTAGATAATATTTGGAAGTTATTTAAATTTCCCTTTATTCAAAAATAGTATAACTCGCGAAATTTATAGAGGCACTTGGCCAGGCAATGCGCAGTAAACTAATTGGAGTGGGGGAAGCCGCCGAGTTAGTGTGTGCCATAATATGGTAAATAAAATAGAAAATAAAATCATCTGAAATTTAAACTGTTGTTTACAAACTGACTTAACCTTGTTATTGTTAATAGATAAAAATAATAAATTATTGTGACAATCATTACTAATTAATTAATAAATGATGCTTAACTTTTTTTATATATTTGTTCATAGATATATTGTCTAAGATCTAAATTTCAAATAGGTCCACATGGTAGACCTCTCAGAAGAAGATGTGTTGAATGCAATACAAAGCGAATCAGAAAGGACACCACTTATTTCTGTGGGGCGTGTGACGAATAGCCTGCCTTGTACTTCGAACAATGTTATCACAAGTGAAACTCTTCCACATTGTACAATAGTGTAAATAGTGTTGAAAAACCCCTCAATTGCTACTAACTGTCAACTAAAAGGTAAGGAATACATTTATTCTTACTAAAACTAAGTTTACAAAATATAAACAGTAAAAAAAAACATAATACCACCCATTTGGCGTTTGCCGCATAAACCATAGTTTTTTATGCTATTTGCAGCAAACACCACATGGTGTTTTATATAAATATGTATATACATAAATGTTTACCTATATAATATTGTTTTACTAGCCATTTTATATAGTACTAACTGAAAAAAAAGTATTTTTTGAACAACGTCTAATTCGGCAAATGCAGTAGATCAGCTAATTTAGTCCACAGTGAACGTGTAAAAGAAGAAATTTCATTTGAAATACAGAACTCTTAATTAAATTTACATTGTCATTTACCTTTTTTTTTAACTTTTAATTTTAAAATAAAAAATATATAATCGAATTAAAATAGACTCATTTATTAACACTGCCAAACTCCATAAGTATTTTTGAAATCAGCATGAATTCCCCCATGAGGTATCTTAATGCTCTACTATTTATATGCTAGAAGACCCTGAGGAATATCTTCTTGATTTATGTTCTTCAACTTGAACCTATGTTTACCATATTTACTCATTAAACATCTAATTTATTTTGTATCTCAACTTGTGTTTGTGTATTATTTAATATTTATTTTAAGTTATATTTTCCCACAATATATGTTCCATTAAATTTTGCACACATGCACAGTGACGATACGATAAGGTATATTTAATAACTACTGTAACAGTAACGACAGATAAGGATGAATATCGATGGTCGATGTTTTTATTTTGATGTTGATGTTTTTGCGATCGATGGTAAATACATTACAGATTGTATTTTAAGATTGAATAATACATATTTTAATGTAATATAAAACATCAATGTTTTACAAAAAAAAATATAAATGTGAAGAGATTAAAGTTTTTCACACATCGAGAGTTTTAAATGATGTAAACATCAATGTTTTCTCTACGATGCTCATCCCTACTGACTGACAAAGTAAACAAACAGGGGTTGGGGTTGGGTCATCCAGATAATGTTTAGGGGTGGGGGGAGAAAACCGGTCAAAGACGACGACCCCGTTCGACAAACTTCACATATGAGCAAGCTGCATTCCATGAAATTCCAGGACGACTGGGATGCCGATGGTTTCTGTGTTTTCCATATTGATTTTACACGACTAACAAAGTAATATTACTGATTATTCATTACTCAGTTTTGTAATGAATTATTCGTTACTCGTTACTGTTAAAATATTTAACGGATGTGTTACAAATTTTCTGAAAATTGTAATGATTACTTGTAATTGTTAAATTTTGTAATAGTTATTCTCAAGTCTGGCTTTAATGTATAAAACCTATAAACAGATTAGCTTTTACGATGAGACACCTGTTAATGCTTGCGGAAATTTACGTTTTTGTTTTAATATTAATATAGAATTTGAATATTTATACTCCAATACCAATCAGGGCACACTAACCATACCAAAGTGTTATCAACACATTGCTACATGCTATGCTTATGCTATGATTCTGCATCCATAGAATATCATGGGGTTGGGGGGGGGGGGGCTAACTACCAACAGTGATCCTAGTCTTTATAATATGATCACTAACTGTTTCCATTTTACTCTGAATGGCTCTTGAGTTGAAAGTTATTTTCCAAATACAGCTATATTAACATTTTAGTAAGATATTTCACAAAAGTAACAACATTCCTGTTGGAATTATGCAGATAGTTAAAGTTGTTTGTGTTGCTAGTTTGTTTATCATTACTTCAAGTTGTGGAAAATTATGAACAGTTTAAGTTCTAGTTTATTGATAAAAAAGGAATAAACTAGACAAAACTATTACCAATTTATTCCTTTAATATTGCAGATAGATATTAAATACAGTTTGGATAAATGTATGTATATATATATATATATATATATATATATATATATATATATATATATATGATTTTATTATATAGAGGCGATCAAAATTATTGGGTACAAATCAGTTTTATGTTTTTCAAATGAGCGACATTAAGAACATTAAGAGTTCATGCAGTTCTCTTAGACTGTGTGGGTAAAACTGGAAATGTTTTGACACAAGCGATTTCGGGCAAAAAAAATTTTTTTTACTAATTTCGACCTGCTGAACACAAATCTGCAAACCATTTTCCGCGGAAAACACCCCTTCCCCCAGAAAAATAGGAAAAACGCGAAAAACCTTTTTCGGTCGAATACAACATGTGGCATATCTAAATTGACTGTTTTTTTACGCTGAACACGAAAATGCAATCGGATTTTCTCTACGATCAATATCATGCGAGAAAATAACGATGTTATCAAGAACTACTTTGTGCGTGGAGGATGGCGGCTCGAGGCGCATGAATACACCGCGTCGCGTTCACCACTTGCGGCCGGCCGTTTGCCAGTGACTGTGTTGCTTCAGTGCGAGATGGTTTGTGAGGGCTGTGAGGTTAACTATTGGGACGCTGCGGCATTAAACGAACATCAGTTACAAGAGTTTTTCATCGAACACGGTATTGTAAAGCGCACAACTAATTGTGGCCGTTGTGGTGGACACGTTTCCATTGGTGAGGATTATTATTCTGCTCGAGGAGTGTGTCGGTCAGAAAACAAAAACCGAAGCGTTGCGGGTGGCGTGGTTCGGTGCGCGCCGGTTCCTGGCTCAGGAATACAAGATTACCGCACAGGACCATTTTCACCTTTGTTCTCACCCTGCTGACAAGAGAACCTCCCCGGTACCCCTTCCTGAGAGACACTCTTCATCTTACCTCTCACACCGTCGTTGATTGGTGCATTTTTTACCGGGAGGTGATCTTAAATCACTTGCAGCGGGAAAACGTTCAGCTAGGTGGCCCCGGTGAGATTGTTGAAATCGACGAGGCCAAATTTGGTAAGGGTAAATACAACCGCGCCAGGATCGTCAAGGGACAGTGGGTTCTGGGTGCTATTCAGCGGAGCAACAAGAAGACCTTGCTAGTGCCCGTCCCTGACAGGTCAGCGAGGACCCTAGTACAAATGGCGCTACAGCCTCGAGGAGAGGCCACACGCCTTCTACAGAGCTGCTGCTCTGCTGAATCCTACAAAATATTAGGTTGGTACCCTTATTTTCATTCACTGACAGTATAGGAGGGCTGAAAAGGTTAGGTTAGTTTAGGTTGGTTTTGCGGTAAACGATCGATTTCGGCCGAAAAGGGCTGAAAAGGTTAGGTTATTTAACAGTTTAAACTATAGAAAACAAACCTAACCTAACCTTGTCAGCTACGGGTCGGTTCGGATACCGCCGAGATGAACCACGTGCGATTTTGGCCAAAACCTTGAACATTAACCCGCTTAATATTGATCGCAGAGAAATTCCGATTGCATTTTCGTGTTCAGCGTAAAAAACCAGTCAATTCTGATATGCCACATGACATTTTCTGCCAAAAAAATTATTTCAACATTTTCCGGGTTTTTCCGATTTTTCTGGGGGAAGGGGCGGTTTCCGCGGAAAACGGTTTGCGGATTCGTGATTAGCAGGTCGAAATCAAGGGAAACAATTTTTTTTTTGCCGAAATTGCTTGTGTCAAAACATTTCCAGTTTTACCGACTGTGTGTATCTCTACACTTCTCTCCTTCACAAAATGACTAAATACACATTTTTACATTTCAAATATTATTTTACTACTTTATTTACCTTTTGTCTTGACAGATACCCAAGCTCCTGTAGTAATAGCCTTCAAGGTCGTGGTAGAGCCAAGATCCAGTTGACAGTGCTGGCACCTGCTCTGATAGCTTTACCTGAGCATGAAAAAAAGAATTTTATTTGTATAACCTTTTTGGTGATGCCTGTTGATTCTGTAGGGTTTTTTTAATCAGATACGCATTTCACCACTACTGTGGCATCCTCAGTGATACTAAAAAACTAAGTAATATTTATTTACACTTCATACAGTTCGTACATCGGCACTGCACTATGCTACGGACGCGGGCGGACCAGCGCTGCTCGACTTGGTTTTTCACTTCCTCCGCATGTTGTTCTATACATTTCAGATTTTAAATATTTTTTGTATGCAATTTTATAAACGTAAGAGGTAACATTAAAACGTGCAACAAGAAAATTCCGCTCAATTCCCGCCTGGCACAGAGGTCGGGAGTGGGAAAAATGGCCGATGCTTGTCGCATGACTAAAGAATGAAGACGGAATAAGGCGTAGTAAATGTGTCTGCAAAGAATGAAATACTCTATCGAACAAAACAAATTATGATGTTTTAGCTGCACTGGGTATTTTACAACAAATATTGTTGGTTACCTTTTTATATGTTGGCGACCTACCCAATAGTGAGGAATGGCATAATTTATGCTGTTGATCAAATAAAGTTATTGTTCAAACTTTATTTTTGGCTGTAATATAACAATTATTGTGTATTTCTATTCAGAAATATGTGATCTATCAAGTGTTACTGTTATAAAAATTCCCAACAATTATTTTATATTTGTCATAATGTTTACAAATGCACTATTTTGTAAAGCCGTTTTCACAATTTGCGCACGCTGACTTATGGTGTTATGAGTTTTATACTTTTTGAAATATTTTCATATATTTTACATTTTCTTGTATCTAATAGATTTTACATTATACCCCTTATTTTTGGATTGTTATGTAATTTTTCACATACATTTTTTGTTTCCATGGCAATATTTTTATTTTTCTCCATAAACAAAAAATGTGAAAATATGTTTTACGGTACAACATGACTATTTTACGGTCCTAAACAACTTTTACTTGTCTATTCAATGGTGATTTTTTAAAAAATGTTTACATGTACTACTTGATTACCTACAATGATCATACTTCAACTTTGCACATTTTTTATTTTCACATTTTATATATACAAAAAAAAAAACCCAAAAAAACCCTAATAGTTTATCTAAAATGTAACAACATATTATTATAGAGCATAAAATAATAAACAATTTGGCTATCTTAAAATTATTTACAAAAATGTTTTACTGGTCTTAAAGGAGAGTTATAAGTTATAATTTACATACAATATTTTCAAATTCTTTTAAATTTGTTCTTAACAATAATTATTTACAAAATTTTTATGTAAGTTTTGATGGTAGTATGTGAATGTACAGTTCTTGAGAAGAAAAACGATATGGTAAAATTTACATTTGGAGCATATTTAGTATTTTTTAATGATTTTTACAAAAAAGGCTTGCAAATCACCAAAAATGGCACAAAAAATATTCGCACAGTTAAAAATAAACAGTATTCACGATCTAGAGTTAAATGAAAGTCTATAAAATGTTTTGTCATACCTTGGATGGAAAAATAGTCATGACTTCTTGTTGTTCATTTTTGCAGTTCTGGCTTTGGTGCTCCTGTGGCCCCATGGCAGGTGACATGGAGTCAAACTGGCTCAAAAAACAGAATCTATGATTAATTGATTAATTTAAAATTAAAACTAAGAAAAAAATGATGCCTCAAATTATTTAAAATCTGTTTTCTGTCAAAAATTTCACTATGATGCTGATTTTGTCACAACTTGAAAAATAAAAATTTTCACAACAGAGAAAATAAATTTTTCAACCAAGTAACACTACTTTTGGGCCCTCAGTAAAAAAAAAAAAAAATAAAAAAATAAAAATATTGCACTGAATTAAAAAAAATATATAAATAAAAAAAAACACAAGAAACTATTTAGTAGTAGCACATGTGATACCGATATTGATTTTCAGTAGAACTTGGTAACACATTTATGATACCACATTTAAGAAGGATTTTGTATGAATTTTAAAAATACTCAAACCTTGTTATCGTCTTATTTTTACATATTTTACATAAATTGATGCAAATTAACTCAAACTATGGTTTTTTGTGTCTGCCATACCCTTGTTGCAAAGTTGTTTACCATTTTCAAGTGCTTACTAAATAATTTTCCTTCAGAGCTAATTTTTGCTACTTTAATGAGTTTCCTTACAATTTAATGTTATATTTTCTTTATTAGAGCTAATAACCCCTTCAATATTATTATTACCAATCTTATAGTGAAGATGAAATGGCCATTAATTTGGGCAACTATAATATCCAAAAGAATTTAAATGTTCATTTCCCAAATTTGAAAAAAGCATTTCTCAATATTTCCTTATATATTTAGATGAAAATCCTCCCATAATATACAGGGGGAAAACACATAATACAATACCCAATACAAGCTTGTGGTTTAGTGCTTCATTGGTTGGTAGCTTAGTTGGTTAAATCCCAGCTTCATGAGCTAAAGGTCCTCAGTTCGATCCCAATCAGAGTCGTAATACATTTTGAAGGGGATCAGCTGGTAACCACCGGCTGTTCATTTGCCATTGGGCTATTAATTAATTACACTTTCTAAGGAATAGTCATCCTTAGTTTGTAAAAATGACTACATTTGTTCATTTACACTCATCACACTCATTCGAAATCCATATTTGGCCATATCTTGACGATCGGCATCTTAAGAATAAATAAATACTCCGTACATATGCTCCTGACACGGAAGTTTAACAATTATTCACCATGTACTAGCCATGTCATTATATTAGTTTATTTTGTCAGAGCATTCAACCTCCTTGAGAGATCTGATAGCAGGAAAGAAAAGCTAAATCACATTTTTCAGACATGTTAAAATAGGGATTGTGCACATTACGTTTCTGGTTAAACTTTACATTAACTGGATCCCCTCAACTGCTTTTTTTCGAAAGAAGATATTAAATTTAAAGTAAGTTAGTTGGAAATTGAAATTTGACTTGCTTTCTTAACAATGAATGTTTGAACAATGAACCAGGCCGCACCTTACGCAATCAGTTTTTCTTTCTTGAAATAGCGGTGGAAGACTAATTGCACAGTTTTAGTGCTGAACAAAACTTATTGTGAACCTTAACATACTTGTACATGTAAACTAAGTATTATACTTACATGATTTTCCACAACTGTAATTGTTTCATTGCTAGTTTCTTGACTCACACTTATTGGTTTTAAACATGAGTTAAAATCTACCTGCAAATTCAGTTATGAATTAATTGTTATCTTGCAACCATACAAACTAAATAATAAACAAGAATGTTAGAAAACTTGACCCTCTGTGGACCAAGTCTAATGCTGTTTAGTATTTTGCGTTTTTAAACTAACTACATATCGTATAAAACTTCCTACAAGTATTTTATATAACAAATTGAGTTTAAAAATACAAATAAATTTATTTTAACGCCTTTGTATTGGGGTTTTGTTTAGTTAATTGTAGTAATGTTAAAAACAATACAATTCAGTTTAATCAGTTTTTAAGATGCCGACATAGATTGTGGGTATTCTAAGGTATTCTAACTTGTGATAAGATGAGTGTGGGTGACATGTGCGGTCTGGTTACTACATGAGCTCGCATAAATTACTCAGGGCAACTATGAGACCCCTGAGTAATTTATTGCCCTGAGTAACTTAACTTGGAATCTGAACTATGTAGTATTGGTGTGATTTTCAGCAAACTGACAAGCCTGATACTTTGTTCTCTTCCCTACTCAATATCCAAACCCTGGCTACTATCCAACACTGACACCCCAGACTTCTCAAGTAGTTTCCACGCTGATGGCCACATTGAGCAGGTACTGTGTTGGTCTGATCGAGAGCAGAACCTATCACCTACAGTCTCCACAACACTTCTTTCCCAAGTAGCTAGGTTAGACTACTACACCACAAGTGCTGACATAGTAAAGTGAGATAATGGTATTAAGAGAAGTGAAACTGATAGATTATGGTGAAATACTGGGGTGAATTAGATCACCTAATCATAGTGGATGGAGCAACAAGACACATTGTGTTATCACAATCTGATAAGATATGAGGCATGCGTTTTGGTATACCGCCGTTGTAGCACTGTGGTCGGCGTTTGGCGCATATACGCTATGCAGCCAGAGCCGCCATTACGGATCCATTCAACAGTATTTAAGATTGCTTATAAATGTTTAAAATGCCTCTCCGACTGAAAATTCCACTGACTTTGAAGTATGCACTGTATAAGTTTTCTTAACACTAAGGGGGTGAAAGCAGCTGACATTCATCTTGAGATACGTGTAATTGTGGAATATCAATTTTGGAAAAGCAACCTAATAAATAAATTATAATATTATCAGTTTTGCACTTTCTAAGTATAGCAAACTGAATCTCAAAACTGATTCGGATACTGTAATTCTATATTAAAATATCTGAAATACCAGTTTTACGATTTGATATAAGCTAATCTGATATAGATAAATCTAGAAGAATGAATAGATAACAAAATACTTATTTTAAACACGTTGGCTTAATTGTCAGTTAAAATTAACTAATAGCAAATTTTTGTGTGGTACTATCCTGGTACAGAGCTATCGTTTTCCTGGAAGGCAAATCACAAAAACTTATACTTGAGACACAACTAGAATGTTCCCTTTACAATATTTACCAAGATGTGTTTGCGACAGAAATGATAGAACAAGCATTGTATTTATCAATTAAGAACTTAATGAAGTTGTAATATTATTACAATTAAGTTAAAATTCCAAAAAACTATTGAAATTATACATCCAAATGTTATAAAAACTAACAATAATTTAGTTCTTAACTTTAAATTTATTTTAAACCTTATAATGCCTATTGCTATACTCTAAATAGTTGCTAGAGTTTCACAAGATAGTAATAGTTTTTTAACCCATTGCCCTATGAGTTTATTTGCACTGCTTGTTCATTCTATTAAAATCAAGGAAAATGTAAGCATTTGGCAAAAAATCATAAAAAAAACAATTTTCAAATGAAAGCAATAATTGTTATATTTTTATCATAAAACAGGCTTCAAATATACATAGTTTATGTGTACCTAAAAAATAACTATAACAAAATAACATAAAAAATAGTTTTTTTATTTTTATAAATTTTGAAAGCAAGTATATAAATTTTTTAGTTAACAATTAAAAATCATTTCTGAGTTGCTGTAGTTTTGTTGACAGTTTTATTCTCTAGAAGAAAATATTATATTTTATAAATAATATTTTAAAATTATCACACAAAATTTTTTTTCCCAAACCAATGTAAAATTCGTCATTTTGACTTAAGCCAAAAATACAAAACAATGTTTACCTAGAACTACAGAAAGTTAAAACTTGAGTGGGAGTTCAACTTATAATAGGAGTTCAAACTCATAATGAAAACATGCAAATTGAGTGAATGTGTATCGTACCGGCTTCGTGTATATCTGTCAATTATATTGGGTTTTGACAGTTTTACTCTCGTTACAAGTTGTGTTCGGTTTAAGTTTTAGTTTATTGTGAGAGTAGTGCTGAGCTGTGGTGATATTTTTAATTTAAAAGCCCATAAATTGTGATTTTATAAATGAACTCAACAGGTTATAATTAGCAGGCAGAGTCGGTTTCAAGGTTACGTGACAGTATCAGCTGGTCGGTGAGTCAAGGCGCCACATACTACTAGAAACTGCTTGGGTGAATTGTCAATTGATCAGAAACTAGACTTACTGTTGAGTGATGTCGCTGAAATCAAAATTTCTAATGCCAAGTTTTCTGAAGATGTAAACAATATTAAGGATAACTTAAAACAATTAAAAAAAGATATTAATGAGTCTGTTTTTTATGCTATAAAAAAATAGAAGATAATACAAACATGATAGAGGCGAATAAAGCTAAAGTTATTAAGTGCAAAGAAGTAAGTGGAAATCTGCAATCTGCAAATCTAACCCTTAAGAAAAAACTACAAGAATGCCAAAAAGCGCTCCGGGCTTCTGAGCAATACTCTCGTAGTAATTCCATAGAAATACATGGCGTTCCTGAAGCCAAAGGTGAAGTAATTATTAATGTTGTGAAAGAAATTGCCAGAGCGCTGAAGTTCGAGCTGAAGGAGGAAATGATCAGCGCAGTACATCGTCCATCCAGGAACACTAACAAACACAGGCCCCACGTGGAATAATTGTCAAGGCTTGTCGACGGCTGGACTTGGAACAACTACGTAAAAGAATACGAGTGAAGGATGGGTTTTCTGCTACTGAATTGGGCTATCAAAGTGAAAACAAGGTCTCCCTCAATCTGCCGCTGACAAAGGAAACAAGGGTGTTATGGGCCGAGGTCCGCACATTTAAGAATACAGTACAAATAAAACGTCTCACAACACAACATTTATTACAATATAAGCACAAAATGCACAAATACAAGTACAAAATGTACAAATATTATTGATTTCGGTGAACCACACTCGCCATCCTCAGACTAAAGGGATTCACAAAAGAATCCCTCTGGTCTGAAGAAGGTGAGCGTGGTTCACCGAAATCGATCAACATAATATTTGTGCATTTTGTACTTGTATTTGTGCATTTTGTGCTTATATTGTAATAAATTTTGTGTTGTGTGACGTTTTATTTGTACTGTATATGTACCAACACGTATTATGCTAATTTAAAAACTATTTAAGAATAGACGCAACTTCAAGTACACATGGATAACCAGTGCTGGGAAGGTATTTCTAAGGAAGGAAGATGGTTCTCCAGCAATCCACATCACAGACACCTCTGAACTGGACCAACTCAAGTAGGCATGCCATATACGTATATATTGTTTAAATCCTTTTTTTGTTGATATTTATTCATAGTTTAGGCCTAATTTACTGTTATTTGTTAGATTTATTATTATATAGATTTGTCCTTTTATTTATTGATGTTTTCTCAATATTTAATTTAGTTTTCACTAATTATTATTTCAATCTACTAGAATCAGAATATTTCAACCTATTTATATATTATGGTCTCGCTAAATTCTAAAAATATCAATCTTTATTATCAGAATTTGAGGGGCCTAAGGTATAAAACTAATAACTTTAGTTTAGAGCTACTTAATAATGATTTTGACGTTATTGCATTAACAGAGACGTGGTTGATTGACTCAGTACAGTACAACCTCGATTATTCAACCTAGCTTTATCCGGCAGTCCGTATCATCCGGTTCAGCAAGTAGATAACAATAAAATTATTTACAAGATAAAATTACAATTAATCGGAAGCGTCTTTCAGTTTTCAAACGCAAATGCAGTACACGAGTGTTTCGGTTTAGCATTTTACAAATTACAAGCGCTGTACTAACTAGTCACCTTCTCTTGACAAGTGGTCGCTTGTTACTAATAATTTGCGCCTAAAGATCCGAGTTGGCAATGTTGTTTACTTTTGTTCAGTGTGGCTGGTTGGAAGAGTCCATTTCACGAGTGAGGGAAGTCGGAAGTGGAACAGTTTTACGTACACAATTTTACATACACATAATTTGCAGTTACATGAATGTACATATTTGTTTTATAAGTATAAGATTTAATATTTAAGTAAACATATATAATTTACCTAACATTTACCTTAGAATTTTTGATTGCCTATATTAAAACACAGTTGAATTTTTAAATATCTTTCGTATTGTACTGTAAAGCAGCTTCAAAGTTTGCGATCGTGATAAACATTGTTTGTTTCATTACAATTGCTGCAGAGCGTGTTGTGTCACGTGCAATTTTAGGTGCCCCGCTTACGCTTGCTGTTTGTTATCATTTACTAAACGTGATTCGCCAATAAAACCAAGATGTTTATGACTTATGTTTTATCCGGCTTGACCTTTGCCACATTAGGCCGGATAATCGAAGTTGTACTGTATATAATTCTGAGTTTACAGATGAGAATGTAATTTATAGAAAGAATAGAAATCAATACAACTACATGTGCCCAAAGTACTCTTCTGCACGTGTTTGGGTGGGCGTGTGGGTTACTGAATTAAGAAGTCTGTAATTGTATGGATATAAAAGTAAGGAAAAAAATATAGTTCTGGAACTTCCAGATTGCCACATAAGATTATGACTTAAGTGTGCAAAATCTCCTAGCCATTGAATCTACAGGCAAGGAAAGAGGTGGGGGTGTTTTGTTGGCAGCAAAAGATAAATTTACAGTACAGCAACTTTTTAATCTAGAAAATGATGGGAAAAACATTTGCTTAAAAATCAACTTAAATGTAACTGTTGAATCGATTCATGCTAAAAGGAGATCAGTCAAGAAAAATGTTAAATTGAGTTAAGAGTGTTTTGGGGTATTTCAAGCTAAAAGAGGATCACATGGAAACCAGCAG
Organism: Stictocephala bisonia; assembly: GCA_035578905.1. Lineage (NCBI taxonomy): Eukaryota > Metazoa > Arthropoda > Insecta > Hemiptera > Membracidae > Stictocephala > Stictocephala bisonia. Next base: position 63,221 of record JAQJVL010000520.1, on the reverse strand, counting down.
TGGAAGTTTGTGATTCAAACTAGTTCATGCAAGTTAGTGACTGATCTCCATTTAGCATGAATCTCTCATCAGCTGTTTGTGGGCACTAGGTGCCACCCATGTGATGGGGAGCTTAGTATTAATAATAGAATTTAATTGACATGATAAACTATACAGAGATCATTAGTAATATGTTAATTAATTTAAAAATCAAGCAAAAATGAAAAACAATTAATTTTTTTAGTTGAGTATTGGACATATTGGAATTTAAATCATGTTGGTCTATATTTTGAAAAAAAAAAAAATGTTTGTCTGAAGAAATTAAGAGTTGATGTTCACACAAATAAAAAGCAGTATTTTTCAATAAGCACACTCATGTATTGTTTTACAATGCAGCATTTCCAGAAAAAGTTATTGGACGGCCATTTATTGACTTCATAACAAAAACACTCTTGCCTTTGCAAGACTTGGAAAATCATATAGTATTGTTCTGCCTTTATCAATAGAATATAATGATGAAAAAATTCCATTTAAAAAGGCTAAACTTGACTAAATTTAAAAAAAATAAATGTTTACAAACCAACAGAACACGAAAAATTGTATGTCGGAATTTATAAAAACGACCAACCGCAGTAGAAGGAGCAGAAAACAATAACTAATAATCATTATTGCCTTTTCCTATCTATATTGTTTTATTATTTTACCGTTAATCCATAATAACTGACAACACTTTGCATTTATTTGCTTCCCCCCCCCCTCTCTCTCTCTCTCTCTCTCTCTCTCTCTCTCTCTCTCTCTCTCTCTCTCTCTCTCTCTCTCACTCACTCACTCACTCTCTCTCTCTCTCTCTCTCTCTCTCTCTCTCTCTCTCTCTCTCTCTCTCTCTCTCTCTCTCTATATATATATATATATATATATATATATATATATATATATATATATATATATATATATATATATATATATATATATATTAATGTTATAATAAAAAAAAATAATAACTGAGCACCCTTACAGAAATTATTATAGAAAACAATGTCTCTTTTAACAGAATTACATTACAAGAATTTTTGTTACTTCTTAAGTGCCCCAGGGCTCAAATTTGGGCCCGCTGCTACTCATAATTTTTATTTATGATATAGTAAAATATGTAAAATACAGTAATATTTTATTATATGCAGACAACTTAAAGATTTTTATACCCATCCATTATATTAATGAGAAATATTTCAACATGAGTTAATTCTCTTTATTTTTGGAGTCTAACAAATCTTAAATTTAATATAAACAAATGTGCTATAGTTACATTTACTCGGAAGGCTGACAGGAATATAATTAATTTCAATTATAGTATAAATATTGAAAACTGAATAGGAAAATTTCCATTAATGATTTGGCCATTATATTTGATTATAAATTTACATTTATTGATCATATATTTTCTTTATGTAAATCGGCCTATGCTACTTTGGGGTTTATAAAAAGATCTGGTAACTTCTTACAAAACGTAAATTCTTTAAAGTTATTATATTTTCCCTTGATTAGATCCAAATTCCAATACGGATGTATTGCCTGGTACCCGCACACAATGGACGTGATGATTCAATTCAAATGATTGAAAATATACAAAAAAAAGTTTCTCAAGCTTATATAAGTCCTTTAGACACTACCCAAAGGACAATCCATATTCAGAAATCTCCAAAGCAAACAAATCACAAACATCATACACAAACAATCATCAAAAACAATCAATATTTTTAACAGAAAAATCTTTATTACAATATCTTTAAGATATGCAATGGTGTCACAAAATATAATACTATGTACAACCCAGGGCGAGCCTCAGCTACTGGGCGGGTCGCAGGTGGCAGATAGCGAATGTTCCACCTCGTCATTGATGAGGTGGACAACTGCGAATAAGGGGAAACCCTAATAAGCAGTCCCGGACCGAGGTTCGCAGGGGCAGCTGAGGTGTGCAGCTGACGGGCTTAGTGACCCCGCGGTACCCTGAACTCATTACCACACACACTTATAGTTACATACCTAAGGACCGCACTGAGTCCTTAGATAATGAACCGAGCATGGGAGCAGAGGGCAGCCTGACTGGCCAGCCCTTGTTTTCCATTGCTCGGGCCAAATCAATGTCGGGGAGGGACATGTCTCTCTCCGATTCTGAATCCAACTTGGCTGAGGACCGCTCAGAGCCCTCAGACAAGGACCTTGGCACGGGGAACGAAGGTAGCCAAGTAGGACAGTCTGAAGTCCCCGCTGCTCGGGTCATGGGTTCGGTGGAGGGGGGCATGTCGCTCTCTGACCCCGAAAACATCCTTCTCGGAGCCCAGGCTCTGATCAGCTCGATCGGACGGCTGAGGCTCTGAATAGGATGAAGATAGCCAGGAGAAGCACTCCTGGCAATCAGAGGAAAAGGCCTATAGGCCTCAACTGACTGATCACTGGAGGGGGTCCTGTACAGGTCACTCCTCAGTGGTCAATCTAGTAAACGATGAGGTACTCTCAATGAGGTTTGACTTCATTGGGACTAAGTATCTTTTCACCAGACCCCATACTGTGGATTTTGGGTCGAGGGAGTACTGGGACGCTGTTAGTAGCCCGGTTTCTTCTCACGACCCAATTGTATGGTTCACAGACGGGTCAAGAATAGGCAACAGAGCTGGATTTGGTGTCTATACTGGTGACCCTAGGACCAACGTGTGCGTGAGCCTGGGAGCGTATGGCACCGTGTTCCAAGCTGAAGTCGCCATACGTTCAGCGCAAATTATGATAGAGGTTTGCGGGAAACATATCCATATCCTCTCAGATGGTCAGGCGGCCTTAGGGGCCCTTGACTCCTGGAAGGTTTCGTCTGGTCTAATCTGGGAATGTGTGGAGTCCCTCAGCATCCTGGGTTCAAGAAATCAGGTCCTGCTGGAATGTATCCCAAGACATAGGGGAATAGAAGGCAGCGTGCAGGCCGATGCCTTGGCTAGGGAAGGTGCTATTAAGCCCTTCATTGGTCCTGAGCCGGCCTGCGGCGTTTCGGCTGCAGCTGTCAAAATAGCAACCAAAACTGGGTCAGCGCCAGACATCTGGAAAGATGGCGGCGGTTCCCAGGGCAAAGACTCGGCAAGCTTCTTGTCAGAAATCCTTCCCAGAAGTTAACAAGTAACTTCTTGTGTTGAGTAAATTTCACGTGAAGTTGGTGGTGGGACCCATCACCGGTTACGGTAAATTCCGGAGGCATTTAAGAACAGCGGGACTCCTTACGGAGGATCCCATCTGTCGCCTCTGTGGGTTGGACGAAGAGTCGGCAGAACACACTGTCCGGGAGCGTGAGGCTCTTGGTGCCAGCAGAAGAGTACCTTTTGAAGGCTCACCTCTGAGTCAGTCGGAAATTACTAATCTAGTGAAGAAGCTCCTTGGCCTGGTCAAGGATTGCCAGCTTTAAGACAATTAGGCACCGGGATTGGCACAAAAAGCCCCAGGCTTCATTGCAAGGGTTGGCTGGACCAACTGCATATCCCCTTTTACTCTAACTCTAACTCTCTAACTATGTACAAAGTTTTTAGTAAATGACATAAAAATTGTATTTCAGTGGAGATCTTCATAACATCATGTCCCAAGTGTTTTGGTAAAATTCATCCATAGAATAGATGTCTAGTAGTAATATCTTTAGTTTGATTTTAGTGCTGCACTTGTTTCTTGCCTGAGGTTTTGTGGTAGATGGTTGAGGATTTTCATACCGGCATATAGTGGTTGTCTTGCAAACAGGGATGTTCGGTGAGCTGGAAGGTTGAAGCGGTTTGCATGCCTTGTACTATAGTTGTGTATAGCAGTTCCTCGCACAGGTTGCTCCACTGATGTGTAGTGTGCTACCTCACAAATGTACAGCCCATGTACGGTCAACATACAGAGGTTTTTGAAATGCTCTTGGCAGCTTTCCATAGAGTTGAGGCTTAGTATTGTTCTTATTGCTCTCTTCTGTAGTATTAATATTTTGTCCATGTTAGTCTTGGAAGTACCACCCTATGCAACTATGCCGTACTTTATGTGGGTTTCACAGAATGCATGGTATATCATTTTTGCTATTTTTGGGGTGCCAATTTGCATCATTCTTCGTATTAAAAATATGCCAGTATTCAATTTCCTGCAAATAGTGTCAATATGGGCAGTCCCCATATGAAGGGGAAGCTACTGTCAATGGTAATGCCCAGAAAGCATACAGTCTCTTCCGACCCCACTTCAAGTAAAGCTGTTTCCTTTCTTCCTCTTCTGCCAAACATAAGTTGCTTTGTTTTTTGTGCATTTATACGAGGTCGTTTTCATGGCAGTATTTAGTAGCTAGATTTGTAGCAATAAAAGCACTCACTGCGTTCAGGGTTTTCTTTTACCAAAACAAGGGTGGTGTCGTCGGCGTACATGATGGTTGTACAGCTATCTCCTAGATAGTCTGGTAGGTCATTTGTAGACAGTATAAAAAGAGCAGGACCCAAAACTGAACCTTGAGGCACTCATCTTTTTATTGGCAGAGGCGTTGAAACCACTTTTTTAGTAGTACTCTTGTCTTGGTATAGGAGCTCCACAACCTGATATCTGTCTGACAAATAGTTGAGGAGCCATTTTGCTGCTGTTTCCTCCACACCAAGGGATTGTAACTTGATGAGGATAAGGTCGTTGCTAAAGCAATCAAAAGCCTTGCTAAAAACTATCATAATGCCTGCCACTATTCTGCCAGCTTCGATGTGGTTAACAGTTTCCTCAAGCAGACTTATTAAGGCTGTTGTTGTCGATTTTTGTTTCTTAAATCCATGTTGGTTAGGTATCATCAGCTCATTTCCATTGCAGTGGTCCAATAATCTTTTGAGCGCTATCTTCTCTATCAGTTTGGAGATGGTTGAGATGACTGATATGGGTCTGTAACTATTGGCTTCCAATCTGTTTCCACCCTTATGTTTCGGGTACACTTTAGACTTTTTAAGCTGCAAAGGGAAAATTCCTTGGCAAAAAGACTTATTTATTATGATTGACAAAGGCTCAGACAGCTCATCACAGCAGTATTTTAAAGTTTTTGAGGATATTTCATCCAGCCCAGCTGAATGACTTGATTTTAGGGATTTTATCATATTTTGTACCTCTTCTGTAGACGTGGGATTTAGTACTTCAAGTTTTTTTGTAACAGTTTTTGATATTTTTACCATTTGTCTTGTGAAGTAGTAAAAAACCTGGGCTGGTTTTTTAAAGTGTTATCTGCAATGTTAGTGAAGAAATTATTCATGTAGTCTGCAATTTCCTGAGGGTCTTTTAGTTTTTTGTTATCAGCAAATAATTCTAGTGGTGATTTATCATTGGTTTTTCCTTTTCTTTCATTATTTATAATAACTGTCCAAGTTGCTTTTGACTTGTCATGAGCTTGATTGATGAAAGAGGTGATGCTTTGTCTTTTAAGGTCTCTTAATTTTAAATCGTATGCTTTTTTTCTTGATTGCCATAATGGCTTTGTCAGGTAAAGCTCCTGTGAGTTCATATCTATGCAGAGCCTCCAAAAAGTCCCTTTTAAGACCTAATGCCTCATCATTTAAGTAATCCTTTGGTTTAGCTTTATTTTTTAGGTCTAATTTTCTTTATGGGACATGCTACATCTAAGATGGCAGTTAGGGTCCTAGTAAAGGCATCATATGCATCTTGAAGGTGGGTATTTGTTTCTGATATGGTCTAAGTTTTGAGTTTTCAAGAGGGATTTTAACACTGCCATGTTGTTATGGTTGTAACTGCGCCTCACAACACAGATTGTTTTTGATGTTTTTGTAGGAATGTTAAGGGTGCACAGCTGGGCCCTGTGGTCAGAGAGACCTGTTTGTAGTACTTCCACTTTTACTACAAGTTCTGTATTGTTTGTGCACACCCAATCTACAGAGGACCTTGTGGTGCTGGTAGTGATAGTATTGTGGTATCAAAGCTTAAAAGCATGTCATTTATAAGTTTGTTATCAGTGGAGGTTGGTTTAAGAATGTCAACATTTACATTCCCCATAATTATAAGCAGCTTGTTATATACTTTTGTCTCCACCCAAACTCTTGTGATTATGTTTTGAAAATCATCAAGCTTTCCACTGGGGGATCTATATGTGCCTAAGATGTATAATTGGAGGTTATTTACAGCCACACTACACAGTTCTATTTCACAAACTAACTCTTTACAGAGAGTTGAAAGATCTATGTGTTCTGTTGTGATTTCTCGGTCGCTTTTTATGTATATTGCTACACCTCCTTTAGTGTGGTTTCTCCTACAAAATGCAGATAAAAGAGAGTAGCCTTTAAGTTTTGTGTTTTCTGACTCTGCTTCTTTTAGATTATGCTCAATGAGTATGACAACACTAGGTGTAAGGGTATCAAGGTGATGAGTAAGTCTTTCGATTTTATTGCGAATGCCATCTATGTTCTGATGAAATATTGAAATGTTATGGTTATTGCTTTTATGAAAGGTTGATCTAGTTCGTCCTGTATTTTTGAATTTGCTGTCTTTTAGTTGTCTTTGTTCTAAAAATTAGTTTGTTTGTGGAGTCATTCATGAAAATATTTTCGTTGGAGGTGCAGATAAGTTTAAATTAATATTTCTGTAATGTTCTATGTTCTTTGAGAAGAATTCCTCGTACGTCGCTCTGCAGAAAACAGGAGTTATCAACGCTCCTTTATCTTCACAAATTACAGTAGAACGTCAATAATCCAGATTAATTGGGACCGGACCCCATCCGGATTATCAAATTATCCTGATTATCGAAATTACCTTAAAAAAGGCCGGTATACACGATTAAAGTACACAACCATTTTAAAATTTTATATTTTCTCTTATACAATAAAGGGTTTAGAGGTGAAATTAATTAACAAATCTTTTATGTTCAAACACTGTATTGTAATTTTTTAGTAGCAACATGTGTACAGTAAAAACATCAAACACTATTTGAGATTTAAAAAAAATGTGTAATAGGTTTTTGAACTGCAGTAGTGGTTCGTTTTTTCGCAGCTATGTCCTTAATTCGTTTTAAAAGAATCAGCTGAGTGGGTGAGCTCTCGTTTTGTTTCTCTAGCCATGACATCAGTGTCTCCTCTGCTACAAACGCTTCAGAATGAGTTGGCCCTGTTTCTTCTGTCTCATGTTCTGGGTCGTCACTGTCAGATTCCATTTTTTCTGTTTCCTCTGAAAGAAATTGCTCAAATAAACAACCAAAAATAAATGCTTTCTTTTCCTGCCTTTACACAGTACGTTACGTACAAAAGATTATCAATCAGATTGTTGGCAAAAAACCATAGGTACTGTACAGTACAGTGTACTGTAATATTTTATAACAGAAAATTTAACAATTACGTCAGTATGAAACTAGAATAAGCTCAGGCGTTTGACTAAAATACAAAGGTAAAAATACGTTGGATGTACTGTATGTTTAAGGAATGCTACATACCTTCATTTAACTTGTCAGCTATTTCTTGGTCGGTCAAAATCTGGTATCCAGGATCGTTGCTATCAACAGCCAACCACACCATGGCGTCATCTTTGTTGCATTGTTCAAATCCCGGAAGTGTGCTGCATAATTCTCTTATTTCATTCGCAGCACCATCAATATCTCCTTCTTCCTCTTTATCATCATTTTTTTTAGTTATCTAAAGTAAAAAATGTCAAAATCCATTTCCGTTTAAAAATTAATTTACATTTGAAACACAATCGGTGTGCAGTAATACGTAGATACAAATCCGGATTATTGACGTCCGAAATATCGACGTTCTACTGTAGTGAACAGAAACCTGGATGATAAGAGCCTATTGTCGCAACTGGACTTCGCCGTACCCCGTTCCAACTCTTGTGACTGTCTCCTCTTTAGTACGGTACACGTTTCTCTAGAAAAAAACTTGGTTATCACTCTCTCCTTAACACAATGTCCAGACTTCATAATATACACTCAATTTCAACAGACATTTTCAATTCCTCTTTTGGTACTTACAGATCCAGACACAGAGAAGGTTGCATAGTTTAATAACTAATTATTATTTATCATTTATTTAAAAAATGTAATGCCTGCTATAGTTTTAATGGTTTACAATTGTTCAAATTTATTTATATTTATGTTTTTAATATGATTATATTTGTTAATACATACTATTCAGGTACTCAGTGTTATGTTAGTTATTGTTCAAATCTCAATCTGTTATTGTTGTTCATATTCAAAGTGTTATTTATTGTTATAACTTTAGTTTGTTTACATCTTGTTACTGTTATATGGTGTCTTGTATTTATTATTATATTTATTACAATGTTTACATCTTTTTATTGTTATATGGTGTCGTGTGTTTATTACATTTATTTTATAAGCATGGACTTTTGAACACACTCAACTTATGTCTGTGATACACCCAGTGGATGAACTTTATTTTTTTATTCTCATTTTACATGTAACAGCATGATCATGTATTATTTTCTTTAATGCTACATTATAATTGGCTAACACTGTTATGTAGCATTCCAAATATGTGATAAATAAATTATTTATATTAATATATATGTAGAATTTAATTAGTTTAAAATTATAAGACAAACTTTATATTATACAAATATAATAGAAATAGTTACTCGCACTAATGGTAATCAGTCATAGTCCCACCATAACTAATAATAAAACATTCCCAATTGTTTGCTTATGTTTACAATCACAAACTGAAAGCTAAATTTGATTGTAAAACAAACAAGCTGATTGTTATAAAGCTGACAAGGAACAGAAAGCAATATTGAAGCACATAGACTAACAATAAGTTGGTTATTATTGTCATACACATCATTGTTTAGTTCACAAACATCATAGTTTGGCGCGTGGCATTGCCGATCTGCAATGTGTTTTTAGGTTATAAAATGATTAAGTGGTAGCTCATATATTTTTTTACAGTATTTCAGTCTTCACTAATTGTTTATATTAATATTTTTAACCATTTTAGCAATCGTTCTTTTTTTTAATATTTAAAAGGCATTTTTACCATCACAGAGCAATTCCGTGATAGCAATTTTGAGCCCAGATCAACCGTCATGGAACGGTTCTGTGAGGCCAATGGGCCAATTCATATAAATTAGTTAACTGTTTGGTTAATATTTGTTAAAAAAGCCCAAATCACAATAACAAACAGTTTTAATTAAATAATTGTCTGATTCAGTTGAAAATGTTAACATTAAAAACATATTATTAAAAATATACTTCTCAAAAATATACTCCCACCAGTAAAATATTTAAATTTATAAATTGCTGGACAAGGAAATTTACCATAGTAAGTTTCGCATTGTAACACTAAAAAAATAGAACATAACCTTCGATACACTAATAACAATCTTGTGTGTTTTTATTTATTAGATTGTTATTAGTGTATCGAAGGTTATGTTCTATTTTTTTAGTGTTGTTGTGTATTTAGTATAATTATTTAGTTATTTTCATGTTCTTTTTCACTTAAGTATAATTAATTAAAGTCCAAACATGAAAAAAACACTTACCTTCTCCTCGCATGTCTGTCCTTTTAGGGAATTCTGAAAATATTAATAAACTACTTAGTTACAAAGTTTTAAAATAATTAATAAAGTTGGTAACATTTCAAACTAAAATTTACAGATTTGAATCCAATTAACTACATCATTTTTTGGAGAGCAGCTAAAATTAAGGATAAGTTATTGGTAAAGGTAAATTAAAATTAGGTTACAGGTAACTAGGCCATGAATGAATATAAAAAGGAAAGGCAGAGCACTAGAAAACTCACCTGAGAAGGCAATTTTGCAAACAAAAACACAAGACAAAATATAAAAGACACACACAGCACACAAATTTCAGTACCACTAGCACCTTCATCAAGCAAGGAGAGAGACTGAGTTCCAATCGAGGAAAATTAAGTTGGAATCACACGTGTGTGTTAAGAATCTTGCAAGTTATGGGAATGGGACTGTTTTTGCATTATTGTTTTAATGCAAGGATTAGAATCAGGTGACTGCATGTATTTGAAACAAATCACATTGTTAAGATCAAGTAACTTAAGGATGTACCAAAAATCTGCAGAAGTTTTTGTTTTTTGTTTTCAGAAAGTGACAGAGTAAAGGGTTTTTTATAGATCTTCTGTATGAGGGGAAGATTTAAAGATGTTGAAGCCTTCTTTTAGGATGTGGTTGAGTTTGTGAAGGCCATGGTGGTCATTAGTGACAAGGGATAGGCACTGGGCCTTGACGTTGAAATTATATTAGTGCCCTTCAAACTAATACTGCATACTAATACTGATCCAAACCTAATAAGCAATACCTTCACTATATTCACGAAAAATGATGGTGATGACCCACCCTCTTAAACATGAACATAAATGATGGTGATGACCCACCCTCTTAAACATGAACATTGGTGATGACCTACCCTCTTAAACATGAATGATGGTAATGACTCATCCACCATCCTAATATATTATTAATCCACCCTCCTACTATTATTAATATACACAATTATTACTATCCCTGTGACATTAAAATTCGTTCACAATCAATAAAATATATGTTAATCTTATTAATATAATTATTTAGACACCTGTATAGCTCACTATTTGCACTCATCATCATTTGTCTTAAAGTGAATTGCCACCAGTAATATTAGAATGAACTAGTCTATTTTTGCTATCTGTTCCAGACAGTAGACAGTTGAAAGAGTCAGTCAATGCAGTGGTGAGAGATCTGATTAGGAGACAGTGGTGGAGGAGTTGAGTAGGGGGACCCCACACCTGTATACATAGGTTGGGTCCCATATGGATGTGCGCAACCTGTGTGCGGGTGGAATCAAGGATGTTCGTTCTTGGGGAGACTATTACGCTAAAACGAATTGTCATTACTTAATTAGAAATATCACAAAAACTGTCCAAGTAAACTGACATTATTTTTATCTGGAAAATATTTTCACTAATTTTATACAGTGGTTTGAAAATTAAAAAAAAATTGTTATGAGTTAATTTGATACATCATTTAACTCTTGGATTTTATTTTCAAATTATTTTCATAAATCCAAACAGTTAATGAGGTGAACTCACCCCAATACTGATTTATGTGGTATTCTAAAGCTCTTAAATAGTAATATAGGTAAGTCAAATAAAAAAAAAAATATGTTGGCATGGTTAGAGGACTTAAAAATAGGTATTTGTCTACATAGAGAGAAATTGTTATCCAAACACTGCTACACCATCTTAACCTAAAAGTTACCTGGAAATCACAAATTTGAATACATCATTTTAGTTTATCAACCCCAACACTAAAACTATCCGGCTCAATATATTAATATTACCAGTTAAATCTCTGTTAACATATGAATGGACAAAGACACATTTGCAAAGTTCAAAATCCTGAAAAATCTGTCTCTGCCTATACCCTCCTTGATAACCAATAATTTGATCAATGTTAAACCAACGTAGTCAGACCCCTTTAATACCATATCAATACTGTATTTCTCAACTTAAAAGAATGCAAAATGCTCACTAATGAATAAAAAAAGCTGTGCCATCTTTAACCCTTTCGGGGAAACATTTTCAATTTTTGACTTAAAAATTTATAACTTTTACCCCCAATATAAGTGATTTTTTAAACAAATTTTACATATTTTTTAATTTTTTTACCTATTTTGGTTTTTTAGTTATGGATCGTACAATATATTGTCTTATTTCCCTTTAGGGTGAACGAGATGAAAAGTAAAAAAAATTTTTTTTATCAAGATTAAGGATTTAAAATAATTTAAACACATCCTTTACTTAATTATAAACAGACTTTACTTACAAACTTACAATAAAAACTATATTTTGAAGTTAATTGAGTTTTTGGAAAAATCAAAAATTACAATTTTGCCATTTAAAAATTTAAAAAAAAATACAAAACATTGAAACAAATTACTTTTTAAAATACAAATAATTAATTAAACTATTTAAAAGACATAAATCAATCACTTAAATGACTTATTTCTTATGAAACCCCAAAAAACAGTTGGTTCCTCTACCTACACATAGAGTAATTTTGCATTTAGTGCACACAACAAAAGGTCTTTTTGTGCAACCTTCATTTTTGCATCTCGTAGGTGTTTTTTTTTTGTCTTTAAACTCAGGGAAATGGTCAATTCCATCATATACAATGTCTTGAACAGGATTTATTGATCTCTGTCTTTTAGCAGGCACAAATGATGGTGTTGCAGAAGGAGAATCTTTCGATGGGCGACCTTTCTTTTTATCTAAGGTTTGGCGACCTCCCATGATTAAAGCTTCAGCAACATTCTGGCGAAAATGAATCAAGTCCATGACTTCATTTTTAGGCAACTGGACTGATTTTGCATCCCTTTGATATTCTAACCAAGCATTTGTTACTACTAAGTCCAAAGCATGGGTGAACATTCTGAGAGCCCATTTTATACTTTTTACGAAAGTTCTATATATTGCAATCAGAAAATCGAATTTGTCTACACCACCCATGCTAGCATTGTATCTTTTAACTATTTCTGGTCTATTTACATGAATATATTCTCTTTTTGTTTTGTCCCACCGACGGCATACATCAACATTTCCTGATCCAACATAATTTGATGCTATGTTTAAATCTTCAATTTCTGACAAGTTGCCATCATTAATAAGTTGTAAAATTTCCTCATCACCCACAAAAACATCTCTTAGCGATCGGAACATGTTGCCTGTGCTAATTCAATGTAATTAGGGGAGAGTGGGGGAACCGTGCGCATCGGGTAACTGTGCGCAGCATTATATTTGCCACTTCTAGTTGTCATGTAGATCTCCAGTCAGTGCTGAAACCTAGCGAGGGTTGAGGAAACCACATAGTCTTCACCCCAAACTCACTACGCCGTCTTTGATTTTCAGTAGTGGAGTAAAACGCGAAACTTGTAACATTGTTTTTATTTCTGCTCTCTACAAAACTAGAAGGCATGTATGCAATTGTATGTTAACTAGGCTAAGATTAGTAAATTTAGGGACTACGAATAGTTGTGAGTACGTGAATGTGCGTGCTTTATAATATGGTGCAATAATTTCTGTAAATTGTCTTGGAAAACCTCTGGATACACAATCGGGTAACTGTGCGCAGCAGTGCGCATGATTCCCCCTCACGTGTTTAAATGCCATTACATGACACATTTTTATTTCTCGTTACAGATGCCACGTACTTATGCCAGGAAAACAAACATTAATTCCTACTCATCTGTAACCTTGACTAAAGCTCTTCACGAGATCCGAGCCAATAAGAGAAAAATTCGAGAAGTAGCCAGAAGGTTTAGCATCCCTGAATCAACTTTGCGCAAACGGCTTTCATTAGCCAATACTTGCATTGAACCTTTAGGTCGCAAGCCCTTATTTCCATCAGACATTGAACTACAACTTAAAGAATATATTTTAACGCTTGGCAATTTATTTTATGGACTAACTCCGAAAGAGTGAAGGCGCTTAGTTTATAGATATGCTGAGTAAAATGGCACTAAGCACAATTTCAACTCGAACCTCGGTCTGGCTGGTAAGGACTGGCTCTTTGGTTTTCTAAAGAGACATCCAGAAATCAAACTTCGTCAGCCAGAAGGCACTAGTATTAACAAGATTGGGGCATTCAACCAAGAAGAAGTGGGACTGTTTTATTGCAACCTCGAAGCAACTATGAAAAAGTATAGTTTCCCTCCTCACAGAATATATAACCACTGTACCACTGTACGTGTATGGGTGGGCGGGTGGGTTAATTCCACTTTACGTGTGATAGTAATTATAGCCTAAAAACTTATGTATACTACCATAAGTTACAGTGGCACTGTACGTGTAATTAATACCATAATAATACGTGTAATTAATACCACTGTACGTGTAGGGGCGGGCGGGTGGGTTAGTACCACTGTACGTGTAGGGGCGGGTGGGTGGGTTAATACCACTGTACGTGTAGGGGCGGGCGGGTGGGTTAATACCACTGTACGTGTAGGGGCGGGCGGGTGGGTTAATACCACTGTACGTGTAGGGGCGGGTGGGTGGGTTAATACCACTGTACGTGTAGGGGCGGGCGGGTGGGTATATCCGTTCTGTAGTACAACGGATTAATAACCACTGTACGTGTATGGGTGGGCGGTTGGGTAATAACCACTGTACGTGTATGGGTGGACGGGTGGGTAATAACCACTGTACGTGTATGGGTGGACGGGTGGGTAATAACCACTGTATGTGTATGGGTGGACGGGTGGTTAATAACCACTGTACGTGTATGGGTGGTTGGGTGGGTAATAACAACTGTACGTGTATGGGTGGACGGGTGGGTTTTATTAGTACCGTAACTTGTTATTTACCAATATACTGTAGTTAAATATTATTAGTAAATTAGTAAGATAATAATAAGAACTATGACATTATTGTTTAAGTAGTCTGTAGGTCGTAGTGCACTGTTAACCAGGATGAGACTGGCATCACAACGGTAAAAAAAAAAATGCCCAAAGGTGTATGGGTTAAAGGGCACAAAGAAAATAGGTGCTGCTACATCGGCAGAAAGAGGTCGAAATATAACTGCATTGTTTGCTATGAACGCTGCTGGTAGTTTCATCCCACCTATGATGGTGTATCCACGTGCCAGAATGTCACTTCAGCTCCAAAGGAATGGTCCTGTTGGTGCAGTTTATACTTGCAGCCCTAATGGATGGAGCAATGAAGAAATATTTCTGAAGTGGCTTGACCATTTTAAAAATCATACTCTTACTACTGACCCAAAGCTGTACTTTTCGCGCACAGTTACCCAACCCCGTGCGCACGATTACCCCAAAGGTTGGGGAACTGTGCGCAAATGCATAGTTCTAGATTTTGAGCGATAAAACATTTATGGTAAACAATAATCCAAATAAGAAAACATATTATAAAACTAGAATAAATGGGCTACATATTAATATATTTATTTTAACATTTACACTTAAAATTTCAGATATACATCAATTTTCCCTTAAGTGCGCACAGTTCCCCCACCTTCCCCTACTGAGTCAAAACAAACAAATAAAACAACAATCAAGTAGTAATATCAAAGGTTATGGTCGAGGGAAATAAGGCAATATATTGTACAATGTTTAAATTGAACAGTTTTCTCAATATTGTCCATGAATTTTGTTAATTAATATGTTATAACATAACTTAATATATACTTAAGTCAATTATAATTGTTGTGCAATCATAAATTAACTGTGAGATATTCAATAACGAAAATAACAATGCGAAGTAACGCTGTCATGGAAACCATGCGGAGGCAAGCAAATATATATTTTCAATTAGTTACAAGATTGACAATTAGACTGCAACACGTGATTGAACTGAAGAGTAGAGCACTCTGGAGCCACTAGAGTGAACTGAATCTCTCTTAATACATCCTACCTGTTGCAAGTATTGATTAAAAAATCGTACAATATATCTACCGGATTCCCCGAAAGGGTTAATCTATGTCAAACATTAAAAATATAAAAATATTTCTTTATGTCACTGAGAATGTCGACACCGCAGTTATTGGTCAACTCACCCTCATATTGATAATTAATATATTGTATTTGATTATAAAATGTGAATCAGTAATTTTGTTAATTCAATTTTTTAGAGTTTCATTTTTATCAATGCTCCCAGGAAAAAATCTAAATGAAGTAAAGAACAATATGTTTATATTAATAAAAAGCCCTTATTAGAAAAATCACCTGTACTTTCATAATGACTATTGAAAATTTAGGAATAGATGTTACATTGGTATACAGGAATGTGAGTGTTAGAAATGATCAATATGTTGTACAACAGAGTTACATGGGGAACTTAAATTCTAGTATTCATACAAGCGTGTTTTTACCGTATGTAAGTACCGGTAAGGAATCCCGCTGCTGTAGTGCTGCCTACGGCTTTCAGTGCATGCGTGCTGGGTTCTACTATCTGTTGGTAAGCAACAGCCGCCGTTACGGATCCATTTGACTATATTTAAGGTCGCTTATGACTGTTTAAAATTCCTCCTCAGATTAAAAATACTGCCAACTCTAAAGTAGATGTTGTGATGAGTTTTAGTAATGCTGAAGACATCAAAGCCACTGGCATTCATCGAGGGATCTGTGAAGTTTATTGAGAAAACAAAATGAGTGATGGGATAGTATGGAAATGGGTGAGAGGCCGTACGAATGTGCATGATGAGGAATGAAGTGGGAAACCTTCACTCATTACTGATGACTTGGTATATATATATCATATGGTTTTTTTTGTCAGCTATCATTGAGTAAATTTTTGTTTTGTTTCTTTAAGCTGTGATATATATTTAGATTAAGATCCAAAAGTCATGCAATATATAATATAAAATAAAAGTGATCTCCTGTCACAATGCTAAATCCAATCCATCGAACTATTTACAACCTGCCTCACTTATTCTGTTTATACTAGCCAATCCCTCCATGAAAGAACGCAGGGAACACTCTGTAATTATGTGATCCATTGTTTGGATGGACTCCCCGCAATCACGTGACTGATCTAGTGTCAATCCCTATTTATACTTCCAGTAGTTACATCTACCCACACCAGTTCGGAACCGATTCAAAAGTGTCCATTTCCTCCGAGGGAGGTTCATTCCACCTACAGGTATTGATGGAACATTAATAAGGAACTTATTGCGTCCATCAAAACTGTTCCACGCTATGGCTCAGCTAGTACTGGGCGAAAAATTTGAACTGCTCAACTTTTTTATTTCACTCAGCTTGTAAAGCACGTGTTTGTCCTAAGGTTGGTGAGCTGACTATGATAAGCTGACTATCCGTTTAGCTATATCAGAGGCCTTAGGGTGAAGCAATTCTCTTTTTTTTGGAGATTTAACAGTAGAGAGTTTCCTTAAAAGTGACCACGCTTTTCTAATGCTGTGGATAAAACTTATATCTTCAACATTTTTCACCCATTTTTCTATTCTGGCACTGTCTAGAGAGTGCAGCAGCAGATTAGCCATATTGGAGTTTTTGGTAGCATTAAACTCCTTGTAAAGGTCATCTGATTCCTCACTCCATCCTGGTATATACTCCTTTCTGTATCCTCTTGGTATGCAATCTTTAGCATTTGATGAGAAGAGATTTGAAATTTCTTTTTCTAGGAGGAATGAACCTGATGCTATCATCAAGCCTAGTGGTATAGGTACTTTATTAAAATTCCATCTAGGCCGTGGAAAAGATCGAATTATGGGAATTTGGATCCCCAATGAAACCAGTACTGGCCTATTTTGAGAGTGGGGAAAAGCATCAAGAACATTCCTAATTGGTTTTGGGCTTGATGATCGTTCACATGAGCAGAAGCTAAAGTCGGGAGAGTAACCTCAACGCTAACGACCTGAATAAAAAGTGGCTGAATCTTTAGCATTAAAAATCAGGAATAGGTTGTTCATTTCAGCCCAGTCAGCAAGCTTTCTACCATTCTCATCGATGGTATTGTAACCCCATGGTGACTGTTAAAGTCCCCCACATAGAGGGCAGGATGTTCAAAACTTGGCAAAATCCTCATGTCAGGCCATTGGATGTTAGTAGGCGTATTAACATTGACTATTGTAGTGTCTGACAATTGGATTGCCAAGACAACGATGTCACCATCAGAGCTCTTGTGGGTAACTGACACACTGTCAATGTCATGTTTCAAGTAAGTTGCAATACCATATACCCTATGCCCTATAGCATCAACGAGTCTGTATTCAGGAATACCTCTCGCACTGTTAATATCTTCAATTTGGGTTTCTTGGAGTGCAAGGATATCAACATTGTTATCATGAAGGATCCTACTGATGCACTCACTCTTAGCCTTGTTCAAGCCCTCAGCGTTAAAATGCACTACGTTTAAAACAGAACCTATTAATTTAAAATTAGCTTGGTCCTCAAAAGGACCTTTCTTATTTCATGTAGTAGCTGCCATAGCTGGGACAGTCTAGCTACCAGATTTGTTGCTCATTTACAACTACCCAGGGAATATGTACAGCTTTAAAGGTTTGCTGTGGATGCGAACAACATCATCCCCCTGATGACTTGGAGCAACAAGTTTATGAAAAAATGTCAGAGAAAACAGACACTTTACAACTGCATCATAATGTAATGTGTCTTCAAGTTTCAAAAAGTGTGATTCTGAAACTGTGACAGAACGTTTGAAGTACAGAGAGTTATGCTTACGCTAGGTTCCCAAAATACTGATGGAGAATCACAAAAAAATGGCGAGAATAAAAAAAAAAAAAAACAAATGTTTAACCAGTTCTCTCACATTACTAGAGCATTAGAATCGTCATGGTTATGATTTTTAACCCATTCATCCATAAATACGAGTATCCTTATAATGCCGCTTCTGGCCCATATACTCAAATACGAGTTTACTATATTTGATACAAATATGAAGTAGTATAGCATATTTTTTATAATAAATTGTAACATACGTTCTCTTTAAATGATTGTCCGTGACTAATAATAATTGATCTAGAGATGTTCGAACTGTATATTATTTGAGTTATATTCAATTTGACAGGAATATTTCTTCTAAAACAGCTGTTTGTTTATTGCCCCAGCTGTCGTTGTCGTGTTTATTCGTGAGTCGTCACTCGCATACTGTCCTAGTGCGATGTTTGGTTATTTTGTTTTGTTGTTTAAATCTAAGTCACGAATAATTCGGTTTTGTTTTGTTTTTAATATATAAATTGTAAATATTATAAACAGTATGAGTGACGGAAAATTGAGTTAGGAAGTGGATCAGTAAGTAGTATTGAAGACGATGAACCTAGTTTTATTGACAGACATATTCGTGATGTAAACATAGACCATGAGTTGTTTGAAAAGGATGTTATGAATGAAAATGATGAGGGTAATATTAGTGAAAATAATTATCATGCCACATAAAAACAAGCATTTGAAGGCAATGTATATAATAATGATTTATCTTTTGGTGTAATAAGTTATGACTTAGAGCAACCTAGTAGTAGTAATAATTTTAGGCCTATCTATTTACAGAGTGTTGCTAAACGTACACCAAAATTATCTGATTTTTCATGTAGCTCACATGGGTCCATTATACACACTAATAATTTTGATAGTGTATTTGAATATAGGCTTACAATCAGCCAACCAGAAAATAATATAGATCCATTGTAGGCCTAACCTAAAACCTAAAAAGGTACGATGTATATTCAAAATATAATTTTTCTTACTACTATATTATGTTAAAGTAATTAATTGTTATATTTTATATAAGGTTATTAAATTTTCTTCAAGAAAACTATGTTTTAATTGGGTCTTTTATATATTCAAGTATTAAAAATAAGATTACTATCAAAATTGTATCAAAATTTATATTTACGAATTTATAAGTTGTTTATTTATAAATTTATTATGATTTTCAAAAAGATTTTTTTTTTATATTTTAATACTAGACTTTTGTAGAAAACTTAATACTGAGTAAAATGTCACATTAAATAATACTCTAGTGACAACAATGTTTGATTTATGTTGTATTTTCTAACACATTGCATTTTTGCAATTTTTTAATGGATCCTTGTGTCCAGTCAACTGTTGTGTTGTGTGGGGCTGAATAGGTTAAGACCAAACTGTCATGGTGACAAATTCACGATGAATGTCAGCTGTTTTCAAACCCTTAGTTCACTTACACACTGCATGCCTGTAAAGCGGGCTTCAGAATAAGGAAGACTGGTGGCTGGCTGTCTGGCCAACCAGGACTCCACGGGAGTATACTATCTGGGGACATTGGTCCGGACCCGTTGATTTCGAAGGGAACAGACTTAATGGTACCTAAGTACAGAATTGACAGGCGGGTTAGGGCCTTACTTCCAAGCAGAGATGAGTGGATGGGGAGTACCGAGCCCGCACAAGTAAAAGGAAGCGTCTGGTATACAGACGGCTCACTTATAGAAGAAGGTGCGGGTGCGGGGGTGTACGGGAGGGGAGCACGGAAAGTTCTGTCTGTACCTCTAGGGGCCCATGCAACCGTCTTCCAGGCGGAGGTGATGGCTATCATGATAGCCACACAAGAAGAAATGCGTCTAGGTGGCTTCGGAGGAGTTGTCTCAATCTGCTCGGACAGCCAGGTGGCGATAAAGGCGATCATGGCACCACGTACCAGCTCTAAGCTGGTATGGGAGTGCCAGGGGATCCTGGAGACTCTCTGCCAGCGTAAACAGATGAGACTCATATGGGTCCCTGGGCATGCTGGTATTGATGGGAATGAGAGAGCCGATGCACTGGCTAGGAGAGGGGCAAAATGCCCACTGCTGGGGCCGGAGCCGGCTCTTGGTATTCCTCTTCAAAAGGTAAAAAGAAGAATTGACAGGTGGACCTCTGAGGAACACGATAGTAGATGGAGGACCGAGTCCGGGCTCAGGCAGTCTCGTGCTCTTATCCAAGGACCGGGTCGCAGGTACAGCGGAGATCTGCTGAGCTGTAACTGGGCCAAGGTGAGGGCGGTTACGGGTATGCTGACCGGACACAATCTTCTTAATAGATACATGAAGATTATGGGCCTAACAGAGGACTCCACATGTAGGCTTTGCGAGGAGGATGAGGAGAGCTCCATACACATCTTTTGTCATTGTGGAGCTCTCTCATCTCTTAGGTGTAGGACTCTGGGTGCCGCTTTTCTGGAACCAGAGGATATTAGAAGGGCTACACTCAGGGAGATCATGATCTTCATAAGGGGGACTGGTCTCTTGTGACACTGTCGCCAGTCTCGGGGCGCAAAGGGCCATGGAGTCTAGGCGCAGTGGGCTTGGCGACAGGACCACAACCCGGTGTATCTAATCTAATCTACACACTGCATAATTCATAGTCGATGGCCTTTTTAATCGAAGGAGGAATTTTAAACAGTCATAAGCGACCTTAACTCCTTACCAGCTTTTGCCCAGTTAACTCGACGGCAGCTGCACGCTAAATAATGGCCGCTGACAAGTTAACTTGATGCACACTTCTGCCCCGATTCATTTCGCTGTTGAGTTAACTCAACGTAGTTTGGTGTTTTACCGCTAGATGGTGTTTGCATTCACTTTAATCCCACTCTGAATATTTCTTGTAATTGATGACAGCTGTTTTTATTCCATTTATATTCTCCACGTCCTTGACCACCTTTTGTAATCAGCTGCTCACTCACATGACTCGGTGAACAGTTCATGTTTATTTACATCGTATTGTTTATATTAGTGAACTGTAATTATTGTGATTGTATATATTGAGATAGTTTATTATGTATAATTATTATTCTTTTATATTGTGTTATTGTGGTTGGTGGTTTTTTTATTTTAGTTGGAATAAAATTAAGCTACATAAAAAAATTGGTAAGTTTTTGTCATTTATATAGTTTTAATAAATAAGTTTTTTAATTTTTATTAGTGGTTTTATTTGTTTTTAAACTATAACAAATCAGATTACAAAATAAAAAATAAGCACTTCTTTTTAAAAAAAAAACTCAAATTTAAAAATCCGTTAAGGGGTTAAATACAGTTGAATGGATCCGTAATAGCGGCTGTGGCTTGCCAACAGATAGTACCCAGCGTGCATGCACTGAGCTCCGACCGCAGAACTATAACAGCAGAATTCCAAAACGGTACTTACTATAAAAACACGCCTCGTATTATAAAAACAAAAGAAAATTTATTTAATTCTGATATTTTAAATACTACAGGATTTTCAAGTTAAAAATATATTGATGAAAGAAATTACCTCAGATGCATTTTTTAAGCAGAGAAGAAGTTTATTCAAGTCAATACGATTAGCCCCAATAAGATTCCTGTGAAAATAAAGATGTAACATTAAAGATCTCATATATTTTTAGAGAACTTATATTTTAAATAGTTAAGTCGTTTTTTATAATATTCGCTTTATTAATAAGACAACAAATTAATTTTCAAAGAATCGACAAAAAACAGAAATTTATTTTAGTGCACTTAGATTTTGCTGTGCATTTATGAACCAACAATAACAGACATAGACTGGAATAATATTCCAAAATTAATATAATACAATACAAATATTCTTTATTTTTCAAATACATCAAGTACTGAAATGGTGTCAGTTACAATGTAAAAGTTAAATAAGTCAAGTTGTAATGTTTAATTGTTCTTTTGGTGAATTCTGTATTTGTGTAAATA
Source organism: Stictocephala bisonia (assembly GCA_035578905.1). NCBI lineage: Eukaryota > Metazoa > Arthropoda > Insecta > Hemiptera > Membracidae > Stictocephala > Stictocephala bisonia. The sequence goes on along the minus strand of JAQJVL010000520.1, from coordinate 41,078 downwards.
TTATTGAAATGAAATGAAAATTATTTATTTCCCAAAAACAGAACATTAATAAATACACACCATGTTATTAATACTTATTTGCAAAATAAAATATACGTAACATAAGTAGAATAAAATAAATGAAACTTAATACAACATATTTTCCTTGTTAACATATCAGACATTGGGAAAAAGCCTGCACAGGCGGAAGCCTGCACAGGCGGAAGCCTGTGCGCTGACTCGAGTTGCTAAAAAGCTGCACGATGACATTTTAGTATATAACTTGGGATAGTTACGTTGTTTTTTTTAAGAAAATAATAAAAAATGGTAATATTGTTAATGATGTTTTATATGCAATTCATGAAAGGTGAAGGAAAGAATATAAGGTTTAAAAGTTTGTTTGAAATGGGAAAAGTATTAAAAATATATATCATAGATTAATTTAAATAAAAGTAATACTTATATTAGAGGTTTATATTACCTTAAATTCCGTTAAGTGGCCCAAGATAATATAAACTTCTAATATAATTAGACAGTGGTTCGGAGGCAATACATTATGAAAAGTAATACAATTAAACAACTTGCAAAACGAACAGAAGAGCTGAAGAATACTGTGCATCTAAGTGAGCATGGGTAACAAGAGGGGAGTGGAGGTGGTGTTCAAAGTTCACATTGGTTCAGGTCCATCTCCTGTAATTGGATCTGATTATTGTCTTGGCCTCCTCAATTCTTAACTGTGATAAGAAATCACTGATGCTTTTCTTTTAAATTTTAAGAGATCGACAACTAAATATATTTAATTTACCGAAGTGGTGACAAATATTACTGCACAAAACATGCACACATAAAAGGAATTAATAAGTTCAATTGATTTGACTACACATAACGGTATTATGCCAATATTTTCTGAAGATCCTGTGTTATATGAGTGTGTAACAGGTGAAAACAGAGAATCTAAAACGCTTTAAAATGTGCAACAAAAGAAACTTGCACATGTACAGCTGACAGATTGTTAATGTTATTTATCTCACTTAATTTATCAGTACGAGCATTCTTCAGTCTTCTACTGGTAATGCATGTCAGTTTTTCTGGCAGAAGGTTGTGTAGCTTCATGCCCATGTAGAAGGGTTTCTTTACATTTTGAGAGAGATGGTGAAATGGTAAATGATATTTTGTGCCAAGTCGGGTGTTATATTGTGGAGATGTCTGTTCTGAGTCAGCGGTTGTTCATCAGCTTAAATGATGACTTCTTTTATGTAGAGGTTTACAATTAATTGTGATAGTCTTTGGAGTTCTAAATGTCTCTCTACAGCTGTCTAGCTCAACCCTTATGGCCCTATTTTGCAGTACTAGAAATCAACCATATATCACTGATGGTGTAATATGTATTTTTGACAATATCATCTTGATCAATCAATCAAATTACTTATTATAAAAAATCAACTTTACATCAGCATAATTTACAACATGTACAACACCTAACAAAGTTAGCTTTTTCACTGATATAAATACAAAACAATTATACAGTATTTATAAACATCAAATAGTAATAAACTAACAAAAAATAATATATAAATACAGTACAAGTGAATGTCACACAAAACAAATATACTATAATATAAGCACAAAATGCACAAATTTAATTTAATCTAGTTTTGAATAGCCATTATTAGCTGAGGTCTTAAGCTCCGTGCTAATTGCCTTATCCATGCATTATTTACTTATTGCTCAATACCATGTACAGTGTTATTGACCCACCCACCTGCTCCTTACACGTAAAGTGGTATTGACCACCCCTATCTATACACATACAATAGTATTGACCCACCCACCTGCTCCTTACATGTACAGTGTTATTGACCCACCCACCTGCCCCTTACATGTACAGTGTTATTGACCCACCCACCTGCCCCTTACACGTAGAGTGGTATTGACCACCCCTATCCATACAAGTACAATAGTATTGACCCACCCACCTGCTCCTTACATGTACAGTGGTATTGACCACCCCTATCCATACACGTACAATAGTATTGACCCACCCACCCGTACAGTGTTACTGATAGTATATTGGGTTCAAATATGCTTATGATCATGTCACATTATATCACATAACCGCACTTACACGTACAGTGATGATGTCCCACCTACCCACCCATAAAAGTACAGTGGTATTGACCTCCCCACTCACCCACACACGGGGGATTATTTGAACTGTACGTGTAAAGGGCAGGTGGGTGGGTCAATACCACTGTACGTGTAAGGAGCAGGTGGGTGGTAAAAATCATGCAAATGCCTTGAGGGTTGAGGGAGAATACATATGGAAATATAGAAGAGAAAGTATAGAACTGCTTGACTAAGTTCACCAAACATACCTCCGTTTCTCTTCTTCTATAGCTGACTCGGATGCAATCCCTGATCTAACTTGTACTCTTACAACATCTATAAACAATAATGCATCTCGCAACGAGTGATCAGCTGTGTGGTTATGAGGAGGCCGCAATGGAGAAATTGTTATTGGAGAACCCTTTAGTGTACGCATTTGAGCTCTGGCTGGACATGAAGACTCAATACATGTCAGAAAACTAAAAAGAGAAAACAAATTTGTTAAGGAAATTTATTCATTTTAAGACAGTAAAGCAAAAATTGTTTGATTGATACAGCAACATTTTGTAATCTAGTTATTAGGATGTAAAATTTCTGTCATAATAATTTACCGGCAACAACTATTTTAGAATGCTTACTAAATAACAATAAAATATTTACATACAAATTTTGTGAAAACACTACAGATTATTTATAGGAGTTCATAGATACACAGCGGTCATAATGGTACATAACAAAACTGTAAAATATCTAACAGCTATCTTTTTCATATCAGCAATTTATTTAATTATTCAAAGTCATTTAATCATTTTTACAGAGGATGTGTATGTATGGAGACCAAAAGAGCAAAGCATGAAAAATACAGTTTTAACACTTACCACACCGTAAGCGCATATACACGTGTATGTTGATTTTGCTCTAAACGCCGTAAGCGCATATACACGTAACAATACAAAAATATTATTTTCGTAATAATGTTTCTAATTTAATCCAGTAGTGCGTTTGGGTTATGGGCGGTGACTCATGAGAGACACATTGTGCGGCTCGTGACCTTTTGTTGCCCTGTCACTCTCTACGAGACTGGTTTTTATCTGGCAGTGTACATTTCCGCTGCGCCGCCCAACGCCACAAGCGTGTATACACGCAGCTACTGTCGAGCCGAGCGGTTGTCATTGTCTGCCGCCTTACAGCTTTGAAACTGTGTATTTTGTTGTTTTATCATTACTTTAGTTTAATGTACGTTAGTAATTTATTAGTTTTAAGTGTCAATATAAATAATCGGGCCGATTTTGATTTTGTGGAAGGTACTAAATACATCGTAATCAAGTGCTATATGTATTTATTTTTATTATCTGTGTTATGTAAAAGGAGCGACCGTAGATAAGGGGCTAGGGCACTGGCTTGCCACGCTGCCGGTTCGGGTTCGATTCCCGATGTGACCACTAATAGATTTTGCCCTGCCGCTCCCGTGGTTCGGAAGTCACGTAAAGCCGTTGGTCCCCAGGTTAAGTGTTAGAGAGGGCTCCTTAGCCCTAACTTCGCCTGGTAAAATAAGACAATCTTTAACTTTTTAATTTTTTTATGTGCAGGCCCTGTCTTTATCAGTTTATGTACAAGTAAATGTACTCAATTATACATATTTTATTTATAGTAATAATATTTTGTATTGATTCATACAGTATAAGTGATATATGCCTGAGGCTTACTTTCAAGTAAAAGTTTGCCTATTTATATATTCATATATTCATATACATGAAAAAAGGTAAAGTAAGCTAATATAAGTTTCAAAATTTTATCATATTGTTTACTTTCCTGTACAAATCAATAAAAAAATGAGCAACTAAAAAATTTAATTTAGATTTTTTTACAATAAATTAGCACTTAATGGAAAATAGGCATTGTATAAATGGTGCTCTAAGGGTTAAACTGTTATTTATGGTACAAATCTAGTGATAAAACGGTAAGAGTGAAAACATATGAAGAATATGATTGAAAGGAAAAGGATTTTTACAAGGGCCCTTGCGGCATGCCCCTTGCAACATTTGCCACTGATGAATTTAAGCATTTTAATTGTGACATATTATATTATATTTGTTAAGTAAGATAAAATAAGCTGGCTTGCATGTACTGATACCCTGTAAAATTTGAGTTTCTCTAAAATAATGTTAAAAGGGATTTAATGAAATGCTTTACTGAGATCCTTTGGTGATGAACCTACGGATTCCCTGTTTCAAGTACGGTATATTGAGAGTGATTCACTATTTCAATGACAGTAGTTTTTGTTGACCGCTCCTGACAAAAACCAAACTGCGATTTAGATGTAAAATTTGAATATTCAAAATAAAAAGGGAGATTTCTATGCATAAGAGGTTCAGAAAATATACATATTCTCTAAACGTTAGGGAATACAGTAACTATAGAAACTGGTCTATAGTTCTAGGGAACATGCTTGTCTTCCTTTATATAAATGGATATTATCTTAGACAGTTTAAGCAAGTCCTAAAAATACCCAGCTTCTAGACATTTATTTAGTATATTATATAAGAGAGAGGCTGTTTTTATAACATCGATTGTTTTTTTAGTTATAAAATTTGGCAATAAATACATATTCATACTTTATAATTAATTAGATATTTTTGAAATGGATTTAGATACTCCCTCTGAACCAATGGCTTGCCAATTAAACGTAAGTAGATACTGTTCTTTCTAGGGATGGCAAATATTTTCAATATATCGATATATAGAATTACTGATATATCGCAAACCAAATATCAATCTAATGTTAATTTTGAAAGAAATATATCGATATATTGGGTAACCGCTATATCGAACTGTAAATGATTTTTCCATTTAAAGCTATGCATTAACTCTTATGTCATGTTCAAAAATACACTCATGTTTAGCTGTCACTATTTACAATAGCTACTGAATGTTAAAATGAATCCTTTTATCTACACGAAACAAGTAGTGATCTGTGAGGTTGAAAAAAACTTAGGAAAAATTTTAAAGCAACAAAAAAGAGCAGTAAGAATAATGACGAAGTTCAAATATGATGAGTCTGTAAAATAACATTTTAAAATATTAAAATTCTTACTGTATATGGACAGTACATTTTTGATTCCATATTAATGAGTAAAAATAAACAGTCTAGTGACAGCTCCAGCAATCTGTATATCCACCCCTACAATACAAGGAAAAAGAATGATGTTGTGCACAATCGTCACAGTTTGAAATTCTATGAAAAAACCCCTCATTTACTGGAAAAAAGTTTCTCTGCAAACTTCATGATAAAATTAGATATGAAGAAAATTTGTCAAAATTTAAATCACAACTGAAAGATAATTCAATACAATCAGCCGTTTATTTAGTTGAAGAATTTTTCTACCTTCCTCTGTAACAACAACTTATCACCCAAAACAATAAAGCAGTAAATAAAATTTTAAGATACTTTAATATTAATATTTATACAAAAGAATTGTCTAGTTTTTTAGTTATTAGTAGTTCTAGTATTAACTAAAAATAAAACTAGAACTACTACCACTATAATAACACTAGTGAACGCTGTTCACATGTACCACCTTGTAATTATTAACAAATAAAGATATTTTACTACTGACTATACCTTTCATTATTATGTTAATTATAAAAGAGTAATGTAACAATGGTTTATCAGGTGACTGGATAGGAATTCTTGAGTCGGCACTGCCAACTCACACTCATCATTTACTCGTTTCACCCACTGGTCTACAATAAACTACTTTAAGTGTATTAACCTCACGTAAAAAAACATACTAAAATTACTTTGTTATATCAATGCATGTTTTGTGCGCACAAGAGGTAATTTGTGTGTTTTTTTTAATTGTGTTGATTTTGAGTAGGGAGAATAGCGTCAGTATTTATTGATATGATATATCGGACCAAAATATTGATATGGTCGATATTATCGAAAGAAAATATCGATACTATTTTTCTGTGACCGTCTGGTGAGTCATAATTGATTGATGGTTACCTGATAATCAGAGCCTGATATGATGATTTCTTGAGTTTAAATTGTTATATGAGTTTTCTAAATTTACTGTCACTTGAACAAATGTAAGAAAAGTGAAGTTTTGAGTTCAGATGAAGTATCCTGCATTGGACTGCCTTAGCGGAAGTTTGGCGCTACAGGCTCTTTCGGTTTATAATTCATATCTCAGTACTGGAATAAGCGAATTTCAAATTTGATAAAGCATCTAATTAACAATCAAATTTCCTATGAGTTTAATCCTATAACATTTTTCAATCGATGCAGTTCTTTTCGACCTACAGACATTAGAAAATGAGGGTTGTCAAATTTTAAGCTAAGTTTGTAAAAATCACCCATTTTTGATGGACGATTGATCCTGAATGGCTGAACCGATTTCAATGTTTTAAAATTCATTAGATGCAAAATTTAATGTTAATTAAAAAAGGCAACAGTAACATTTTCTATAGGATGTATACTTTTAGAGTTTTAAGTGAAATACTGAAAAAAGAGCAAAAATTTTGTGGTTTTTAGGCTCTCAAATCTGAAGCACAACCTAGAAACCGTTGCAAACTCAGATACCTGTTATTCGGCACTCCCAAAAGGGTTTAAAATGATTTCCAGCTCGAGCAATTTTTAGGGGCTAGGCCGCCAATAAGCCGTATATTCATCAATGTACGGTACCATTGTTCTTTTCTACTTTTACTCTTAATTTTATTGCACTTACTAACTAGAGGTGAACGGAAATGTCAGAGATCGATATGTTATATAAAGAATCTAACAAATAAATGCTCAACAGTTAATATGCCAGGTTTATATTCATTAATCGTGTCCCTTTTTGTTTCATTCAACAAAACAAGAAATAAACATATTTCATTTTTTGTTTGTTTTCCTATGTAGATCTTATTATTATTATTATTGGCCTTGTTAAAAGTTTAATGGTTTCAAAGGTTTGAAAAGTGAATAGGAAAGAAAGTCAGTCAAGTAAATAAGACAGAAAAAGATAAAGAGATGGAGTCAGGTAGGATTGTAAGAGGGTTGGATTCACAGAAGGTTCAGTTGGAGTAGTTGTGGAAAGAAAGGAGATGGAGCTCCAATATAACTTACATCACCCTCTGCTAGATACTGGATAAAAAAGAAAAGTAATAAAAAAAATCCTTAGTGTCATTGTAACAGCATTACTATTAATAAAGATTTAACATGAAAATCACTTGATATTATCTTTTTGAATCTCTTAAAAGTAGCAATAAAGTTGACTGAATAAGAATAAGGCTCACTGAATAAAATGGTATTGAGTAAATAACCTTTTTACCATGGTAGCACAATATTGTTAACATTGATTGAAAATAAATTGGACTCTCCAATTATTGTCTGTCTCGTTAGACTGGTGGTAATATAAGTCCGTAATGTTTTGGAAGCTTTAATATTGTTAACAGGTTTTTATACATGATTTATATTCACCGGATATTGTCCTTTTCACTAGACTGGTAGTAGTAAAAGCCCTTGTTGTCATGGTAGCAGCAATATTGTTGACATAGACTAGGCAAACGCTCCGAAGGCAACCATTCACACCAGGCACTCTCCAGCTAACAAGAGATCACAATGAGTGTTATTAAAACAAATATATGAACATGAAAAATACTCTGTATTCTTGACTAGCCAAATTATTCATTACAGAAAATTAAGAATAATATTTTGCCAGGTTTCAGAAAAAACATGAGTTTTAAACATATGTTAAGATGTAAGCTGTCATGAAAATAAAACTACTACCAAAACTAATTTTTCGTATATACTGATATGATTACTCTTTACAACACATTAATTATGGACAGTGATTACAATATATGTACAAAAAAGAAGAAAGAGTGGTTAATTTTAAAATCAACTGGGTCAGCTACAATTTTTGGTCAAAAAAAAAATAAAAAATAAAAAAAAATAAAAATAATGGTAGCTGACAAAAACTATATGATATATAAATTAAGTATAATTTCTATATATGTATAAGTATATAACTATATAAAATTTTTCAATACTTGAACGGTGTTTTAACTTGTTCTATTGAAATTATTTTAACTATTATAAAATTTGATCATCAATATACTATTTTGAGTGTGAATCAAAGTTAGAAGCTGTCAGAAATACTATTTTACCAGAAAAATAGGACTAAAACTAATTAACCGAGTTTAATTGTTTTGAACTTTAACCCAGTACCTATAGCTATTTTAAACAAGTCTCCAAACACATCTACTAAAATTAGTAGACCCATTCGATCACCCACACACGCACAGTTGTAATGATCCACTGTCACACCCATTCATCTACAGTCCTATTGACCCACCCACTCACCATTACACGCACAGTTGTATTGATCATATACACATTTACCTATACACCTACAGTGTTATTGCCCCACCCATACATGTATGGTAGTATTGCTCTACCCGAAGCCTTTACATAATTTTAAAGTTGAGCACAAATAAAATTACAAGATGTTTTAGTATTAATAATTACCAGAAATATAAATAGCTTATTCAATCACCAATGACAGTAAAAAGTTATGAAAACAATTTCTGATAGGTCATAGATTGGTAATATGAAGGTAAGCCAACATTAATAAATTGTTCTATTTGTTTGCAAACCCCCTTTATGGGCATACCCTTTATGGGCATATACAGTTTTTAATTAAGAGCTAGCCCATTGAACGTGTTGAGAATACGCCCTCTGACTTTACTCAAGAATAAAAACACCGCCAACAATATATTATTTTCTCTGATCAAAACATTCGTTTTAATAAATTCAAATAATTTATACTGAACCTAACACCTATAGTTTTGTTAAATATCTAGTTTTGAATTTGCTCATATTTTTTAATGATATTTTTATTTTATTGGAAACATTAACTTTACAATTGAACTTGATAAATAACACAAATCTGACAAACTGTTTGGAGTTGTCACTCTTTGGAGATAGTTGACAATTAACGTTGATTGCAAGATACTGGTGAATATGGGTAGCAAATGAGTTAGTCATTTTTTCCAATTAAGGTTGACTGTCTATAAAAACTAACTTAGATATTATTATATAAAACAAGATCATTAATATGATTTTAATCAAACTGATAGTTAGTTCCCTCCCTTACACAATACCTGGCAGACATTCTAGACTTCTATAGTAAGAGTACTGAGCACAGTCTATCGCCTACAATATTTATAACACACAGACTCCAAATAGCTGGGTACTAGAAGTATCTAATATTATTTTTTTATGATAATAGCAGGTTAATTTTAGTGCAATAGGCCTAGAATTTCAGTAGTAATTGAAGGAAAGGAAAGCATCATACCTGGTAAACTGGTAACCTGTAGATAGAAATATACTCACATCACAAAAACGGAACTGGTTAGTGAAATATTTCTGGACCACTATTCCCTTTTTCAGTTACTAAACAATTTACGATAATAGGAAATGCTTCATCAAACAGATGAATGTTATGTTATGCCATCTGTTGACTGCTGTAAATACACAGTTGTAGACAAACTCCCGAATATGTTCCCTAACTAACTAAAAGTAAATAACTGTACTCTCCAAAGATGCCAAGACTTTAAATACTTAAGAACCACATGAGACGATAATAAAATGAAGAGACAGAAGTTAAAATCAGACTTCTACAAGGAAATAGATATTATTGGGACTTACAAAAAATAATGAAAAGCAAAATTATTTCAAAAACTACCAAATTAAGATTATACAAAAGCATGGTATTACCTGTTATATTGTACGGATCTGAAACCTGAGCACTCAGTAAAACATCTGAAAAGAAACTTTTAGTGTTTGAAAATAAAATACAACACTCTATCTTTGACCCAGTAAACGACAAAGGAGCTTGGAGAATAAGGACCAATAAAAACCTGAGAAATCTCTACCAAGACCCTTACATTGTTGCCCAAATTAAAAGCAAAAGACTAAGATGAGCTGGCAACATCAAGAAAAGGAAGCTGAACTCCATACTAAGGATTGTAACAAAAAGTGTTTCACGAGTTAGACGGTCACTGAGACGCCCAAGAATACAATGGAGAGGCCAAATAATGCAAGACATGAGAAGGCTGAATGTAACACCAAAGATGATACAGAACCGAGACTGATGGTGAAAGGTTGTTGACGAGGCCACAAACCTCCTTAGGTTTGAGTGACCACAAAGGTACCTTACCTTTAAGGTATGGAATCTGTAATTGGTTAGATACTTAGCTTAGAGCTTATTTTAATGTTTTATTTTATTAGAATCAAATTATTATCTTTTGGATTTAAATTTACAGTTTCAGTGATTTGTATTGTAGTATTTATATAATATTCTTTTACAGAGAAAACAAGTTTTTTAACAAATAGTACTGTTGGAAAAAAAGCAAAAAGGTTCGTTATATCTTACGTAGATTTATAATGTTTCAAGTAAATATTGGCTGTGTTACCTGTTTGACCTTATCATTGTAGTTGGTGGTAAGATCAGCCTGGTGGTTGTGAGGGCGACTGGTTGCCTCAGGTCGAATATCAGCATTGTCCTCCAAGCCCATACGAGCCGTAGCCATGCAAGTGGGAGCCAGACAGCGAAGGTGTCTACAGTAACATTGACACAAAAGTTTATCTCAAACGTTTATAAATTTATATTATTAATTTTAAAGAATATTTAAACTTTAAGTAAATTTATATATACATAAACTACAGTTCGGCCGCTTTGATTGTGACCTTATTAGAGAACCTGTGCGAGAGAGACAAAGCTAGTCATTGAAGTGAGAGGGAACATAAGTCTTCTCCCACCACTGAACCGACGTGCCACCATACCACTTTAACATTTCGTTGTTACGGATACACTGTGGGAGGCTCCGCTTATTACATCATCGAGCTAGGTGACCATTGGCGGGCAAGGAACTTGGAGGGAACTGGAATCTAGTACAGCTGGAACATTGCATAAGGGTAAATGGACCTGAGATAGGAGTGAGGATGGCTGGTGTAGTCGGTTTGTTGTCATTACCGATTTATATTGAGGTTATATTATAATATGATTTGCAATATTATTGTGTTTTAAATATACATATTATTTAAAATACTTATAATATGATTTAAATGTTCAGTGACCTACCTTCATACTGAAATAATATTTATCACTACTTTTATTAATGTTTTATTTACATATTACTTCATATGCAATTTTAAAATGTGTGCTTTTCTAACTGTATAAATCGTGGTAGATCAAGCAAGAACGTAATATTCAATTCAACATGATTTATAAGGCTTGCTACTTGCGCTGTAAATGTATTTAAATATTTAAACCTATATACTTTTTAAATACTGACTAATTTTAAAAATAAATTTCATCTTTTGTTATTAATTAATGTTAATGCTGTTCTAAATGTTCTTTATCTTATCAGTAATCCGAGTGCTACTATCTCACTGTGAGATGTGTTCATTTTTGTCAAATTATGGTAAAACTGTTTATTCAGTGATTACATATTTTATATATTATTACACGTGAAGGAATATGCTATTGGTAGACAACAGAAGAACCGCTAATTTTAACATTTTCAAAAATAACAATACTTATTACTATACGTATTTTTAGATTTTAGATCGTATTACAAAATTTTAGATCGTATTCATCTGTTGAAGATAACCTAATCTATTCTTTTGTTTATATCACTTGGTCTTATCAATGTATATGATATTAATGAATAATGTTACAATATATTTCTTGACACTATTTATGTAATGTTGCATAGATGAATAAAGAGAATTTGTATTTGTATTTGTACTTATGAGTCAGCTCATTCAGTCAGCTGTCGCAACTTCAGTTTTTTTCCAGTGTTAATTTTTATGTTATCTGACTATATATTATATTTTTATGGTTTGGAATACAATTTGGAACATTTTGTTTATCTGAGACTCTTGACTTCCATGATTTGAAATAAAACTTAGGACCTCGGAACATAATGAAGTGAAAAATATCATCTTGCTAGATAACAGTCTATCTTTTTGAATGAATATTGGTAAGTCTATTATTTTCTCATTATTTATAGTACATATCTTTCTGAATAATTTGATTTATAATACAAGTAATTCGAAAATTCTTTTCATTTTTTAAATAAACCTTGCACAACACTTAAAAATTTTTAGCGGTTGAAAGTGATTTAATCAGCAGGTATTTTATGTTGTGTTATTATTATTTACTTAACAATTCATTAATAACCATTCCTATTTTATTTTACTAAGAGGAAACTTAAATTTTTGACAGTTATTATTTTATGTTATTTATTACTTAAATAGTACTGTTTGCTTTCTCCCTTTGGCTTGCTTCAACAATAGTTCTGTGTTATAACGTAATTCTATAATCTTTACCTTTTATTTATTGATATAATAAATAATAATTTGTTTTGAATCCTAAATTAATTTTTAAACCAAAGTATTTATGGTTTTAGCGTCCAGAATTGGGAATTGATTTACTGGTATCAGAATTGGTGTTGAGAATTGAAAAATGTTGGTATCGAGACATCTCTAGTTATACATATACTAAAACATTCTTACCTAAAAAAACTGTGCAATATACACTTACCGCTCTTCGTTTTTAACACAAATCGAAAAGAAGTAGTAGCCTTTAAAGTTGTGGAAGAATTCAGGGCCAGGCAGTTTTGCTGAGTACTTCTTATCTGTTTTTCCAGATCCACAGCTATTTACCTCCTGCAAGAAAAAGTCGATAAATATATTCATGGGCAGTCAGACAGTACTAATTGAAATAAGCAGATGAACCTTTTAAACAATTAACTAATTTACCATCAACTGGTTGGTAATAATTTTCATCAAAATTATTACCATCAACTGGTTTCAAAATTTGTATTGAATAGTGTGCATTGTGTAAATGGAAAAACGCAGTAAGTTATACAGGTTTGCGTAACAAGAAGTAGTCAAATCTTCACTCTCTCAATTAGAACTAATTGGAGGTATAAGTACTGATCAACACTCAAAGTGGAAGACTTACATTTTTAGTGATAATTTACTTCTCATGTTTTTTTCTGCTTGCTCTGTAGCTTTTTCCACTTTTTTGATGTTTCCCTTGAATGACATAATTTATACTAGAGGAAGTAAGCCACAGTAGGCTACAGAGGTTTTTAAACTTTCTGTCTGGCCAGCTGAAATATTTGGAGTGAAACCATAAATTACAATTTCCTGTACATAGTATTATTTTATGTTTAACCCCAATCGTACATATGCCACATGGATACTTGGACATGACTCAGTTCAACTTAGATATTTCTAGAAAGTTAATTAGCTTTTGTAAAAAATCTCTATTTTATAAAGTATGAGACTGTTTTTTTAGTTGGAATAAATGGTGTATAATTTAGTTATATATTAAAGAATTATATATACTGTGTCAGGTAGCGCATCAGATTTATTATCAGAATGTCAAGTGAATGAAATCAGTTATTCGATTGCGATTGTCAATGGTTGAAAATAAATTGTCAGAAATGTCAATGTGTGAAATTAATATCCGTGTAGCAAGTATAATTAATGTTGAATTAAGAACAATCAATAGCCTTGTCAGATATGTTATAGCAGTAATGTGTTAGCTGCTTGAGGTAGGTCGCTGTGGTCATCAGAAATGTGCTTTATTTCCTAGTTACTTTGCTAGTATGTTTAGTGGTCTTCTTTATGATAAACACAAAACAGTATGACATACTTAACATGCAAGCGGCTCCTGCAACACATCGTAGGACACTAGTTCAAATAGTTGCCAAATAAGTTATTTATTTCTAGTGCCTTGGTGACTATGCAGTTATAATCGACATTAAATCAAATAAAATTTTTAAAAAATACATTTTTATCTAATACTAAAATTTGTTTTCCAATCCAAATGGAAATTCTTTTCTTAAGAACTGATATGAGAAACAAACTCATGCTAGAAAAATTAAATAAAATGTTAAATATTTTCTTGGGACTGGTGGCCAAGTGGTTCCTACCAACTGGACCTGATGTACTAAAAACACTTTTACATGCAAAATGGCATCCACCTTGTTTGATCCTTGTAGACCAATTCGCTGAGTATTATAATACTATTATATTGATGGCTAATATTACTAATTACTTCTGAGTTAGACTTACCTGACTTATATCACTAGTATTATTGTGGATAAAATTTCCTTTTGTTTCTTGATGTTGTGTTTGAGCATCTACTTTTTCCTTTATCCCACCTGTGCTTTTACTAGCAGTTCTTTCACATCTTGTTCTTTTCTTTTGACTCTAAAATTAAAAATAATTATTCTATTGATCAAATCCAAATATATCTTAAAACATATTTATAAAACTAAAATTGGCAACAAAATTAACTATCCATTAATTTAAATCAGTACAAATGGTAATAAAAATATTAAAAAAAACTGAAGCAAATAACACTTTTTGATTTCTAAGGAATGTATATTGTTATTAATTTTCTACAGGGAGATCATAACAATATTAATGATACAAAAAAAATATTTAAAAGACTTTTTTGATTCTTTAAGAAATATCATGAAAATAAAGAAACATATTTCCAATTGCGTAATTTTAATAAAATCCCGCCCAATAATTTAAATATAAAGACTGTTATAAAATTAAAAAAAAAAAAAATGATAAAGAAGAAAAATGTAAATGTCTATATGCATGATAAAAAATTACCCTAATAAAATAAATATGGTACCGGTAAAGCTAGTTTGAAAAGAAAGCAAAATATGACCTTTAACAATATAAATAAGATTTAAAACAGTTATAATGCTTAAAAACTTGTTAGGATAATTTCATATATGCTTTGAGAAGCAGATCAAAACTAAATTTCTGACATTTGAATAAACTATCAAAAGAAATAAGAACATTCTTTATTATTGTTTATACTTGGAGTTATAAATCTGTGAGTTTGGCATACGGCAGAGCCGAGCAGTGCAGTGGAGAGTGGTGGCCAATCAGCATCACACACGTGTCCCATAGCAACTTGTCTACTAGCATAACGACGACATTCGCTTGGCATATCAACTGTTTGTTAGGGCCATGTCAATTATTGTGCTTTATCCAGATTCATATATATATTTATTTACCGAAATCGAAATAAAAAGTAGATTTGTGTGCGTACTTTGAGAAAATTCTACTTTAATACATTTTTAGCATAATTTTTATTTGCCTTTATTAAGGGGCAAAGTTAGAACTGTAAAGTCTTCTCTAAAACTTAACCCCAATATGTCTGTGTACTGGCAATATTATAACTAGGATCCAATATTTGATTGTATTGTTCCAAAATTCAATTTCTGGTTTAGAGCTGTTCATAAAGTTTTGAATCAACAAAATTTAAACCCAACAATTCACCTATTTTAGTATACCTGATTATAGGATATGTTTTATTATTTCTCTGCTTGAATTGCAAGATACTAGTCTTGTCCTCATGTAATTTTATACCAAGTTTCTCAAACCATTCATTAATTTTTTTTAAATTGTGTTATCAAGAGTAAATTTTAAGTTGGTTAAGCAGTGTCTCTGTTGTATCATCAGCATATAGAGAGAGAGAGACAGCAAATGTTTATGGACAAGACATTTGGCATAAACTTTCTACAAAGACCATCTCCTTCAAACTTTTCCTCTCAGAAACTCTATCATCAATTTAGAGTTGAAAGTTTCCTTGTATTAATATACAAAGATATCTAAATATTTTAGTAAATACCTGTGGATGAAAACATTTGAAATAGTCATTAACTAATATATTTGACTGAAAGTAAAATGGCTCTAGTTCCTACCTCAGGAGGATGATTGTGCAGTGAGCTATTTTTTTCAAGGAAGATAGGAGAGTTGTCTTCCAGACCCATGAAGGCTCGAGCACTACAACCAGGAATCAAACAATGGAGCTGCCTGCAATTAGACAAATAATATAGGATTATAAATTTAGGTTATTTCATGCAGTTACAATAAAAAACATTTACAGTGGAACATGGTTAATTCTAACTTCCATAATTCAAAATCTTCTTAATTTGAATTTTTCTCTCAGTCCCTAGAATTTTACATAACATTAATGCTTAAAAATCGTGGTTAGTTCGAAATATACTTTGGATAATTCAAAGATTTTACGCAAAAAAAGCCAATAGGAAGCTGAAAATTCAGGCCAGAAATTCCTAAGAAATGAGGTTGTTCAACTGGAATGCGGTAAAAATCCCTTACGCAAAGACTTGCACAGCTCCCTTTCACGCAAAGACTTGCATAGCTCCGAAGTCATCGCACCCACCTCTCCTTCCCGCCGGCGCCGGCCGCCCTGATCCGATGTTTGGCTTATGTGAAAGGTCAACACCCAACCCCTTCCACCCTCCCATTGTTTGGCAACGCTCGTCATCCTCGTGTGATAGTGCTTGCTGTTTACTTCGGTATTCAGAGTGATTTACTTAGATTGATGCCTAAGTTAGATTTAAACTGTGATCTAAGAGTGTTTGTGTGAAGCAAAGATGTTCTCATGAAAACCTCAGGCTTTGTACAAAACTTTGACTTTAGCGAAGAAAATTGTGCCGTTTGCACATTACGATTGTCTCCCTCGGATAGCTCAGACTTCCACTGTGTTTACTTTCTGTGTCTTTGTGTTCATTTTCTGTGTTCTGTGATTTTGTTTCTGTGTTCCTTGGCGTCGATGGCAAGAACGCCATTCTAGCTTTGCAAAAAACGAGACATGTATTGCGGCTAGAAACATTTAGCCCTGGCTCCAGGGTCGGAGAGTGATGGACGGGCACCTGCATGGCTACTGACAGCGTTTTCCTGGAGGCACAACGTGGTACCTACAGGCTGGGCCAAGCCTCTACTATTCTAATATACTACTCTCCCAGAGGGGCTGCCACCTTTTCCCCCTTTCCACGCTGTTCATCCATCAGCCTCCAGGATGAAGACATCGACATGCAGGTGACCCAAACCCAGTTTATTTTATGGTCCTTCTGGCCCCCATCTATAAACTTTTATGAAGATTTTAAGTGTGTTAGAAGAAGTGCTACCTGTGAAAGATTTGTTTGTGGTTCAAGAAACGTTTACCTTTTTGCTAGATAAATATTTAGATTTTATTTTTATGTTGTTTAGTTTTTTTTCTTTTTGTGGGGGCTTTTTCTAGTATTTTTTTTTTTTTAAAGAATGGGGTTCTCGGGTAATTCTTCACTTTGTTGTTCCTATTAGGAGTCAGCCAGTTTAGCCTGCTGGATTTTGGCATAGTTATTAATTTAATTCTTTTGTTTAATTTGTTTTTAACTTTTCAAAATTGGCCAAAACTTCCAAATTTCTTTTCTTGCCAGAGGCCCCATAAGTTCAACTGTCTTATATAAATTTAAATTTTTTCTTGGTTTATTTGTAGTCAAGTTTTCATTTTTTGTTGTTATTGTTATTATTTATTTACATGTTAATGCCATGTGTTGTTACCTGATAAATTTATTCTTGTTTTTCTGAGCTCTATATTTATAAAACAAATGTTATTAGGCCTAACCTATTTTTCATATAGCTTATGTTTTATTGATACTTTGTACTGTTGATATATGTTGATCTTGTTTTATTTCTTTTGCCTCGAGGCCATATAGACATATAAATATATTTGTAATTTTTTATAAAGATTGTAACTTTATGCTTTATAAAGATGCTTTAATTTTCATTATAATAAAAAATTTTTCTGCCATTCAATTTGTGTGTTTTTTGTTCTGTGTTGTCCTCCAAAGTCCGGTGCCTTCACACCCACCCTCGATGGGTCCTGCAATGTTTTGATAGTACGAGGGTGGGTTTCAGTACACAGCAATCAAAGAGGTGAAAAAAGGAGGTAGAAAAAATGTGAAATCGCAAAGGCTTTTGGATTCCTCCAAACACGTTGTCTACTTACTTAAAAAACAAAGAAAACATTTTAGGTAGTGAAAGTGTCAAAAACCGAAAAAGGTTACGGAAACCGGAAAACCCAGACGTGGGCCAGTGAGTTTTGAAATGGTTTAAGCAAAGGAGAGACAGCAAAATTCCTGTTAGTGGTCCCCTTTTAAGAGGCAAAGCTGAGCAGTTCGCTACAGAATTAGGAAAGCCAATTTTCAAAGCTAGCTCTGGATGGTTATATGGCTTCAAGGAAAGAAATAAAATTTTGTTTCTAGTGAAAGCGGGGCTGTTAAGCAGCAAGAAGCTAATCAGTGGAAAAAGGATTCAGAGAAAATGATACAAGATTGAAACCCAAAGGACATCTTTAATGTTCATGAGACGGGTCTTTTTTATTAATGCATGCCAGACAGAACGCTCGTATTTAAAGACGAGAAGTGTCACAGAGGAAAACTCAGTAAAGAAAGATTAACGCTGATAGTTAGTGCAAACATGAACGGAACGGAGAAGCTCCCTCTATTGATGGTTGGAAAGGTGAAGAATCCACGTTGCTTCAAAAATATAAAATCAAAACCAGTGGAATAAGTCAATAGCCCAAGAGCATGGATGACTGGAAGTCTTTTTAAAAACTGGCTGTTAAAATTGGAGAAAAAGTTCACAGAAGAAAAACGAACAGTCATCCTTTTCATCGACAACTGCATGGCACACAACACTATGCCGTTCCTGGAAAACGTAACAGTAATTTTTTTCCCTGCAAATATGACATCCGTTATTCAACCGATGGACCAGGGAATAATCGAGAATCTGAAATACATTTATAGGCGTTTGTTGGTTGAAAATATCCTTACTAGGGATTACAACACTTTCAAATTTAAGCTTGACGTTCTTCAAGCATCCCGAAACTGTAAACAGGCTTGGGACCAAGTGACTCCGGATACAATAGCGAACTGTTTCAGAAAAGCAGGATTCGTAAAAATAAAAAAATCTGCAGTCGAAACCACAGAAGAAACTATGCCTTCAGTTGACAGCTGGGATGACATCATCGCTGATCCTGCCATCTCGTATGAGGAATTCGTCAATGTAGATGAAAACGTTGCAGTCTGCAGTGAGCTGACCGACGCAGAAATCATCGCCGATGTATGGAGCTACGAGACACAAGATAGCGACAACGCATCTGGTGATGAACTCGTGGAGGACATTTCCGAAAAATGCGTACCAATGCAGACAACGCAACACATCACAGAACTTAGAGTTTTTCGAAAGTCGAAATGACTTAAGTGAATCTGTTTTCCGGTCCTTAAATTTGTTAGATTCTTTTGTAATGACAGAAAGACTTAATTGCAGAAAACAGGTAAAAATTTCATCTTTTTTGAGAAACAGTAAAAGCCATCAAGGCTAACTAGATCAGTAGATTACTACTGTCGTTAAACTGTCAAAAGTACTGAACATTTTTGTTTGTTTGTAATTTTATAGTTTTGAGGTTATTCAAGATACTGCACATTATACAGTACGTACCATTGTTCATTAATTTGCTTAATTTGCTTTGTTCAACATGATTCATTACACATTATACAGTACTTGACATGATATTATAGCCCCTATACATCTTAAAAACGATGTCATATTATTTTCAATAAATGTTTTTCGTTAAAAATTATACTTTGAGTATTTTTTTCTTACCCTTTTCAAAGAACTTATTTAATTAAAATTTTTGGATGGTTCTAATTTTTTTACTGGTCCCTTGAGGTTTGAATTATCCAAGTTCCACTGTATTTAATGAAATATAAAGCAAACAATGCACAGTTAAAAAAAAACGCTTCAGATAAATTGATTTAAAAAAATTGTTAATAACAAAGACTCTTCAGCTTCTAAGTCGGAAAAATAATGTTGAGTTACCTTGCGTAGGCCTACAGTTGATGTTAAAACGTTGAATTTAGGTCTTATTTGGTTTGCACTGATATCAGCACAATATTCTTTGCTGTTTTCTTCAATAATCTTAATTGTCAGTAATATTTCCAACGAAAATTATGTCATTATGCAATAAATAATCACTTGCATTACATCTTTGCATCAAGAACATGTACTTGCACAATAATACACTAAAACAAAGTAGAATGACTACAATATAATTAAAAGCAGCTATACAACAGCTGATAGCAAACGTAATATTTTTTTATTGTTAAAGCTATGATTTTCCATTGACTGAAGAACATAAATAAATTCATTATGAGCAGCCATAAAGTTTTTTGCTGCTATATTCATAAATGTCTCTTCACAATGAACAAAAATATAAATTACCAATACATTTGTAATTTGTCTTAAAAGGGTAAAACATCCAGTTGATTTATATAATCTAAAGTATCTTATATCAAAAGCACCAGTTTAACATACCTTGTATTTTGTGATATTCCAAGAGATTTGAAGTAAAATCCACCTCCATCATAGTAAATGAAGGAGTGGGGATGAGCTCCAGACAGCCGCACAGATGGCACAACGTCCTAAAATAGACACAAGGGTGTGAGCTCAATCAGGCCAATTTCATATGGAAAAACATTAGTATATTAGAGAGATAGGACATCAGCAAACTTACCTTAAAAGACAAGTTCACTAACATCAGAGAAGTAGTCACAAACACAAAATAAACACAATCTCACAAATTTGAGGAGAGAGGGGGAGAGAGAGGGAGGGAGGGAAGGAGAGGGAGAGAGAGCGAGCAAATTTTTAAAAGGATTTTTGCTCAGACTAAAAGATTATTTAATAATAATTATATTGTGAAGTCTAAAAATTTTATGTAGTGGCTGTAGATAAGGGGATGTGATGGCTTGCCACACCAAAAGTCCGGATTCGATTCCCGATATAATCACAAACAGTTTTTGTCCTGCCGCTTCCGTGGTTCAGAAATCACACTAAACTGTAGGTCCCCAGGTTAAGTGTTAGAAGGGCTTCTTAGCACTGGTAAAATAAGACGATCCTTAACTTAAAAGAATATTAGGAGAGATAGGACATCAGAAAATTTACCTAAGAAGACAAGTCCACTAATACCAAAGTAGTAGTTAACAAATACAATAATATCACATATTACACAAATTGTCTGTGTTCTGGCATTTGGAAAAAAACGGGAGCGTGTTTTTTAGGTGAATAATAACCGTGTGCCATCATTAAAGTCCTACTGATGTATTACATTCTTTCACTGCAATACTTCCTTGATTTAAACTAAGCATTACACTGTTGGCTGCTTCTACTTTAAATTGACAGTCATGTATTTTTCATCAATATGTACCCTACTATTGAAAATTCATTGTATATATTTTATTTATCATTGACAATATCAGGATGTATACTGGCAATTAATTACTGAATAAAAAAGCGGCTCCCAATTCTTTTAATCTAAGTAAATATAATGTCATGAAACAACTCACCAGCTTTTTAGAATTTGACGGTATGTGCTCTGTTTCATTAGATAGTGTTGAACTTGAATCTTTTGGACTTGAATCTGTTGGACTTGAATCTGTTGGATTAGTACATAAAAATTCAGTGTCTGTTAATCTAATGTCTTGAAGCGTAGTCTTTAATAGATTAAGTGTTTTGGTTAGATGTTCAGACCTACAAATACATAACTATAATTAATTAATTGTTAAAGTACAAAAAACTACATTATAAAAAGAAAAAAGTCTATTCTATTATAATATAAATATGTTAAGATTGGTACAAACATCTATTTTCATTCTATGGTTTTTAAGTTACCTTAAATTCTGTCTAGTATCCAATTAATTTTACTGTAAGCTACAGCTGTTTTGAAATACTTAACACTTCATCATCATGCTTTGAACATTCACGTATACAAAGTCATTTTACACCATTTGTCATAAGAAAACATAAAAAACGCATAGCACTTGTCCTGTACAGTTTCCTAGTATAGCCACACTTTTTTTAGGTAATGAAATATTTATGACCTGTACAGAACTAGTGTTATGTGTTTTTTATGTTTTCTTCTGACAAATGTGTAAATAAAGGTGTAAAATGACTTTGTATGTAAATGTCCGAAGCAGGCTGATGATGAAGTATTAAATACTTCGAAACAGCTGTAACTTACAGTAAAATTAATTGGATACCAGATGGAATTTAAGGTAACTTTAAAACCACAGAATTTTCACAAGGTTATCCGGAGGCTTTACCACGAAATTTATTTTCACTTGTTAATTTTTATTATCAACTTATTATTTATCTAAACCACTGTTTTGGAAATTAATTATGATGTTTGTTTTAAATAAGTGAATGTCTCACAGTACAAATTTACAAAAGTTTAAGTACAAAATTATGTAAATATGTTACTCATAAATTTCTTTAATTATGGAATTATTCCTTTCTTTGGTCTGAGGATGATAATTGTGGTTTACCAAAATAATCTGAACATTTTAATTTTAACATTTGTTCATTGTTGTAAAATATTTGTTCTCCAATCAGTAGTTTACTCACGGGTGAGAGTTGTCAGATGATATGTGGATGTCAGGTGAGGGATGTCTAGATAGCTTCCTTTTCTTTGAAGGAGGCTCAATATTCCCTTTACTTCTAGTCTTCGTGAGGGACAAACTAGTTTCTTTTAATGTTGTTTGTTCTTTGTTAAGCTGGAACATTTACAATTACTTAAGTTCTTAATTGTTAAAGGTTAACTATGTAACATTAAAATAATAGAATGTTAGTAAAAGGTGAATCTTAACAATATTGCATAGCTCTGAAAGAGTCAATTTTTTAAAAATATGCACAGAAGTATTTTAGTACTGTAGTCATAGAGTAAAATAATAGTCCAACAATATACAGCCACAACACTTATTTGCAGCCCTCCATGTTTCCAACCAGCACAACTACACTTTATTACCATTGTCTATATTTATAAAAGAGGATGTTTGTGTATATATATATATATGTGTGTTTGAAGTTTATGCGCCGCCAAACCATCCAACCGATCGCCATGAAACTTTAGGATGTTGTCCTGTATACTCCCGAGATGGTTTCTGTGAAGTTTGATGAAGATCCGTCCACAGGGTCCCGCCCCACGGGCTCCTAAAGATCCCATGTTATTCAAATGGAGAATCTGAATTGTTTACAAAAAATATGACTGTGTGGTTTAATGTAGTTTCACATGCCATAAGCAGATTGAAGTTCTCACAACAACAGTACTGAATATGTTTTGATTTATTATAGTTCTACATTTCACCTTGCGAGTGTAGCACACACTACTTTTACTTGATCGGGTGATCTGTATTTGGTGTTAACCTTTTTTCCTCGGTAATTAAAACATGTGGTGAAATGTGAAAATAAAAAATAAATAATTATTTGTTTTGCAGTTTACTTTTTATAACATGCCTCCTAAAAAATCTAATATTGGTAGAAGAAGCAAAAATGCTCGAATTCTTTCAGCTATTAGGTTCTAAATCAAACTCAATATTATGACCGGCGAAGCGGGCGGGTACAGCTAGTATTGTATATAATTGGAATAATGTGTTAATATTTAATGAGGTTACAATGTGATAAATGAGTTAATAGAATTGAAGATTTGTTCACATATTTAATTCATCAATCTCATCCTTCAAGATCAAACCTTCATTAAAAAAAAAGACACAAATTTGAGTAATAAAATGAGTCATTTAAACAAACAAAATCCGTTAAAAGGGAAACTGTTCCATTTAAATTAAAACTAATAAGGTAGGCTAAGTAATTATTTAGTCATAGTGCATTTTAAAGTTTTTCATATTTTAAAATGCCAACCAAAATAAAATATTCTTAAGCTGAATCATTATTCATTTGAATTTTAAAATACGTACAAAGTAGTGTTAGTGCCTCATATCTGAGAAGAGCTGTGGATATAAACAGAGCAGAGTTACGTACTGCTGCTGACTGGCCATTAGGAACGCTGGGATCATGCTTGTCGCCAATATCTGCTGGAGTGTCATGACTGTCATAGCTGCAGTAAAATGTTGACTGATCAAATAAGGCTAACTATTGCCAACAATAGAATTTTTGCTAAATATTAAACTAGCATCATAAGAACACTCATTCATTGGGGGCAACACACACAATGTGTGTTGTTGTGGTGGGAGGCCTCGGTTAAAGGCATATCAAGGATATTCAGCACATACCTTTCCCATCAGGATCTCAGCCATCAGCCTACTAAGGAAACTATGCTCTGCTTAAGGAGCTGAGCCTATAGTCTAGCAAGCTTATTATAGTAGGACATAGCTCAAAATTTATTTCATCATTTCGACTCACTAACTAAATAACTTGCAGCATGCAAAAGCAATGGCTAAAAGGTTAAATAATTTTTACACTTCTTCAAAAAATGTTCGCTTTGTAAACATCATGGCTCCCCAACAAGTACACAGTGCCGATTGTTGAATTTACATTGCAGTAATTGTGAGCACTGTTACTTCCCTCTGTATGCGGATAAAATTGAAGTAGAATTACCTGATTTCACTGAGTATGTATAATAGCCGATACTTTAAGTAAACTTAACACAAGTACATAATACACATTGAAAAATATTATTTTGCATGTTAACTTAGAGAAAGTTGATAGAACACTTAAAGAAAATCTTGAACTTCTTCAAAACAACAAAATTCTTCAAGATAAGTTAGATGGTTTACAAGAGAAAATTTTAACATACAAATTACATGATTGCAAAAGATTTGCAATGGACTATACAAAAACTGAGGAAAAATACATCCCTCCACTGCAATGAACTCTCTCAAAAAGAACAGAATGTCATATAATGCTACTGTAGTTTAACAGATGTTTTGAAATAACATAAGCTTTTGTTTTATACATGTTTGAAAGACTATAAATGTTATGTACGCACTGTATATAACATCAGGCAAATGGACCCTGTTACTTATTTGTTTTATGATAACAAATTAATGAATTTTAATGAAATATATAAGATTAGTCTACTGATCTCTATCCACAAATACATACATATATTCCCACTACAGGAAAGTAACAAAGTAATCCGTTCTATACAATTTTTTTAAATCCAGTAACATAATTTGACAAAGGAAAAATGTAGAAATCAGAGTTGCTATATTGGGCCAAAAGAATACAATAAACTAATATTACACTACGGCAATTCAATGATGAATGAAAGTAAACCAAGATTCAAAATGAAAGTAAAGCAGTATATTTTGGTATGATATCAGAGGTATGCACTTTTTACTGTTATGTAAATCTATTTTGCTTGTTGAATTCTGCTATCCTCTGTTGTTATTATTGTTGCTTCTTTCTTATTGTTAGTTGAATTTGTCATAATTTAAATTGTTAAGTTTATTTCATGTAGTGTACCGGGTCTTTGACCGGTACATTACGTTTTTTTTCGTCGTTGTCTGCCAGGCTGCCTGAGATTCGCTTTTGCCCTGCGTTTCGCGTAGTTGGTGGCCGTTGGCCCAGTTCCGTTTCGTTCCGGTTTCCAGCAGCTTCGGTCAGGTTGGCCGTCTTCTAGATTGTTCGAGTAGTTCTAGTTTCTCTGGAGACTTCGTCTGTCAGGTTGGCCGTCATTTTGTCTTTGGCTCTGCCTGCTGAGATTACTATGTTAGGCTAAGGTTCTCAAAACGTAAGTGTTCTTTTGTAATTTCTAATATTTAATCACCCTTTTGGTGAAAATACTTTTGTTTCATTGAAAATATTAGTCGGGCTTAGTTGTGTTTTCAGGGTTTTGTTAAATTTGTATTCTTTGTCTAGATGTTTCTCAGACTAGGTTAAAGCCATGTGCTTCCATGTTACTTTTTACCGTTAATTACCGTTAATGCTTTTTATATCTGCCTTTATTTTCAATTGTAATTCTGTATAATGTTTATTGAGCCTTTTTACAGTTGTAGTTACCGATTTACCATATTTTTTTTGTTCTTTGCCAATAACCTAGCCTAGCTGTACTCTTTGATTTTCATGTTATAACCTATTGCTCATGTATCCATAGCCTAGTTTTCAGTTTGTCATTTTTAGTTCCATATACGTAATTACGTTTTTTATAATTTGTTAAGTTGTAATTTGTTTTAAATCTGTTTTCCAACATAAATTTTCATAGCCTAAAAATAGGCCTTTTATTTTCTAGTGTGCTTCAATCATGTACAATTTTGTCTGTTCCTGTTTTGTTGCCATTTCTTATATCAGTTGTTATGTGTAATATTTTGTTGTGATGGCTGGACTGTGTTTAATGGCTGTGTTTGACCTTGCAGTCCAGGGTCCTTGAGTAGGACGTTTCACCCTCGGCCTGCCGTCGGGGAATTGCCGACCATCCTGCACTGCTAGCCTGGCCTGAGGACCATGTTGGAGCCTGGAGTCGCCCGTTACCCGCTCTACATCTCTGTGGTATAAGTCTCCTGTCCTCAGGTCAGTGTATTCCATGTTTTTGTTTCCCGGCGGCTGAGCTGGGGGCTGTTGAAATTTTTACATAAAAAATAAAAAAAAATAAACCAAGAAAAACAGTGAAATACAGGAAATATAAAAGAAGAAAAAAAGTTTGTGGAACTGTTTAATTTGTGGCCTAGGCCTAAACTGGAACAGTGATTGATGAAACAGCCATGGGGACTTATATATATTTTTTTTATTTAAAAGAAAAGCTTTAAAAATACCCAAAGAATATTTTTGATGTTAATATTTATTTATATTTATTGTTAGTTATTTAATTAGTTTTATTTGTTGTTATATCTTTTTAGATTTTATAGTTGTTAGGTCCCTATGGTTAAGTTATGTTATTTATTTGTATGTTTAGGCCTAGTGATCGTTATTATTTTTTTATTAAGTGTATTAGGGGGGTTCTGAAGTGAATTTTTACTAGAACGGTACCGGGTTATATTTTTTTTAAATTGTTTAATTTTTAATTTTTCACCAAAAGGGGATTATTGTTAACTTTTAATTCGGAGCTGCCCAGGGATTCCGGCTTACTCCCTGGCCCGGTGGAATCATGGGATGTGGGCTGAATTGCCGGTTTAAGTGTTGTGATCCAAAAGTTTTCTAAATTTTCACTTTTATTTGGGGCTTAATATTTTTCTTACGTTTTGGGGTGTCTCAGGCTAAACTGCAGATAGGCCATACACCCTGTAGTTGATTAGTTGTTAAATTTTGGTATTGGTAGAGTTTGTGGTATTTATAGCGTTTGTTATTATTGTGTAGTATCTTGGTAATTTTAGTGTTTGTTATTATTTATTTAAGTGAGAATTTATATTGTGGCCTTCTGCCTTTTTTGTTGTGGCCTTCTGCCTGCCAGTTCGTTTTCTTAATAATAAAATTAGTTTTGCTCAGCTGCCGAGTGTTATTTTGACCCTCCAACTGCCACCCGTGATCCCATCGCTCGACTTGTCTTGGGCCATTCCCCCAGTTGGCACGCTTTCCAGCTTTGGTGGGGGGGATGGGTCTCAATTGGTAGCAGAGCGTGGTTCTGCATTCTGGGTACCCCTAAGATGTTGGACTCGGAACTTAAAAGCAGAAATTTTTACCACCCAGCGACCAATTTTCCCGAGCTGTCGGGGATGGGCAAGAAGCCAAGACAGTGCCTGATTTTAGTAGAGAATTTATTCTTCAGACTGATGCCTCCTCCTCCGCCATTGCTGCTGTTCTTTCTCAGGAGTTTGATGGGGTCAGGCAGCCCATCGCTTTTGCTTCGAGGACGTTGTCTCACCAGGAACAGAAAGCTTCTTCCATCTATGAGTTAGAGTGTCTGGCTGTTGTCTTTGGTACGGACAAGTTTCGACGTTTCTTGGAACACGCTGAGTTCTTGCTGGAGACGGACAATCAGGCACTGTCTTGGCTTCTTGCCCATCCCCGACAGCTCGGGAAAATTGGTCGCTGGGTGGTCAAAATTTCTGCTTTTAAGTTCCGAGTCCAACATCTTAGGGGTACCCAGAATGTCATCGCGGATGCTCTTTCCCGCATGTACCACGAACCCAGTGATCCACCGACTGAGGCTGTTGCTCAGTGTGGTGCTGTTCTTCTGGATTTTCCTCTGGCTTTTGACGACCTACTGTCCCATCAGCAGAAAGATCCTGAGCTGTCAGTCATCTTAGGTGAGCTTCAAGAGGGAGGTGCCCACCCTCCCTATTTTCTGTCCAAAGGGGTACTCTGTTGCCGTCCTCGACAGAGGGGTGAACCCCGTGTAGTGCTGCCTAGTCATCTAGTACCGATGGTCTTTCAGTATTATCACTCTTCTCTTGTGGGCGGTCATCTTGGCATTCATAAGACCATCGCTAAGATTCATAGGTATTTCATCTGGAAGGGCATGGACCGGGATGTTGCTGGCAGAGTGTGGGCTTGTCACCTGTGCTCTCTCAGCAAGCCTAGTCAGAATGCAAGGTTAGGGTTGTTATCTTCTGAGGTGGCCGAGCGTCCTTTTGAGAAGGTGTTCATCGACTACGTGGGTCCTTTTCCCCGTAGCAAGTCAGGTAGCTCCTACCTACTTGTTTGTGTGGATGCTTTCTCGAAGTTCGTTTGGCTTTTCCCACTTCGGAGTGCTACGGCTAAGCTCACCATCCGTGCTCTCCAGTCCCAACTCTTCCAGCACTTTGGTGTGCCTTCCACTCTTGTGTCCGACAACGGTAGCCAGTTTACCTCCCATGAGTTTCGTAGGTTCTGTTTTGGCAATGGTATCAGGCATGTGACTACCTCTCCTTATTACCTACAGCCTTCTCATGCAGAGCGGTTCAACCGCAATCTTCGGTCTGCCCTTATTGCCTTCCATGCTGAGAAGCAGAACACCTGGGATGAGAGTCTCTCTTGGCTCCAGCTTGCTTTTAATTCTTCCAAGCATGAGAGTCACAATGCCACTCCCTTCGAGATTCTACATGGCTACCCTCCTAACAACCCTTTGTCCAACTTGTGGAGGTTAGAGGATCTTCTACCTACGCCAGGTGCCACTGACGTAGTGTCCACGTGGCGGGCTGCTCGGCGCAACCTGCTACGTGCTAGAGAGAGAGTAAGGAGGAGGTATGATAAGGGTCGTACTCCTAACCCTTTTCAGGTTGGAGATCTGGTTCTTTGTCAGGCTCACCCGGTCAGTTCGGCCGCGGAACGAAGAGCTGCAAAGTTGTGCTATCGGTGGTCTGGTCCCCACCGCATCGACAGGTTTTTGTCACCGGTGACTGCTCTGCTGGTTGATCCCCAGTCAGGCAGGGTGTTTAGAAAAGCCCATGTGTCCCAGCTTAAGGCTTTCCGGGGAACGGTTGGTCCAGGAGTTGGTGTTCCTGGGGGTTTCTTGGGGCAAAGAGATTGATCACCTCTGCGCCCTAGGTGGCTGTTCTGAGAGAGTCTTCTTTCTCTCTTTTTTCTTGTCGGGCCCGACAGTCAGGGTAGTTTGCTCCCTGTTCGAGGGGTTTCCCCTCTTAGTTTCTCTTGGACGTCCTTGGAACACCACTCTTCGGAGGTCTTCTTCGTCTTCTGTGGGGTTCCCTGAGGTACCGAGTTTTCTCCCCTGCCTGGGTGTGTTGAGGTTTGCAGAGGGAGGTTGTACCGGGTCTTTGACCGGTACATTACGTTTTTTTTCGTCGTTGTCTGCCAGGCTGCCTGAGATTCGCTTTTGCCCTGCGTTTCGCGTAGTTGGTGGCCGTTGGCCCAGTTCCGTTTCGTTCCGGTTTCCAGCAGCTTCGGTCAGGTTGGCCGTCTTCTAGATTGTTCGAGTAGTTCTAGTTTCTCTGGAGACTTCGTCTGTCAGGTTGGCCGTCATTTTGTCTTTGGCTCTGCCTGCTGAGATTACTATGTTAGTCTAAGGTTCCCAAAACGTAAGTGTTCTTTTGTAATTTCTAATATTTAATCACCCTTTTGGTGAAAATACTTTTGTTTCATTGAAAATATTAGTCGGGCTTAGTTGTGTTTTCAGGGTTTTGTTAAATTTGTATTCTTTGTCTAGATGTTTCTCAGACTAGGTTAAAGCCATGTGCTTCCATGTTACTTTTTACCGTTAATTACCGTTAATGCTTTTTATATCTGCCTTTATTTTCAATTGTAATTCTGTATAATGTTTATTGAGCCTTTTTCCAGTTGTAGTTACCGATTTACCATATTTTTTTTTGTTCTTTGCCAATAACCTAGCCTAGCTGTACTCTTTGATTTTCATGTTATAACCTATTGCTCATGTATCCATAGCCTAGTTTTCAGTTTGTCATTTTTAGTTCCATATACGTAATTACGTTTTTTATAATTTGTTAAGTTGTAATTTGTTTTAAATCTGTTTTCCAACATAAATTTTCATAGCCTAAAAATAGGCCTTTTATTTTCTAGTGTGCTTCAATCATGTACAATTTTGTCTGTTCCTGTTTTGTTGCCATTTCTTATATCAGTTGTTATGTGTAATATTTTGTTGTGATGGCTGGACTGTGTTTAATGGCTGTGTTTGACCTTGCAGTCCAGGGTCCTTGAGTAGGACGTTTCACCCTCGGCCTGCCGTCGGGGAATAGCCGACCATCCTGCACTGCTAGCCTGGCCTGAGGACCATGTTGGAGCCTGGAGTCGCCCGTTACCCGCTCTACATCTCTGTGGTATAAGTCTCCTGTCCTCAGGTCAGTGTATTCCATGTTTTTGTTTCCCGGCGGCTGAGCTGGGGGCTGTTGAAATTTTTACATAAAAAATAAAAAAAAATAAACCAAGAAAAACAGTGAAATACAGGAAATATAAAAGAAGAAAAAAAGTTTGTGGAACTGTTTAATTTGTGGCCTAGGCCTAAACTGGAACAGTGATTGATGAAACAGCCATGGGGACTTATATTTTTTTTTTATTTAAAAGAAAAGCTTTAAAAATACCCAAAGAATATTTTTGATGTTAATATTTATTTATATTTATTGTTAGTTATTTAATTAGTTTTATTTGTTGTTATATCTTTTTAGATTTTATAGTTGTTAGGTCCCTATGGTTAAGTTATGTTATTTATTTGTATGTTTAGGCCTAGTGATCGTTATTATTTTTTTATTAAGTGTATTAGGGGGGTTCTGAAGTGAATTTTTACTAGAACGGTACCGGGTTATATTTTTTTTAAATTGTTTAATTTTTAATTTTTCACCAAAAGGGGATTATTGTTAACTTTTAATTCGGAGCTGCCCAGGGATTCCGGCTTACTCCCTGGCCCGGTGGAATCATGGGATGTGGGCTGAATTGCCGGTTTAAGTGTTGTGATCCAAAAGTTTTCTAAATTTTCACTTTTATTTGGGGCTTAATATTTTTCTTACGTTTTGGGGTGTCTCAGGCTAAACTGCAGATAGGCCATACACCCTGTAGTTGATTAGTTGTTAAATTTTGGTATTGGTAGAGTTTGTGGTATTTATAGCGTTTGTTATTATTGTGTAGTATCTTGGTAATTTTAGTGTTTGTTATTATTTATTTAAGTGAGAATTTATATTGTGGCCTTCTGCCTTTTTTGTTGTGGCCTTCTGCCTGCCAGTTCGTTTTCTTAATAATAAAATTAGTTTTGCTCAGCTGCCGAGTGTTATTTTGACCCTCCAACTGCCACCCGTGATCCCATCGCTCGACTTGTCTTGGGCCATTCCCCCAGTTGGCACGCTTTCCAGCTTTGGTGGGGGGGATGGGTCTCAATTGGTAGCAGAGCGTGGTTCTGCATTCTGGGTACCCCTAAGATGTTGGACTCGGAACTTAAAAGCAGAAATTTTTACCACCCAGCGACCAATTTTCCCGAGCTGTCGGGGATGGGCAAGAAGCCAAGACAGTGCCTGATTTTAGTAGAGAATTTATTCTTCAGACTGATGCCTCCTCCTCCGCCATTGCTGCTGTTCTTTCTCAGGAGTTTGATGGGGTCAGGCAGCCCATCGCTTTTGCTTCGAGGACGTTGTCTCACCAGGAACAGAAAGCTTCTTCCATCTATGAGTTAGAGTGTCTGGCTGTTGTCTTTGGTACGGACAAGTTTCGACGTTTCTTGGAACACGCTGAGTTCTTGCTGGAGACGGACAATCAGGCACTGTCTTGGCTTCTTGCCCATCCCCGACAGCTCGGGAAAATTGGTCGCTGGGTGGTCAAAATTTCTGCTTTTAAGTTCCGAGTCCAACATCTTAGGGGTACCCAGAATGTCATCGCGGATGCTCTTTCCCGCATGTACCACGAACCCAGTGATCCACCGACTGAGGCTGTTGCTCAGTGTGGTGCTGTTCTTCTGGATTTTCCTCTGGCTTTTGACGACCTACTGTCCCATCAGCAGAAAGATCCTGAGCTGTCAGTCATCTTAGGTGAGCTTCAAGAGGGAGGTGCCCACCCTCCCTATTTTCTGTCCAAAGGGGTACTCTGTTGCCGTCCTCGACAGAGGGGTGAACCCCGTGTAGTGCTGCCTAGTCATCTAGTACCGATGGTCTTTCAGTATTATCACTCTTCTCTTGTGGGCGGTCATCTTGGCATTCATAAGACCATCGCTAAGATTCATAGGTATTTCATCTGGAAGGGCATGGACCGGGATGTTGCTGGCAGAGTGTGGGCTTGTCACCTGTGCTCTCTCAGCAAGCCTAGTCAGAATGCAAGGTTAGGGTTGTTATCTTCTGAGGTGGCCGAGCGTCCTTTTGAGAAGGTGTTCATCGACTACGTGGGTCCTTTTCCCCGTAGCAAGTCAGGTAGCTCCTACCTACTTGTTTGTGTGGATGCTTTCTCGAAGTTCGTTTGGCTTTTCCCACTTCGGAGTGCTACGGCTAAGCTCACCATCCGTGCTCTCCAGTCCCAACTCTTCCAGCACTTTGGTGTGCCTTCCACTCTTGTGTCCGACAACGGTAGCCAGTTTACCTCCCATGAGTTTCGTAGGTTCTGTTTTGGCAATGGTATCAGGCATGTGACTACCTCTCCTTATTACCTACAGCCTTCTCATGCAGAGCGGTTCAACCGCAATCTTCGGTCTGCCCTTATTGCCTTCCATGCTGAGAAGCAGAACACCTGGGATGAGAGTCTCTCTTGGCTCCAGCTTGCTTTTAATTCTTCCAAGCATGAGAGTCACAATGCCACTCCCTTCGAGATTCTACATGGCTACCCTCCTAACAACCCTTTGTCCAACTTGTGGAGGTTAGAGGATCTTCTACCTACGCCAGGTGCCACTGACGTAGTGTCCACGTGGCGGGCTGCTCGGCGCAACCTGCTACGTGCTAGAGAGAGAGTAAGGAGGAGGTATGATAAGGGTCGTACTCCTAACCCTTTTCAGGTTGGAGATCTGGTTCTTTGTCAGGCTCACCCGGTCAGTTCGGCCGCGGAACGAAGAGCTGCAAAGTTGTGCTATCGGTGGTCTGGTCCCCACCGCATCGACAGGTTTTTGTCACCGGTGACTGCTCTGCTGGTTGATCCCCAGTCAGGCAGGGTGTTTAGAAAAGCCCATGTGTCCCAGCTTAAGGCTTTCCGGGGAACGGTTGGTCCAGGAGTTGGTGTTCCTGGGGGTTTCTTGGGGCAAAGAGATTGATCACCTCTGCGCCCTAGGTGGCTGTTCTGAGAGAGTCTTCTTTCTCTCTTTTTTCTTGTCGGGCCCGACAGTCAGGGTAGTTTGCTCCCTGTTCGAGGGGTTTCCCCTCTTAGTTTCTCTTGGACGTCCTTGGAACACCACTCTTCGGAGGTCTTCTTCGTCTTCTGTGGGGTTCCCTGAGGTACCGAGTTTTCTCCCCTGCCTGGGTGTGTTGAGGTTTGCAGAGGGAGGTTGTACCGGGTCTTTGACCGGTACATTACGTTTTTTTTCGTCGTTGTCTGCCAGGCTGCCTGAGATTCGCTTTTGCCCTGCGTTTCGCGTAGTTGGTGGCCGTTGGCCCAGTTCCGTTTCGTTCCGGTTTCCAGCAGCTTCGGTCAGGTTGGCCGTCTTCTAGATTGTTCGAGTAGTTCTAGTTTCTCTGGAGACTTCGTCTGTCAGGTTGGCCGTCATTTTGTCTTTGGCTCTGCCTGCTGAGATTACTATGTTAGTCTAAGGTTCCCAAAACGTAAGTGTTCTTTTGTAATTTCTAATATTTAATCACCCTTTTGGTGAAAATACTTTTGTTTCATTGAAAATATTAGTCGGGCTTAGTTGTGTTTTCAGGGTTTTGTTAAATTTGTATTCTTTGTCTAGATGTTTCTCAGACTAGGTTAAAGCCATGTGCTTCCATGTTACTTTTTACCGTTAATTACCGTTAATGCTTTTTATATCTGCCTTTATTTTCAATTGTAATTCTGTATAATGTTTATTGAGCCTTTTTACAGTTGTAGTTACCGATTTACCATATTTTTTTTTGTTCTTTGCCAATAACCTAGCCTAGCTGTACTCTTTGATTTTCATGTTATAACCTATTGCTCATGTATCCATAGCCTAGTTTTCAGTTTGTCATTTTTAGTTCCATATACGTAATTACGTTTTTTATAATTTGTTAAGTTGTAATTTGTTTTAAATCTGTTTTCCAACATAAATTTTCATAGCCTAAAAATAGGCCTTTTATTTTCTAGTGTGCTTCAATCATGTACAATTTTGTCTGTTCCTGTTTTGTTGCCATTTCTTATATCAGTTGTTATGTGTAATATTTTGTTGTGATGGCTGGACTGTGTTTAATGGCTGTGTTTGACCTTGCAGTCCAGGGTCCTTGAGTAGGACGTTTCACCCTCGGCCTGCCGTCGGGGAATAGCCGACCATCCTGCACTGCTAGCCTGGCCTGAGGACCATGTTGGAGCCTGGAGTCGCCCGTTACCCGCTCTACATCTCTGTGGTATAAGTCTCCTGTCCTCAGGTCAGTGTATTCCATGTTTTTGTTTCCCGGCGGCTGAGCTGGGGGCTGTTGAAATTTTTACATAAAAAATAAAAAAAAATAAACCAAGAAAAACAGTGAAATACAGGAAATATAAAAGAAGAAAAAAAGTTTGTGGAACTGTTTAATTTGTGGCCTAGGCCTAAACTGGAACAGTGATTGATGAAACAGCCATGGGGACTTATATTTTTTTTTTATTTAAAAGAAAAGCTTTAAAAATACCCAAAGAATATTTTTGATGTTAATATTTATTTATATTTATTGTTAGTTATTTAATTAGTTTTATTTGTTGTTATATCTTTTTAGATTTTATAGTTGTTAGGTCCCTATGGTTAAGTTATGTTATTTATTTGTATGTTTAGGCCTAGTGATCGTTATTATTTTTTTATTAAGTGTATTAGGGGGGTTCTGAAGTGAATTTTTACTAGAACGGTACCGGGTTATATTTTTTTTAAATTGTTTAATTTTTAATTTTTCACCAA
The DNA here is from genome assembly GCA_035578905.1 of Stictocephala bisonia. Classification (NCBI taxonomy): domain Eukaryota; kingdom Metazoa; phylum Arthropoda; class Insecta; order Hemiptera; family Membracidae; genus Stictocephala; species Stictocephala bisonia. The sequence continues at coordinate 5,937 of JAQJVL010000520.1, read as the reverse complement.
AAGGGGATTATTGTTAACTTTTAATTCGGAGCTGCCCAGGGATTCCGGCTTACTCCCTGGCCCGGTGGAATCATGGGATGTGGGCTGAATTGCCGGTTTAAGTGTTGTGATCCAAAAGTTTTCTAAATTTTCACTTTTATTTGGGGCTTAATATTTTTCTTACGTTTTGGGGTGTCTCAGGCTAAACTGCAGATAGGCCATACACCCTGTAGTTGATTAGTTGTTAAATTTTGGTATTGGTAGAGTTTGTGGTATTTATAGCGTTTGTTATTATTGTGTAGTATCTTGGTAATTTTAGTGTTTGTTATTATTTATTTAAGTGAGAATTTATATTGTGGCCTTCTGCCTTTTTTGTTGTGGCCTTCTGCCTGCCAGTTCGTTTTCTTAATAATAAAATTAGTTTTGCTCAGCTGCCGAGTGTTATTTTGACCCTCCAACTGCCACCCGTGATCCCATCGCTCGACTTGTCTTGGGCCATTCCCCCAGTTGGCACGCTTTCCAGCTTTGGTGGGGGGGATGGGTCTCAATTGGTAGCAGAGCGTGGTTCTGCATTCTGGGTACCCCTAAGATGTTGGACTCGGAACTTAAAAGCAGAAATTTTTACCACCCAGCGACCAATTTTCCCGAGCTGTCGGGGATGGGCAAGAAGCCAAGACAGTGCCTGATTTTAGTAGAGAATTTATTCTTCAGACTGATGCCTCCTCCTCCGCCATTGCTGCTGTTCTTTCTCAGGAGTTTGATGGGGTCAGGCAGCCCATCGCTTTTGCTTCGAGGACGTTGTCTCACCAGGAACAGAAAGCTTCTTCCATCTATGAGTTAGAGTGTCTGGCTGTTGTCTTTGGTACGGACAAGTTTCGACGTTTCTTGGAACACGCTGAGTTCTTGCTGGAGACGGACAATCAGGCACTGTCTTGGCTTCTTGCCCATCCCCGACAGCTCGGGAAAATTGGTCGCTGGGTGGTCAAAATTTCTGCTTTTAAGTTCCGAGTCCAACATCTTAGGGGTACCCAGAATGTCATCGCGGATGCTCTTTCCCGCATGTACCACGAACCCAGTGATCCACCGACTGAGGCTGTTGCTCAGTGTGGTGCTGTTCTTCTGGATTTTCCTCTGGCTTTTGACGACCTACTGTCCCATCAGCAGAAAGATCCTGAGCTGTCAGTCATCTTAGGTGAGCTTCAAGAGGGAGGTGCCCACCCTCCCTATTTTCTGTCCAAAGGGGTACTCTGTTGCCGTCCTCGACAGAGGGGTGAACCCCGTGTAGTGCTGCCTAGTCATCTAGTACCGATGGTCTTTCAGTATTATCACTCTTCTCTTGTGGGCGGTCATCTTGGCATTCATAAGACCATCGCTAAGATTCATAGGTATTTCATCTGGAAGGGCATGGACCGGGATGTTGCTGGCAGAGTGTGGGCTTGTCACCTGTGCTCTCTCAGCAAGCCTAGTCAGAATGCAAGGTTAGGGTTGTTATCTTCTGAGGTGGCCGAGCGTCCTTTTGAGAAGGTGTTCATCGACTACGTGGGTCCTTTTCCCCGTAGCAAGTCAGGTAGCTCCTACCTACTTGTTTGTGTGGATGCTTTCTCGAAGTTCGTTTGGCTTTTCCCACTTCGGAGTGCTACGGCTAAGCTCACCATCCGTGCTCTCCAGTCCCAACTCTTCCAGCACTTTGGTGTGCCTTCCACTCTTGTGTCCGACAACGGTAGCCAGTTTACCTCCCATGAGTTTCGTAGGTTCTGTTTTGGCAATGGTATCAGGCATGTGACTACCTCTCCTTATTACCTACAGCCTTCTCATGCAGAGCGGTTCAACCGCAATCTTCGGTCTGCCCTTATTGCCTTCCATGCTGAGAAGCAGAACACCTGGGATGAGAGTCTCTCTTGGCTCCAGCTTGCTTTTAATTCTTCCAAGCATGAGAGTCACAATGCCACTCCCTTCGAGATTCTACATGGCTACCCTCCTAACAACCCTTTGTCCAACTTGTGGAGGTTAGAGGATCTTCTACCTACGCCAGGTGCCACTGACGTAGTGTCCACGTGGCGGGCTGCTCGGCGCAACCTGCTACGTGCTAGAGAGAGAGTAAGGAGGAGGTATGATAAGGGTCGTACTCCTAACCCTTTTCAGGTTGGAGATCTGGTTCTTTGTCAGGCTCACCCGGTCAGTTCGGCCGCGGAACGAAGAGCTGCAAAGTTGTGCTATCGGTGGTCTGGTCCCCACCGCATCGACAGGTTTTTGTCACCGGTGACTGCTCTGCTGGTTGATCCCCAGTCAGGCAGGGTGTTTAGAAAAGCCCATGTGTCCCAGCTTAAGGCTTTCCGGGGAACGGTTGGTCCAGGAGTTGGTGTTCCTGGGGGTTTCTTGGGGCAAAGAGATTGATCACCTCTGCGCCCTAGGTGGCTGTTCTGAGAGAGTCTTCTTTCTCTCTTTTTTCTTGTCGGGCCCGACAGTCAGGGTAGTTTGCTCCCTGTTCGAGGGGTTTCCCCTCTTAGTTTCTCTTGGACGTCCTTGGAACACCACTCTTCGGAGGTCTTCTTCGTCTTCTGTGGGGTTCCCTGAGGTACCGAGTTTTCTCCCCTGCCTGGGTGTGTTGAGGTTTGCAGAGGGAGGTTGTACCGGGTCTTTGACCGGTACATTACGTTTTTTTTTCGTCGTTGTCTGCCAGGCTGCCTGAGATTCGCTTTTGCCCTGCGTTTCGCGTAGTTGGTGGCCGTTGGCCCAGTTCCGTTTCGTTCCGGTTTCCAGCAGCTTCGGTCAGGTTGGCCGTCTTCTAGATTGTTCGAGTAGTTCTAGTTTCTCTGGAGACTTCGTCTGTCAGGTTGGCCGTCATTTTGTCTTTGGCTCTGCCTGCTGAGATTACTATGTTAGTCTAAGGTTCCCAAAACGTAAGTGTTCTTTTGTAATTTCTAATATTTAATCACCCTTTTGGTGAAAATACTTTTGTTTCATTGAAAATATTAGTCGGGCTTAGTTGTGTTTTCAGGGTTTTGTTAAATTTGTATTCTTTGTCTAGATGTTTCTCAGACTAGGTTAAAGCCATGTGCTTCCATGTTACTTTTTACCGTTAATTACCGTTAATGCTTTTTATATCTGCCTTTATTTTCAATTGTAATTCTGTATAATGTTTATTGAGCCTTTTTACAGTTGTAGTTACCGATTTACCATATTTTTTTTTGTTCTTTGCCAATAACCTAGCCTAGCTGTACTCTTTGATTTTCATGTTATAACCTATTGCTCATGTATCCATAGCCTAGTTTTCAGTTTGTCATTTTTAGTTCCATATACGTAATTACGTTTTTTATAATTTGTTAAGTTGTAATTTGTTTTAAATCTGTTTTCCAACATAAATTTTCATAGCCTAAAAATAGGCCTTTTATTTTCTAGTGTGCTTCAATCATGTACAATTTTGTCTGTTCCTGTTTTGTTGCCATTTCTTATATCAGTTGTTATGTGTAATATTTTGTTGTGATGGCTGGACTGTGTTTAATGGCTGTGTTTGACCTTGCAGTCCAGGGTCCTTGAGTAGGACGTTTCACCCTCGGCCTGCCGTCGGGGAATAGCCGACCATCCTGCACTGCTAGCCTGGCCTGAGGACCATGTTGGAGCCTGGAGTCGCCCGTTACCCGCTCTACATCTCTGTGGTATAAGTCTCCTGTCCTCAGGTCAGTGTATTCCATGTTTTTGTTTCCCGGCGGCTGAGCTGGGGGCTGTTGAAATTTTTACATAAAAAATAAAAAAAAATAAACCAAGAAAAACAGTGAAATACAGGAAATATAAAAGAAGAAAAAAAGTTTGTGGAACTGTTTAATTTGTGGCCTAGGCCTAAACTGGAACAGTGATTGATGAAACAGCCATGGGGACTTATATTTTTTTTTTATTTAAAAGAAAAGCTTTAAAAATACCCAAAGAATATTTTTGATGTTAATATTTATTTATATTTATTGTTAGTTATTTAATTAGTTTTATTTGTTGTTATATCTTTTTAGATTTTATAGTTGTTAGGTCCCTATGGTTAAGTTATGTTATTTATTTGTATGTTTAGGCCTAGTGATCGTTATTATTTTTTTATTAAGTGTATTAGGGGGGTTCTGAAGTGAATTTTTACTAGAACGGTACCGGGTTATATTTTTTTTAAATTGTTTAATTTTTAATTTTTCACCAAAAGGGGATTATTGTTAACTTTTAATTCGGAGCTGCCCAGGGATTCCGGCTTACTCCCTGGCCCGGTGGAATCATGGGATGTGGGCTGAATTGCCGGTTTAAGTGTTGTGATCCAAAAGTTTTCTAAATTTTCACTTTTATTTGGGGCTTAATATTTTTCTTACGTTTTGGGGTGTCTCAGGCTAAACTGCAGATAGGCCATACACCCTGTAGTTGATTAGTTGTTAAATTTTGGTATTGGTAGAGTTTGTGGTATTTATAGCGTTTGTTATTATTGTGTAGTATCTTGGTAATTTTAGTGTTTGTTATTATTTATTTAAGTGAGAATTTATATTGTGGCCTTCTGCCTTTTTTGTTGTGGCCTTCTGCCTGCCAGTTCGTTTTCTTAATAATAAAATTAGTTTTGCTCAGCTGCCGAGTGTTATTTTGACCCTCCAACTGCCACCCGTGATCCCATCGCTCGACTTGTCTTGGGCCATTCCCCCAGTTGGCACGCTTTCCAGCTTTGGTGGGGGGGATGGGTCTCAGTAGTTTATAATGTATTTTATCGTAGTTTAATAATAGATTATATATTGTTATGTTCTGAATAGTTTACATATATTTTTTGTGTTTCATATTTTATATTTCTGTTATCATATTATTTATGTAATTATTAACCTATTTATTAATATTTGTTGTGGTAATAATGTCTATTACTTAATGTATGATGGTGATTGCTTGATCAGAGTACAAACGGCATCCTCAGCTGCAAAGGTCAAGTAAAATAGCTAAGTTTTAAGTAAATAGTATGTTTTAAAAGCCATATATGAGGCGGAAAGTGAAAAGAGACTTCTTGTTGGCAAAGTAAAATGTTATGTTTTCACTACCAATTTTGTTAAACATTATCGATATTTGGTTTTTTATCGATTATCAAACTCTGGTTTATATAGAACAGGCCTGTAACGATTATAAAGTTGAGTCGAAGCATTAAAACATCGAATAAAATTTATTTAGATGTCAGTGTTTGGCCTGAGAAAAGGGACCTCTTGTCATTATGGAAAATAACATAGGCCCGACAAGAGATTCCTTTTCAAAAACACATTACAAAAGAAACATTACTTTAAAAACTAGCCTCCCCTGAGTTCTAGTGTCGGTTTAGAGAACTGCAGCAAATGTTGCCTGAATGCAGGACAGTTTCTTGTATGTTTAACCCTTAAGATCCCGAGGTTCGTATATACGAACCTGAAAAGTATCTGCAAGAAATCCCGGCGTTCGTATATACGGACCTGAAGGGTATCTGCAAAAAATCCCGACGTCCGTATATACGAACCTTCGCAAAAAAGTTATTTTAAATTTGATTTCACGCATGCTTTTGAATACGTATATAATTTACAAAGAAAGTACAGATACCCCACTATCTAGACTGAGATTTACAGTGCAATTGATTAGGAACTGAGTGAGGAATGGCTTGAAACAAAACAGGGCAGAACAAATAATACTCCGAATGACAGTGATGCAGATGACGAAGACCGTGGTGACACTAGGCCTGTAAATAAATTTTTAGAAAAATTGCAGGGTAGAAAAGAAAAGAATTGCTGTGAATGCAGTGCAGTTAGTATTAGTAAAGGAGAAGAGAGAAATAATCTACCTTCATATACAAAAAATGCAAAAAAAGCTTGCATCCAGTATGCTCTCCATACCATAAATGTTGAGCGGTATATTTTATGTAATTAGTTTTGTTTTCACTAAGTAAAATATTTCTCAAAAATAAGTTTGTAAATATATTCTAAATATGTTTTTACA